>CM066328.1:197376123-197976123 GCA_033807585.1 Hydrophis major
ATTGGTTGAGAGTCTTGGTCTGTGTTTATTGGTCTTGGAGTTTGCTGTGTTCTGCTTCTAATATCTTCTGTCTGGTTTTTTTGGCTCTTTTTGTATCTTGATTGGCTGGCAACATTGTGTTACTTTATTGGAGGCCTTTAGTGCAGCTTGGCTTCGGGTAAATGGACAACTATCATTAGTTAGGAAGCTGGGTTTCATCTGGGTGCCTGGTTGGGGTGTGTTTGAGCTGGAGGTATCAGGGGGGATCTGTTTGTGCCCAGGTATTTGCCTGGCTTGTGGTGTAGAGAGTTTTTTGTTTGTGAGTGCAGGCTTCCAAATGATTGACAGCCTGGTGGAATCATCTCTTCTGTTCATGCTTTCTGGTCTTTTTTCAATCTCTATGGCTTCTCTGATGATTCTGTGGCTGGGATTTTCTATAGTGGCTAGGGTTTTGGTACCATTGAAGTTGATGCTATGACCTGTGGCTTCCATGTGTTGGACTAGTGAGGAAGTGTGTTCCAGCTTTTTGACTGCATTTTTGTGTTCATCCAGGCGGGTGCTTATTCTTCTATTGGTCTGTCCAATGTATGTGGCCGGGCATGATGCACAGGGGACTTCATATATGCCTTGGTTTTCCAGGTCAATTTTGTCTTTGGGGTTCCTGAGGATGGCTGCTATTTTTCTGTCTGTTTTGAAGGCAGTCTTGATGTGGTGTCTGTATAGAATCTTACTAAATTTGTCTGTAGTGCCTCTTATGTAGGGCAGGACAGCTGTTCCATGGGTCTGTTCATCTTCTGGGTCTCTATTATGTCTCAGTGTGTTTTTGTGGATCAAGTTGGTGATTTTGCTTTTGTGGAAGCCGTTGGCTGTCAATATTTTAGTCAGGGTGCATAGTTCAGTCTTAATGTGTGTCTTGTCTGCCAGGTGTTTGGTTCTAGTAATTAGTGTTTTAGCCACGGAGTTTATCTGTGCTGGGTGGTGGTGGGATTGGGCGTTGAGGTAGCGGTTGGTGTGTGTTTTCTTCTGGTATATGGTGTGTCCTAGTGTGCCATCTGTATTTTTGTAGATTAGTACATCTAGGAATGGTAGTTGTTTGTTTGTTTCTGTTTCCATGGTGAACTTGATTTTGGGGTGTGCGCTGTTTAGGTGTGTTAGGAAATTGTTTTGGTTTTCTTGTCCATGGGGCCAAATCACGAATTTGTTATCGATATATCTTAACCATAGTTTGGGTTTGAGGATGGCATTGGCCAGGGCTCTGGATTTGAATTCTTCCATGAACAGGTTTGCAATGACAGGTGACAGTGGTGATCCCATGGGGGCTCCTTCAATTTGTTTGTATCTTTGTCCTTTGTATATGAAATATGTGTTGGTTAAGCAGTGTTCTGTTAGTTCCATGAGGTGTTTAGCTGGTTGGTATTTATTTTTGATGATTTCGAGGGTCTCTTTTATCGAGACTTGAGTGAATAGTGAAACCACGTCAAAACTTATAAGCAGATCTTCTTGCTCCACGTGTAGATCTTTGATCATTTCCAAGAAGTGGTATGAGTTTTGTACATGAGAAGCTGCTGTTTCAGCATGGGACTGTAGCTCTTTTGCTAGGTGTTTAGCTAGGTTTTGTAGTGGTGCTCCTCTTGAGCTGACTATGGGTCTGAGAGGTATGCCTTCTTTGTGTATTTTTGGGAGGCCGTATAGTTTGGGGCATCTGGAAGATTTCTCTCTGGATATGATCGTGTGTTGGATCTCTTTGCTTATGTGGCTGGTTCTAATTTTCTTCTTGGTTAATTTTTCCAGATATGTGGTTGGGTCTGTGTTTATGGGTTTGTATGTGGAGTCTTGGAGTAGGTCTGTCAATTTAGTTTCATAGTCTTTTCTGTCCATTACTACAGTGGCATTCCCTTTATCTGCTGGGAGGATGATTATGCTGCTATCTCTTTTCAGGGTTTGTAGCGCTTTAATTTCATTTTGCTGCAAGTTGCTTTTGAGTGGTTTGCTTGTGCATAGGATGTTGGTAACTTGGTGTCTTATTTTATCAGCTTCATCTGTATTTAATTTAGTTAGGCTGGATTCTACTGCACATATGATGGATTCTGTGGGGATATTCTGGGGGTGCTATAGCATAATTGAATCCTTTGGTTAGGACTTCTGTTTCTGTTTTGGTGAGTTCTCTGTTGTAAACATTGCACACTAATTGTTTCAGGTGTTGTTGTGAGTTGTTAGGGGTTTTCTTGTCATGTTTTAATTTCTTTAATTTTTTCAAGAGCTTTTCCTGTTTGTAAATGTTTGTAGATTCAGCTCTCCAAGTTGTAAGTTGTTTTATCTTGTCCCAAAGTAGAGGGTGGATTTTGCTGCTCAATTCCAGGTGTAGTGCTAGCAAATCTTTGTTTAACTGATCTAATTGGAATCTCTTACTGTGGAGCTCATTCCTTATTAGAGCCATTTCAGTTCTTTTCAGGATACGTTTAGTGGCTGCTGTGCTTTGATGAAATGTTAATTTGAAGCAGGTTGGTGTTGTTGTCTCTGCAGCTGCGTAGGAATTGGAGGTCACATAGTATTCCTGCTCTTTTAATTTCCAGTTTCTCGTAGGTTCTGATCTGGCTGTTTATTCCCTCCCCATAGAGGTTTCATATTTGTTTTCTTAAGTTTTCACGGGTACTTACATGTCTGGCATTCAGCTTTGTTCGGGTATTTTCCCACGTCATAGTAGTGGTGCTTTTAAAGTTGTAGCAACGTTTCAGCAGAATCTCATCTGCCGTCATCAGGCTTCTGTATAGTGTTTGTCTGTGAATCAGACTTTTACAGTGGTTTCAGATTTAAATTTGGGGCAGCCTATTGCTGTGTCAGAATGGTTTTTTCTTCCTCCTGATTAGTTGAGAGTCTTGGTCTGTGTTTATTGGTCTTGGAGTTTGCTGTGTTCTGCTTCTAATATCTTCTGTCTGGTTTTTTTGGCTCTTTTTGTATCTTGTTTGGCTGGCAACATTGTGTTACTTTATTGGAGGCCTTTAGTGCAGCTTGGCTTTGGGTAAATGGATGGCTATCATTAGTTAGGAAGCTGGGTTTCATCTGGGTGCCTGGTTGGGGTGTGTTTGAGCTGGAGGCATCAGGGGGGATCTGTTTGTGCCCAGGTGTTTGCCTGGCTTGTGGTGTGGCTTGTGGTGTGGAGATTTTGTGAGTGCAGGCTTCCAAATGATTGACAGCCTGGTGGAATCATCTCTTCTGTTCATGCTTTCTGGTCTTTTTTTCAATCTCTATGGCTGTATAGATATGTATATGTATATGTATATGTATATGTATATGTATATGTATATGTATATGTATATGTATATGTATATGTATATGTATGTATGTATGTGTGTGTGTGTGTATACATATATATATATTGTTTTCTTAAGTTTTCATGGGTACTTACATGTATGGTATTCAGCTTTGTTCGGGTATTTTCCCATGTCATTGTAGTTGTGCTTTTAAAGTTGTAGCAACGTTTCGGCAGAATCTCATCTGCCATCATCAGGCTTCTGTACAGTGTTCCTCTGCAGAACTATACAGAAGCCTGATGATGGCAGATGAGATTCTGCCGAAATGTTGCTACAACTTTAAAATCACAACTACAATGATGTGGGAAAATACCTGAACAAAGCTGAATGCCATACATGTAAGTACCCGCGAAAACTTGAGAAAATATATACATACATACATACATACTTACATATATGCATATATATATGTGTGTGTGTGTGTGTGTTTTCTTAAGTTTTCGTGGGTACTTACATGTCTGGCATTCAGCTTTGTTCGGGTATTTTCCCACGTCATAGTAGTGGTGCTTTTAAAGTTGTAGCAACGTTTCAGCAGAATCTCATCTGCCATCATCAGGCTTCTGTATAGTGTTCGTCTGTGAGTTAGACTTTTACAGTGGTTTCAGATTTAAATTTGGGGCAGCCTATTGCTGTGACAGAATGGTTTCTTTCTTCATCCTGATTGGTTGAGAGTCTTGGTCTGTGTTTATTGGTCTTGGAGTTTGCTGTGTTCTAACTAATGATAGCCGTCCATTTACCCGAAGCCAAGCTGCACTAAAGGCCTCCAATAAAGTAACACAATGTTGCCAGCCAATCAAGATACAAAAAGAGCCCAAAAAAACAGACAGAAGATATTAGAAGCAGAACACAGCAAACTCCAAGACCAATAAACACAGACCAAGACTCTCAACCAATCAGGATGAAGAAAAAAACCATTCTGACACAGCAATAGGCTGCCCCAAATTTAAATCTGAAACCACTGTAAAAGTCTAACTCACAGACTTTTCACTTCCTCCTGCTGCCCACAGAAGTCCTGACTCCTACTTATTAACTGCCAGAACAACACAGCTATAATAAAACCATATATTGAGTGACAGTTGGGAAATTTGTATGACTCTCTTAACCCACACAACTGGATGAATTAAATGCTGCTCTAGAGAAAATCCTGTCCAAACATTCAGAATTGTTATTGAATTTCTAGTTTTTTGGAGAGATACAAAACTTGGATTGAAAAGTTTGACTTCTTCACCAGCTGTCTTGGTAATAAGTGTTCTTCCTGTTTAAGCTATTGCTGACACTTCTCTCAAGTGCTAAACTACTCTTGTTAAGGTATTTTCTACCTGAGATGATAGTAATAGCTATATTATGTTTGACCTTGTTTGGCAGGAAGCTTCTAGTCTCAAACCGTGTACTTGATTGTACTTTCAGGATGCTATTTTATGGGAAAGTGCCTAAGAAGTCTAATCTTTTCTAAAGTTATTTTAGAAAAGAAACATTCTCTGCTTCGAGCAATAATAGTAGAAGGATAATGTTGATAAGGTTTATAATGTTAATAATACCATGGGATAATAAACTATGAGACAACATTTTTTGGAGAAAACCACAACGAATCAACATCTCAAAATCAAAACTGAAAGATTATGGCATAAATTGGCCTTGGTGGTCACACTAGATGCAATATTAAAAAAAACTTGAATGGTGCTTAGAGAATCTGTGCATTGATAAAATTTCCATCTTTCCAATTTTCAAGAGGCTATATTGCTTGGATCTGCATATATACTAGGAGCCATGGTGGTGCAGTGGTTAGATTGCAATATTGCAGGCTGACTCTGCCCACAGCCAGGAGTTTGATTCTGACTGACTCAAAGTTGACTGTCTTCCATCCTTCCAAGGTCAATAAAGTGAGGACCCAGATTGTTGAAGAACATATGCTGACATTGTAAACCACCCAGAGAGTGCTGTAAACTCTGAGTGCTTTTGCTATTATGCTGACATAGTATCACAATCTAGGTTCTTGATGCATGCAAAATTTAATACAAATTCGAATAATAAAAGTTTCAGTGACTGATATTTATTTTAGTAGTTAGCTTATTGTTCCTGGGATATCCCAGTTCATAATAAACCATCACCTCATTACTTATAATGCCTTATTAACATTTCCTAATGCCCCAATTTCAACAGTAATCATTGCGTATGTTCATCATATTTTGGTCTTGTTTGCATTTTCCCTGTAATTGCCTTGGATTTAACATTGCTGTTTCATTTCCTAGCTGATTTGTTCCAGAACATCTTATATAAAATATATTTTCAATGGTAAGGCTCTCCTTGAATGACCACAAAGATTAGGGGTGTCAAACTCACATTGTCACGGTATTGTCACATGATGTATCGGGATTTTCCTCCCTTTGCTAAACCAGGTGGGGCGGGACCAGCACATGACACATCTGGCCTACAGGCCGCAAGTTTGACACCCCTGATATAGATCTTCCCAGACCTGAATATTGTTGGGAGATGCCCAGTGCTAGTTCAATCATAAATTGGATGGACTGAAAGGCAGGGTCTTTTGGATGGTTGTGCCAAGGGAGGACACACTTGGGTAGGTCAACAATTATTGTCATTCCTACCTAAAGAAAATATGCTCTTAATTGCCATATTTTTTGCATTATAAAACACTCTAGACTACAAGATGCACCTAGCTTTTGGGCAGGAAAACAAGGCATTTTTTTTTTGCCTCTGCCTCCCAGCGATTTGTCTCCTTGGAGCAAACAGCAAACAGCAAACAGCCTTGTCAGCTTCAGCACAGCTTGATTTAGCATGAGCAGCTTATTGGTGGTAGGATCGGCCTCCCGGAATACCACCAATCAGCTTTACAGGCTGTGGAGATCGCCACCACCTATTGCCGCCACCCATCACTATTGCCACCCATCGCTGCCACCATCAACTATTGCCACCTCTGCGTGGCCCATTTTTAGCCTCCACGTGCTTCCAAAGGGTGGGAGCCGGTGAGTGGGTGGGGCTTTGACAGCATTCGCTCCATTAGACACACAGACATTTCCAGCCACTTTTTTGGGGATGGGGTGGGTGGGGGGAGTGTGTCTTATAGTGCAAAATATACAATAGATACATTTTTCATTGTGAGCAGTTTTTGGTAAAAATAAAATAAAAACAAACTAGACTTTATTATCCTGGTTTATTGGAGTGACTTTGGAGGTGTTTTAATCTGCTCACTTTTTATTTTGGTTTGTTTTAGTCTTGCACTGGCTGTATTTGTTATACAGATGAAGTGGGGTTTCTACTGAATTGTATTTTTACTGTATTAAAAAAACCCCTGACTTTTTAATTAAAAACCTGCAGGAAAATCAAACAGGATCAAATGAGTTTATGTTTTAAACCCCAGCATACTTTCAGCTGCTTGGCCTCTTTGGAGAACAGAAGCTTCTTTCTTAGTACTTCCTGGAATGGCCTTGTCACCAAGTAATGTTGTTCTCAGAACAGTTTGTTCCCAATGATGGATGAGCATTAGCAACACTTTTTTTCAGCTAGTGTTGTTCCACCATGAGTCAGTTTGGACCACAACAGTAGAATTCTTTTTAATCCCTTCCATTAAAGGATTATTTTTAATGATGTAATGGGATATGAGCTTTGCAAATAAATACAACTATAAATAAACTCTGGAGTTATGATTAGCATTTCAGTGGAAGAAAGTAAAAAGAGCAAAACTTTTTAAAAGCAGTATGAATTTCAAGCTCAGTCATTTTTTTTAAATCTTGCACGTGTTAAAAGTTATTTAAATCAGGGCTGCCAACCTTGAGTGATAGTTCGGAGTGAGACACTGCGAGGGAGCGAAGCGACCGAGGGGGGGATGGTGTGGAAGGGGGGTGTCCCCCCTTCCCCGGTAGGGAGCTTTGACAATTTTACATTTTAAATGGTGCAATCTGATGCATACTTTAGTCATGATTTGGACATATACATACATACATACATGCAAGCAGCACCAATGTACTTGAACCGGATTTGTAAGATATTAATAATGCAGTTCACTGACCATCTTGGCCGGAAAGGGTCCACATTCTTGGGCCTCTGCCCATCTGCTCCGTCCCTTTGGGCTGCTCCGGCTCTCCTCCTCCTCCAGGGTCCCTGGCTGAGAGGGGCGTCTCAAGTGCCTGGGATCCGGCCCCTCCAGGCTGCCTCTTCAGGGCCACAGAAGCCTCCCTCACATGGCCCCGGGGGTGGAGGGGGCCTTGCCAGGGTTCCCGGCCTTGGAGCTGGGCAGAAACGGCCCTTCCCAGCCCTCTCCCACCCTCTGGGCCTCCCACCTGCGGAGGGGAGGGGGATCCAGGCTGAGTCTTGGACCCACCAGCCTCACAGTCCAGCTGAAGGGTCGGAAAGGGCCAGGCAGGCAGATGGACACACACACACACACAGAATGGGGGGGAGGCTGGTGTCCTTCACTCCCCAAACGCCCTCCTCCCAGTCTGTGCATGGGACCCCCAGCAATGCTGCCATCAGCTGCTCCCCTGCAGGGAAGTCCTGGATTGTCTGGGGGAGGAGAGGAGAGGACAGTGGCCACTCCCCCCCCTTTGCTTGGCATTTGTTGGGAGACCCCTCAAGGCGAGATTCCTTCCCGGGGGCTCCCAAAGAGCATCCAAACGTTCCTGGCATCAAGTGGGGAAAGAAGCCTAAAAAGAGAGAAACTCCTGCACCGGCTGCGATTGGGGCTCGGAGGGGACAGGAACCCCCCCTCCTTGCGAGCCCCCCCTCCCCACTCCAGCCTGCCCTCTGGCGGGACCCCCTTCCTGGAGAGGCTCCTCCCTGCCAGACCCTCTTGCAGCCTCTTGGACCCAGGGGAGGCTGGGGGGGGGGCGCATATCTAGGTGCAAAGGGCGGGGGGAGGGACACAATGTACCCGGGAAGGAGCCCTCCCCCCCTCTTCCCCCTCCCTCTCCAGGGACTTCCCATCAGGCTGGGGAGCGAGAGAAGCCGAGGCGCACAAGAGGCCAGCCACGGCAGCTCCCCTTGCGAGAGGGAGGCCGGAGAGGGACGCGCCTTTGCACCCCAATCCCAGCGGCCTTGAGACCAGACAGGTGCGGGGAGGGGATGATGGGAGCTCAGCTCTCGAGAAAGGCCCAGGGATGCCCTGTAGTCGTACTTCATGGGGGATAGAGAGTTCGTCTCTCTCATCTCCGCCTGCCAGAGCAGAGTGCAGCGCAAGGATTAAGCCCAGAGAGTTGTGACATCCTAGAGCGGAAAGGAGCAACCGCTTCCTGCAGCGTGGAATTCTCTCCTCACCCCAGTACAGAAATCAATGCGGGCAAGTCTTGGGCATATCGATATTCGGAATATCAGAGAATGTAGAGATATATTTATTTTTGTACATTCCATTTTGGGGGTTTAGCGTGAGATTTCATTTATCAGAGTGAGACAGTCAAAATTGGTTGAATTGCGTGAGTCTCACGCTGATTGCGTGAGAGTTGGCAGCCATGTTTAAATTTTGACATGGGGAGGCATATCCCATTACACTTTCAACAATAAAAATCATTCGCCTATATGAGTTTGTGGATAATCAAATGGCAACCTGAGGATGCCATTCAGTGGCTTGATCACAGTTTCATTGGATTATTCAAAGACTTTTACCTGCAGTTTTATTTTGGAAAAGGAAATAACTTTCCAAAGATGTGTGCATGAAGTTTACCAAAACAAACATGATTTCTTTGTTTCTTTGTTTGTTTAATCTCTCAATTCTTCATCTAAGCAAAATTTAGGCAGATGAATGAATTCTTTCAATTTTGTGCCACATCACTTTATGCCTTCACTGATTCATCTTTCATAGTGCTTCTTAAATCCCAGTTATTTCAGGGGGATAAATGCTCCATGGCATTCACATAACCCTATTTTCTTTGCTTTTAGGTAATCAGTACATGGTAAAATATCATGCAACAGTATGTATGTAAGAAAGAAGAAAGCACTGTTAAAAAAAAACCCCAAAGTTGACTAGACAAGGTTTTCTAAGAGGTATGAAATTGATAAAGTTCCAGGAAGGAAAGAATACACACAGTTGGTCCTGCTTTAAGCAAAACTTTGAGTTCTTTTCTGGGTTTTCTTTTTAGCTTTTTTTGCTAACAAAACAATATTTAATCTTAGGGGGAAAAAAGCTGAAAAAATTAGAAATACACAAAGAAAAAAATCTTATATTTTTTATTTATCAATAGTCATTTGATAGATGATTTACCAAGCAATTTCCCACTATAATATAAACAATGCAAGATATTATTATAAGATACCATAAAATCTCTGCTATAATAATACCGTGTTTCTCCAACAATACGCCCTCCCCAATAGGAAGACCCAGCATGTTTTCTGGGCGTAAAATGAAATTAAGCCCCTCCCCCCAAATTTAGGCCTAGTTTAAAACATGCAAAATTGGGGGAGAAGGTGGGGGGGACTTGCCATTAGGAGTGCCCTGCAGGCAGCTATGCCTCACCATCAGCCGCTCGTAACAGCCAATCATGGTGGAGCACTTAGGGCTCCATTACCCGTCCCTTACCTGGGTCAGCAGGCAGGCGGCATCAGCATGGATGTCTGGCAGCATTTCAGCCGCTTCTCAGGCCTCTGTAGCTTCCACGGTTCCCACTGGTGCTGGTGCCTCTCTCACCAGCGGCATCTCCAACAACAGCATCTGAGTTGCTCCCGTTTTCCCCCCATCCCCGTAATAACAGGGAAAAAAAACATTTTGAGGTACCTGGGAGCGCCCTGTGCTGTGGTTTGGTTTAATCCCGAGCAGCTGGGTGGGCATGAGAAGAGCTGAGCAAGCGCCTCTGCTGCTGCTATCCTTGGTGCTCCAGCCTTGGGCTCTGCAAGTTTGCAAAAGTCCCGGTGCGCAACCCATTCCTGCATTCCAAGCGCCCAGGCCAAGCTGCAGCTGTCCCTCTCTCACCAGCACTGTCTCCAATAACAGCGGCAGCAGCAGCAGCAACCGTGGAAGTTATGGAGGCGGCTCCCGCACCCGAGAAGTGTCCAAAATGCTTCCACGGTTCCCGCTGCTGTTGCTGCTGTTATTGGAGATGGTGCTGGCAAGAGAGGGACAGCTACAGCTCGGCCTGGGTGCTTGGAATGCAGGAACGGACTGCAGACTGGGACTTTTGCAAACTTGCAGAGCCCGAGGATGGAGCACCAAAGGTAGCAGCAGCAGAGACACTCGCTTGGCTCTTCTCATGCCCACCCAGCTGCTCGGGATTAAATCAAAATGCAGCATGCAGCGCTCCCAGGTACCTCAAAATCTTTTTTTCCCTGTTGTTACGGGGACGGGGGAAAAGTGGGAGCAACTCAGATGCTGTTGTTGGAGACGATGCTGGTGCATGGGGGGTTGGAAAAAATTAATTCACTACTGAAAAGACATCCTAGCTGTTTTTTGGGGGCTCAAAAAAAAAAAAAAGGCCCAGCCTTATTTGGTGAGAAACACAGTACATGTTGCTGCATCCTTTGATTGGTAGAAAATACTACCTTTTCCAAAATGTATAGATCACATATTTTCAAAAACCATTCCTTGACATCTGGAATAATGCCACTTCTTCAATTAATAATTATTAGAATTCTTTTTGACACTCCCATGCTCAAAACAGCCATAATTACTGATAGTCAAATTCTAAAGTTTGATACGTAATTCTACACTGATAACATATATCAGATAATAGAGTTGGAAGGGATCTTGTAGGTCACCTAGTCCAAACCCCTGCCCAAGCAGGAGATCCTTCACCCGTGATGGCGAACCTATGGCACGCGTGCCACAGGTGGCATGCAGAGCCATTTGTGCTGGCACTCAAGTTGCAGGCAAACTTACTTCACTGCACGTGTGCATGCCTCTCAGCTGATTTTCAGCAGGATTGAGGCCTTTTTCAATCTCCCAAAGGCTTGAGGAAGGCTTCTGCAGTCTTCTTCAGGCTTTGCAGGATGAAAACTATGCCTGTTTCATCACTTCCTGTTTTTCTGAAAATACCAGAAGTGATGAAACGGGGTGAGATTTTGGCTTGCAAAGGCTGCAGAAGCCTGCAGGAGCCTTCCTCAAGCCTTTGGGAGGCTGAAAAAGGCCTCAAACCTGCTGAAAATCAGCTGAGAGGCATGCACACGTGCAGTGAGGTAAGTTTGCCTCAAACTGCCCAAAAATCAACTGTGATGCTCAATGCAGGTAAGGGGGCAGCGGGGATGGGTGGGTGGGTATTGCACATGTATGTCTAGGGCGCGTGGAAGGTGCGCATTGCCTTCTGGGTGCTGACACATGAGTGCGAGTGTGCAAGCATGCACAAAATTTTTGGCACAGGAGCCCCATGTCCTACATCATTTCTGACAGATGGCAATCCAATCTCTTCTTGAAAGTCTCAAGTGATGGCACTCCCACAACTTCTGAGGGCAAGCTGTTCCATTGGTTGATTGTTCTCACTGTCAGAAAGTTTCTCCTTATTTCCAGATTAAATCTCTCCTTGTTCAGTTTCCATTATTCCTTGTCTGGCCTACAGGTGCTTTGGAAAATAACTGAATTCCCTCCTCTCTGTGGCAGTGCCTCAAATATTGGAACACCATTATCATGTGTCCCCTGGTCCTTCTCTTCTCTTAGCCATGTCCAGTTCCTGTATCCGTTCTTCATATGTTTTAATCTCCAGTCCCTTAATCATCCTGGATGCTCTTCTCTGTACTTTTTCTAGAGTCTCAACATCTTTTTTATAGTGTGTGACCAAAACTGGATGCAGTACTGTAGGTGTGGTCTTACTAAGGCTTTATAGAGTGGTATTAGTATTTTCCTTGATCTTCATTGTATCCTTCTGTTAATAGAATTTAGGATTGCTGTTGTGAATGAATAAATGTGTTTAATAAAGATTATTGAGAGCTTGAAGTAAAGTGCAGGGTTCTGGCCCTGCACTTCTGATTGGCCGATAATAGCGACATCAGATTGGTCCATTCAGGAGAATCTGATTGGCTATTAATGAGCCTCTCCTATTGGTTAACGAAGCTAGCGCTCCCTGTGTTTTCATTAGTTAAATACTTAAGAGCTTGCATATATAAAGGGGGTCATTTCAGCCATGGGCTGAGCTGTTTTCACTATGTTAATAAAGAGTTTGAAGTTCACTGTCACCGGCTCATCTCTATTCTTAGCGCCCATGCTCAGAACATAACACTGGCGACGAGGGTGGGATTTGGAGACGTCAGAGCTGACTGAACGACGAAGAACGATAACCGAGCACGTGGCTGAAACACACAACGGCGGAACCATGTCTGGCGGCGTCATACCACCCGCTCCATTTGACCCAGCACAAGAAGACTGGGACTCCTATATGGATCACTTCCAGATGTTTCTGGAGACCAACAATTTGAAGGATGCCACTACCGGGAAGAAACGGGCGGTATTCCTAAGTCATTGCAGGCCGACCGTATTCAAGATGGCCAAGGCACTAGCGAAACCGGCAGAAGTAAAGTCTATGGACTGGGATGTCCTTGAACCCCTACTGAGGGCCCACTATGCATCGTGCACATGAAAGCCCTCGCACGAAGTTACACGTGGTGGCCAGGCATTGACAAGCAAATCAAGACATGGGTCAAAGCTTGTCATAAATGCCAAGAAGTAAGCAATGCTCCACCGAAAGCAACCCCAACTGAATGGGAAACACCGGGGGGACCCTGGTCCTGTATTCATTTGGACTTTGCGGGACCTACCAAAGGCCACACATTCTAATTAATGGTGGATGCCTACTCGAACTGGTTTGAAATCCATGAGATGAGAAATACAACAACTGAAGCGGTCATCAAGAAATTAGACAGACTATTTACAACACATGGATTATCAGACATTCTGGTATCCGACAACGGGCCCCAATTTACCACGCTGTCTTTTCAACAGTACCTGGCAGACTGCAGTATTCGCCATGCACTGACTTCGCCGGCTCATCCTGCGGCCAACGGAAGGGCCGAGCGCATGGTATAATTCGTTAAGAAAACCTTGCATAAAATGGACTATGGCGATATCGAAGACAAGATCAACCGGATGCTCCTTTTACAGCATATCACTCCGCACAGCGTCACCAACAAAACTCCTGCCGAGTTATTGATGGGGCGAAAGCTCAGTTCCTACCTCGACCATCTGCACCCATTGTATGAACCTGAGAAACCACACGGATCCAGAAGAAGATGCCGTAAATTCCAGGTAGGCGACTTGGTTTTCACTAGGAACTTTTCGGGTGATCCGTTGTGGGTCGAGGCAACTGTGGTCCAAGTAACCAGCCCCAGATCTTACCACGTGAAATGTCATGACGATAGAATATGGAAGCTCCATATTGATCAGCTGCATTCAAGGCTACAGTCAGGGATCTCTGAGTCCCCTGATTTCCAAACTGAGGAGGGAGGAGATACCGAGGAAGATGATTTTGAAACAGAAGAAAGCTTAAGTGGAAGTGATGACCGCACAGAGGCAACACGTGTTGAAGGATCGGAAATGGAGGTGAGCTCGCCTCAAGGAAATACCGAGAACATTAGCGACAACGAAAGTTTGAATACAGAACTAGAGACACCCTTTTCACCAGAGAATGTCCTAACCCAACAAGATGGTAGCCAAATACCAAAAGTACAACGTAAATCAAATGGACAAACAAAACAACCTGCCTACCTCAAAGACTACGTAACCGCACCCCTTAAACGAAACCCGGGGGGACGGAGCTAGCGCTCCCTATGTTTTCATTGGTTAAATACTTAAGAGCTTGCATATATAAAGGGGGCCGTTTCAGCCATGGGCTGAGCTGTTTTCACTATGTTAATAAAGAGTTTGAAGTTCACTGTCACTGGCTCATCTCCATTCTTAGCGTCCATGCTCAGAACATAACAATTGCATTAGCTGCTGCACACTGCTGGTTCATATTTAGCTGGTTGTCCACTAAGACTCCAAGATCCCTCTCACATTTACTGCTAAGGAGCCTGGTTTCATCCAGTCTATATGTGTAATTTTGGTTTTTCTTGTCTAAGTGTAGGACTTTACTTTTCTCTACATTGAATTTCATTTTGTTAGATATGGCCCAGTGTTCTAGTCTGTCAAGATCCATCTGGATCTTGAGCCTATCTTCTTGGGTGTTAGCTATTCCTGCCAGCTTAGTATCACCTGCAAATTTGGTAAGTTCCCCTTCTATTCCTTCATCTAAGTCATTAATGAAGTCGCTATGCTCAGAATCACTCCGTGAGTGAGATGCATAGTCTCTAAATTTGATAAATATAAACAAACAAACAAACAAACAAACAAATAAATAAATCAGGATTACATTTGACATCTTTAACATTTAATTTTTCCCCATAAATTGACTAATATACATTTATGTCTTTTCCCAAAACATACTAAATAATCATATACCCATGTCATGTGTGACAGTGAGCCCTCTTTTTTTTTTTTTACATCTGTAGGAACTGTCTATATATCTGTGTGTATGCCTATGCTTATATCTCTGTTATTCTGAACTATAGCAGAGTAACAGAATAATTGGAGTAGGAAGGGACCATCATCTAGTCCAACTCCATGCTCAAGCAAGAGACCCTATACCCATGATGTGCCACAGGTGGCACACAGTGCCTTTTGTGCCGGCACACAAGCAGCAGGTAAACTTACCTCACTACACATGTGCGTGCCTCACAGCTGATTTTCAGTGGGTTTGAGGTCTTTTTCGGGCTCCCAAAGACTTGAGGAAGGCTTCTGCAGGCTTCTTCAGGCTTTGCAGGATGAAAACTAGCCTTATTTCATCACTTCCTGTTTTTCCGAAAATACCAGAAGTGATGAAACAGGGCTAGTTTTCAGCCTACAGAAGCCTGCAGAAGCCTTCCTCAAGCCTTTGGGAGCCCCAAAAGGCCTCAAACTGGCCAAAAATCATCTGTGAGGTGAAGTGCAGGTAAGGGGGCAGCGGGGTTGCATGGGGATTGCGCGCACATGCATAGGGAGCATAGGGGGGCACACATTGCCTTCTGGGTACTGGAATACGAGCATGAGCATGCAAGTGCACACACAATTTTTGGCACAGGAGCACAAAAAGATTAGCCACCACAGCCCTATACTATTTCAGATATACTGGCAAATACACTAGCAAAAATATACCAGCAAATGGACTTGTATAAAGAAATAAGTTATCATTCTCTGTAAATTCATACAAATAAGCCTGAACAGAAATATGGCATCAGAATTTTAAAGCTGTGCATATTTAAAATTATTTCCTTAAAAAAAAACAACCAATTAAATTATGGAGTACTTCATGATAAATCCCCCAAATTAACCTCTGCCACTTTGTACTATCGAATATTTTGCTAGTTACAAACATCATCAACCCTCATTTTCTTTTAAAGAAGCAGGAAACAAAAAAATTACCTATCCAGATACACAAGACTTTAAAAGGAATAAATGTTCCTCCTCCTCCTTCCTGACCTTTAAAGGACCACAAATTTAAGCTATTAAATAATGAAAGTTGTAGAGTATTGCTGAAGGCAACTGGTACTCATTCAAAACACACCAGTTGCTGTCGAAACATTGCATGTTTCCTCAATTCCATGCTCCACAGAAGAAAGGTTAAATGTAACTTTTATACGAAAGATACATCAAACTGTGACAAATAGGAAAGTTTATTAAATGCAGATGTACTGGGAAAAGTGTGTGAAAAGGTTTAAGACATTTGCTCAGATGGCGTGGGAGAAAGGGAGGGGGGAGGGGTATTTCACCATGCGAAACCTCCCTGGATCACATAGCTGCAACTCCATTGTCAAAACCAGAGCATCTTCAGCATAGAGCAATGTGATTGCAAACTGCTTTTTTTTTTCCATCCCCAAAGCAAGTTAAGTGGAACCACATTTATTATGTCACTTGACATCCCCATGATTCCAAAATCTGCCATCTGTTTTCAGGTGCTTTTCTATACAACCGAAGTAAAATATAAAATGTATGAAAAGCAGGAATTATTCTGGACTCACTGATTTCACTGGGAGAGCTATGGTTTTCCCCATTGTGAAATCAATGAACTTTGAAACCACTTATCTTTGACTAAATTGCAGTCAAAGATTGCAACTTTCTAGATCTTATTATAATTCATGCTTCTAAAACAGGGGTGTCAAACTCAAAGCCAGAGGGCCAGATCAAGCCTGCATGGTGCTTAGACCTAGCCAGCAGACTGCCCTGAAAACAGGGAAGGACCAGGCCATGGTGCCTATGCCAGCAAAAATGGAGCTCAGTTTCACAGCTGGAAACGAAGCTTGGGAGACCATTTTTGCTGGCAGAGTGCTCAGCTCACCAACATGAGTGACATCGAGGTGGCCACGCCCCCACAAAGTCAAACACAATCCTGATGTGGCCCTCAATGAAATTGAGTTTGACACCTCTGTTCTAAAGGCTTCCTCTCAGAATATAGCTAAACAAAATAGCATTATCCCTATCAATTTCTATGGGAGGGCATGAAATGGGTGAATATAATGAGACTTTCCCCCCCTAACATAGTTATGAATCAGATGTTCTCCGTGAACACTAACTTTTATACTGTCTCATTACCAAAGGCAATTTGTCCTCTTGTGTATAAGCTTAAAATCTGCTCTGGTCCTAGAAAAAAATTTCAGGACAAGTTTTTTTTTTTTTTGAAAGAAAATTTTATTAATTTTCTACAAACAAATAAGACAAACAAAACATTAAAACATTCAACTCTCGTATGTACATCCAGTGTGTCAGTTGGTTCATCATTTTTGTGCATTCATTCTGTAGTCCCAGTTACAATTATGTTACATAACAACTCATATTATCAATCCAAATTTATATATCCTATAATCACTAAAAAAAAAAAAAATTTTTTTGACTATACTTTTAATCATTCATGCTTTATGAGCTAACAATACTTTAACCAGATTATTCAACAAATCATATAATCATACCAAATCAATCCTTAAAAAAACCCTTTATAATTATAATATCAAATAACAAAATAATTGCAAAATAGCAAGATAAAGATATTTCTTACTATCTAAAATATTCTATTATCGTATTTTATCATCTAGCCATTTATAAAAAAGATCCCAAATTTCATAAAATTGTTTATCCTCTTGCTCTCTAATTTCAAATGTCAATCTGCTCATCTCAGCACATTCCAATATTTTCTTAATAATTTCTTCCTGTAATGGTATTTTCTCATTCTTCCAATTTTTAGCAAATATAATCCTGGCCGCTGTTAATACGTTTACAATCAGGTATTTCAAATCTTTACTATATATATCAGGTAAAATTCCCAATAAGAAGATCTCTGGTTTCAAGTCTATATGTTTCTTTGTCATTTTTTCCAACCACATGCGAATTATAGTCCAACATTTTCTAGCATCCTCACAAGTCCACCACATATGGTAATACGAGCCGGGTATCTGATGACATTTCCAGCATTTTTCAGATTTGTTCTTAAACATTCTTGCTATTCTTGTCGGAGGAAAGTGCCACCTGTAAAACATCTTATACAAGTTTTCTTTATATGCTGTTGACATTGTCATTTTATAATTTTGAGACCACAATTTCTGCCATTTCTCTAGATCAATCCCATATCCAAAATTCTTCCCCCAAACAATCATAGTTTCTTTGACTTGCTCCTCCTCTAATTTCATTCCCAGTAAATAACCATATAATTTTTTAATCACCTTCTCATCAGTACCCATCAAGATCTTATCTAAATCATTCTGCTTATCATAAAATCCCTCCGTCTTGGAATCTTCATCATACTTTGAATGCACCTGTGCATATGAAATTCATCCTTATACCTTGTTCCTCTAAGTTTTGGATCGATTTAAGTTTACCCTTTTCATTCAAAAGTTCCCCATATCTAACTGTTTGTCCTTCTTGTAGATTATAGGATAGGAAAATGCTTCAATGGTCGATAACCAAACTGGAATTTTCAAATAATACCATCTTTTTATCTTCTCCCAATCTAACCACAAAGACTCCCATACATAATGTCCTCTAAAATAACCCTGTGTTTTAGTTCCCTTATACCATAAAAAAGCATGCCAGCCCAACAGCAAGTCATGCCCTTCTAATGTCAACAACCTATGTTTCCTTAATGTTATCCATTCTTTGACCCACATCAAACTTGCAGCTTGATAATACAATTCCCAATTAGGCAGGCCAAAACCTCCTCCAATTCTAGCATCCTGCAAAAGCTTTAGCTTTATTCTCGCTTTTTTACCTTGCCATATAAACTTCAACATAATTTTATTTAAATCTTCAAAATAGTCTTTTCCAAGCCTAATTGGTATTGTTTGAAACAAAAATAAAATTAAAGTAAAATATTCATCTTAATTGTTGAAATTCTCCCTATTAATGACAATTGCAAGTTTTCCCACTTCTTCAAATCTGTAGTTATCTGTTGTTTAAGTTTAATATAATTATTCTCCTTTAATGTGCTACATCTTGTTGTCAAATATATCCCCAGATACTTAACCTTATTTGTAACTTGAATTTTCAAAAGATCTGCCAGTTCTTCTCTCTGTCTCAACAGCATATTCTTTGTCAAAATCTTTGTTTTATCTTTATCTATTTTCAAACCAGCCACCTCTCCATATGTCTCTATCCTTTCCAATAACTTTGGAGCTGTTTCTAGCGGGTCTTCCAAAATAAAAGCTAAATCATCAGCAAAAGCTTGTAGCCTAAATTCTTCCTTCTTAATTTTCATTCCTTTTATGCTTTTATCATCCCTAATATTTCTATTCAACACTTCCAAGGTCAACACAAATAGCAAAGGAGATAGGGGGCATCCTTGTCTTGCGCCTTTCCTTATATCAACAAAATCTGTAAGTACCCCTTCCATCATTACCCTTGCTGTCTGTTTATTATATATGGCCTCTATTGCTTGAACAATTTTTTTAGCAAAACCCATCTGCTCCAATAATAATAACATAAATCTCCAGTTCACGTTGTCAAATGCTTTTTGAGCATCTAGGAATATCAAAGCCGTTTACTTTTCAGGATGAGCCTCATAGTATTCCAAAATGTCCAAGATTACTCTCATATTGTCTCTAATTTGTCTCTTTGGCAGAAATCCATTTTGATCTGGGTGAATAAAATTATTTAAATATTTTTTAAGTCTTTCTGCTAAAATTGAAGCAAAGATTTTATAGACTGCATTCAATAAAGAAATAGGTCTATAATTCTTAATTTGCAGTGGGTCAGTCTCTTCCTTCGGTATGAGTGTAATATAAGCCTCTGACCATGTTTTGGGTATCATCTTTTTTAACATAACTTCATCCATAACTTCTAACAATGAGATGCTCAATGATTCTTGAAATGTTTTATAGAATTCTGCTGGAAGCCCATCTGGACCCGGTGCTTTCCCATTATTTTGTCTCTTAAATGCTTCATTTAGTTCCATCATTGTTATATTGTTTTCTAGCATTTCTTCAGTCTCTTTAGGTATCTTCGGTAAATTAGCTTCTTGTAAATACTGTTTGACTTTTTCCTCATCAATATTCTCTTGTTTATATAGTTGCCCATAAAAATCTTGAAGAGGCGGAGCTTCGTTTCAGCGATACAGCTGCGATCTCGGGGCTCTGAGATCGCAGCCTATATTTTTGCCCCTGGTCGATCCCAACGGACCTAAACCGTCCCGTAGAGACGGGGATTGAGAAGGGTACTGTTCCAGGATCCCAGAGATATCGCAAAATCTCTGGTTTGATCCGGAAGAAGCCCTTTTGCTGGCGGCGGAGAGGCAGCCCCCATAGCTGCTGAAGTCGGGACAGCTCCAGAAAGAAAGTGGCTGGAAAGAAAGTGTGTCGGCTGGGTGAGAAAAACTCTTTTGTGTTGTAAATTCGCTGAGGTTGGAAAGGACATCCTGAACAAAGAAGAAATCTGTGGGACTTTTTTTTTTTTTGACTGAAACTGTCTGAGCGGCGTTTTTTAAAGTGATGTCAAATTGAGGCTTGGGTTTTTTTTTCTTTTCCCTATATTTTTTTGGGGGGATTTTAGTGTGACTTTGTAGGTAACCGGATTGAATTTTCTCTTATATATATTTTTATGCTCCCTTTGATATTTTAACTTTCTTTAGGATAGAGGCTCCCTTTGGCTATTTTTTTTTTGTTTCTGTATATATTACTCCTTTTTTCTGGCTGGGGGGGAGGAAGAGCATTAAGAAACTTTGCAACACTGCCAACTAGAGGCTTGAAAGTATTTTATTTGAATTGGAGAGAATTGCAAAAAGACCTCTTCTCAAGGACATTTTAACGTGATAAGATAGAGGGAGAGCACAGCAAAATATTATTGCAAGTGCTTTCCTGGACTGTTATCAATAACACTTGAGGTTTGGCTTTGAAGCTGTTGGAGAAGAGAGTCATAACAAGAGCCTTGGATAAATAAATAAAGTGCAGTGTGCTTTCATATATATACCCCATTCGCCAGCCTTTTTCTAAATTTCAATTCTAGTAATATTCTTATTTCTGCCTTTTATTTTAAAGGGAAAGCCTCAGAGTTTTTTCTTTATTTTTCTTTTCTTTTTTATTGGGACTTTTTTGCTTTTCCTATCTATGTTTTTGGACCACTTTTTTTTTTTATTATTATTGAGACTTTTCAACTGGATTAAGGTGTGAAGAACCTGAAGGAACTTTTTGTTTTTTCTCTTTTTGCTTTTTCTTTTTTCTTTTGCTCTTAATCAATATTATTATTTTTGGATTTGTTTGTTTTTCTCCTTTCTATTTTTTCTTTTTTATGGTGGACTACTTCGTAATTGGATTAGGGTCTAGAAGAACCTGAAGATCTTTCTTCTTCCTTTTTTCCTGTTTCTTTTTTGGTTTCGTGTCTTTTACTATTGGAGTTTTCCATTTTGGATTATAATTGGCTGCTCTACCAGTTGGATTAAAAGTCAAGAAGAATTTGAAGCTTTGGAAGCATTGAAATGAGCAGGAAACCAATACCATCTGGCATTTTTACTTCTACCTCTGCTTCCCCACCAGCTGGAGGACAACGTTTAATTCAGACAATGTTGAAGCAAGATAAGGAACAAGAGAAAGTAACTTTACAGATGATTATGCAAGGAATCCAAGATCTCAAGACAAAATCAGACATCATTGAACAAAGAACAGGAAATATTGAACAAAGAACAGAAAATATTGAACAAAGAATAGAGAAGACTGATGAAAAAGTGGAAAACATTAAACAAATGATGGTCAAGTATGACGAGAGATTCCAAAAAATTGAGGAAGAAGGAAAACAAAGAGAGAAGAAGGTTGGAAATATTGACAGTAGATTAACAGCGGTTGAACAAGAAAAAAGTGGGATGTTGAGGTGGGAGATGGAAAGGTCAGAATTTTACCTCAGATTTCAAAATATAGAAGAGGAAAAAGGAGAAAACTTAGCAGCGGTAATGATAGAAATTTTGGCAGATGCTTTGGAAATTACAGAGGAAAAGATGATGGATGGAATAGATGAGATATATCGAGTCTATACAAGGTATGCGATGAGAAATAAATTACCCAAGGAAGTCCACATTAGATTTACCAAAAAATCCATTAAAACGCAAACATTACAAGTAGTAAGAGAGAAAACATTGAAATACAAAGGTAAAGAGGTTGTGGTTTTAAAACAAATACCCAGAAGAGTGAGAGAGATGAGAAGAGAAGAGAATATCGATTTCTGACCAAAATGCTATTGGAAAACGAAGTGAATTATAGATGGCTGATTCCAGAAGGACTAATGTTTAGGTGGCAAGAGCAGAGATATAGAATTGATTCAATTGAGAAAGCAGAACTTTTCCATGCAGAATTTTTTGGAGGAAGAAGAGAGGAGGCAGAGAAAGAGGTCTCATTAATTGAATTTCAAGAGGAACAACTGGAGACTGAAAAAGAGAAAGGAGCAGTAGGGGGACAGATGGATAGCAAAGAACAGCGTGAAGTGAGATCCACGAGAGCGGTTATACCTAAATATAAAGCATAATCATGGAAGAAAAAAAACTGATTACAATGAATATAAATGGACTTAATTCAGCTGTTAAAAGAAGGAAAACTTTTCATAAATTAGAGAAATTAAAATTTGATATAATTGTCTACAAGAAGTTCATATTAAAAAAACAACATGAACAATTGTTAGTACAGCCAAAATTGGGGAAAATATTTACTTCTTTGACTCAATGTAAGAAAAGAGGAGTGGTTCTATACATTAAAGAGGCTATCCCAGCAAAATTGATTTACACGGATGAAGATGGAAGAGTATTAATGGTAGAAATAATGGACAATAATATAAAAATACTCTTGATTGCAATTTATGCTCCGAATGATAAACAAGAAGAGTTTTATAAAAAACTACACATGAAAATAATTGGACTGGACTATGTTAATATAATTATGATGGGAGATTTTAATGGAATTGTGGACAATAAATTGGACTATATAGCAACAATAACAAAGCAAAATAGAAAGACTCTCCCAAGGTCTTTTTTTAAAATGACAGATGAATTATTTTTAAAAGATATTTGGAGAGAAAGAAATGTTAAAGCTAAACAATATACTTTTTATTCAAATAGACATCTATCATGGTCCAGATTAGATATGATTTGGATCTCAACAGAATTAATATCCAATATTCAAGAAACAAATATTGAAACAAGTACTTGGGCAGATCATAGCCCAATAACAATTAAATGGAAGGGACAAAAAAAAAGATCGAGATGGACATTAAACAATACTATTTTAAAGGAGAAAGATTTTATACAATGGATGGAGAAGGAATTGGCTTTTTTCTTCAGAGAAAATAAAAAAGAAGATACTTCAACGCAGAATGTGTGGGATACAATGAAGGCATATGTTAGAGGTTTGATAATAGATTATACAAGAAAAAAGAATATTAGGAAAAGGCAAGCTTCAAAGGCCTTGGAAGATGAGTATAAAATTCTTGAAAAAGAATTACAGAAAATGCCACAGAAAAAGGATATTAAATTGAAGCTGGATGTAATTAAACATAAAATGGAATTAATAGAGAAAGAAGAACTGGCACAGAAAATCAGAAACTCTAAACAGAATTATTTTGAAGATGCAAATAAACCAGGTAGATGGCTAGCATATAAATTGAGAAAGGAGAAGGAATCAAGAAAAATATTGAAATTAATAGATGAACAAGGCCAAGTTTGTTATGGGAATAAGGAGAAAAAAGAAAAAAATTCAGGACAAGGGTTTTGTTATGAACTAATAAAACGCTTAAATAAAGTTTTATCAAACCTTTAGAATAAGCAGGGTTCTAAACCTGCACTTCTGGTTGGCTGATAATAGCGATATCGGATTGGTCCATTCAGGAGAATCTGACTGGCTGTTAACAAGCCACCCTCATTGGTTCAAGGGGTTAACACTCCATGTTTCTCATTGGTTACTGGATCAGCAGCAGGCCCTATAAAAGGGCTGCTGCTGCCCCAGGTTTTTGCTCTGTTCAGAATGATTAATAAAGAGTTGAAGTTCACTGTTCACTGTCTCGTCTCCGTTCCTTGCACCCATGCACAGAACACTGGCGATGAAGGTGGGATGCGGAGACGTCAGAGCTGACTGAACACTACAGAGCACCAAACAGAGCACGTGGCTGAAGGCACATCGACCGCGGAAACCATGTCCGTCGGCGCCATACCACCCGCTCCATTTGACCCGGCACAAGAAGACTGGGACTCATACGTGGACCAGTTCCATGTCTGGAGACCAACAACTTGAAGGATGCCACCACGGGAAAAAAACAAGCGGTATTCCTGACCCACTGCAGACTTGCCGTTTTTAAAATGGCTAAGGCACTGGCGAAACCGGCTGAGGTGAAATCCATGGACTAGAACGTCCTCAAGCCCCTCCTGCGGTCCCACTATGCACCTAATGTACCAACGCTTGTCCGAAGACATGAATTTTACCAGAGAGACCAGCGAAATTGCAGATTTCATCACGGATCTCCAGAACCTGGGAGGCCTCTGTGGATTCGCCAACCTCAAAGAAGCCCTGAGAGACCGAATAGTTCTGGGACTAGATGCACCGCACGTGCAAAGTAAGCTGATGGCGAAAGGCGACATCAGCCTTGCAGATACCATCGCTGACGCTACTGCAGCAGAAGCAACCAGGAAGTCAGCTGCCCGAATGCGCCGCACCAATGCACTGCTCCGCCAACTCGCCAGCGAAACTTCATCTCACCTAGAGGGACACACAATGCCAACCCATCACAAGGACCTTTGTCATCAGAAAGTGATGAGGAAGAGGTCAACCGGCTCCGGTCTGAACGAGACCAACGCCACCAGCGTAGTCAGAGACTGCAGCATCAATGCACAGGTTGTAGGGCAAACCACCCATGATCAGACTGCAAATACCTCGATACACTCTGCCATGTTTGTGGGAAAAGAGGCCACAACGGAAAGGTCTGTAGAAGCAAGCAAGGATCCAGCCCATTTCAGAGCGGGACCAACTACCGCCAAACCACAGGAAATCGTCCTGTGAGTCGGGAACATTTGAACCAACAATGGAACAACCACTCCTATAGAAATAAACCACTGCCCAACTCAACAAAACAAGAAGGGGCACACCAAACCATTACCATTGGTCATGCCTCATCATTAGATGCAAAGAAGATCCGAGTGAAGGTCGCCATCGAAAACCAGCCCTGCATGATGGAAGTCGACTCAGGATCGTCCCTCTTGATGGTTTCCTGGAAGACCCTTAAACAATTAATCCCTGCCGTCCGGTGGCAAGACCTCAGAATTCAAAGAATTATACTCAAGGATTATCAGGGAAACCGAATTCCGATCGTTGGATCCAGCCTAGTCCAGGTCTCATTCAAAAATTGTACTGCATCTTTACCATTGACCGTCATTGACTGTGATCGGCCTTGCTTGTTAGGCCTTCAATGATTTGCCCCACTCGGCATCGAGGTAGCCGGCATTCACCAAACCAGAAGCGATGATTGGGAGGAAGCCCTCATCCAGGAATTCCAGGACATCTTTGCAGACAAACTAGGCGAGTACAAGGGGACCCCAATATCATTTAACCTTAACCTTGAAGTAGCCCCCATCCGCCTTAAGCCTCGTACATTTTGCCCTTAAACCAAAGATTGACGAAAAGCATGATAAATTAATAGCCCAGGGTGTTTTAGAACCAATAGACCACGCTCATTGGGAGATCCCAATTGTAACACCCATCAAACTGGATGGATCATTAAGGATTTGTGGGGACTACCGAGCCACCCTGAATCACGCCCTTCAACAGAATGCTTACCCGGTGCCAGGTGCTTACCTGGTACAACACCTACTCCATTCCCTGGGGGGCAGAAAAGTCTTTGCTAAATTGGATTTAGCACAGGCTTACCAACAACTACCTGTAGATAAAAAAACAGCAGAGGCACAAATGATCGTTATGCACTGAGGCGCCTTTAAGTGCAACCGACTCCAATTCGGAGTTAGCATAGCCCCAGGGATTTTTTAAAGTTTGATGGAGAGACTCTTGCAGGGGATCAAAGGGGTCGCACCATACTTTGATGACGTTTTAATTGCTGCCCTGAATAGAAAAATACTAGAGGAGCATCTTAAATTAGTTCTCCAGAAATTTAAAGACTCCGGCCTTAAGGTTAAAAAAAAAAATGTCAACTGTGTACAGATAAAGTAGAGTTCCTGGGGTACCTAATCAATAAACATGGCATTCACCCCACCAATAGCAAACTAAAAGCAATCAAGAATGCCCCAAGACCCAGAAACAAGACTGATCTCCAAGCTTCTCTGGGGCTCATTAATTTTTACAACATCTTCCTGCCCCACAAAGCAACCGTAGCTGAGCCCCTGCACAGACTTCTCAACAAAAAAGCAACCTGGGTCTGGGGACACCGAGAGAAGCACGCATTCTGACAAGTGAAAAACTTATTAATCTCAGATGCTGTTTTAATGCAGTATAACGAGACTTTGCCTTTAACAATTACTTGTGACGCATCACCGTTTGGAGTAGGAGCCATTTTGAGCCATGTGTTACCAAACAGTAGTGAGGCCCCTATTGCCTATTTTTCAAGAACCCTATCAAAGGCTGAATGTAACTATAGTCAAATCAATAAAGAGGCTCTTGCTGTTGTATCTGCTGTGAAATGGTTTCATGAATATGTATATGGACAAGTTTTTACTATTGTTACCGACCACAAACCTTTGCTGGGGATTATAGCGGGAGACAAGCCAACCCCCTATATATTATCACCTAGAATGACTTGCTGGTCGGAGTTTTTGGCTGCGTACAAGTATAGACTGCAACACCGGCCAGGGAAAGCCATTCCCCATGCTGACGCACTGAGCTGTGAACTACTTTCAGAAACCGTCGACGACCCAGCTCCAACCCTTACGACACTCCAGATTGAAACGCTACATTCACCGCTGCTAACAGCTAGAGATATTGCAATCGAAACAAAACGCGATCCTATCTTAGCGCGAGTTCTTAGCTGGGTCGAACGTGGATGGCCAGTAGAACAAACCCCTGATGACTTCACCCCCTTCAAGAACTGGCAAACAGAACTTTTTTCACAAAAAGGCTGCATCCTATGGGGGGATAAAGTCATCGTCCCAGAGCGGTTACAACGAGCAGTATTAAAAACACTGCATGAGAGTCATCCCGACATCGTGCATATGAAAGCACTCACACGAAGCTACGCTTGGTGGCCGAGCATCGACAAACAGATCGAAGCCTGGGTAAAGATTTGCTTAAAGTGCCAAGAAGTTAGCAGTGCCCCACCTAAAGCAACTCCCACCGAGCGCATGGTACAATTTGTTAAAAAAAAACCTATACAAAATGGACTATGGGGACATTGAAGATAAAATAAACAGAATACTCCTTCTCCAACACATCACTCCGCACAGCATCACCAACAAGACTCCAGCTGACTGTTGATGGGACGCAAACTCTGTTCCCACCTCGACCGGCTTCACCCGTCTTACGAGCCAGAGAAAACCTGTGGATCTAGCAGAAAATGCCACGAGTTCAAGATAGACAACTTAGTTTTCATCAGAAAACTTTCCGGTGAACCATTGTGGGTCGAGGCAACCATAATTCAAGCCTTGGACCCAGGTCGTACTGTGTGAAAACCTGCGACGGAAAAATATGGAAATGCCATATAGATCTGCTTCGTTCACGGCTACAACCTAGTTTCTGCAACTCCGGCAACTCCCAAACTGAGGGGGAAGGGTATGTCGAAGAAACCGAATTCGAGATGGTGGAGAGCAGGAACGAAAGAAGTCAGCAAGCAGGTGTGACGAATGAAGAAGAATCAGGGAGGGGGAGTGTCCTAGTCACAAAGGAACACCTCAACAGAAGCAAGCCCGTAAAGATCGGAGGACAACAACGAGAACATTAGCAGCACTGAGTCATCCAATGAGGATACGGAACCACCGGTACCTGACTTGCCCAAAAACTTCCCGCCAAAGCCGGTTTACAGACAGAAACTGGTGGGACAGCATAAATCCAATAGACAGTCAAAACAACCTTCATACCTCAGGGATTACGTCATCGCACCCCTTAAACGGAACCTGGGAGGAAGGGGTATTATGAACTAATAAAACGCTTAAATAAAGTTTTATCAAACCTTTAGAATAAGCAGGGTTCTAAACTTGCACTTCTGATTGGCCGATAAAAGCGATATCGGATTGGTCCATTCAGGAGAATCTGATTGGCTGTTAACGAGCCACTCTCATTGGTTAAAGGGGTTAACACTCTACGTTTCTCATTGGTTACTGGATCAGCAGCCGGCCCTATAAAAGGGCTGCTGCTGCCCCAGGTTTTTGCTCTGTTCAGAATGATTAATAAAGAATTGAAGTTCACTGTTCACTGTCTCGTCTCCGTTCCTTGCGCCCATGTGCAGAACATAACAGGTTTACTTTATTAAAATCTTAACACAGTGTTCTTGGGGGGGAGGAGGAGACTACTCCATTGCTGCTGATAATCAGAATGGCTGCAAAGGATTAGTATTAGTCTTCAGGTTGGAAACCTATTATATTGTACAAAATTGGAGACAGGAAATCACTAAGCCTATTTCTCAGATTTAGGCTGAAACAGGAAGGTGACATGTCTGTTAAGTTTGAGCATGGGCGAGAAAGAATGGAGACAAGTTTCTAAAAGGTGAACTTCAGCTCTTTATTTACATCGTGATTTGCTCATTTAATATCAGTAAAACTTTCCTTATAAAGGCAAACCTTGTAACGTTTAACCAATAACAAGCTAGGAATGCTAGCTTTTATAACCAATAAGAACTCTCTGTTAGGGGTCAATCGGATTCCCCGGAATGGGCCAATCCAGTCCAGCCACTTAACAGCCAATCAGAAGTGCAGGGCCAGAACCCTGCACTTACTCCAAGCTCACACTTTATTAACTATATTGCATACACAACAACCCTTCCCCCTGGTTCCTTAGTTCAGGGCGCAGTTACATAGTCCCTTAAATAGGACAGTTGTCTTTTTAGTCTCTTTGATTTTCATTGTATCGGCTGGTTGCAATCTTGCTGAGGTAGATCGTTGCCTGGCAGTGGGGCTGTCTCTGGTTCAGAGTTCACTTCTAAGTCGTTGCCCACATTTTACTTGATTCCCTGAGGTGCAGATGTTTCTCCCTCCAGCTGCACTTCCTGAGTTTCAATTAAATCGTCGTTTCCTTCGAACTGGTTTCCTAGGGCTTCATCTTCTTCCGTACCTCCCCCCCTCAGTTTGTTCATAGGGGAGTTGCGAATTGGCTGCTGCAAGCTGCGACTGTAATTGGTCAATATGCCGTTTCCAAAGTTTATCGTCAAGGCATTGCACGAGGTAGGATCTAGGGCCAGTTACACGTACTACTGTTGCTTCCACCCACAACGGGTCGCCTGATAGGTTTTTTGCATAAACCAGGTCTCCTACCTGGAAGGTGCGACAGCGGCCGCTGGATCCTAGTGGTTTCTCTGGTTCATACGCAGGGTGCAACTGGTCAAGGTGGGAGCGGAGATTTCGTCCCATTAGCAGTTCAGCGGGAATTTTGTTGGTGACGCTATGTTGGGTGATGTGTTGCAAAAAGAGGATTTGGTTGACCTTGTCATCAATGTTATCGTAGTCTACCTTTTGCAAGGTTTTCTTCAGAAATTGAACCATGCGTTCTGCTCGGACATTGGTTGCAGGGTGCGCAGGCAAGGTGAGCGCCTGGCGGATGCTGTGGTCAGTGAGGTACTGCTCGAACGCTAGTGCAGTAAATTGTGGGCCATTATCAGATACCTGGACATCTGGTAATCCGTGGGTTGCAAAGAGTCTGTTTAGAATCTTGATGACTGCCTCGGAGGTTGTAGTCATCATGCGATGAATTTCGAGCCAATTGGAGTAGGCATCGATGGTAAGCAGGAAGGTGTGGCCCTTGGTTGGCCCCGCGAAGTCCAAGTGAATTCGGGACCAGGGTCCACGTGGTGTCTCCCATTCAGTAGGCATGGCTTTTGGTGGGGCGTTGCTGACTTCTTGGCATTTGGGACAAGCTTTAACCCACTGTTCGATTTGCTTGTCAATGCCTGGCCACCATGTGTAGTTTCATGCAAGGGCTTTCATTTGCACGATGCCGGGGTGGCCATCGTGCAAAGTTCTCAGCAGCGCTTTTCGGAGCCGTTCTGGAATAACGACTCTATCGCCCCAGATGACACAGCCTTTCTGGGAGAAGAGTTCGGTCTGTCGAGTTTTGAATGGTGTGAAGTCATCTGATAACTGGTCCAATGGCCATCCGCATTCTACCCAGCCTAGGACTCGTGCTAGGGTGTGGTCGCGTTTGGTTTCTCTCGCGATATCTCGGGCGGTCAGTGGCAGCGAGTTGAGCGCTTCGATTTGCAACGTGGTTACCGTTGGTGCCGGATCGTCGAGAGTCTCTGGAAGTGGTGCTCGGCTCAATGCATCAGCGTGGGGAATGGCTTTCCCCGGGCAGTATTGCAGCCGATAGTTATAAGCAGCTAAGAATTCTGACCATCGGGTCATTCTAGGGGACAATATGTAGGGAGTCGGCTTATCTCCAGCTATTATCCCCAACAAAGGCTTGTGTTCAGTCACAATAGTAAAAACCCTACCATACACATATTCGTGAAATCTTTTCACAGCTGAGACAATTGCGAGGGCTTCTTTATCAATTTGTCCATAGTTCCGCTCCGTTTTTGACAGAGTCTTTGAAAAATATGCAACAGGGACTTTGTTCCCATTAGGCAGTACGTGGCTCAAAATGGCGCCCACCCCGAAAGGCGATGCATCACAGGTTATAACTAACGGCAAAGTCTCGTTATACTGCATGAGTACAGGGTCAGAAGTGAGCAGTTTTTTTACATTTCGGAACGCATGTTCTTCATGGTAACCCCATGACCAATTTGCTCTTTTATCTAACAATCGGTGTAATGGTTCAGCGACAGTTGCTTTGTGCGGTAAAAATACATTATAAAAATTGATGAGGCCTAGGAACACCTGGAGATCGGCCTTGTTTCATGGCCTGGGAGCGTTTTTGATCGCTTTTAATTTACTTTTGGTAGGGTGAATGCCCTGGATATCAATCAGGTACCCTAAAAAAATCAACACTGTCAATACACAATTTACATTTGTTTTTTTTTAACCTTAAGACTGGCCTCTTGGAATTTTTTTAGGACTAATTTTAATCGGTCCTGTAGGATTTTTTTTGCAGGGGCTGCAATTAATACGTCAAAATAGGGGACCACGCCCTTAATCCCTTGCAATAACCTTTCCATAAGGCTATGAAAAATCCCTGGGGCTACACTTACTCCGAATTGCAGGCACCTCGGTGCATCACAATAGTTTGGGCCTGTGCCGTTTTTTCATCTACTGGTAATTGCTGATATGCCTGAGCTAAATCCAATTTAGCGAAAACTTTCCCACCCCCCAGGGAATGGAGGAGGTGCTGCACCACCGGAACTGGATATGCATTCTGCTGCAGGACATGGTTCAAAGTGGCCTGGTAGTCCCCACAAGTTTGGATTGACCCGTCTGGCTTAATGGGTGTTACAATAGGGGTTTCCCACGGGGAGTGATCGATGGGCTCCAACACCCCCTGAGCTATCAGTTTGTCGAGTTGTTCGTCGATTTTTGATTTTAAGGCAAACGGAACTCGACGGGGCTTTAGGCAAATGGAAGCTATTTTGGGATCTAAGCTGAATGAGATCGGGGTCCCCTTGTACTCGCCTAAGCTGTCCGTGAAGACATCTCTGAACTCGGAAATAAGATCTTCCTCCAAGTCACAGCCACCGACTCGGTTTACACCGGCCACTTCAATGCCGAGTGGCGCGAACCATTGGAGGCCCAGTAGGCTAGGCCTATCTCTATCGATGACCGTGAAAGGTAAGTATGCTGTGTGCTTCTTGAAGGAGACTTGGACTCGGCAGGACCCGATGACGGGGATTCGATTCCCCTGGTAGTCCTTGAGGATGAGGCGTTGGAAACAGAGATCTTGGCATTGAATTGTGGGGATGAGTTGCTTGAGTGTCTTCCAAGACACCATCGAGAGGGACGATCCCGAGTCGATCTCCATGTGGCAAGGCTGGTTCTCGATGGTTACCGTGACTCGGATTTTCTTAGTGTCCAAGACTGAGGCGTGACCGATAATAATAGTATGGTGAGCCTCTTCTCTCTGCAAAGCTCGATTTCTGTAGGAGTGGTTTACTGGCTCTCGCCTTACAGGACGGTTTCCTGTCGATTGGCGATAGTTAGCCCCTTTTGAGGCCTGGCGGGGTCTTGGCAAGCTGCGGCAGACCCGTCCGATGTGGCCTCGTTTCCCGCACTCATGGCAGAGTGCGTCGCGGAATTTGCATTCGGACCTGGCATGGTTGGCTCCACAGCCAGAGCAAGGGCGTAAGGCCTTTGGTTGAGGGTCCCGGTTGGACCGCAGTCGATGGACCCCTTCTTCGTCGCTGTCTGACGTCGAAGAGAGGTCCTCGTGGTGTGTTGTCGCGAGCTACCCTTCTGAACTAGGTGAGATTTCGCTGGCCGGTGGTAGTACCAGAATGCGGTTTCAGCATATTTGTGCAGCCGACTTCTTGGTTGCTTCCGCTGCGGTAGCATCGGCGATGGTGTCGGCAAGGCTGATGTCGCCTTTCGCCATCAGCTTGCTTTGGACGCCTGGCGCATCTAATCCCAGAACTATGCGATCTCTTAGTGCTTCTTCTAGATCGGTGAATCCGCAGAGACCTCCCAAATTTCAGAGGTCTGCTATGAAGTTGGCCATGCTTTCTCCTTTTCTCTGGCTTCTTTGATAAAACTTGTGGCATCTCACGAGCGTTGGCACGGTCGGAGCGTAGTGGTCTCGCAGGATAGGTTCGAGGTCGTCGCAATCCATGGCCTTCACTTCTCGGGGTTTGGCTAGTGCTTTAGCCATCTTAAATACGGTTGGGCCGCAATGCATTAGGAACACTGGCCGTTTCTTTCCTGGTGTGGCGTCCTTTAAATTGTTCATCTCTAGGAACATTTGGAAGTGATCCATGTAGGACTCCCAGTCCTCTTGGGTTGGATCGAATGGAGCAGGTGGAACGATGCCGCCGGACATGGTTCCGTTGTTGGCATCGTCTGTCACGTGCTCAATGTTCTTCGAAGTTTCGTTGGTTCAGATGTCTCCAAATCCCACCTTTGTCGCCAGTGTTAAGTTTGAGCATGGGCGAGAAAGAATGGAGACAAGTTTCTAAATGGTGAACTTCAGCTCTTTATTTACATCGTGACTTGCTCATTTAATATCAGTAAAACCCGCCTTATATAGGCAAACCTTGTAACGTTTAACCAATAACAAGCTAGGAACGCTAGCTTTTATAACCAATAAGAACTCTCTGTTAGGGGCCAATCGGATTCCCCGGAATGGGCCAATCCGGTCCGACCCCTTAACAGCCAATCAGAAGTGCAGGGCCAGAACTCTGCACTTACTCCAAGCTCACACATTATTAATTATATTGCATACACAACAATGTCATTGCTGAAGGTTGTACAGATTTACATGTTAGACCTAATATGGGAATCTTTCAGTTCCCTCTGGATGAACAAGACAGAAAGTCTGACTGGATGAATTAATTTTATTGTAAGTTTACATTAACAAACTCTTGCAAGTTTGATGGTATTGAACAATATTTAAAAGTAACAGCAGGGGAGTGAGGAATTTCTCTTAAATTTCTTCCTCTGACCATTAATCCATTGGGGGCTTTCCCTTTGTTTGCCTGGTTGTTACCTAGGCAACAACTCATCCCTGGTCCCTCAAGGTCATCCACACATTCCATTTTACTTCTATTCATATGCAAACATAATACAAACTATTATCAAATGATAAAAGTTTTAGTTAAGATTTCAGAAATTATTCTCTGACCTTTACTGGAGGTTTTCTGCCATTTGAGCAGCCATGGATAGGCTGTTTGACCAGTGTTCTTCAGCATTATCCAGACTGAAGCAGAGCACAATAAACGCTTTTGCCTCAGTATATTTTGATCAGTATGATTCAAGCTATCCTGTCACTGATTTGTTTTCCTTTTTTATTGTTTGAATTAGTCAATGGTACTGTATTTTTAATATATCGTTTTCAATTTTTTTTCTATTAATATTATGTTACAAACTTGTGCTATTACATTGCTGCCAAGAGTTAGAAATAGGCAACATTAACTATGAATAATATTTATTTTTTTTCATAGGCATCTGAAATTTGGATGTAAGAGTTTTTTTTACAGAAAGAATATTTATACCCTATCTGGAATGACTGTTGTAAAGTTTTGTTTCCTGCTCTGATTCTTTTAAGGTAATTGTGTGTTCCACGTTGTCAACAAAATGAATACTTTAAAAAAAAAAGTACTTTAATGAAAGTTGTACACAAAGCTCCCATTTGAAAAAATTGTGAATGAAATCCAAGGCAGATTTCCTAGCAGTTTTTTTTATTTCCCTTTTTCTTTTTTAAGAACAAAAGTAGCTATTTGCAAAAGATTTGATGGAATGGAATAAAACATCAAATTGCACTGCTGATGCAGACTGGATTTAAACTGATCCGAACACATCTATACTGAGAGCTCACGCAGCGCATGGAATAGCTTCCCATTTCATACATTTGCTTCAGCCATCAAAACAGCAGAAGCATATTTTGAACTGTTGAGAGCATGTTGTGGAACAATTTGTGTTTTTCTAGGATATCTTTACCTGAGATATGTCAAGGACATAGACAGGCAATTGAAGAATAAATACCTAAAGAATACTGAAGACAGTCTAGGCTTCCAAAAAGGGATAACACTAGGCAAAATAGGAGATTGAGGAAGGGGGTGGTTCTTGCTATCAGTGCTTCCAGCATTATCTGTGATGGAGCATGTTCTTATTTTTATCTCTAAAATGTTAGGTGGGATGATATCATACTGTGATAAGTGCAGCACCTTGCTGAGAAGACTGGTGATACCTGTTGTACTTTTCAGTTGTTTCCAATCTTCTCCTTTTTGTGTTTTTTTCACCCCTTAAACCATCTATCACTGGCAGTATTACATCTGTTTTAGGCAGGCAGCATATTTTATTAATGCTGAAGAAAATTTCATGAGGGAAATTTGTACGATTTGGGGGGGGGGGGGGCGTATTTGAAGCACATTTGAGCCATTCATATCTGACCCAGTGAAACTGTGTCATTCATCTGGGATTTCTTATGTGTCCGAAGTTTACATAGCTTCATACATAACTGCATATGTGTGCAATGCATTACAAAAACAAGCAAACAAAAAACAAAGGAAAAAAACCCTGAAGTTATAGATTCTTATGACCAAAAAAAGCAACCCCCTTCTGTTAATATGTCTTGCCACAAATCAATTCAAAGAAAATATGGCCATGCAAAGTGCTATCAAGTGTAATTGTTTAATTTAAAGAATATCTTTATTTGTTCCTGATCTACTAGCATGCAATTGGCACATCTTTGTCAGCCCCTCCACTGTCATCCTCTGCCCCTTAAGCTTTGCAGATTGAAATCATTGTGCTTGATGAGCAAACACAGTTGATTTACAGTTTAATTTCCAACCATTTGTGTAGGGAATTTTCCGCTGAGATTGTCTGTGCTGAAAATGGGCTTTCAGCTACATGCTTCACAGTGGTCATTTTGCTCCATATGAACACTGCACCATTTCAGCCTCATTCTGCCCAAACTCTCCAAGGTTACAAGGATTCAGCAAGCTGTATAATCCACAAAGCAATATGTTCACAGAGCTCAGGGAAAAAAAACCTTATGACCTCAGCATCTGTGGTGATGCTGTCCACCTTATTTCCACACTATTTTAATTATTGGGATATGATGTACTTTAAATGAGAAATGGTTGAGTTGGATCATATAAGCTGCATGAGAGCCAAGTTCTCAATTATCTCTACTTTCAATTATCTCCATTTTAAATTATCCTGATCTGAAGATTTGCAGGGCTAACACAGCAGCATTTAGCATGGAACCTGATTGCTAATCCACCAGGATGCTGTTGTGTATGCAATATAATTAATAAAGTGTGAGCTTGGAGTAAGTGCAGGGTTCTGGCCCTGCACTTCTGATTGGCTGTTGAGCGGCCGGACCGGATTGGCCCAGTCCGAGGAATCCAATTGGCCCTTAACAGAGAGTTCTTATTGGTTATAAAAGCTAGTGTTCCTAGCTTGTTATTGGTTAAACGTTATAAAGTTTGCCTATATAAGGCGGGTTCTACTGATGTTAAATGAGCAAGTCACGATGTAAATAAAGAGCTGAAGTTCACCGTTCAGAAACTTGTCTCCATTCTTTCTTGCCCATGCTCAAAACATAACACTGGCAACGAGGATGGGATGTGGAGACATCTGAACCAACGAAACTTTGAAGAACACTGAGCATGTGATAGATGACGCCAACAACGGAACCATGTCCGGCGGCATTGTACCACCCGCTCTGTTCGATCCAACACAAGAAGACTGGGAGTCTTACATGGATCGTTTTCAAATGTTCCTAGAGACGAACAACTTGAAGGACGCCACAGCCGGGAAGAAACAGGCAGTGTTCCTAACCCATTGCGGTCCAACCGTATTTAAGATGGCTAAAGCACTAGCCAAACCCCGAGAAGTGAAGGTCATGGATTGGAACGACCTCGAACCTATCCTGCGAGACCACTACGCCCTGACTGTGCCTACGCTTGTGAGACGCCACGAGTTTTATCAAAGAAGCCAGCGAAAGGGAGAAAGCATGGCCGACTTCATAGCAGACCTCTGAAATTTAGGAGGCCTCTGCAGATTCACCGATCTAGAAGAAGCACTAAGAGATTGCATAGTTCTGGGATTAGATGCACCAGGCGTCCAAAGCAAGCTGATGGCGAAAGGCGACATCAGCCTTGCTGACGCCATTGCCAATGCTACCGCAGTGGAAGCAACCAAGAAGTCGGCTGCACAACTACGCCGCAACCACGTTCTGGTACCTCCACTGACAAGCGACATTTTATCCAAGTCAGAAGGACAGCTTGCGACAACGCACCACGAAGACCTCTCTTCGTCATCAGACAGCGACGAGGAGGGGGTTCATCAACTGCGGTCCGACCGGGACCCTCGGCCGAAGCCCTTACGCACTTGCGCTGGCTGTGGAGCCAACCATGCCAGATCCGAATGCAGATTCTGCGACGCACTCTGCCATGAGTGCGGGAAACGACGGGTCTGCCGCAGATTGCCAGGACCCAGCCAGGCCTCAAAAGGGGCTAACTATCGCCAATCGACAGGAAACCGTCCTGTAAGGCGAGAGCCAGTAAACCACTCCTACAGAAATCGAGCTTTGCAGAGAGAAGAGGCTCACTATCGGTCACGCCTCAGCCTTGGACACTAAGAAAATCCGAGTCAGGGTAGCCATCGAGAACCAGCCTTGCCACATGGAGGTCGACTCGGGATCATCCCTCTCAATGGTGTCATGGAAGACACTCAAGCAACTCATCCCCACAATTAAATGCCAAGATCTCCGTTTCCAATGCCTCATCCTCAAGGACTACCAGGGGAATCGAATCCCTGTCATCGGGTCCTGCCGAGTCCGAGTCTCTTTCAAGAAGCACATAGCATACTTACCTTTAACGGTCATCAATAGAGATAGGCCTAGCCTACTGGGCCTCCAATGGTTCACACCACTCGGCATTGAAGTGGCCGGTGTAAACCGAGTCGGTGGCTGTGACTTGGAGGAAGACCTTATCTCTGAGTTCAGGGACATCTTCGCGGACAGCTTAGGCGAGTACAAGGGGACCCCGATCTCATTCAGCTTAGATCCAAAAATAGCTCCCATTTGCCTAAAGCCCCGTCGAGTTTCGTTTGCCTTAAAATTGAAAATCAATGAACAACTCGACAAACTGATAGCTCAGGGGGTGTTGGAGCCCATCGATCACTTCCCATGGGAAACCCCTATTGTAACACCCATTAAGCCAGACGGGTCAATCCAAACTTGTGGGGACTACCGGGCCACTTTGAACCACGCCCTGCAGCAGAACGCATATCCAGTTCAGGTGGTGCAGCACCTGTTCCATTCCCTGGGGTCGGGAAAGTTTTTGCTAAATTGGATTTAGCTCAGGCATATCAGCAATTACCAGTAGATGAAAAAACGGCACAGGCCCAAACTCTTGTGACGCACCGAGGCACCTTTTAATGTACCCAGCTGCAATTCGGAGTAAGTGTAGCCCCGGGGATTTTTCAGAGCCTTATGGAAAGGTTATTGCAAGGGATTAAGGACGTGGTCCCCTGTTTTGACGATGTATTAATTGCAGCCCCTGCAAAAAAAATCTTACTGGACCGGTTAAAATTAGTCCTAAAAAAATTCCAAGAGGCCAATCTTAAGGTTAAAAAAAACAAATGTAAATTGTGTACTGACAGTGTTGAGTTTTTAGGGTACCTGATTGATAGCCAGGGCATTCACCCAACTGAAAGTAAATTAAAAGCGATCAAAAACGCTCCCAGGCCAAGAAATAAGGCCCATCTCCAGGCATTCCTAGGTCTCATCAATTTTTATAATGTATTTTTACCGCACAAAGCAACTGTCGCTGAACCATTACACCGATTGTTAGATAAAAAAGCAATTTGGTTATGGGGTTACCGTGAAGAACTGGCGTTCCGAAATGTTAAAAAACTGCTCACTTCTGATTCTGTACTCATGCAGTATAACGAGACTTTGCCGTTAGTTATAACCTGTGATGCATCGCCTTTCGGGGTGGGCACCATTTTGAGCCACATACTGCCTAATGGGAACGAAGCCCCTGTTGCATATTTTTCAAAGACTCTGTCAAAAACGGAGCGGAACTATGGACAAATTGATAAAGAAGCCCTCGCAATTGTCTCAGCTGTGAAAAGATTTCACGAATATGTGTATGGTAGGGTTTTTACTATTGTGACTGAACACAAGCCTTTATTGGGGATAATAGCCGGAGATAAGCCGACTCCCTACATATTATCCCCTAGGATGACCCGATGGTCAGAATTCTTAGCTGCTTAAAACTATCGGCTGCAATACCGCCCAGGGAAGGCCATTCCCCACGCTGACGCATTGAGCCGAGCACCGCTTCCAGAGACTCTCGACGATCCGGCACCAACGGTAACCACGTTGCAAATCAAAGCGCTCAACTCGCTGCCACTGACTGCCCGAGATATCGCGAGAGAAACCAAACGCGACCACACCCTAGCACGAGTCCTAGGCTGGGTAGAACGCGGATGGCCATTGGATCAGTTATCAGATGACTTCACACCATTTAAATCTCGACAGACTGAACTCTTCTCCCAGAAAGGCTTTGTCATCTGGGGCGATAGAGTCGTTATTCCAGAACGGCTCCGAAAAGCGCTGCTGAGAACTTTGCACGATAGCCACCCCGGCATCGTGCGAATGAAAGCCCTTGCACGAAGCTACGCATGGTGGCCAGGCATTGACAAGCAAATCGAACAGTGGGTTAAAGCTTGCCCCAAATGCCAAGAAGTCAACAACGCCCCACCAAAAACCATGCCTACTGAATGGAAGACACCACGTGGACCCTGGTCCCGAATTCACCTGGACTTCGCGGGGCCAACCAAGGGCCACACCTTCCTGCTTACTGTCGATGCCTAATCCAATTGGATTGAAATTCATCGCATGATGACTACGACCTCCGAGGCAGTCATCAAGATTCTAAACAGACTCTTTGCAACCCACAGATTACCAGACGTCCTGGTATCCGATAACGGCCCTCAATTTACCGCACTAGCGTTCAAGCAGTACCTCGCTGACCGCGGCATCCGCCATGCGCTTACCTTGCCTGCGCACCCTGCGACCAATGGCCAAACAGAACGCATGGTTCAATTTGTGAAGAAAACCTTGCAAAAGGTAGACTATGACAACATTGACAACAAGGTCAACCAAATCCTCTTCTTGCAACACATCACCCCACATAGCGTCACCAACAAAACTCCCGCTGAGCTGCAAATGGGACGAAAGCTCCGCTTCCACCTTGACCGGTTGCACCCTGCGTATGAACCAGAGAAACCACTAGGATCCAGCGGCCGCTGTCGCACCTTCCAGGTAGGAGACCTGGTTTATGCAAAAAAACCTATCGGGCGACCCGTTGTGGGTGGAAGCGACAGTAGTACGTGTAACTGGCCCCAGATCCTACCTTGTGCAATGCCTTGATGATAAACTGTGGAAATGGCATATCGACCAATTACGGTCATGGCTTGCAGCAGCCAGTTCACAACTCCCCTATGACCAAACTTAGGGGTGGGGAGGTACGGAAGAAGATGAAGCCCTATAAAACCAGTTCGAAGGAAACGACGAATTAATAGAAACTCAGGAAGTGGAGCCGGAGGGAGAAACGTTTGCACCTCAGGGAATCGCGGAAAATGTGGGCAACAATGTAGAAGTGAACTCTGAACCAGAGACAGCTCCACTGCCAGACAACGATCTACCTCAGTGGGATAGCAACCAACCAATACAAAGAAAATCAAAGAGACTAAAAAGACAACTGTCCTATTTAAGGGTCTATGTAACAGCGCCCTGAACTAAGGAACCCGGGGGAAGAGGTGTTGTGTATGCAATATAATTAATAAAGTGTGAACTTGGAGTAAGTGCAGGGTTCTGGCCCTGCACTTCTGATTGGCTGTTGAGCAGCCGGACCGGATTGGCCCATTCCGGGGAATCCGATTGGCCCTTAACAGAGAGTTATTATTGGTTATAAAAGCAAGCGTTCTACCTTGTTATTGGTTAAACATTATAAGGTTTGCCTATATAAGGTGGGTTCTACTGATGTTAAATGAGCAAGTCACGATGTAAATAAAGAACTGAAGTTCACCGTTCAGAAACTTATCTTCATTCTTTCTCGCCCATGCTCAAAACATAACAGATGCCACAAAAGGTTTTGAACATTTAATGGAACTGCAGTCAGAAGGTGTTTTCTTGTGTTCCACTATCTTGCATTTACAATCATTTATAATAAAATCAGCTGTGTTCTCTTTATTGGCAATACAACAAAAAGCAGCCAATTAAAGAGAAAAATTCATCTTCATTAGGTCCAGCTGAAAGGAGGGAACTCAGAGAAACTGGCAAGCAAGGAATGTTAGGTATAGAGTATAGAACAGTGGAAGACTGACTGAAATCATTCCACAAATGGGCATTCTACACTACTCTTTGCAGAAATAAAATGCACATTCCCTCCCAAATTATGAAGTAAAGATACTGGGGGGGGAGGAGGGGTGTCTCCCATCTCCCACTGCACATATTTTCTTTCTCTGCCTAGTGATACATTCCGGGGTTTCACTGGATCTGAGGGATAGGGCCCTTTGGTGAAACAAGAAGAGCCTATTTCCCCTTTGCCCCTCTTCCAAACTCTTCAGAAGAGAACAGAGGGGGCCACTAAAGAGTCATCTGAGGTTCTTATGATAAGGACAAGATGTTGCCGTGCATACTTTCTGGCATCAGAAGACAAAGACTTTTAGTCCCTTTGTCTGCAATCCGATATATGGGCATCCCAGAGAGCTCAGTAGGATCTTCTTGTTGGAAAATTGCTGTAGATCATTTTCCATTTAGTTTGCACCCTCCCACATAGTCATTATATCCAGTAGCCACACAGGTCACTCAGTTTGGCTCGGAAAAATATAATTTAATCCTTATTTATTAAAACACCAGCAAATGTTAAAAATAATTTACTGGCAAATAGGATAAAAGATAGGCAAACAGCAAGGAGAGAGAGAGGCAGATATGAGAGAAACATTACCAACATCTATATATCAGAAGGCATATAACTTTCTAGACTGACTAGAAACAACACTGTGGATCGTTGCAAAGGGAATTAGTGGTCCTTGATTATTCCAGCCTGAACCATTTTATGTGCATAAAAGCAGCAGAAAAGAGATAGAAAGTAGAATACTAGAGGATCTTGCCTCTATTCCATACCACAGAAGAAACAATTTGGTGAATCGGGATAATGTAGTTTTGGCTAAAATGACTGTTTTCATAACTGAATGCTATATAAATAAACTCACTGTCTGGTTTGCTCTATACAACAAACCAAAACTAATCTTGTTTATTTATTTGGTATATTTATATGGGCATAAGACACCATGGGCAGAAAAATGGAATAAAATTAACATTAAAAATCTGACTTAATCAAAATCAAGGGGAAAATGAAATTTTGACTTTGGGATGTGAGGACTACATCTGATTTGACTACAGAAAAAATGTGGATTTTTGACCATTTATTATCTGTTAGATTAAAAATAAGAGAATAAAATACAATGAACAATGAATACTGAAGAAGCTTCTTGGATTAAAAGCAAATGTCTTCAATGAATAATCAAAGTCCAGTTGCCTTTTGGAAAAACACTTTTGGAACAGCCATGATCTGGATGACTGAGAATCTCCATAGGCATAATGAATATTGTTTTTCTTTTTAGAATGTTTTAGTATTTTAGGGTATTTTAAATATTGATATTATTCATTTAAACTTTGATAGAAATTGTTGAAGTATTATCCCTATACTGGAAAGAGTGAGAGGTCATTTTTGTTATACATTTGTGGAATGTATCTTTTTCTGTCACTTTTTAATGGGTCCTGCTTTTTCTTCCCTTTTTCCTTTTATGTTAGCTTACATTTTAATGTTTATTTTTGAAATTTAATGAAGATGTTTAAATAATTATGATGATGCTATCCATTCAGTTGTATCCAACTTTGTGGCCCAGGTCTTTCAACATCTTCCAATCTTGCACTGCTTCCTTGAGTTTTTCTGTGCTCTGGCAGGTGTCAGCTTTGATGTTGTCCAGCCATTGTGTACTTTGGTGCTCTGGTTTCCTTTTGCCGCTAACAAAGATATTTAAATCATAGCAATAACAATCAAACCAATAATTTCTAATGTAGCTATTAGGTATGTAACTGATCCGGTATGTAAACATAGGCATCCAGTACTGCACCGTTGCAGAAAGATCCCAGAAGTAGTTCATAGCCCTGTTCAATTGGAAGGATGAAAAGCTTAGTTAGCTTCATATTTTGAAATCAGAATTTCCAAATTTAGGTATGTCTTGTAAGCCTTGTAAGAAGGAAGGCAGAAGAGAAGAAGAAATGTTAGGTTGTTGCTTAGAATTGATGCCCTTTGATTCCATATTTTAAAGTATTTTCCCATTTCAGGTACATTCTGTTCATTATGTATATTGTCACCCAGAATGGGGCTGGTGAAGACCAGATGGAAGATGTTGTGAATCCAGAGACCTCATGAGCTATATTTGGCTCATGGTCCAATTTATGATGTTGTCATGCCCCTGTCAGAATCTGATTCAGAGGGGGAGGCCGAACAGCTGACAGGGAGTGGGAGTGTAGCTCCATTGGCTATGGAAGAAACTGGGGAAGGGCAAAGTCTGGCTGGGCAGAGCAGAGGAGAGGTAGAGCAAGGGAAAGGGAATTCAGAGGAAGACCCAGGCCCACCCCCACCCGTTCATCCTAGGGCATGCAGTGAGGAACGGGGAAGGGAGCAATGTGAGTTGCCTGGTTTATGGGGGAGGAAAGGGCCCTGATTTCCTCCCTTAGTTGCAGCTGGGAACACGGTGATTAAAAAGGGAAGCTGCACACAGCAAACTGTTGGGAGCAAATCGTGAATTTATCTGGTCTCATCGTGGCTTATCTGTGTTCTTAGCATCTTCCCAACTGTGTGAGTTTTGCTGGGCTTTCAAGTCTGAAATTCCTTCTCCTGTCAAGTTAATTACTGCAGTGTGGTTTGTTTGGATTTTGACAGTCTGTATGCATCTTGTTTTGGATTGAATTTTCTTCAGTTAAAGGCTGTTCCTAGGACATTTTTTCTCCAGCTGAAGGTAACCTGGACAATGGGGGCAAAGTTGTAGATAATGTTTATACTTATACCTATTATCTTGTAAGCGATTGACAAATCAGATCAAATCAGATCAAATAATAAAGGGGACTCTTCTTGCTTATTTGACTGTGTTGCCTTTGTGCCATGCCCTGGGTCATCACATGTGATAGATCATCTTAAAATAACTGACTGTCAATATTTTGGAAGTGACTGTCCTGCATGAAAGGTGAATAATGATAAGGAAGACCTCCAATAAACTTTAGTGCTCACAATCCTCTCCTTTTGCCAGATTTAGTTTGCTACTTTATTATGCATGCATTACTATTACTTATAATTTGCCCTTTGGACTACAAATCTTGTCAATGCAGCTAGCATGTAACATTCACAATAGTGAATAAAATCATAATAAATATTTTTTAAAAAAAAAAAAACACCTGGAGCCCTCTTGCTTCAAGGATTGTTCTAGTAATTGGTTATAACGGCTTAGTGCAAATAGATAGAGAAGAGTCATTTCCTTAAACCTCTTTTTAACCTTCACAAATATAGGGAAAATATTAAAATCAGAATTGCCATGAAATGCATTGCTCATGGATTTAATATTGCAAGTAGTTTGTAAAAATGCAAGGCTCCCATTGTCCCCTTACCATAACATTACAGTGGAAGAATTATGGAACCATATATATATATATGTATATTATCTGTATATATGTATATATATATATTATGGTAAGGGGACAATATATATATCCTCAACCCAATCCTATGAGTTTGCCCAACAGTTTATCTCCAAAGATCCTAGCTTGATCTACCATCTACTTCATGTACTTATTTCATGGCATTATAATTCTGCAGTACTTTAACTCAACTTTTATCCATCTTCTACATGTTTGAGGAGAATGTTTCTGCTAGGCCTGAATGAAGTGCCTAGGTTTGCTTCAGTGAAGTGTTTCATGGCAAGGAGGCAAAGTGAATTTCTTCATGGAGATGAGACAGCAACCTAATTCCTCCAAGGTGCTTTGCATTGCGTCAGAAATTGACTGCCTTACTAGAAGAAACTTTTCTCACAATGCAGAAGTCTCTTTCAACTTCTAAAAAGGTGGATGATGGACTTAAGTAAGGTAAAATTAAGAAATATGACTGCTTCATTTCACATTTAAAGGTGTGTTTCTGTGTGTCTGTGTGCCTGTATGTAGCTTCACACAGCTTCAAAGGGATGCTTTGCATGAACTTTCATCAAAGCAAAACAGCCTTTGAAGTTTTACGTGGTCTTAGTATCTGCTCCTTTTTCTACAATGTATCATACCGTGAGAGTGAACATGAGGTTGGGCACTCACAATTTGATTTACGCAACCTGGTTGTCAGCAAAGACTTAATGGATTGAGAATGTAGTCAGAGTTTGCAGACATCTAGGGCAACAAAATGAAGCAAGATTCTCTATCTTTTAGCACAGGACATGAGGAAGAAAAAATGAATGCCCTCAAGTGGTTAAAAATAAAAAAGATCCATTACATCATGCCAGAATAATGAGACATGGTTCATGACATCGTCATGCAATGAAGGGTTTCTGTGCTTACATCATAACATATCATACAATTATATAAACTGCATCATTTGCATGAATGAATTATCACTTCTTATTTGGCCCCTTCCTCTGACACCCACAGCCTAAAATGAACAATATGTGTATCCTTTCCAGGAGAATGACATTTCTGATGACTATGACGCCAACATCGATGTTTGAAGAATGAAAAAGGGGGTTTCCTTGTTGACTGATCTATGGCTGCATTCTCTTTATGTGCAAATAGAGGATCTTGATTGGCACAAAGCCCCTCTTATTTTACAAGCTCTATAAAAATAAAGAAAATGTGTTGCACCAGGTAACCCATTTTCCTTTCCAATTATGCTTGTCAATAACTCTGTAGTTGGTTCACTATAATATTACAAGGAGAGTAAGCAGATTACTTTTTTAACTGATGACCTTCCAAACATTCCATCACCTTCTTCTATTTGAATTATTTCTCACTTTCATATAAGAATAATATCTATGAACTGTCTGCATGCATTCTGATCTGATCGTTTTAATAATACTATCAGAGATTTTCGGCATAAATAGCATTAATCCATAAATACTTCAAATGGTACACATTTTTAAAAACAATTGTATTGAACAGTATTAAACTCTTGTTTTAAAGTTTTGGTAATGGAAAGTTTAGATGGGAAGCTCCTGAAGTGAGTTGCTTATCTAGATTTATTTATGAGGTGTTTTTTTAAAAAAATAAACCTACCATCACTGTTCAGATACAATTTAAAGATGAAATTTTTCAGTTCTAATTTATGATTTGTTCTTGAATTAAGAGCTAATTTTGTTCCAAGTCTTTGGGCAAAGATCTCACATTTGTTTTGGGTGTGCTCTGATTAATTTTTCTTATGTCTGGTTGTTTTTGTTACTTTAAAGACATTCCTACAACAAAATGGAATACTGTTTAAGTGTTGAGCTCACAACACACATTTCTGTTAAGGATGATCAACCTCTATATAACTTATTGTTCCTGGATTATATTTCCCAAAAGGAGGACCTCTATACATCTTTTTAGATAATGGAAAAGGGTACAAAACAACCATTCTTACTGCCAGTATGACTGGTCTCACCATCATCTATAGGTGATGAACTTTTGCAGTATGCTGTTGTGTAGCTGTGAAAGAAAGCAGCAGAACTGAATAATGACCGTGCTCTCCAAGGTTATTAGTGGCTGTCTCATATTGCCACTATTAGTGGCTTCGTCTTAAAAAGCTGCATCCATTGGCAAAGGGATATTATCATTAAGTTGATAACATGGGCTAGACCAAATACAAATAACTCCAGCACTGAGGTTAGTCAGTCAGCTCTCTTGTAGCTAATAATACTCCAATATTAAATGGCCATCAAAAGATTTTTCCCCTGTTGAAGTTTAATCATTGTTATTCTATAATTTTAAATTTTTAACCTTAATTTAATTTTTAATGTTAATGTTAATTTGTATATGTTTTTTGTTTATCATATTATATTGTACACCACCCAGATCCCTTCCTTGAGCCAGATGGTCAGTTTAGAAATATATTGCAAATTATATGTCCAGAATATTCAGCCACCATTCCAGAATTAATTAACTGCACCAGATCTGCTTCTAACATGCTGAAAGAATTGAGAATGTGACCCTGTCAGAGGACTCAGTCATCTGGGCCATCTTGATAATAATTTCAATAATAATATTTCACCTGCCCTAGGCTATGCCTGTGGCAGTGTCTAGCTTGAGGTTTCAATGTATTGATGCACCTAACTATCTTTAGAGCATTGCCTATCTTTATGCATAGGGCTATTTAACATGTCATGATAAAAATATTGATTTTGAACCCACCATGAGAAGCACATAGTTCATCTTTACACTGGGGAGGATGGTTTAGAATAGAGGACTTGGTTATGTTAATTTGTGATCCAACCTCATTGATTTCAGGGGGCTTCCTCTGAGTCTGATTAAAATTGTTACAACACACTGCATGCACACCTGGCTTGTTTTAGGGTGCATATCTCAAACAGTTCAAATGAATAAAATACATACTGCAAATATGTGTATCCTATAGGCATGCTTTGGAGAGATCAGGAGAAAGATTTTGGGGTTTCTCCCTGCCTCCTAATCAACTTGCCTGTCAGCAGCAGCTTCTAGCTGCATACAGAATGGAAAAGAGAACATAGATCCAAGCAGTAATTCTGCATTTCCTGGTGCTAAGTAAAACACCCCCTGCTTCTACCATATCTCTTTTTTATTCCTATGTGGGAGGACGGGACTGCCTTCTTTTGATCAGTCTGTACATGTGGCCAGCAGTTCCTATTAGTGAACCAATTTGCCTCTTGTTGCTGCTTCTGTGAGACATGCTCCATTCCCTTCCTCATTCTTTCTAGCCAGAGTCAAGGATTTTGGAAAATTTTTATTTAAGGTGTCCTGTTAATGCGCATTTCCTAAGCATAAAAAAACCCCAAACATACCAGAATGTATTTAGAGGGGAAAGGCATACACAATTGCATGCTGTGGGAGAAAATGAATGGAAAACATAGATTTTTTTTGGGGGGGGGGGAATAGGGACAATTTAAATGCAAAATATCTTGCATTTTTACAAAATTCACATCAAAGGAGAGAGAACAATTCAATACTTGCCAAATGGGAACACATCCAGAAATAAACTGATGTGTTCATTATACTGTAAAGGAATAGCGATCCAGAAACAATTATCTATGCTATCTGCAGTGCCAGCTTCTTTAAACCCATTATCTGTTCTGTTCTGTTCTGTCCTGTCCTGTCAGTCAAGGCCTGTAGTGGCATTCTACTCATAGTTCAGGATAGGGTGAATAAATTGTAGATATGCCTAATTCCATGCTAAGCCTAGAACTTGGGCCATTTCAGAACATATTCCTCAGTCTGCATTTGACAACTTTCCAGCCAATGCTCAACATATAGCAAGATGCATTATGTATATGCTGACAAAGGAGTCCCAGAGTGGTTGCACCATGTGGTGTCTGGACAGAATAAATAAATGACCACCTAGTCACCACTATGAATATGTAGGATTTCTTGGTGTATGTGTGAAAAGCTACTTTACTGATTGATTTACTAGCAACCTGGAGCTATTTTGCTCTTCAAACAGGGAAAGAAAAAAATACAGTAGGTATAGAACTAATTAATGAAAAACACAACAGTATTTCACCTACTGCAGCCTTGCCACCTTTTTTGTAGGACAGCGGCCCTCAACCTTTTGGGCACCAGGGATGGTTCCATGGAGAAAGTTTTTTCTGCAGACAAGAGGGGGTTTTGTGTACTGCCCGCATCCTGTTTGTGCAACCTGGTTGCTGGCATGCCATGGATTGGGGACCCCTGTTGCAGGAGGAAAGATTTACACTGGATAATTCAAGTGAAAGCTAAGAATCTACTTAATATTTTAATCACAATCAGTGGGAATGTTTATTTATTTTATTTATTTGATTTGATTTGATTTGTCAAAGATAATAGGTATAAGTATAAACATAGTTATGAATACATGGATACCTGGATATATATAAGAAAAATAAAAGAAACAATAGGACAGTGATGGTAGCCATGTTGGTGTGCTTATGCATGCCCCCTACAGACCTCTTTGGAAAGGGGTGAGGTCAATAGTAGACAGTCTAAGGTTAAAGTTTTGGGGGTTTGGGGAAAAAACCACAGAGTCAGGTAGAGTATTCCAGACATTGACTACTCTGTTGCTGAAGTCATATTTCCTGCAATCAAGTTTGGTGTGGTTAACCATGAGTTTGTATCTATTGTTTGCTGTTGTATTGTTATGGTTGAAGCTGAAGTATTCATTGACAAATAGGACATTGCAATGTATGATTTTATATACTATACTTAGATCGGACCAAAGGTGGCGTAGTTCTAGAATTTCTAGGTCTAGAATTTCAAGTCTGGTGGCATAAGGTATTCTGCAATGAGTAGAGGAGTGGAGAACTTTTTTTGTGAAATATTTCTGGACTTTCTTAACTGTGTTAATATCAAATATGTAATGTGGGTTCCAGACTGATGAGCTGTATTCGAGTATTGGTCTAGCAAATGTCTTGTATGCTCTAGTTATTAGTGTAATATTACCAGAGAAAAAGCTACGTAGGATTAGGTGAACAACTCTTAGTGTCTTTTTGGCTATATAGTTACAGTGGGCTCTAGCACTTAGATCATTTGAGATGAGTACTCCAAGGTCCTTGACAGAGTTTGGATCATCAGCAAGGTCTTGACGATTCAGCTTGTATTTTATTTTCTGATTTTTTTTGCCAATATGTAAGACAGAGCATTTATTTGTTTAGAATGTTTAAAAAAGGACAACTTACTGTTGTGGTGCATATGCTTCTTTTCCTGCATAGGACGCTTAGGTGAGCAGTACCAAAAGATTTTAGCCAAAGGGAAAGACATTGTTGGATTATATGAAACACTGTGTGGAATCTTAGTTTTAATATCACTTCTTGCTCATTACAGAAAACCAAAGCCTCCAGAGTGCTAAAAGGCTCTAGTGTGGAAGCAAACAATGACTGATGACTTAATAAATGCATGTAGCAATGTAATAGAATGTAATATAGTTAATGAAACAACTAGATCATTTGCTATATCTATAAATTAATATTGGCTATTGTAGTGAAACCTGCTTCAGACAGCAATATATGTTGTTTCATTAGAGCCAAACCAATGATAAACTAACAAATCTGCAGGATCTAATTGCCTTAAATATAGCAAAGCCAAGTCTGTTAGCATTTTAATTGCTATTTGCCACTTTAAAAGCTGTTATTATTCAACTACATTATCTGAGAATATGTACAATACTATGTGCAGTTGCATGGGTTATAGAAGTGGCAGAAAAGCTGCTGAGTCTGGAGCATGATCGGCTTCAGAAAAGCCAACAATAAGGTGGCTTCGTGAGGTTTGATTTCATGGAATTAGGTAGCAGAAAGAGCTCCTGTGGCTTAACTAGAGCCAATTGCATTGAGTTGTGCTTTCCTCCTCCTCAACAAAAGGAGATTCTTACATTAAGAAGGTATGGATGAAAGTAAATATTAAGAAGATAGGTTAAGATGAGGGAATATGGAGCGGAGAAGACAATATTCTTGCTTTCCTGCAATCCCTTGAATGAGATGTGTTATTGAGTTTCTCAGCAAGTTTAAAATGTGTGGATGTCAACTTCTAGAATTTGCTTGCTGGGGAATTCCAGGAGTTGAAGTATACATATCTTAAATTTGCCAAGGTTGAGAAACATTGATTAAGATAAGTGGTGGGATTCAAAAAAATTTTTTACTACCGTTCCGTAGGCATGGCTTGGTGGGCGTGGCAGGGGAAGGATGCTGTAAAATCTCCTGTCAGAGGTGGTATTTGCCAGTTCTCTGAAGTACTCAAAATTTCCGCTACTGGTTCTCCAGAACTGGTCAGAACCTGCTGAATACCATCTCTGATCAAGGTAATGTTTGTGGAACATTTAGGTTGAGACAAAGGATCTCCTAATATCTATTCTTTCTTAAATGCAAACAAAAATGTACTTGAGGCTAGGATACAGTTGAAAGACTGAATCATAAATTGATTTTATCCTAGGACCCATATGTGACATATGCATATCTACTGCAATTATCAATAGACAAAGCATAATCATCATGTATTTTGTGATAGTGGGAAATATCTGTAGCTCAGTGTAGATGAGGATTTGTTCTCTGACAAATCTCTGGATATTTCATTACCAGTCTAGGTAACATCTTCAACAGAATTTAGGAGATGTCACTATCAGTGGTTTGCTTATAAAGGCTTCATGGGATCAGTAGGTCTTATGATGGGGAGGTTATATTAGGTGAGGGTTCTTCCTAATTCCTGGTGGAGTTATTGCAGAGAAAAATGTCAAGCAGCAGAAAAGAAATATCTATTTGGTGTCTTTCTACACTAATGGCTATCCAAAAAACTTTGTATTCTAACACACAGCACCCAAACCGCAACAAACACCATAGCCAATTATCATGCAAAACCTAACCTTACCATGGTACCATACACAAAAGGGTATCAAAAATGACAGCCAGAATTCTCTGACCTCTAATAATAGCAATAGCCCACAAACTCACAGCTATGTAATTTACAAAATCAACTGTAACAATTGTAACCAATTCTACATGGTACAAACATCATGCCAATGGAAAACTAGAATCCATGAACACCAGCTGGCAGACAAATGCCATGATCTGAAATCCAGCACTAATTTGATTGAGCAATACAAGAATCATTGGGCATGCTACTACCCACCATGTTCGTGAGTTTATGAAAGCCTGGCACTCCACAAGCAATTCTATGAACAGACACATCGAACTAAAACCAACCTAAAACCACTCAGAATTCAAATCAACATCACAGCCAATGGCATTGACCCTCAACCAACTCATGCAACCCCACCAACTAACACTTCACCTGCCAATGACCCTCACCTGACATGACTTCTCCAACACAAGACCAATCACAAGACCCTCACATGATGTGACCCACACTTAACCCATCATAAGGCCATTGCAAGACCATGGCATGACATGACCTCACCTGACATGAAGCTCCCATCACAAGTCCTACTGATCACACGAAACTCTTATAAGCAGAACACTAACATTACCTAAATTCCGCTAAAAATGTTACCTAATCTGGTAACAAAACATTTGGAAACCCACAAACTTGGAGAATAAATCTCTACCTCATCATTTATTTTAAACCACAGTTTATGCCAGATTATACTCATGTGAGTGAACAACAAAATTTGAGATGATTTTCATTGGGAAAAATAATTAACTTCTCCTGTCACCAGATAATGTTTGTGAAACAAGAGGATGGTTGTAAGTGAAGACATCAGAGTTATGTATATTATTACATGCATTTTGTCTCTTACTAAAATGAATTATAGAATCAACAGGGCATAGATGCTTGGCTATAATCATAGAGACCAATTTATTATAATCTCATCTTTAGATTTTGGGAAAGAGAAGAAAATAATCAATGTAATCTTCCTGAAATATTGGAAATTAAATGCAACTATCAATCACTCAGTGGATCAGTTTTGTTATGTGAAATGAAATATTGCAGAATTACTCTTCATAACCTTTGTATTGTGTTACAAGCTGTGTATAAATGCCAGGCAATTTCCTTAATGTTAGGTTCATAGTTTTCATGGAGGTTTTATTTATTATTATATGCATTCTGAGTACTTGTAAGCAAATAAAGAGCTAAAACTGTAATATGGTTTAATTATCATACTAATAGCCTTATGTGAAAGTCTTCATTGATTAAAGTCATGATGTTAAAGGTTAATGATGTTAAAGGTTAATATGGGTACCCTGGTGATGACCATGGTATATGGAATTTTGTGACTTAGAATGTAAGAAATATAAATGATTCGATAGCATCTGTAAGCAAGTGAAATGAACAAAAATTAGATATGTGGTGTGATGTGAACATAACAAAAATGGCAAATAGGCAGTAGAATTGAATGAAAGTAGTCTGATTTTGTGAGGCAGCATTGATAAATTCAGGGAGGTGAAGCTTTCACTTTAATTCTAAATGTCAAAAGGTGTACATTGATTGATATTCACTGAGAAATGAATGGGTGTGATAAAAATTATTGCATGTTTGTATCGATTTTGAGAAAGCATATGATAAAGTAATTCAAGCTGAATTATCAAATTTATTGTGTAAGTGCAGAATTGAAGTTTGGGTTCAACTCCCCACTTTCAACATAAGAGGAGGTCTAAGAAGGCAGAACAGAATACATGAAAATAAATGCAATGCTTAGTGAGTGATCAGACTTTCAGAAGACAGTAATAAGGGATGCATGACATCCACAAAACAACTGTTTGATAGGAATAGCCAAAAAGTAGACTATGAATTAAAAACTATGAATTCACTCACCTTCTTAGAATATCTACCAGAAATGAAAAAAAAAAAATAGATAAAGAAATTTTAAAATGTGCATTTGTTGGTATAAAGATAGTGCATAAGCATGTGTGAAATGAATAACAACAGATTGTATAAGAGCATACTTTTCCTTCTTTGCAATAGAGAAGGAAAAATTGCACATGTGGGGAAAAACATAAAAGTTACTTGGATGTATTGAGAAGTGTGGGTGACCGAAAAAAAACCCTCTTGGCTATTGATAAAGCTTTAAAAACTTAGTTATTGTCCCCAGTCCTAGGTACAGAATGTATTAATTATCCCATTGCTTGACTTTAGTATTAGTTGTTTCATCATCATGGCTGCTATTTGTACTTATTTATTTTGTGGGTGTCTTTATTGTTTTAATGGTTTTTTATTGCTTTATAATTTTGGAATTGTAAGCTACCAGCAGTCACTTAGTTGAGTTGGGTTGCTATAAAAATTGAATTAAGTAAGCAAAAATATACATGTATGATGAATAACTGTAGTTTGAATACAAATCTGTGTGATCTGTACAAAAGGAAGAGCTGCTTAAATTGTACAGGTGACACCAAATACAACTTAGAGAAGTTACAAAATACACTGAATTATTTTGTAATATGAAAAGTGTTTAGATTTTAGATTTTAGCTTACTACTAAAACCTCCACTATATTAACCTCCACTATATTTAGTATTTATAAATACTAAAAGAAAATAAGGGAAAAGAGATCTTCTTGGGAAATGTAAAAAAGTCTTTAGTCTTGTTCTCCTTCTCTGACTAATTTGCTTTGTTTATAAACATTTAAAAATGACACTAAATGTTTGCATTTGCCTTGCTGTGTGACATGTTATATATATTTGGAAGCCCTTTTTTTCCTTCAATTTGGTTAAGCTTTTACTGTGGATGCTTTGCTGTTAGTTTAGGTATTCTTTAGTATGGAGCATGCTCTCTATATTTCAAATTCCTGATCAGATATTGTTGGTATTGTATCTCTCTGTTAAGGATGGGCAAAGTTTGTCCTTACAGTCATGACCATGTGAGAAAATGGCTGTGATTGTGTTGGTGTAGGTCAGAAGGAGAGAGAAAAATGGGGAGAGGTAATTCATTTTTTACCTTGAACTGCAAGTATAACTGTCATGAAGGCTGATGAGATAATTTGGCTGTTTTGTTTCATATTTCTTCCCATTGATGGCCTGTTACTTTAGAAGTTTGCATTGTGTAACATTTTATTTGCTCTGTCTGCACTTCTTATTTAAATAGATATGTCTCTAAATAAGGTATTTATATCTATCTATCTATCTATCTATCTATCTATCTATCTATCTATCTATCTATCCATCCATCCATCCATCCATCCATATAATCATCCACCCATCCTATGGTGCAGTGCAGAGGTGGTATTCAGCAGGTTCTGACCAGTTCTGGAGAACCAATAGCGGAAATTTTGAGTAGTTCGGAGAACCGGCAAATACCACCTCTGACTGGAGATTTTACAGCATCCTTCCCCTGCCATGCCCACCAAGCCACGGCAACAGAACCAGTATTAAAAAAAAATTGAATCCCACCACTGGTGCAATGGTCTAGAGGTGGAGCTATCGTTTCACAATCAGGAAGCTGTGAGTTTGATTCTAGGTAGAGACAGATATTTCTCACATTGAGAATATATTTGCTGAAAACTCCACATTGGTGACAGGAAGGGCATCGGGCCATTAATACAGTCTGCTAGCTTCATTCAGTTGCCCAGACTCCATCCTGCAAGAGATTATGGGGTTGTTATCTCTCTCTCTCTCCTCCCCCTCTCTTCACACACACACACACACACACACTATAGTGTTGGTTTTGCATAAATGGTTAAGAGTATGTTCTTTTTTAAATACCTCTGTTGTTCTTAAGATCAGATTTTATTATTCACATTTTGAGACTTAGCAAAAAATATTCTTTGCTCTCACCCAAAAGAAGCACAGCAAATGGCTATAAAACATGTTTAATGACTCAACCTCATGGTTGAGAGGGAGCTTTCTTTCCTCAGGTTATGTAAACCTTTGAAGGAATATTTGGCCTCAGTCAAGCTTCAAATGAAGCACTGTCTTTGCAAAGCAAAAGAGGTCCCTTCTCTTCATATTGAAGTGAAGTAGCTTGGTTTTGAACTAAAAAGACAATGTTATCATCATCATATAGCTATGCTTTCCAGCCTGCCCTAGATTGCAGAGCATTAGCTGCACCAGAGAAGAAGCCATCTTGTTATACTGAAGTAGGGTAAAGCAGAGGCACACCACGTCAATGAGGAGCAAAAGCAGAATGTCGTTATGGAACTTCACAACCAACACCTGACCCATTTCATAGCCACATTTTCAGCTAGAAAATGTGCTCACTCGAGGTGTGAGCTCACTCAGGTTCCTTCCTGCTTCATGATAGGAAATCCAGAGCACTAGGAAAAAAGGAATAAATGATAGATCTCTTCATTAAGAACCAGGGGTGATTGTTGGAGGCAAAGAGAATACCAAAATATACAGGTAGTCCTTGACCTAGAACTGTCCATTTAACAATAACATTAACAAAGTTATGATGGCAAAAATGCCCATCAGGGAAGCTGGATTCATTTTATGACCATGTGGTACACTGAACGAGTACTGTAAAGTTGGGTCTGACTCAATTTGCAACCAAAACAATGTCCTAAATGGGGGTGTAAGTTGAGGATACTTATACACATCTTTTCTATAAGATAGGGGTGGCCCCTTTACGACCTTTGGACTTCAATTCCTAGAATTCCTGAGCTAGTTGAAGTCCATAGGTCATAGAAGGGCCATAGTTGCCCATCCCTGCTATAAGACAACATATATTCCATAAGCCAATCAAGTGGATATGACAGTTGTGTATTTCTTCTTGCACTCTAAGGATAAGTGGCAATATTAAAGAGATGAATGAATGATTAAAATAAGGATACTAAGCTCTCTTCGCATTCAACCCAAAAGCTCTTGTGTTTGGAACAATTAATACTATTTGTATAAAACTTTGATTTGAAGACAGACAAACTAGTCATTGAATCTGGAGTTATCCATCTTTTGCTTTCTCACTGAGCATTCCTTTTAATGCTCTGACAACCTTCAAAAGAAGCATTTTAAAAAGTTAGACCTTGTTGCTAACATTCTTGTCCAACATGCTGAACTCTTAAAGCAGAAGCCCCATGGAGCATTTGAATTGGGAACAGAGTGACTTATCTCTATCCTGCCTTGAACAAGCTAAAAATGATCCTGTCATTCTGCTTTTATAATAAGCATTGCCAGAGAAGCATTCTTTGATGCAAATTGGGGACACTGTTGCCATAACACCTTTGTCATTTTGACTAATCCAATCCTGATATTACCCTGAACTACTATATATGTGATAGTGCAGGAAATTCACATTTGTTTTCTGATAGAGGTAAAAATAGCCTGGGGGCAGGAGAAATTGATCCCACCCATTTCCAATTCCTTAAGAATAGAGGAGAAATATACATTCCTTTTTCAATCATTATCTGATCAAATTCCATTCCCATTCCCATACACATACATGATCATCAGACTCATTTTTCTGTATTCTTGAAATATAAAACAGATGGGTCTAGTCAAAATTAATGAGTGTATAACATGAAATCCAAGCAGAATGGTAAGGAGAAATGCTCCCATAGCAAGATTATCCTTATTATTTGTGCTATTTTATATCAGTCAAAGACTATCTAAAATGACAAGCTTCACTCTGGGTTTGAAGATATAATTATTACCAGAATTTAAAGTTGGTAAAATCTGGTACAAAATGGGTTTTGCTTTTTGCTAATGTAAGTAATTCAATGTATTATACGGAAATCAGGCTTGCTTGGTGGAATAAACATAAGAATAAAATTCTGCCACTTTTACCTAATGAAGAAGTAATCTGTAAAGCTATTGCCCACATTTATTTTAAAGCATCATGGATGTGCTGTTCTCTGGATATGCTCCATTACCTTGCCAGAAATATCATTTAGAAAGTATAATTCTCAGTAACAAGGAATAATGTACAAAATGACATTTCTGGAGATACATGTCAATAAGCACACTAAGTCTTAATACTTTGGGATCATTTCTCTGGATTTTGGAAAGCCTTTAGAAATCTCTTACAAGTAGGTCAAAATACACACACACACACATACACACACACACACACTGGAGCAGAAATGTGGCTTGGTTTGTGGATAACAATTCACTATTGTGTAAATGATGCAAGGACAATAGACTTTAATGTATTTTTAAGAATTCTGAGGTGAATTAACTGAGAAGTTAAAATGTGATAATATTTAAAAATGTATATCACATTCATGCGGTCAAGTTGTCTAGGGCAAGGATGTTATCATTTAGGAAAACTGGTGTATGTTTTTTGGCCAGTGAGGAGTACTAATGTTTGCTATTGAATACGAGAGAAGAAATCTAGAAGAACTGTGATCTACCTGAAAAATTATGATGGAGAATTTGTCAGTGAGGAAAGAAAACATGAAGATAACAATGCTAAAGACAAAGGTGAAAAATATTATTATTTTAAAAAGTTTCATAATAATCAAGGCTGAGGTGGCTTGAAAAATGAAGAAAAGAATGTTTTTTTAAATTGGAACAGTGATTTATCATTGGGATTCACTTGGTGTGATGATGAAGTTCATCCTACTCCAGAACATGGCATTTGCATTGATAAATTAGCCAGTGAAGCAATGGCATCCAGCAAGCTGAAGAGCTTGATAAAACTCCCTGACAAATCTTGATCGTGCTTGGAGAGTTCTTTTAATTCTATAAAAGAACAGAGCTTGAAATCTGCTAAAGTAGAGTGTCAGATAAAGCTCAAGAAATCAGTTATTTTGTAGCAAAACAGATAGCTAAAACTATGAAATCTCGTACAATTGCAGAAGTACTGATTTTTCTTACATGCAGTGCTATAATAAAGACAATATTTGGGAGTGAAGCAGAACAAGACATAAATAAAGTTACTCTCACACAATGCTATAGCAGACAGATTCATGATATGCCCACTGACATGAAGAAAATATTTGTACTTTAGTTAAAAAAAAGTGAAAAGTAAGCAATTCAAGCAGAAAAGAGAAATGACACTAGAACAAAAGAATAGCTACTGATATTAATTCATGAGGCTGATAGTTATAAGATAGAACTGTTTTTATGCAGTAATGGACAGGGGAGAATAACAATAGGCCAAGATTATCTTGGCAAATTCCTTGGAATCTGTGGTCTCCTCTTTGAAATATAGTATAGGAATTTGCATCAATGCCATACAAAATTACGAAAATTGTTGTAGGTCACTTAGCTGTGCCTTTCTTATCTGTTTTTTTTTTTTAAAGAAATAGGAATAGTTCGTGTGTGTGGAGATTCTCAGTCATCCAGTGATGGTTGTCCCAAAGGTGCTTTTTCAGGAGGCAATTGGACTTTCTTCTTGGGAGAGAAGCGAAATGTCTTCAAAGAAAAAAGCAAGGAAGTCCAGTTGCCTCCTGAAAAAGCACCTTTGGGACAATAGTTCATGTGGATCTCCTCTTCTGTATTCAAATTCACATAGTTATCAAGAGGAAGAGACTTTTTCAACACATGTTTGAACTGAAGAATGGGTTACACATTTTTCGAATCAATGAATGGAAAGAAGGATGTTCGAACAACTAGCAAATCTACTTGGATTTATCTTACTTAAAATATTATCACCAAACATTTAAACAAGGTAAACTCTAGAATGTTGAATGTAAAACATCTCTTTTAGGTGGTTCTAAAAACATGTTGAATTTTGACTTTTTTTTTTGCTGTGGTTATTAACTGATTGCTATGGTTGTACAGCCATTGCTGCAGTTGGTAAGTGAATGCTGCGGTTGTTAATGCAAACCAATGGTTCACGATAGGTAAGTTTTGCCCAAAGTTGGAAACAAATGCCAGTTTTCAACAAAATCATTGTAAAAATATGGCCATAAGACCGCAAATAGTGGAGAAGGCGGAGCTTCATCACCGCGATAAAGCTGCGATCTCGGGGCTCCGAGATCACAGCCGATATCTTCACCCCTGGTCGGTCCCAACGGACCTAAACCGTCTCGTAGTGACGGGGACAGTAAGGGGTGCGTTCTGTCGATTCCGGGGACATCGCAAGTCCCTGGTCGATCCAGAAGAAGCCCTTTTGCCAACAGCGGAGAGGCAGCCATTAGGCTGCTGAAGCTGGGACAACTCCGGAAGAACGGGATAGAAAGAAGTGTATCGGCTGGTGAGGATCTTTTTTGTTTTTTTGCTTGGGACTCAAGAACACTCTCATATTAGAAGAAATCTGTAAAATTATTGACGGAATTTGATTTAGCAGCGATTTTTTAGTAATGTCAAAGTGAGGCTTGGCTTTTTACGTTTACCTTTTTTTTTTCTTTACTGAACTTTTATTGCAATCTAGTTAACCAGACTGGCTTTTTTCTTTTATATTTTTATATTTACTTGCTTTCTCTTTGCCCTTCTGATTGTTTATATTTTTAAAAAATAGAGGCCCCCTTTAATATCTTTTTTTAATATACATACATACTTTTTTTCCTCTTTTTAGGCTTTTTTCTGGGGGGAAGAAGGGGGAGTGGATTGAAGAAACTTTGTAACACTGCCAACTAGAGGCTTGAAAATATTCTGTTTGAAGTTGAAAAACTTTTGTTTGAAAAACTTTTCTCAAGGCTATTGGAAATGATAAGATAGAGGAAAGAGTACTGGAGGATGTTTATACAGGTGCTATTAAATGAATATTTGAAGTTTGGCTTTGAAACTTGTGGAGAAGTCAAATAAGAGCCTTGGATAAATAAAAGGCAGTGGTTTTTTTTTTTTTAACTCCTTACTAATTGTTTCATTCCTCCCCTCCAACCCCACACTATTTTGTAATATTGATATATTTATTTTTTATTATATCTCATTTTTTATTTTTTTTATTTTCAAAGGGGAAGCCTCAGAATATCTTTTTTTTTTTGCTTTTTTTCTCTTTTTTATGGGGATGTCTGCCTTTTGATTTCTATTTTTGACCTATTTTTATGGCTTTTCTTCATTTTCTGAGGTTTTTCAATTGGATTAAGGTGGGAAGAATTTGAAGAAATATCCTTTTCTTTTTTTTCTTTTTCTTTTTCTTTGCTTATTATTTTTTGATATTATTGGGCTTTATTTTGCTTCTTTTTTTCTCTTCATCTTTTAATTTTTACTTTTGAATTATATTTGTGTATTTTACAATTGGATTAAGGTCTTGAAGAACCTGAAGAATCTTTTTCTTTTTAATTTTGGGCTTTTTACTTATTACTGGTTTTGTTTTTTGTTTTTTGTGGTGTTTTCCTTTTTTTAAATTGGATTATAATTGGCTACCTCACTAATTGGATTAAAAGACCCAGAAGACCCTGAGTTATCAAAATGAGTAAGAAAATTTTACCTTCGGGCATCTCAACTTCTGCTCCTGTTTCTCCATCATCTGGAGGATGACTCTCAACAATGGTGAAGCAAGACAAAGTGCAAGTGGATTTAACGATGGTTATGCAAGGAATACAAGATCTTAAAATGAGTATGGAACAAAGAATGGAGAGTATTGACCAAAGAATTGGAAAGATGGATGAGAAAATTGAAAATTTTCAACAAATGATGGTGAAACATGATGAGAGAATCCAAAAAATAGAAGAGAAAGACAAACAAAGAGATGATACAATTGGGAATATTGATAACAGATTAACAATGGTTGAACAAAAAAAAGGTGGGATGTTGAAGTGGGAGATGGACAGGTCAGAATTTTATCTTAGATTCCAAAATATCGAGGAAGAAAAAGGACAAAACTTGGTGGCAGTAATGATTGAAATTCTGGCTGGAGTCTTGGAAATAACAGAGGAAAAGATGATGGATGGAGTAGATGAGATATATCGAGTCTTCACAAGATATGCGATGAGGAACCAATTACCAAGAGAGGTCCATGTTAGATTTACTAAAAAAACGATTAAAAATCAAATATTACAAGTGGTAAGAGAGAAGGGGTTGAAATATAAAGGCAAAGAGATTCTGGTCTTAAAATAAGTACCTAGAAAAGTGAGAGAGATTAGAAGAGAGTATCGATTTTTGACTAAAATGCTATTGAAAAAAGAGGTGAACTATAGATGGCTGATCCCAGGATTAATGTTTACATGGCAAGAACAGAGACACAGAATTGATTGATTCAATTGCGAAAGCAGAAATGTTTAACAAGGAATTTTTTGAAAGAAGAGAAATGGAGACAGAAAAAGAAAAGATTTTAACTGAATTTGAAGAGGATCAAATGGAGATGGAAAAAGAAGAAGGCACAATAGGTGGACAAATGGAGTTCAAAGAACAATGTGAAATAAGATCCACGAGAGCTGTTAGACCTAAATATAAAGCATAACCATGGGGGAGAAAAAACTGATTTCCATGAATATAAATGGACTGAACTCAGCTATCAAAAGAAGGAAAACTTTTTGTAAATTAGAGAAGCTAAAATTTGATATAATTTGTTTACAAGAAGTACACATTAAAAAACAACATGAACAATTATTGATACGACCAAAGTTAGGGAAAATATTTACTTCTCTGACTCATTGTAAGAAAAGAGGAGTGGTTTTGTATGTTAAAGAAACCACTCCAGCTAAATTGATTTATACTGATGAAGACGGAAGAGTATTAATAGTTGAAATAGTGGATAATAATATAAAAGCACTCTTGGTTGCAATTTATGCCCCAAATGATAAACAAGAAGAATTTTATAAAAAATTACATATGAAAATAATTGAACTGGACTATGCTAACATACTTATGATGGGCGACTTTAATGGAATTGTAGACAATAAACTGGACTATACAGTAAAAACAACACGACAAAATAGGAAAACTCTCCCTAAATCCTTTTTTAAAATGATAGATGAATTAAATTTAAAAGATATATGGAGAGAAAGAAATGTTAAAACTCAACAATATACTTTTTATTCAAACAGGCATTTATCGTGGTCCAGAATAGATATGATTTGGACATCAACAGAATTATTATCTAATATTCAAGAAATAAATATTGAAACAAGTACATGGGCAGACCATAATCCAATGACAATTAAATGGAAAGGACAAAAAAGAAGATCTAGATGGACATTAAACAATGCTATTTTAAAGGGAAAAGATTTTATACAATGGATGGAAAAAGAATTGGCCTTCTTCTGCAATGAAAATAAAAAAGAAGATACTTCAATACAGAATGTTTGGGATACAATGAAGGCATATGCAAGAGGATTAATAATTGACTATACAAAGAAAAAGAACATTAGGAAGAGGCAAATGATTAAAGCTCCAGAAGATGACTATAAAAAACTGGAAAAAGAATTACAGAAGATGCCACAGAAAAAAGATATCAAACTTAAAATGGACATAATTAAACATAAAATGGATCAAGCAGAGAAAGAAGAACTGGCACAAAAAATTAGAAGTGCTAAACAGAACTATATTATAATTATATTAAGCTTAAACAGCAAATAGCATCCGACCTGAAAAAATGGGAAAACCTACAATTGTCATTGATTGGTAGAATTTCAACAATCAAGATGAATATTTTACCCAGAATTTTATATTTGTTTCAAACAATACCAATTAGGTTAAGCAAGGGTTTCGTCGAAGAACTAAATAAAATTGTGTTGAAGTATATATGGCAAGGCAAGAAAGCGAGAATAAAATTAAAACTTTTACAGGATGCTAGAATTAGAGGAGGATTTGGCCTTCCTAATTGGGAGTTGTATTATCAAGCTGCAAACTTAATGTGGGTTAAAGAATGGATAACGTTAAGAAAGACTAGATTGTTGACATTAGAAGGTCATGATTTATTATTGGGTTGGCATGCTTTTTTATGGTATAAGGAAACTAAATCACAGGGTTATTTTAGAAGGCATTCTATCCTGGAATCGTTATGGTTGAATTGGGAGAAAACTAAGAAACAATGTTATTTGAAAATTCCAGTTTGGTTATCAACTATTGAAGCTTTTTCATATCCTATAACTTATAAGAAGGAAAAAACAGTTAGATATGGGGAAATATTGGATGAAAAGGGTGAACTTAAAACGATGCAAAATTTAGAAGAACAAGGTATAAAGATGAATTGGTTTTCATATGCGCAAATACATGCAAGGTATCTTAAAGATTCTAAAACAGAAGGATTTTATGACAAATTGACTGACTTAGATAGGATTTTGACAGGTACTGATGAAAAAGTGATTAAAAAATTATATAGTTATTTGTTGGAAATTAAATTAGAGGAAGAACAAGTTAAAGAAACAATGATTGCTTGGGGGAAGAATTTTGGATATGGGATTGATTTAGAGAAATGGCAAAAATTGTGGTCACAAAATTATAAAATGACAATGTCAACAGCATATAAAGAAAATTTGTATAAGATGTTTTACAGGTGGCATTTTCCCCTGACGAGAATAGCAAGAATGTTCAAGAATAAATCTGAAAAGTGCTGGAAATGTCATCAGATACCTGGCTCATATTACCATATGTGGTGGACTTGTGAGGAGTCCAGGAAATACTGGACTAGAATTTGCATATGGCTGGAAAAAATGACAAAGAAACACATAGATTTGAAACCAGAGATTTTTTTATTGGGAATCGTACCTGATAAAAATAATAAAAATTTAAAGTATCTGATTGTAAATGTATTAACAGCAGCTAGGATTGGAAGAGTGAGAAAATACCATTAGAGGAAGAAATTATTAAGAAAATATTGGAATGTGCTGAAATGAGTAGATTGACATTTGAAATTAGAGAACAAGAAGATAAACAATTTTATGAAGTTTGGGATCTTTTTTATCAACGGTTAGATAATACAATATGATAATAGAATATTTAGAAATTTAGGAAATAATGAATATATAATTTTTCTTGGTTTTGATAATTTTTAAGAATATTTTATTAAGATAGATTTGGTATGACTTCATGATTTGTCATAAAATAATTTAACTTAATTATAGTTATCTCGCTTAAGTATGAATTAGTAAAATTATAGTCAAATGATTGTTCAATAATGATATTGGGATATTTTATTGATGATTGATAATGTGAGTTATTATGTGATATAATTATTCTGATGACTATGAAATGGATGCACAAAAGGGAGTGGTAAACCAACCGATACACTGTAAATTTATGAAGAATGTTATAATTTTTTTATTTTTTATTTTTTTGATGTCATGTTTTATGTCTTATATGTTTTTTGTCTGTTGTTAAAATCAATAAAACTTTTACCAAGACCGCAAATAGTTTGCAAATGCAGGCTGATTGCCAAGTGCCCAACATGCAGCCTGTGACTGGAGGAGACACTGTCAGAATTTTGGAACCAGATTTAAGTACCCCTGGGGATGTCCAACTTAACTTTGAACAATCGCTAAGCAACTGGTCTCAAGTTGAGAACTACCTATAATTTGGGTAACATCAAAAGCTTCAAAATGTGTCAATTGATCATTTAATGGCCAAGCATCTGTTTTGTTGGTTGCTTCTATTGCTTTTATTATCCACATCTACCAACTTGCTATATTCTGCTATAATCTGCTGCTGCTATATTCATAAAATGGTTAAAGATGGAATAACTGAAGGTGCTTACTCCTTTGGGATTGTCTTTGCAAATGGACCACTGTGTTTTTTGTAATGGCACTCTAAAGTTCTATGCCTTTTCATCTTTCATCTTTCATCTCTTATCTATATCTACCTGCCTGCCTGCCTGCCTGCCTGCGTGTTAATGTCTTTGGACTTGTATCATTCTTCTCCCTGGTTTTGGTGCCCTTTATGCATTTTTTGCCAGTTTACTGTGTCTGATGTTTGTTTATATTTAATAAATAAACATGAAGCTATATTTTTGCTGGTTGAACTGAGAGCTAGGTGCACTTGCTCTAATTTAAATATCGGGATTGACTGGGAGAGTGCTAAGTGCAAGCTAAACTGGAAATTTTCTTTAGTAATTTTCCAAAATGCTTATAGCAATTTAAAAATTGAAATGTATCAGTAAATGCAAGCATATATAATAATTATGCAATGTTGACTTATTTGCAATGTGTTTCATTCAAACTGGAACTCTGACTTATGGTCATTAGTGGTTCCATTTTATCCTTTAACTCAATACAAGGCAGCAGTCTGCATTCGGAGATAATTCTAATGGAAAATACAAAAAGTGCTGCAGAATATTCTAGGTGTTTACTAAGTTATCAGCGAAACTGTTGGAGACACATTGTTACAAAGATTTCAGCTAGTTTTGCTTTGTGAATTGGTCACTGATAATAATTTCAGACATTGTTTAATAGAGAAAAAGTTTTTTTTTTTCTGGTTCACTGTGTGGAGTGTGAAGGTTGTGTGTGTTTGTGTTTATTTTCATGGTCATGATATGCACTGAAGATGGTGTTTGATTTCATTGTACGAGATGCAATAACAATAAAGTAAACTAAAGTGCACAACTGAGAGAACAGGTAGATTGGAAATGCCTATTTAGATACCAGATAAAATGATTATTTAAAGGAGGAGGGTTTTCCCTATTTATTAAAAAAATGAAACCTTTCTTAAATTATGATTTCTAAAAATCATTGACTTGGAAACAGACTCTGATACTAATCTAGTGAAGTAATCCTGAATGATTCATAGTAGCTTTTTTATAGTAAATCATTCCCTGAAATGTTAATGCTTATAAAAAAAAATGCAAATTCTACTTTAGAAGAAGACTGAAAAAAGGGGATTAAGAAGATAACTTTTATTATATTCTGTTACTGACACATGCATTTATTAAATTCCATTTTTGTATCATTTGCCTTCTGGTTTGTCTGACTTTCCTAAAATTAATTTTGGAAATAGAGCAAGTTAAGTTCTACTATCTTCCCATCTGTAATGTGTTCCAGTGTCTTTGTGCATACATTAAATGACAGTGCAGAAAGGAATTGTGATCACACTAGATATTATTTATTTGTCAATTTTAGGTACTACCCTTCTCACTCTCAAAATGATTCTTTTAATATTTTTATTACAATCTGATGGAGAATTAAATAGATAAAAGTCAATTTATTTAGATTCACTCTAAATGAACTTAATTGTGTAGTGTATTGTAGCCACTCCGTTCAGATTTATTGCAGTAGTTTACTGCCACAATATTCACCAAATATTGACAGTTTTTTCATGGTGTGAGGTACTGTAGATACAATGACAACAATGAAATGATCATTTGCTATGTATGTTTCTTTTAAAGCAGTTAGTGTTGGAAAATGTCTATTTCATATTTGTAATTTTTTTCATGTCTGTGTCTGAGAATTCTGTAAGTTGAAGGGTACAGAACTTGAGGGAATTTGTCCTTTCTTAAAATTACCATATCATCTATTTGGCAAATTGCTTTGCTTTCAATATCTTTTGTTTCTTAGAGTTGTGGCCTCCTTTCCATCTGAGGAGCATTCATGGCAACTTAAACACAGTGGAAAATTCAATATAAAAACATTTTAAAAACACAATTTAGTGAAATAGTTGTTTGTGTTTGTGCTACGTTAATTAGATCCACTAATTTTTGCATTGCACTTGCCAAGTTCTTTGTACAGAAAACATTTATTTTTGTTGTTTATTGTTCAGTCATTAAATTGTGTCTGCTGCCTCACAACCCCATAGACCACAGCACATCAGGGCCCTCTGTCCTCCACAGTTTCCCTGAGTTAGCTTAAACCCATGTTTGTTGCATCACTGATGCTAACTAGCCATCTCATTGTCTGCTGTCCCTTTCTTCTTTTGCCTTCAATCTTCCCCAACATCAGGGTCTTTTCCAAGGAGTTATTTTTCAGCCATCTTATTGCAGAACCTGACACTCATTAAGGCTGAGTTTTTGGCCCAAGGTCACCCAGCTGGCTTCCATGTCTTAGGAGGTTCCAAACTTCACTCTCCCCATTCTTAGTCCAGCAACTTAGCCATTATAATATGCTTGTTCTCTATATACAATGAAATATAGTTAACTACATTAATATTATAACAATTCTATTATTTTATTAATAGAGGCATATATTATCTGTCTGTCTATCTACCATCTATATTTATTTATTAAATGTATATGTCACCCATCTTGTGGTTCAAAGCGACTCTGAGTGGGATATTCAGTTTTCAAGTGAAATTTTGAAACAAAATCACGAGAAATCCCAAGGAAGAATTTTCTTCCCATCTACCTCAGTCAAATATTGATAGGCCCATCTGCAAATCAGAGTCCCTACCTGCAATCAGGTCACTGTTAGTCTAACCAATCAGAAACTGTAACATGACATGTCCCATTAGATTCAGATAAACGATTGTGTTGTAGCTTGGAAAACACCAAGACTGCTGTTACCTGAAATTATGACTAGAAGAAGGTGAAGCTAATATTTTGAGAAATGAAATTGAACTCTCCCTCTCATATTATCCACTAGCATTGTTCAATTGTTCTATACTGTCTGCAGAATGCATGCTCTCTTGCATGCAAAGCATTTGTTGTTCTGTATACATAGCTCCTATGGAGAAGTGGTGTTCGGTGGATTTACAAAGAGAGAAAATATGCTTCAGCTAGACTCCAAGTATTTGCTCATATAAAAGAAACAAAAAAAAAAAAAAAAAGGAAAGAAAAAAGAAGCAACTTTTGAAAGGGATGGGGTTTCTTAAAACTTCGTAAGAAGAACTTTTCAAATAAAAACAGAGGTCTATTTTCCTCAATCACATTGAATGGACTATCCCAAATCTCAAAATTGACCTGGAGGGAGTAGGCTATTTCCAGTCCTTATGTCTGGCCCTTGAAGTAAATTGGATTGTCTTTCTGTAATAATTCCTGGACTCCATATATATGAGTCATAAATCAGAATGAACAATTAATAAAAGTTTCTAATTTAAAAATTCAGCATGCATTTAGCAATTGAAACAAAAGAAAATATTAAATGCATATATCATAGGAGAAACCTAAACCAGCTATGATACATGGAATTCTAATCGATAAATAGTTTCCAAGTAGAATTTAATTTTGAATCAGACTAGTTATTGAAAGATGAAATTATCTTTTGACATTGATGCATAGTCGCACAGTTTAATTTGCCATTCTTCTAAAAGGAAATTATATATGATTTCCAACAAAGGATATAAAATGTCTTGGCAGTTATTATCATATACAAAGCCAATTTTCTATACTTTGTAGAAATAAAAGAGTTGTTGGTATTTAACAGAAAAAACAGGTGGCAGGGATGAATTTATACTTTAAATTTGTTTCATTCTATAATAAATCAACTTCTAGAATTGCTGAGTTTTACAATGTCACCACCAGATATGAAGGAATGATCTGATCTTATTGCATTTCTAATTTTTTTTTTTTAAGAAAATGTGTTTATTTGGGCAACACTGGAGTAATTTACCAACACTGGAGTAATATACCAAGTATAATTCTCTAAATAAAATATATTTTATTTCTCAAAATAAATGTACATATTTCTTCACAATAAATGTACTATTTATCTTGCACTGATATTCCCAACATTGTAATTGTTTGTCCTATTTAAATTCTGCATCCATTTAAGTATATTTAATTTCTGAGTTGTATTTCGTAATAATTTGTAAATAATCCCCATGTTCTGAATTCTGTGTTATAAATTTTTCAGATTTGGTCAAGTTTCTAAGGATTCTGTCTCATTTTAAAAAATCTTTTTCAACTGTACAATCTGGAAATATTGATATCAATAAAGTGATTTTGACCATTCTGAAAAAAGGACCAAATATTTCATTTTTGTTTTATTCTGAATTAGCTTTTTGTTGTCTGTTCTATTGCTGAACTTTTTGTACATTCTGTTAGGAATGTAAGTCACCTAACAGTTATTTGGGTTGGAAATATATAAACTAGGATAGACATACTGTATCTTTAAGAGAATCCTAAAAATGTAATTGGGTGTGGTTTCTCAAATGGCCATAAGATGGAGCCAGAAACCTGGGTTGTTTAGTCTCAGAAGAGTCTCAGTGAGTCTCTGTTTCCTCTGTGAGAGAATTGCTGTTCCTCCTAATGACTGTTACTGATCGTTGATGTAAGTTTGTTATTGAACTGTTTTTTGATACTGGACTTTGATATTTGGATTATCCCTGAACTGAACACTGAATGCCTTACCTGTGAATGACTTGGACTGCTTATCTTGTGCTTAAACGTTTATTGGAAGTAAAAACTTACATTTACTGTACAGTGTGTCTGTGTGCTGTTTGTGTGGTATTCTTCACTTCTCTCACTACGTCTCCCTGTATGCGCTCATTCTCCTAACGGGGAATTACCTCAACACATTCAATTTCATATAAATAAATATTTAATATTGAAGGAAAAGTTTTTGTCTGTGCGGATTCTTTTTTATGTGTTTATTCTTTACTTTTAATGCACAAGTTATGATTTAATAATTTCTTACAGGTTGTGTATTTCTGTTTCTATAATACCAAAAATATTTATGCAAACTATTTGAGAGTCCTTCACTTTTATTGGAAGGTAATTCAGCTGTAATGTGACAATCCAGTCTATAATCCAAGTTAGATAGCTGGTTTTCAAATTGCAGTTTGAAATTTAATAATGCCTATCCACATCATTTTCAGGTCATGTAAAATGTTAAGCTAGATCCTCTGACTTTTATTTATCCATATAAAGTTAGTTAGTTGTCTCTGTCCCTTGTTTAATATTTCATTTTCTATTTTTATTGGAATAATTTAAAAAGGGAAATTGAGCCTTGATAAAATAATCATTTTTATTGCTGTTATCCTTCCTAATCGGGACAGCTTTAACTTTCTTCATTGTAAAATATCTGCCAATGTGTATTTTCAAATCTGTGAATAATTATTCTTAAATAAGTCTTTATTCTTTTTTATTAAGTATATTCCCTAATGAGCAGTAGTACATTCTTTTAATTGCTGGAGAGATTGCTCTTCTTCTTCAGGTAAATTCCATGTAATCATCTGGCTCTTATTCTTATTGGTCTGATATCCTGATACTGAATGACTTAAATCTTTAACCAGGTCATACTATTTGTAGGGATGAATGAATTGTATTCAATTAATCTTAGCTATTGGGCAGAACAATATAATGGAGAAAAGTTTTGCCTCATGATTTTTTTTTCATGTATTCATGTCAGAAGCATCACAATTAATAAAAGGCACACTGTATAATATAGATTTAAAATATAAAATACAACATTAATATATGTTCCAATTAAACAGATCTTGCCCAGAAACCACCAAAATTAATTGCATTCTGTTGCACTGCCATGAAGTCCTCAAGTGTACACTGATTGGGACAGAAAGGGCAAGTATACATATGTGTTATCCGTATGTCACTACAATTGCAAAGAACAGAAACCAGCCAATAGCACAATTTGTTCAGAAAGTCTCTGGCTCTTGTTTTATCCATGTGCAGTCTATTCAATGATTTCTATACTTCCCAGCTTTCATCAGACCCAGATGACAGCTTCTCTGTTGGTTCCATTCAGTGTTGGTTCTCTGTAGCTTTCCATAGGTCCACTTGCTGTCAAATTACTCAAAATCTTCCATTGACCTAAGAAAGCTTTTCCTGAATTTTAATCTCTGATGAGCTGGTTGTAGAGAAGGGGTTGTCTAGATAGCGATGATTTGAGCCTCTCTCTGTGCACTGTTTCTTTTCTGAGAACAGGAGGTAGGGTAATGCTGTCTAGTGATAGATCTTATCTAGAGGGGTAGGTTTAAGGCATCCTGTATTAATTCTGCTAGCTTCATTCAGAGCAACATCTATTTTCCCAGCATGTGCTGATTTATACAGACTAAGCAGGTGTATTCACTTGCTGAGTAGCAAAAGCTAGAGCTGTTGCCTTAAGGACCTTGGATTTGGCACCCCAGGTAGAACTCATTAATTTCCTGAGGATGTTATTTGTCAGCTGACCTTCAGTTTAGTGTTGCCTATATGTTAGAGTTGTTCTGTACCTTAATTTGAATTCTTGAAATCCCCGCGCTTTGATTGGCCAAAGCGCGGGGTGATCAGATTGGTTAGGCGAGCCGCGCCGATTGGCTCACTGAGAATCTCCCGCGATTGGTAGATTCGAATCGTGGGAGATTCAAAGCGGTGCCATTGGCCGCAGCCACCGTGGCTTGGAAATAAAAAGCCGCAAAGTTTTCCTGAGAGCGAGTTCGGTTCCTAACCACAATAAAGAGCTTGATACAAAGTCACCGACTCCTGGCCTCTTTCCAAACGGAAACAACACTGGCGACGAAGGTGGGATTCTGATCCTGAACTGAAGCACGTGTCCAATGGAAGCCAGCCAACCGACGAGATGGCCAGCATCGCACCACCAACACCCTTCAACCCCGCTAGCGAGGACTGGGAATCTTACATGGACAGATTCCGCATGTTCCTCAAATGCAACGACCTGAAGGATGCCACCGGACTGAAGAAACGAGCCGTCTTCCTAACGCACTGCGGGCCCGCAGTGTTTAAGATGGCAAAAGTGCTAGCCAAGCCCGCCGACGTTACTGCGATGGATTGGGATGACCTCGAGCCATTACTCCGGAGACACTACGCTCCAGCCGTACCCATCCTCATCCGACGACATGAATTTTATCGGCGGGACCAACGGTCGGGCAAGAGTTTCAGTGATTTTGTCGCAGAGCTGCGGTGCCTTGCAGGACTATGTGAGTTCTCCAATATGAATGAGGCCCTGCGGGACTGAATCATGCTCAGCCTTTGGGACCCCATTCTCCAAAGTAGGCTGATGGCCAAGGGCAACATCGCCCTCGCCGATGCCATCACCAAAGCCACGGCAGCCGAAGCCACCCGACAATCAGCAGACCACATGCGGAGACCGAACGCCGGGGACCGCACCGCAAACAACCACCCTGCAAGGTCGGCCGAGGCCCAACCTGAAACTACCAGGGTGAACTCCACTCCACCTTGGGCACTTCAGACGAGGAGGAAGAAATCCACTGTCTCCAGGCAGGCCGCGACCAGCGCAGCCGGCGGAGTCGTAAGTCGAGGACCGCATGTGCCGGTTGCGGAGGCGACCACCCCAGATCCAAATGCCGGTTCTTCGACTCAGTCTGCCGGCAGTGCGACAAAAAGGGCCACATCGCCCGCGTCTGCTGCCTCAAGAAAACCAACAGCCCCAGACGATGGGACCCGAGTGAGCGGAGACGAAAGAGCACACCACCCAGGACCAGAGGCCGCCCGGCTTGCAACCGTTGGGACCGGAACAGATGAGCCCAACGAGGTGGCGAGACCCGGCGGAGAGAAGAGACACATCAGACGGTCACCATCGGCCACGCAACAACTCCCGACGCCCGAAAAGTCTACGTAGAGGTAGGCATCGAAGGCGAACCCTATAAAATGGAGGTGGACTCCGGGCCCTACCTCTCAATGGTAGCCTGGCAAGAAATTAAATGCTTGGTGCCTACCATGCAGAGAAGGGGACTAGAAAACCAGAGACTAATCCTCAAAGACTACCAGGGAAACCGCATACCTGTAGTCGGAACAGGACAGTTCACAGTAACCTACAAGGGGCACACCGAAAGACTTCCCTTGACCATCATTGATCGAGACCGACTTAGCCTGTTGGGACTTCAATGATTCGCACCGCTCGGCATTGCAGTTACGGGCGTCGACCACATCGCCGAAGCAGACTGGGAGCAGCAACTGGCCCGGGACTTCCAAGAAGTGTTCGACGGCACCCTAGGCAAGTACCAAGGGCCCCCTATATCCTTCAGCCTAGACCCAAACGTTTCCCCGAAACGCCAAAACCAAGGCGGGTACCTTTCGCACTCAAACCAAAAATCAACGAGCAAATTGACAAGCTCATCAAGCAAGGGGTCCTACAACCCATGGACCACGCCCGGTGGGAGACCCCAATAGTCACCCCAATCGAGTCTGATGGGTCAGTGAGAATCTGCGGGGACTATGGCGCCTTGCAGCAAAGCGCTTACCCCGTCCCAGTAGTGCAACATCTTCTACACTCACTGGGAGGGGGCAAAGTTTTTGCGAAACTTGACCTGGCCCAAGCATACCAGCAACTGCCGGTCGACGAGGAAACTGCAGAGGCTCAAACCATAGTCACCCACCAGGGAGCCTTTAGATGTAATTGACTCCAATTCGGAGTCAGCATGGCACCTGGAATTTTCCAGAGCCTCATGGAAAGACTCTTACAAGGCATCAAGGGGGTGGTACCCTACTTCGACGATGTACTAGTATCGGCAACCAACCAGGCCGAACTAGAGAGTCACCTAAGAGAGGTGCAAACGAAATTCAAAGAAACCGGGCTTAAAGTGAAGAGGGAAAAATGCCAGCTGTACAAAGAGCGGGTCGAATTCCTAGGATACCTCCTAGACCGACACGGCATTCACCCCACCGACAAAAAAATTAAAGCCATCAAAGAAGCCCCCACACCCAGGTCAAAAACAGAACTGCAGGTGTTTCTGGGGCTACTTAACTTTTATAATGTCTTCCTGCCCCAAAAGGCGACTGCGGTGGAGCCTTTGCATAGGCTTTTGGACAAGGTGGCGACCTGGACTTGGGGGAAACACGAGGAAGCCGCCTTCAAGAAAACCAAGGACCTGCTCACTTCGGATGCCGTTCTCATCCAGTACAACGAGACCCTACCACTAGCCATCACATGCGACGCATCACCCTTCGGCGTCGGTGCTGTCCTCAGCCACACTCTCCCCGATGGAAAAGAAGCACCCATCGCGTTCTTTTCAAGGACCCTCACCAAACCGGAGCTGAACTACAGCCAGCTGGAGAAAGAGGCTTTGGCTATCGTCGCCGCAGTGAAAAGGTTTCACGAGTACCTCTACGGCCAGACGTTTACCATCATCACTGACCACAAACCACTGCTGGGAATACTCGCAGGGAACAGGGCCACCCCGAACATTCTGTCTCCCAGAATGACAAGGTGGTCCGAATTCCTGGCCGCCTACAACTACAGACTCACACACCGACCCAGTAAGACTATCTCCCATGCCGATGCCTTAAGCCTCTCACTGTTACCCGAACCAGACACTGACCCAGCACCCACGACGACCATCCTCAGCATAGAGACTCTACCCGACCTACCCATAACCGCGTCAGACATTGCCCGAGAAACTAATAAAGACAAATGTCTGGTGTGGGTTTTGCACTGGGTAGATAAAGGGTGGCCGGAAAAGGACAACGACGAGACTTTCAGGACATTCCGGAACTGGCAAACGGAACTCTCGTTACTAAAAGGGTGTATACTATGGGGGGATAGGGTGGTCATCCTGGAAAAACTACAAGGGAAGGTGCTGGAACTGTTACACGAGGGGCACCCGGGCATCGTTAGAATGAAAGCCCTGGCCAGAAGATACGCTTGGTGGCCAGGGATGGACAAACAGATCGAGACCTGGGTAGCAAGGTGTCAACAATGCCAGGAAACTAGACCAAGCCCACCCTCAGCACCCATCCTAGAGTGGGAAACCCCCAAGGGACCTTGGTCTAGAATCCACATAGATTTCACCGGGCCCACAAAAGGACACACTTTCTTAATAACTGTAGACGCTTACTCCAATTGGCTGGAGGTAAGCAACATGAGAACAACCACCACAGAAGCCATGACCAAAGAACTCTGCAAACTCTTTGCGACACACGGCCTCCCAGACATCCTCGTGTCCGACAATGGGCCCCAATTCACCTCGCTGGAATTCGAAAAATTCCTAGCGGAAAGGGACATACGACATGCACTGACAGCCCCAGTGCATCCGGTGGCGAACGGAAGGGCGGAACGGAGGTTCAATTCACAAAAAAAACCATCCAGAAAATAGACCACGGGGAAATCCAAGACAAAATAAATAAATTATTCTTCATACAGCACATAACCCCGAACACCACAACAAATAAAAGCCCGGCAGAACTGCTAATGGGGAGGAAAATAAGGTCCCCACTCGATAGACTACACCCCACTTACAACCCAGAGAAAACCCCAGACTCCACCAGCAAACACCGAACCTTTGCACCAGGCGACGCCGTCTAACTGGAGACCTATTATAGGTACCAGCAATCATAACACAGCTAACAGGCCCACGCTCGTACCGGCTACAAACAACCAACCGACGAGCGTGGAAACGCCACATCGATCAATTAAGATCAGGGACTGCCACAAAAGACACCACCAACACGCAACCAAACAAAACCAACCCCCTCAACACAAACCAAGAGGGGAGGGGATACCCCGGGAACCAAAACCCAGAAGAAAGAAACCAGCCATACTCACCTGCAAGCAGCCAGCACAAAACCTCGCCAGGGAGAGACAGCCAGGCCAGCTCAACCAACCCGGAAAGACCGAGCGGGAGCGGCGAAACCCGCAGCTCAACCAACCCGGGTAGCCCAGGAAGGAACTGCGAAGAGCAGCCCGGCCAGACAGACCAGGCAGTTCCCACGATGGAGTCAAGAGAAATAGAGACCCCGACCGAACCGGCCGGGATCCAACCTACGACTGACCTGCGCAGGTCCAGTAGGCAAAGACGGAGCCCGACCTACCTACGGGACTACGCTACGTAGGACCAAACCAAGAGGGGAGGGGTGTTCCGTACCTTAATTTGAATTCTTGAAATCCCCGCACTTTGATTGGCCAAAGCGTGGGGCGATCAGATTGGTTAGGCAAGCCGCGCCGATTGGCTCACTGAGAATCTCCCACGATTGGTAGATTCGAATCGCGGGAGATTCAAAGCGGTGCCATTGGCCGCGGCCCCTGCGGCTTGGAAATAAAAAGCCGCAAAGTTTTCCTGAGAGCGAGTTCGGTTCCTAACCACAATAAAGAGCTTGATACAAAGTCACCGACTCCTGGCCTCTTTCCAAACGGACAAAACAAGAGTCATATCTAGAGTGACTCTTAAATATTTAGGGCTGTGGCAGTGTTCCAATAAGGTCCCTTTCCATATAATATGCAGCTTTGTAACAGCCTGCTTATTGCAAAGATGGAAGACATATACCCGAGTTTTTGCTGGATTTGGTCTTAACTGATTATCACAGGGGTGGGCAAACTTTTTGGATCAGGGGCCACATTGACTTTTAAAATTTGACAGACAGGCCGGGTCAGCACAAGATTTTTTGGGAATCGCCCCCTCTTTCACCCCCTCTTCTCCTCCTTCCCCTCACCTCAGAGCCCCCTGAGTCAGGAGTTGCTATCGCCGGCGCAGTTCCACACGGCTCCAGTCCCGCATTGCCTCGGGAACGGAAAAGCAAAAAAGAAGAGCCGCGGTGGTGCTTTGCAATGGCAGCAGTGGCACCGGAGGCTCAGGCTCAGCAGCTCCTGGTTTTGCCTTTTCCTTCCCAAGGCAACGTAGGACTGGAGCTGCGCGGAGCTGCGCCGGCGGTAGCAACTCCTGACAGCCCCAGCTGGACACCTGAGCGGAGCCTGGGCAGAACTGCCTGTTGCTGCTGCCAGAGCAATGCCGGGTCGCCTCCTCCAAGCAGCCCGCCCGCCCGCCCGCCCGCCGGGCTTCCCCTCCGCTGCATGGCTTGAGGCCAGGTGCGAGCGCCCATGAGTTAAAATGAAGTCGAAAGTTGCTGGGAAGTTGCTTGGGATTCCGGGGCTTCCGGGGCTTTGCAAAGGCAAAGTCTGCAGGCAGGAGTGTCTTCCTGCCGAGGAGTGGGAAGGGTTACATCCAGCAGGTGGGACAGGCTGCTTGGAGTGGACTGCCAAGTGGCTCGGGGCAAGGCACGAGCACCCACGAGTTAAAAGTTGCTGGGAAGTTGCTCTGTTGCTGGGAGCAGGCTTTTAAAGTGCCACCCGAGCAAAGTTTAAGCAGCCCGCCCGCCCGCTGGGTGGAACCCTTCTGCTCCTCGGTGGGAAGACGCTCCAGCCTGCAAACTTTGCCTTTGCAAAGTTTAAGCTTAGAAGCCCCGGAAATCCGAGCAACTTCCCAGCAACTTACAGCTTCGTTTTAACTTGCGGTCGCTCGTGCCTGGTGGAGGGGAAGCCCAGAGCCTCCTCCAAGCAGCCTGCCCACCCACCCACCGGGCTTCCCTTCTGCCGCGTGGCTTGGGGCCAGGCACGAGCAACCGCGAGTTAAAACAAAGCTGAAAGTTGCTGGGAAGTTGCTCGGGTGCTGGAAGCAGGCTTTTAAAGTGCCACCCGAGCAAAGTTTAAGCAACCCACCCCACCCACCAGGCAGAACCCTTCCCGCTCCTCGGCGGGAAGACGCTCCAGCCTGCAAACTTTGCCTTTGCAAAGCCCTGGAAGCCCCGGAAAACCGAGCAACTTCCCAACAACTTTCAGCTTCATTTTAACTCGCGGGTGCTCGCGCCTCGCCCTGAGCCGCACGGCAGCCCGCTCCAAGCAGCCCACCCCACCCACCAGGTGGAACCCTTCCCGCTCCTTGGCGAGAAGATGCTCCAGCCTGCAAACTTTGCCTTTGCAAAGCCCTGGAATCCCCGGAAAACCGAGCAACTTCCCAGCAACTTTCGGCTTTGTTTTAACTCGCGGGCACTCATGCCTCGCCCGAGCTGCATGGTGCAGAGGAAGCCCGGAGCACCGCCGGGTCACCTCCTCCAAGCAGCCTATGCCCGCAAGTTAAAATGAAGCCGAAAGTTGCTGGGAAGTTGCTGGGAACAGGCTTTTAAAGTGCCGCCCAAGCAGAATCGCCGAGCCAGGAAACGGGGCACCAAGGCAGGGTAAGGCTCCACCAGCAGCGGCCAAGCTTTAGGTGGCTCCAAGCAGCCCGCCCCGCCCGCCAGGCAGAACCCTTCCTGATCCTCGGCGGGAAGACAAAGTTTAAGCTTGGAAGCCCCAGAAAAAAAGGGGGTATCAGTGGGGACTCACCTTCGGAGAGGTCGCATTTGAAGGTGATTTTGAACTCCCAGCTGAGGCCTTTGCAAATTTCTTTTCTTTCCTACCCCGAGAGCGCTCTGCACTGTTTTGCAGCTTTGGGGGCCACGCAGCACAGGGCAATACGCCAGACCCATTAATTTTTTTTCAGGGGCGGGCCGGATTGGACAGACCAATGGGCCGGATGTGGCCCGTGGGCCGTAGTTTGCCCACCCCTGGGTTATCGCAATAGTATCAATCCAGCTCTACCAGGGCTTTAATTAAATATTGTTCAACCTCCTCAAATGTTTTTCCCTGTGCAGCCATTGCTTGATCATTAGCATATATATAGTTGTTCAGGATGCAGTTGATGATTGCTGTAAATATTAAAAAGAGTTGGATTCAATACACAACCTTATGGGAAGCTGTTTCTTTGGTTCCACAAAAAACTTACAGTTTTGAAGCAGATTCCTGATGATATATGTAAGTTTAAATTCTTTAGTCATACCATCAATTCTCTGCTTCAGTCTTCTAAGGTTGAGAGTATAATATGCAGCCATGAGATCTATGAATATGGTTCCTGTTACATTGTTCTTTTGGAATCCATCATCAACGTACATCTCTTGCCTGTACATCAAGGACAGATTCCTTTTGGATTCCCTGTTCACTGGATATAGCCTGCTTATGTCCCAAAGGTGCTTTTTCTTTTCTTTTTTAAATAAACTTTATTAATTTTACAATTAAAATAGACAAACAACACATACATAAATGTGAGAAAGGGAAAGGAAAGAAAGAAAAAAGAGTAGAAAGAAAAATCAGAAAACAATTAAATATACTTTTTCAAGAGACACCTGGACGTTCTGGTTTTTCTGGGAAGATATTTTGCTTCTCACCCAAAAAGCTTCTTCAGCTCTGATTGGATGGTGGGCAATGGAAGGATTTAAAGCTGGAGAAGCTTCTTGGATGAGAAGCAAAATGTCTTCAAAGATAAACCAGAAAGTCCAGGTGCCTCTTGTAAAAGCAACATTGGGGCAACCATGACCTGGATGAATGAGAATCTCCATGGAAACATAGATTGTTTATATAATCTGATTTGAGGCATAAACAGAAAAAGCTTTTTAAAAAGCAAATTTAGAAAGGAACAAAGAAAGAAATATAAGTGGCCATGACCAAAATGCTGATAGTTGCTGGCACCATTAAGAAACAGACATAAATGCTGCAACTGGGCATCCCTTTGGAATAAGATGTAGTTTATTTTACAATACTTCTTAGAAGTCTTACTCTCTCAAGGTCTCTGTTTCAGTCATTCATCCTGCTTAGTTACTTCATGGAGTGAACAGGCAGAATCCATCAATTCTGCCTGATTAAGTCTCCCTCTTCAGGAGCATTTCTGACCCATCCTCTTCTTGTTCTAGAAATAGTGCCCTTCTTGATGTTTCTTGCTTTAGCTCCTATAGTTTATCTTCTCATCCAGAGATTCATCAGTACTCAGTGTGCCAAGAACAAAATGTTGTATTTTTTGAAAGTAATACACTGAAATATTAATATTGTTAGGGATAACATTGTTTACCCTAACTGGTTTAGGTAAATAATAATATGTTATCATGGTTTATAAGTTAAAGTGTCTGCAACTTTAAATATGGGAAAGTAATTAAGGGAGTGGTTGTGAAAGCACTTTAAAAGAAGCAAGACTGCAGCTTGCTCTCTCTGGCTTTAATGATCCCTGATTACTGCAAGGAAAACAAGTCTGCATTGCTCAAACGGGAGAGAAAACAAAGGACAGACTTGTAAGTGAATTGACATAGGATATTCTGCACGGACTTTGCTAACTGAATATCCCTGAATGGACTGACAAAATGATACATGACTATTGGACTGTTATTTTGACTATGCTATGAACTCATAATAGAATAAACTATATTTTTGATAGCACAAGCGTATCTGTTATTTTTACTGTATGTTAATAAACATACAAGCTTAGCTCACTCATTTATCTGTGTGCCTATCTGACTAATGCTGCACATTCTGTTTAGCTTGTCTCCCTAACCCTGGTTGGGGAAACCAGGCTTAACAAATATTATTAAAATAATAAGCTGAACACATTTTTATGTTACTCCCTTACAAAGACCAATTCTGAATTCCACCTCTTTGGTGTTATAAGCATAGCAATGTAACAGGTGCAGCAGAAATAACATCCACACCCTTCATTGTTTAAGTAAAATGCTATGGAGTGGCAGCGGGGAGTATTAGTTTTATTAATCAGGAGGTCTACCCTCAACTCAGAATGACTGTTGTAATGAAAGCGCTGTTGACCATGAAAATCAAACCCTTATTTTATCATTTGCTGTACAAAATGTCACCCAGTTTCTCATTCCTGACCATTTATGTTATTATCTCAATCAGCTGGTAAGAGTTCATTCTTCACGCTCATCAAATTTCCAGCTCATTCTTAAATATTGTAGTATCCCACAATACTACAGTTATATAGTAACAGCAACTCCCCAAATTCCTGGCCAGACAATCTGCTCTTAACATTCTACTCACTGAAGAGAAAACCTGTTCATTGCTTTGAACTGAAAACAAATTTGCTCTCTAGTCTCACACTGTACTTTATCATACCAAAGGCTTTATATTTGCTTACAAAAACTAGTTTTCCGTGATAAACAAATTGGTGTGATTCTAATTAAGTATTTTTTGTCTATTTCTCTTTTGTCATTTTTGTGTTCCCAAATCAAGCAAAACTACATTTTAAAGACTAAGTAGTAAGTTATATTCTGATTATATATACGGGAAATGAATGTTTGATGGATTGTACTAATGGGAGCTAAAAATAAAACCCCATCTGTTCACCTTTCAAACTGCATCAAAGCACTGCATATTGGTTGCAGCATAACTTAATGAAAGGCAAACAGAAATATGTTTATTTTCACCCTGCTGCAACAACTGAAAGGGGAACTTGTTAATAATAATGTTTCAATAATAGAAGAACTGTGAGTTTATGGCAGCTTCAGAAAACAGACCTACTGTATTCATTGAAACAATAACAAAATGTAAATAGAAGCTGATCTACCCAACTGAGGTGGAATAAGAAATGCTGGTATGTCAGGGATTTAAATTAGTCTTTAAAAATGGTATTAAAGGTACACATGTTCCATAGAATTGCATTTTCGAAAGATAAGTTCAAAGCATCAATAAGAATCCTCTTGTTCATGTTTGATATCCATTTGGATGAATCAATTTATTTATGATATTACTATTGGCCACCCAATGTATTAGTTCTCTCAGAGGCTTAAAAGGATTATATAATTTTAATGCAATATAAAAATGCCCAAATTAAGCTGTGTTTTGTTCAAATTATTCATACTACAGTACTGAACCAAGCTGACATCTGTACAGCTGAAGGACATGAACTGTTCTAAAAAGAGACCTAATTTTTGTATGCTCTTGTCCTGATAGATTGATGGTATGTTTTTATAAACGCTGTCCTTTTCTCGGGGCACCTTGAAATATGTTAAAATGACATTTGAAATATTCTGAATAATAATTAATACATAATAAAATAAATGCAAAACAAATACTAAAATCACTCATCTATCTATCTATCTATCTATCTATCTATCTATCTATCTATCTATCTATCTATCATCTATCTCTGTGCATTATTTGATTTACATTTGTTATAGGCAAAAACTCCAATAGTTTCTGGATATATACATTTAAAGGTTATTTATTTAGATTTATATGCCATGAATCTTGCCACAGGAAGTGACTCTAGGGACTTCCAGTTTGAGCCTCTTCGCAGACAGACTGAAAATGCGATTGTGTGTGGTTTTGGTCCATGCTCACCGCTGGAGCGCCCGGAGCCAGCTGGTTTCAGGGCTAAGTCATCCCGTAGAGGTGGTGAAGAGGGGGGAGACTGCCAGCAGGGTTGAGGAGAGCCACATCTTTCCTCTTCAGCAGGCCATTACTCCCTTTCCCAAAGGCGGTTGCAGCAGTGGTCAGAAATGGCCACCCCAAAGAAGAACTCAACCAGAAAAGAATGTGCAGGAGGAAGATAAGAAGAGAAAGTTTTGATTGACTGGGTTAAACTACAAAAGCAACAACTAAGGTACCCCACAATTTAAACTAAAAAAAAGTAACATTGTTCCCAAAGAAGACTTTGAAGCAGCAAAGGAGAGAGAAAAGGGAAAGGATTTTTTTTTCTTCTCTCCCTTTCCCTATACTGACAGCTAAGAGATTTAAATAAGAAATCAGAAAAAAAAAATCCACTTTGACATCAATAGGCATTTAAGCTGAAAATAAAATGTCAAAGGGATAATAAAGATTTCTGGATACTTAAAAGCTTTTAAAAGCAGGAAAGGAGAGAAAAAGAATAAAAGGGCAGGAACTGGAAAAAAGGGAGGAGATTGGAATTAAAAGGCATTTACAGTAAAACCTCAACAAGACTTCTAAAAGATACATTTTAACTAAAACTTGGCAACAAAATAGTAGAACCCCAGGAAGAGAAAGTGAAAAAAGAAGCTTGAAGAAACAGCTTGGGAGTATTTGGATTATTTGGTTATCTCTGGATTTTTGGTTATTGCTTTTGAATGACTAAAATCAATCAGGTGGTTGTTTAAAAGTGTTTAAAATGGCACTACTTTTAGAAGAACTGAAAATGGAACTTAAAAAGTACAAAGAAAATGCACAAGAAGGGAGAGGTTCTTTTGACTTCGTATTTCAATTCTTAGAAATGGAGGTCTGGAACTATGAGAAAGAACAAGAAATGCCTGCAGAACAAGAAGATTGGGACAAAGAAGAAGCCATCTTTAATGAACAAATAATTTTATGTGGGGGAAAAAAAGGAAAGGGGGGAAACAGAATGAAAAGTTTAAGATTTGAAAAAACAACCAAGAAAAGGAAAAATAGTTTGAAAAATAAGTATAATATTAGAAAGCAACAGAAGAGGGGAATACAGAAGAGAGAATCAGAAGTAGAGACACGGGGGGGGGGGGAAGGGGAGGGAGAAGAAGAGAGGGAAGAAGGAAAGGAAAAGAAGATAGTATTGTTATATTAGAAATAGAAATAATTTTAGAAAATATGAAACAATGTATGATTAAAATGATGGATAAAATAGTTATTGTAATCTAGTGAAATGTTTGTTAATAAATAAAGGAAATAAAACAAATGAGAGAATTGAATTCGGAAAGGATGGGAAAATTTTAATTATTTAATGTTTTGTAAAATATAAGGAAAGAGAAATAGGGGGAAAAAATAATTACAGAAAGCTTATAAGTGTTCCCAAGGAAGTATGATATTTAATTGAAAATAAATGTTAAAGATGTTAAGATTTTAATGAATATTAATGATAGAACTGAATTGGAATGGAATAAGTGTTTTAATTACATATATTTATAATCACTTTTTAAGAATATAGTGTGTATTTTAAGAATGTACCAAGCAGAATTCGATTGGAAGTTATGTATTATATAGAATGTTATAACCTCAAGATATATATTGAAACTTAAATAAGAGCTGAATGGATAAAATTAAAAGATATAAAGGTGTCATACTCCAATTAGTAACTACAGGAGAAAATTTGTTTAATGAGAAAAGAAAATATGAAATTGAAACAGGACAGACAAAAGTATAAATATAATGATTTGAATTGAGATGAGATAATTAAAATAAAATTGAGAAAATTAAGAGAGGAGAAAAACTAGGTAGAAAATGTAAAACAGTAATAAGATATGGAATAGAATATAAAAGTGAGCATGAAATTGAATTTGTGTCTGTGTGAAGAAGTGTAACCTGAGACCATGCTATTTTCCCAAAAAATATGTTTTATTTGTATTATGGGTTTTTTTTTTCTGAAAACCCAAATAAAATTTTCAAAAAAAAAGAAAAGAAAGTAACTCTAAAGTTAGGATGAATATATTAAAAGCCTTGTGAATAAAAATACATTTACCAATGAAATAACACCACATACTCCTTACTGGGAAAAGTACTATAAAATTAAAAAAACTGCACTGCCACAGGCCTACTTTTAGCACCGTACCCACTATGAGAAGGCACCTGGAGAAGAAGCTATGAAGTAAAGGTACAAATTGATACAGTACAAACAGGAAAAGACATTCTTTCTGTTGTGAATGTATAAAGTTTTAATAAAGCGTGAGCTTGGAGTAAAGTGCAGGGTTCTGGCCCTGCACTTCTGATTGGCTGTTAACGGCCAGATCGGATTGGCCCGCTCCGGGGAATCCGATTGGCCCTTAAACAGAGAGTTCCTATTGGTTATGAGAGCTAGCACTCCTCGTTGGTTATTGGTTAATAGTGACGGGGTTTGCCTATATATAAGGCGGGTTAAAGCTGTTATGGTTGCCAGAAGTCACTATGTAAATAAAGAGCTGAAGTTCATCGTTCAGAGGCTTGTCTCCATTCTTTCTCACTCATGCTCCAAACATAACACTGGCGACGAAGGTGGGATGTGGAGACATCTGAACCAACGAAACTTCGAAGAACACCGAGCACGTGACAGACGACGCTACACAACGGAACCATGTCCAGCGTCGTCGTACCACCCACTCCGTTCGATCCAGTACAGGAGGACTGGGAGTCCTACATGGATCGCTTCCAAATGTTCTTAGAAACAAACAACTTAAAGGACGCCACACCAGGAAAGAAACGGGCGGTGTTCCGAACGCATTGCCATTTTGAGCCATGTACTGCCTAATGGGAACGAAGCCCCTGTTGCATATTTTTCAAAGACTGAGCGAAATTATGGACAAATCGATAAAGAAGCCCTCGCAATTGTGTCAGCCGTTAAAAGATTCCACAAGTATGTGTATGGCCAGGCTTTTACTATTGTGACTGACCACAAACCATTATTGGGGATAATAGCTGGAGATAAGCCGACTCCCTACATATTATCCCCTAGGATGACTTGATGGTCAGAATTCTTAGCTGCTTATAACTATCGGCTGCAATACCGCCTGGGGAAAGCCATTCCCCACGCTGACACATTGAGCCGAGCATCGCTTCCAGAGACTCTCGACGATCCTGCACCAACGGTAACCACATTGCAAATTGAGGCACTCAACTCGCCGCCATTAACCGCCCGAGATATCGCGAGAGAAACCAAACATGACCCCACCTTAGTGGGAGTCCTAAGCTGGGTAGAACGCGGATGGCCATTGGACCAATTATCAGATGACTTCATACCATTCAAGATTCGACAAACCGAGTTGTTCTCCCAAAAAGGCTGTGTCATCTGGGGCGATAGAGTCGTTATCCCAGAACGACTCCAGAAAGCGCTTCTGAGAACCTTGCACGATGGCCACCCCAGCATCGTGCGAATGAAAGCCCTTGCGCGAAGCTACGCATGGTGGCCAGGCATTGACAAGCAAATCGAACATTGGGTTAAAGCTTGTCCAAAATGCCAGGAAGTGAGCAACGCCCCACCTAAATGGGAGACACCATGCGGAGCCTGGTCCCGAATTCACTTGGACTTCGCGGGGCCGACCAAAGGCCATATCTTTCTACTAACCATCGACGCCTATTCAAATTGGCTCGAGATTTATCGCATGACGACTACAACCTCCGAGGCAGTTATCAAAACCTTGGAAAGACTATTTGCAACCCACGGACTACCAGACGTCCTGGTATCCGATAACGGGCCCCAATTTACAGCACGATCTTTTGAGCAGTACCTCGCTGACCGCGGCATTTGACATGCGCTCACCTCGCCTGCGCACCCTGCGACCAATGGCAAAGCAGAATGCATGGTACAATTTGTGAAGAAAACCTTACAGAAGGTAGACTACGACAACATTGACGACAAGATCAATCGAGTCCTTTTTTTACAACACATCACACCGCATAGCATCACCAATAAAACTCCCACAGAACTGCTAATGGGACGAAAACTCTGCTCCCACCTCGTCCGGTTACACCCAGCTTACGAACCAGAAAAACCAATAGGATCCAGCGGCTGCTGTCATGCCTTCCAGATAGGAGATTTGGTATACGCTAAAAACCTATCGGGTGACCCATTGTGGGTGGAGGCGACAGTAGTTCGTGTAACCGGCCCAAGATCCTACCTTGTACAATGCCTTGACAATAGACTATGGAAACGCCATATCGATCAATTACGATCGCGGCTTCCGGCGGGCAGTCCTGAACTCCCCTATGACCAGACTGAGGGTGGGGGAGGTACAGAAGAAGATGAATTCCAAGGAGAAGAAAACCTGTTCGGAGGGAACGACGGTATAATAGAGACTCAGGAAATGGAACCAGAGAGGGAAACAGTTGCACATCAGGGAATTACAGAGAACATGGGCAACGACGGGAAAATGAACTCTGAACCAGAAACAGCCCCACTGCCAAACAACGATCTACCTCAGCATGATTGCAGCCAAATGACACAGCGAAAATCAAAGAGACTAATAAAACAACCATCCTACCTAAAGGACTATGTAACTGCGCCCTGCAAACAGAAGCCAGGAGGAAGGGGTGTTGTGAATGTATAAAGTTTTAATAAAGCGTGAGCTTGGAGTAAAGTGCAGGGTTCTGGCCCTGCACTTCTGATTGGCTGTTAATGGCCAGATCGGATTGGCCCGCTCCGGGGAATCCGATTGGCCCTTAAACAGAGAGTTCCTATTGGTTATGAGAGCTAGCGCTCCTCGTTGGTTATTGGTTAATAGTTATGGGGTTTGCCTATATATAAGGCGGGTTAAAGCTGTTATGGTTGCCAGAAGTCACTATGTAAATAAAGAGCTGAAGTTCACCGTTCAGAAGCTTGTCTCCATTCTTTCTCGCCCATGCTCCAAACATAACACTTTCAGTTCTATAATCATAGTTATAAGAGGTTTTATAGATTAATTAAAATGATTAAAAATGAACTAGGAGCCACTGGCATAATATTTTCATAATATGCAGTTCTAGGTCAATATTCCTGCTGCAGCATTTTGCTGTAACCATTTTTTCTGAAACATCTTTAAGGCTACCTCTGTCTAGCAGAGTTGTAACTAGTACAACTATGTTAAGCTGGTAATCCTTCCTCCCTCCCTCTCTCCCTCCCTCCTTCCTCTCCTCCTCCTCCTCCTCCTCCTCCTCCTCCTCCTCCTCCTCCTTCCTCTCCTCCTCCTCCTCCTCCTCCTCCTCCTCCTCCTCCTCCTCCTCCTCCTCCTCCTCCTCCTCCTCCTCCTCCTCCTCCTCCTCCTCCTCCTCCTCCTTCTTCTTCTTCTTCTTCTTCTTCTTCTTCTTCTTCTTCTTCTTCTTCTTCTTCTTCTTCTTCTTCTTCTTCTTCTATTTCTCTCCTTCTCTACCTCCTCCTCCTCCTCTGCTACAGAAGACCTTTATGCCTCTAATGACAGATTATCAACAAGCACCTCCAACCTATGATTTCTTCTTTTTTGAGATGTGAAAACTCTTACCAAACCACAACTAAACTATTCACTCATGGAATCTCTGTTCTGTCATGACTGAACTTTTCTCACTTTGCCCTCTTTCAATCCACAAATGCAGCAAGGCAGTGATTCATCATTTTCCCTGCCTTATCTGGATCTGATAAGAAGATATAATGCTATGTGTTATTGGTACTTTATCTAATTTGCCAAATCCCATTCAGTGATTTCACATAACAGTTCAACAACAAGATACAATATCTCACAAGATAGAAAAGAAATCCCCAAGAACCACTTTTTGGATATTCTAGTTTAAGGAGAACCACCACAAAAGGATTTCATCAATCCTTAACACAGCCAATCTCTCCTTACCAAGATTGATGGATTTGAAAACCACCATAAATCCAACAAGTCTCCCACAAAATCACATTCCCATCAAATTCAAGATGTATTTAAGTAAAAATTGGGCTTGACTCCTATATTGGAACTGTTCCAAAATGTATATTATCCAAGAAGGTTTGGATTTGATCAGCACCAGTTATTGGAAATAAACTTAGCATTGATCTGGGTAAATTTTTTGGCTTTTGCAGTCTCTCCTTTCCCAACAACTGAGAAAATTAGCTAAAATCTCCCCTATAGTATTAACTCCTTATATTAAATATCAGTGTTTAACTAGCAGTAAGAACTGGAAAGAATTGTACTGAGTCATCTAAAGTTAATGCCATAGTCTATTTCATTGTTGAAGTCAGGCTTCAATAAATCAGACTGTCAGAAAGTGATCATGCAGATAGCAATTATAAGGTCAGGAAGGCCATAGTTCATATATGGATGAAAGATAACTCTGTTGTCATCAGTTACTAATTCAGCACTGCAATGCCTGATCTAACAGCTATCTAATATCTGAGCGTATTATTATATTTGCCCACAAATTAATGTTAACCATGACAATTTGCAGCTATTCCTCTACAATCTTTCTCATCCTAAGTCTTTTGCTGATGTTTTAGGAATTCATCTCCCAGAATTCTGTGCTGCTCCAGCCAATGGGAAATTATTTTCTTATAAACTTATAGCATTTTACTTTGCTGTTGTGAATAATTTTTCTTTGGGAAGAAAAAAAGTAATATAGCTGATTTTCAGCCTGATTTGTTTTGCATCCATTTTTTAAAAAAAACATGGCATGCTAAGGAGGGAAAGGGAGAAGGGATGTGAGAAAGGTCGGAATGCAACAAGCCAACTTGCCAATGCCATCTCAACAGGGCCAACTCGCCATGGGACAATTCTATAAAAGATAACTCAACATGATAAATGTTATCTGCCATTATTTCTTCAACATTATTTCTATTGACAAAAATGGAAATAGTGTTGAAGAAACAGCAGAGGCATTGTCGCATTGAGTTATTCCACATAGAATTGTCCCTCAGTGAGTTGTCCCATGACAAATTGTCCCATGGTAAATTGGCCAAGGCAAGTTGGCCCATGTGAGTTGTCTGTGGTGAGATGATTATGGCAGGTTGTCCAAAGTGAGATCATGACAAGTTGGCTGCAGCAAGTTGTCTATGGTGAGTTGTCCCAGATCCTATGAGAATGGGATCCTCATCTCCCACCACACTCTAAATTTGTCCTTGAGGAAGCAAGGGTCTCAGCTGGTAAATGATGGGCAATGTCAACATCACCACCACTGTCAACATCACCATCATCACTATCCCAAGTTTTTCAAAGAACATCTTGCCACATATTCTGAACAGAATCCATGGTATATCTCAGCTCAGGAAAACATTAATCTCCTTTCTGTGTTTAAATGCTCTTTGTGCACAAAAGACTAATACATATTGATCTGACAAGCTGAAAAGACCATTTGTTTCAGTGTTGCATCTACAATTTGATCTCTGCTGCCCTCCTACTCCACACCCCCAAGTCTCAGGCTGTGACAGTTATAACTATCTTTTTAAAGCCCTATCTTTGGTTTCTTTAATGACTTTTGATACTAAAGATTTGACATACTATCAAAGAATGTCAAGGTAGAGGTTCAAATTTGGACAATATTTTCATGCTGCCATAGGTATCAAGTGGAAAAAGTTTCAATTTTTGAAAATCAGACCGCATGGGGCATACCAAATGTGCTTGTTTCACATTTGCATTGTATTGTTTCAGTTTGTTAAACTTCTTGCAGTCCTTCGCCAGAAGCTAGTCTCTCCTTTAGAATGTTTCCCAGTCATCAGAAGGAAAACAATGCTTCAGATCTGACTTGGAAAAATGAACATAATCACTAGGTGTTAGCAGAAAGATGCAGAAAACTCTAAATCTCTGCTGCACCCCTAGTATTTTATAGATTGTTGTAGTCCATGTTTGATAGCTCCAGTTTCTACCCAATGTTTGAAGTATGAGAATGAACATATTGGATGTATTTCTACAAGGGATTTTATTTTTAAGTAAGTTAACATTTCAAACAGAAAGAAAAATATAATTGTTTGATATCATGTGGGAGGGGGGCTCTCAGAAATACTAGAGTGGACCTGGATTAGGGAGGTTCAGGCTCATCCCCATTCAAATAGAGAGCTCTCACATTGTCTCTGAGTTCTCTCCTACTCCAACCTATTTGTCTGGATCATTGTAGGGATAATTTTAGGAAAAGTCGTTTTTATGTGTTTTAGAGAAAAGACTAAGTATGAATGGACTTGGTTAATAAACAAGAGTTGGATTAAATCATGAGCTCTCCCTATTTTAGCCTATAATTTTCACCATCCCTTGTCATTAACAATGAAGGGTTATGGAATGTGAAACTGAAAAGTGCTTTTTTTCTCACAGCTAAATGGATATTTTGTTTGCTTCAGCAAGGATTTTGATTCGTTTTAAATAAGATAATTGAAGAAGAAGCACATTGATTGTGTTGTGTCCGTGAAATGATGCCAGGAGTCGGTGACTTAGTGCAAAGCTCTTTATTGATCTGCTGGAACCGAACTGGCGAAAGGAAAAAAGCCCACGGCTTTTATTCCTTTCACCGCGGCGGCCGCGACCAATGGCACCACTTTGAATCTCCCGCGGTCTGGACGGACCAATCGCGGGAGATTCTTAGCGAGCCAATCGGTGCGGCTCACCTGACCAATCGGAGAGCCCCGCGCTTTGGCCAATCAAAGCGTGGGGATCTCGAGTATGTTAATGAAGGACAGAACACCCCTCCCCTCTTTGGTTCAGTCCTTACGTTGCATAGTCACGTAGGTAGGCTACTTGACCTGCGCAACTCAGTTGTTGGCTGGATCCCGGCCGGTTCGGTCGGGATCTCTTTTGCTCCTGCTGCTGTCGTGGGAACCGGCTGGTCAATCGGGCCGGTCTCTTCTCCGTAGCTCCCTCCTGGGCCTTCCGGGTTGGTTGAGCTGCGGGTTTCGCCACTCCCGCTCGGTCTTTCCGGGTCGGTCGAGCTGGCTTGGCTGTTCCTTCCTGGCGAGGGGTCGCGATGGCTGTGTTCCGGTGAGTACTCTGGGTTCGGTCCCCTGGGTATTCCCTCCCCCCTTGGCTTGCGTTGTGGGGGTTGGTTTCGCCTGTTTGTACGCCGGTGGTTTGTTGGTTGGTAGTCCTCGACCTTAGTTGGTCGATGTGGCGTTTCCACGCTCGTCCGTCTGCTGTTTGTAGCCGGTACGAGTGTGGGCCTGCTGCTTGTGTGTTGACGGCTGGAATCCATAGTGGGTCTCCCGTCAGGTTCTTTGCGTATATGGGGTCGCCGGGTGCGAAGGTTCGGTGTTTGGTGTTTGAGTCTGGGGCCCTCTCCGGGTTATACGTGGGGTATAACCTGTCGAGTGGGGACCTTAGCTTTCTGCCATTAATAGTTCGGCTGGGCTTTTATTGGTTGTGGTATTTGGGGTTATGTGTTGGGTGAAGAGTAGTCTGTTGATTTTCTCTTGGATCTCCCCGTGGTCTATTTTCCCGATGGTCTTTTTAGTGAATTGGACCATCCGTTCCGCCCTACCGTTCGCCGCCGGGTGCGCCGGTGCTGTCAGCGCATGGCGGATGCCCCTTTCCGCTAGGAATTTTTTGAATTCCAGCGAGGTGAACTGGGGCCCGTTGTCGGAGACGACGACGTCTGGGAGGCCGTGTTTTGCAAAGAGTTTGCAGAGTTCTTTGATCACGGCCTCCGTGGGTGTCGTCTTCATGTTGCTTACCTCCAGCCAGTTGGAGTAAGTGTCAACTGTTATGAGGAAGGTGTGTCCTTTTGTGGGCCCGGCGAAATCTATATGGATTCTAGACCAAGGTCCCCTTGGGGTTTCCCACTCTAGGACGGGTGCTGTGGGTGGGCTGGGCCTAGTTTCCTGGCATCGTTGGCACCTAGCTACCCAGGCCTCTATTTGTTTGTCCATCCATGGCCACCAAGCGTAACTTCTGGCCAGGGCTTTAGTCCTCACGATGCCAGGGTGCCCCTCGTGTAGCAGTTCCAAAACCTTGCCCTGTAGCTTTTCCGGAATGACCACCCTGTCCCCCCATAGAATGCACCCTTTTAACAATGAGAGTTCCGTTTGGCGGTTTCGGAACATTTTGACGGACTCGTCGTTGTCCCTTTCCGGCCACCCTTTCTCCACCCAATGCAACACCCGCGCCAGACGTTTGTCTTTATTAGTCTCTCGGGCAATGTCTGACGCGGTTATGGGCAGGTTGGGTAGAGTCTCTATACTGAGGGTGGTAATCATGGGTGCTGGGTCGGTGTCGGGTTCCGGTAGCGGCGAGCGGCTTAAGGCGTCTGCATGGGAGATCGTCTTACCCGGTCTGTGTATGAGTTCGTAGTTGTAGGCTGCCAGGAACTCGGACCACCTTGTCATTCGGGGAGACAGAATGTTCGGGGTGGCCCGGTTTCCTGCAAGGATTCCCAGCAGCGGCTTGTGGTCCGTTATGACGGTGAAAGTCCAGCCGTAGAGGTATTCGTGGAATCGTTTCATGGCGGCAACTATAGCCAGAGCCTCTTTGTCCAGTTGGCTATAGTTCCGCTCCGGTTTGGTGAGGGTCCTTGAAAAGAACGCGATGGGCGCTTCTTTTCTGTCGGGAAGGGTATGGCTGAGGACAGCGCCGACGCCGAAGGATGATGCGTCGCATGTGACGGCCAGAGGTAGGGTCTCGTTGAATTGTATGAGGACGGCGTCAGAGGTGAGGAGGTCCTTCATTCTTTGGAAGGCGGCTTGCTCCCGTTTCCCCCAAGTCCAGGTCGCCGCCTTGTCCAGGAGCCTATGCAAGGACTCCGCCGCCGTCGCCTTTTGGGGTAGGAAAACATTGTAAAAGTTCAGTAACCCCAAGAATGCTTGTAGCTCAGTCTTTGATTTAGGGGTGGGGGCTTCTTTGATGGCCTTGATTTTTTTGCTTGTGGGGTGAATGCCGTGCCGGTCTAGGAGGTAGCCCAGGAATTCCACTCGTTCCGTGCAAAGCTGGCATTTTTCCCTCTTTACTTTTAGCCCCGTCTCTTTAAATTTAGTTAGGACCTCCCTTAGTTGACCTTCTAGTTCAGCTTGGTTGGCTGCCGACACTAGGACGTCGTCGAAATAAGGTACCACCCCCTTGATACCTTGCAATAGTCTCTCCATTAGGCTCTGGAATATGCCCGGTGCCACGCTGACTCCGAATTGGAGTCGGTTGCATTTGAATGCTCCCCGGTGGGTGACAATAGTCTGCGCTTCTGCCATTTGCTCGTCGACCGGCAACTGTTGGTATGCCTGGGCGAGATCGAGTTTGGCGAAAACCTTGCCCCCTCCCAGTGAGTGCAGTAGGTGTTGCACTACTGGGACGGGGAAGGCGCTTTGTTGCAGCGCGCCATTTAGGGTGGCCTTATAGTCCCCACAGATTCTCACCGACCCATCGGGCTTGATTGGGCTGACTATGGGGGTCTCCCACCGGGCGTGGTCTATGGGCTGCAGGACCCCTTGTTTGACAAGCTTATCAATTTGCTCGTCTATTTTGGGTTTCAGTGCGAATGGCACCTGCCTTGGTTTCAGGCATTTGGGGGGGACGTTAGGGTCTAGGTCGAACGAGATAAGGGGCCCTCGGTACTTGCCTAGGTTTCCGTTGAAGACCTCTTGGAACTCCCGGGCTAGTTGCTGCTCCCAGCCATCGTCGGTGACGTGGTTGACTCCCGTGAGGGCGATGTCGAGCGGGGTGAACCATTGCAGTCCCAGTAGGCTTGGGCAGTCGCGGTCGACGATCGTTAGGGGGAGTCGTTCGGTGCGCCCCTTATACGTGATGTTAAAGCTTTTGGTGCCGACTACTGGGATGCGGTTTCCCTGGTAGTCCTTTACAATGAGTCTCTGGCTGTCTACGTCCCTCCTTTGGAGGGTAGGCACCAACCGCTTTATCTCATGCCATGCAATCATGGAGAGGTAGGACCCGGAGTTCACCTCCATTTTACACGGCTGGCCCTCGATGCGTACCTCGACGTGGACCTTCCGGGCGTCGTTGGTGATGGCGTGGCCGATGGTGACCGTCTGGTGGGTCTCCTCTCTCCGCCGGTTGTCGCCGCCTCACGAGGATCGTCCGTTCCGGTCCCATCGGCTGTCCGAGGGGCGATCTCTGGTCCGGGGTGGTGTGCTCTCCCTCCTCCGGTCGCTCTGGTCCCATCGTGCCGGACTGCGGTTTTTCTTCAGGCGGCAAACCCGGGCGATGTGTCCCTTTTTGTGGCAATGCCGGCAGATTGAATCGAAAAACTGGCATTCCGACCTGGGGTGGTCGCCGCCACAACCGGCACAGTTGGTCCTCGACTTACGACCTCGCCGGTTCCATGGGTCGCGCCCTGTCTGGAGTCGATGGATGTCCTCCTCGTCATCGGACGTGCTGGATGCCGAGTGGAAATCACCCTGGTGTGTTGTCGTCTCAGTTTTTGGCTTGGTCGACCTCGCCGGGTTGTTGTTTCTGCCACGGTCCCTCGTGTCCGGTCTGCGCATGCTGTCGGCGGAAGTTCGGGTTGCTTCGGCGGCTGCGGCTGCGGTGAGGGTGTCTGCTAGGCTGATGTTGCCCTTAGCCATCAGCCGGCTCTGGAGGGCGGGGTCCCACAGACCGAGCACGATTCGGTCTCTCAGAGCGTTGTTTAGGTTATCAAATTCGCAGAGCCCCTCTAGGCGCCGCAGCTCGGCGACGAAGTCACTGAAACTCTCACCCGATCTCTGGTCCCGCCGGTAGAACTGGTTGCGCCGGATCAGGATGGGTACCTCTGGAGCGTAGTGCCGCCGGAGAATGGGTTCGAGGATGTCCCAGTCCATCGCGGTCGCATCGGAGGGATTGGCCAACGCTTTGGCCATCTGGAAGACCTCGGTCCCACAGTGGGTGAGGAAGACGGCGCGTTTCAGTGGGCCCGAGGCGTCCTTCATGCCGGTGCACTCGAGGTACATGCGGAATCGGTCGGAGAATGATTCCCAGTCCTCGGTGGCAGGGTTGAAGGGGGCGGGCGGTGCGATTTTCGCCATCTCGGTGCTTCGTCTGGCTTCCGTCGGACACGTGGTTCGGTTCAGGGTCTGAATCCCACCCTCGTCGCCAGTGTTGTGTCCGCGAAATGATGCCAGGAGTCAGTGACTTAGTGCAAAGCTCTTTATTGATCTGCTGGAACCGAACTGGCGAAAGGAAAAAAGCCCGCGGCTTTTATTCCTTTCGCCGCCGCGGCCGCGACCAATGGCACCGCTTTGAATCTCCCGCGGTCTGGACGGACTAATCGTGGGAGATTCTTAGCGAGCCAATCGACGCGGCTCGCCTGACCAATCAGAGAGCTCCGCGCTTTGGCCAATCAAAGCGCGGGGATCTCGAGTATGTTAATGAAGGACAGAACAGATTGTAACTTTGATGATGTTTATTTGGTTACTAAGGCTGGAACTTACAAAAGCTAAAGCTTAGAATAAAATGAGAGCATGCTAGGTTTTCATTGTGTGCTTGTAAGTAAGTTTATCCTCTTAGAAACCTTGTACTTAAAAAGCAATGGTCATTCCATGGCTTATTTCTTTTAAGCCAATTGTATTTTAAATTGGAAATGAAATGCTTCTTGTTCCAGAAGACTGTATATGAATCAAGTTTATGATAGATTATTACTCTAGTACATATTTTGCTAAGGACAACATTTCCCCATTATTCTTATCCCTTAGAAATACTTCTTAAATGACCCATTGTGGCATATGTCATGATGTCCCTTTAGAACAGAGAACTCATCCTTCCAAGCTTTTCATACTTTCAGCAGCCATGTCCAAAGCTGAAGTCAAAGGAAGTGGTTGGTGTTAAATATCACACATGATTAGTCTTTAATGCTAAAATAACTTTGCTTCTGTTCTGGCTGTGCTTCCCAGAAAACTCTAATCTCATTTGTGCAGCATATTATAATTTTAGTCCTTGATGCCTCAGCTAGAGTTTTAGGCTGATAAACATTTCTTCAAGGTATAGAAGAAAAACATATAAATTGTAGTTGCTATCTGAGATGTTTTGTATGAGACAGTTCTTCTTCCTGGTTGCTTAAGGGGCCAAAACTACTGGTTTAACCACATATTGATGAGCCTGGTGGGATTTGAACAGCTGATAGTCAACAGAAGTGGCCTGCAGTACAGCACTCTAACCGTTGCACCATCGAGGCTCTAAAATTGCTAAAATTGCACCCTCAGTATTTAAACCTTGAGTTAGTGTTTCCCTGTTGATGTTTACAATTCTGGGATTGGGAATTATATTAAAAAAAATGAGATAAAGTTGGAAGCCTCAGAATATATTAAGCAAACCTTTAATGCTTTTCTTATCTAACAATGAAGAAATGCTCTTTCTGTTGATAATGTTTTAATTGCTCCTATTAAAGCTTGTGGGAAAATCCTTTAGCAATGCTGGTCTGATTTTATAGGATTGTGGGAGCTCTTTTCAGTTTTCTTCTATATTGTCAGCATTAGTTAGTGCTGCAGCAATGAAATCTTTACCAACAGCTTACATGCAAAGCATGAAAAGTCTTGAAGATAAAATTAAGCCTTTAAAAAGCTGCAGGAACCATCCAAACCAGACATTTTTAAATGCAATTCTGAACTCACCTTTGGGGATTTTTATCCCATGGTTGGCATATTGAGCACAAAAAAAGATATTTTAATGCAGGATCAAACGTGGTAAATTAGTAGAAATTACTTTGGTTCCTTTTGGTTGTTCTTGTTTTACTTCTGCTTGGCAGCTTTGTCTCAAAAGATGGCTGCCATTTGTTGCTTTTTTCAAGTACCTCACCTGGTTAAAGAATTGAATCTTGTGCATCATATGCTACTGGAAATGATTCAGCATGGCAGTATTTAATTCATAGTAAACATTATGAAATATTATAGCACACCATATGCTCTAGTGTGATAATAGAAATGTGCACTGTTGATGTATTTAAATATTACTTTATTACATTATTAAGATTCATGAATCACTTTTAAAAACTGTACTAAACTGATTTTCCACATTTTTTCCTGCCTTCTTTTCAGAGACTCAAATTGATTATCCAGAAATACAGATTATACTGACATGCAATCTTTTTCAAGGCCATTTAGTGACTGTTGTGGTGTTATTGCCACTGTCCATGACAACCCTTTGAGCTGTTTTGCCATATTAGCTCCCCTTGGGCAGCTCTTTCCTATAATATTTCTAACTTTCCCAAAATTAAAGTCCAATTCTTTTGTACAGTCTATACAGAAAAGATTAAGACGGGTGAGACAAGAGGTAAGATAAGGGAGCTTGACGTTATCAAATGTATTCATATCGTCCAAAATATATTCAATATAATCCTACAGCCTTTTGATTAGTAGGGATGAAATTAACAGCACTGTCATAGATTTCTGAAATTATGACATCAAGTAAGTCAACTGTGCTTTCTACAATCTTATATAGTCTAATTTTGCTCCTGATCTGAATAGCTGATGCTTGGTTTTTTTTAGTAAAAAGAAAAAGCAGGATAAAATAAATAATTTTAACTGTAATCAAAAAACTTATGAAATATTTTCACATTTTTTAAAGTTCTCAGATTCACCAACTTTATAATTTTGATTATAATAAAAATGAAAAGCACATGCACTATTTTACTTATTTGTGTTGAATTTTGGGTTTCCCTACCTTTATGCAGGTAGGTGTGACTCTATGAACAATTCTAAAAGTATTTGCCTTCCAGTTCCCTAGTCTGAATGATCCTGTGTAGGACAACCATTGAACAGGGCAATTTATAATTTAAAGTAGCATAAAAAGATAAGCAAATAAATATTTTTTTCTGATCCAAAGGATCTAAAGGAATAGTTACAATAATGAAAATGTGTGACTGAAAAATTAAAATCCAAGCAATAAAATCATTGGTCCCTAAGTAAAGGTTCCTCTCGCACATACGTGCTAGTCATTTCTGGATCTAGGGGGCGGTGCTCATCTCCGTTACAAAGCCAAAGAGCCAGAGCTGTCCAAAGACGTCTCCATGGTCATGTGACAGGCATGACTAAATATTGAAGGTGCACGGAATGCTGTTACCTTCCCACCAAAGTGGTCCCTATTTTTCTACTTGCATTTTTACATGCTTTCGAACTGCTAGGTTGGCAGACGCTGGGACCAGTAATGGAAGCTCACTCCATCATGCGGTGCTAGGAATTTGAACTGCCTATCTTTCTGATTGACAAACTCAGTCTCTTAGACACTGAGCCACCATATCCCTCTTGGTCTCTAAAGACCATACAAGAAATAAGTGGATTTTTAATGTATTTTATAAAGACAGAATGGTAGCCAAATGCAACTGCTTAATAAGTGTCTCTCAAATTCTGGGAATGATGCATGAAAAGGCCACATTCCATCTGCCTACTACATCCATCTTAAAAATCAGCACAGCTTCTGGGTTTCTCCTGCAGATTTCATCATCTGTTGAAAAGCATTCCCTTAGATCAGGGATGGGGAACCATGGCCCTTTTATGACTTATGGATTTCAACTCCCAGAATTCCTGAACCAGCATGGATGTTGAAGGCCATAAGTCATATAAGAGCCATGGTTCCCCACCTGTCTTAAATAGTCAGGTTCTAAGGGATTGAAGCCAAGATGGTGCCAACGAAGGTGAAATGCTCTCTAATGGTTTCTTTATTCCTTATTATTATCTGCAATTAACTACAGATTTCATACTCACGAGACCATCAGCTAAGAATTAGGCAATGTTTCCTTAAAGAGCAGCTTTCTGATTCCCCACCCCCACCTGTTTTTGCAAACGCGGAGGAGATTCTAACCAATTTCCCAGTGCTAACAAAGAAAGCAAAGAAGAGACCACACCAGAAGAGGAGACAAGATAAATGAGTGGGAATTTTAAACAGACTAAGGAATAGAGGGAAAAAAGCTCCTCTCCCTTTAATCTTTCTGACTAATTTACGCTCACTGGCTAACAAGTTGGATGAAATTCATCTCTTAAATAGATGGAATTCTGATTTTCATAATTCAGCTGTTCTTTGTTTGACTGAAACCTGGCTTAAACCACAAATTCATGGGGACAACACCATATACATCTCAGGATTTCAGACATTTCGATCAGACAGAATTGAAGAGACATCAGGTAAAACAAAGGGTGGAGGATTATGTGTATATATCAACAACACCTGGTCTCAGGATATAACTATAATATATAAGTTTTGTGATGAAAAGTCTTTACACATCAACTGCAAGCCATTTTACTCTCCATGTGAGTTCTCCTCATTTCTCCTAATAGCTGTGTATGTTCCTCCACACACCTGTGTAAACAAGGCATTACAAACTCTTGCTGATCAAATCATGGAGTCTGAAGCCAAACACCCAGGTTCCCTTCCCATCATTTTAGGAGATTTCAATCAAGCAAATTTAAGGAAAGAGCTCCCAAAATATTTCCAGCATATAAATTGTCCCACCAGAGGCAAAAATACTTTAGATCACTGCTACACAACAGTAAAAGATGCTTGTAGCTCTTTACCATGAGCAGCTGTGGGACAATCTGACCACTGTATGATTCACCTTGTACCTGCCTACAGACAAAGACTTAAAACAATGAAACCAACCATTAAATATAGTGAAGACTTGGTCGGATGAGGCAAAGCTGAAACTCCAGGCCTGCCTTGATTGCACTGATTGGAATGTTTTTGAAGATGCCTTTGCAGACCTAGATGAGCTCACAGATACTGTAACATCATATGTTAGCTTCTGCGAAGACTTATGTGTACCAACAAGGAATCTGCAAATATATAGTAACAATAAACCTTGGTATACAGCTAAACTTAAGCAGCTACGTCGTTCCAAAGAGGAAGCCTACAGAAAAGGTAACAGAATGCTATACAACCAGGCCAGAAACATATTAACAAGAGAGATCAGAGCAGCAAAAAGAAACTACTCTGAAAAGTTGAAGAATCAATTTTCAACAAATGAAGCAGCAAATATGTGGAAAACTCTTAAAAACATCACTGGCTTCAGCAAACCTCCTTCCCAGGCAGAAGGAAATCAGCAACTAGCAGATGACCTGAATGTGTTTTACTGCAGGTTTGAAAAGAAACTACAGCCACCTATCTCCACAACCCACATCTCAAACACACCAACAACAGCCAAGCCTCCTACAACTGGCCCCAGTGCATTGGGCTCACAACCTCTGGTGATCACAGAAAAAGAAATCTCTATTACACAGATCTATTACACAGACAGAAGCCAGGAAAAGCACCAGGGCCAGACAAGACAACTCCTTCTTGCTTAAAGGTCTGTGCTGACCAATTGGCCCCCATCTTTACCTGAATCTTCAATAGATCACTAGAGATGTGCTATGTTCCTTCCTGCTTCAAACGTTCTACCATCATCCCAGTGCCAAAGAAGTGAGAAACTGAATGACTACAGACCAGTTGCTCTAACATCTGTAGTTATGAAAATCTTTGAAAGGCTTGTGCTGTCGCACCTGAAAACCATCACGGATCCTCTGTTAGATCCCATGCAGTTTGCATACCGAGTAAATAGATCAATAGATGATGCTGTTAACATGGCTCTGCATTACATCCTATAACACCTTGAATCTCCAAATACCTACGCAAGGGTCCTCTTTGTAGACTTAAGTTCAGCATTCAGTACCATCTTTCCAGACACTCTTTTAAGTAAATTAAACCAACTAGCAGTACCTGAACACACTTGTAAGTGGATCATAAGTTTCCTAACAGACAGGAAGCAGCAGGTGAAGCTCGGTGGAATCACATCCGATATCTGTACAATCAGCACAGGGGTGCCCCAAGGCTGTGTGCTATCTCCACTTCTCTTCTCCCTATATACCAATGACTGCATCTCAAATGATCCATCTGTTAAAATACTGAAGTTTGCTGATGACACAACAGTGATTGGTCTCATTTGAGACAACAATGAATCTGCATATAGACAGGAGGTTATACAACTTGCCTCGTGGTGTAACTGGAACAATCTGGAACTGAACACACTCAAAAATGTAGAAATGGTGGCATCTGAATCTGCATTCCACTTTTTGTTTGTTTAACTTACATCCTACCTATCTCACCTAGAGGCTTACAATCAATAAAATTTATTAAGTAATAAATATTAACCCTAAAATTGTTTTAAAAATATAAATCTTATTAAGTAGGAGATATATGACAACAGATCCCTTGAACTCTGTATAATAACCTATACATTTGGCCATAAATATTCCATGTGAAAAAATATTTCAATCCATAGAACTTTTCCTTTCATACCCAGAATTAGCATATAGGGAAGAAGTCCAGAAGTTATCCACATGGTGCCCAGAAAATAATTTGCATCTAAACATCAGCAGCACAAAGGAGATGGTGTTAGACTTCTGGAAGCAGAGAGAGGAAACTACCCCACTCTACATCAAGGGAGGGGCTGTGTGGAGAGGGTTTCCACTTACAAATTTTTGGGAGTCCATCTTAGCCAAGATTTCACCTGGAAAAATAACACGATTCAGGTGGTGAGGAAGGCTCAACAGAGACTCCATTTCCTTAGATTCTTGTGGAAAAATCAGGTGGAACAACGACTGATGACTTCATTTTACCAGTCTACAATTGAAACTGTCCTTATATATTGTGTTATGGTATGGTATGCTGGCTTGACCTACAGACAGAAAGGCATTACAGAAGGTGATGAGCACAGCACAAAAAATTATGGGTTGTCCCCTGACACCACTGGACAAAACTGCCAGGACCCACTGCCTCAGCAGAGTGAGGAAAATCCTCAGGGATGATTCACACCCTGGTCAGCACTTTTTTACTCTCCTACCATCAGGCAGGAGATATAGAAGCATAGCCAGCCAAACGAATAGGCTGAAAAATAGCTTTTATCTCTGGGCTGTCAGACTTCTGAACACAACATAACCAGGGGTGGGATTTAAATTTTTAACAACCGGTTCTGTGGGCGTAGCTTAGGTGGTGGGCATGGCATGGTGGTCATGTGACTGGGTGGCCATGGCTTGGTGTTCATGTTATTGGCTGGGCGTGGCCAACTCAATATCACTCACATTGAGGCATTCATCTCCTTGCCTGGCCTCTCATGACTGTGGAGATGCTGCAACAGTCGTAAGTGTGAAAAATGGTCACAAGTCACTTTTTTCAGTGTCATTGTAACTTTGAATGGTCACTCCACACAAGCAAAGTACCAGCAAAGGAAGGGAAAAAAACTCCAGAGAAGTTCCTAAGACAGGAAGTCTAGTCCTGTCAAGAATGTCATAAGGGTTAACAGAGAGGCAGTTTCTGTAAGCAACACCAGAATGTTTCCTCCCTGCCTTCCTTACAGGATTAGGCCAGTAATTTGTTCTAACAACCAGTTCTCTGAACTGCTTAGAATGTTAACAACCGGTTCTAGCGAATAGGTGTGAACTGGTAGAATCCCACCCCTGAACATAACACCACAATTTGGTTTAATAAGATAGGCTTGCAGAACCAGCACAAAATGCAACATGTTCATATTGGTGTAATATAATGTTAGATACATATAGGTATATGGGAATGTGTGTTAGTTATTACTTTGGGGTTTAGGGATTTCTATTTCTTTCATTTATTGAGATGTATTTTGTGTTTCGGGGAGGGGGGGGGACACCAAGGGAGGCTCATTCAATTTCATTGTATAGATGTTGTGCATTGACAATAAAGGTTTGATTAAAGTAAGGATGGAAAATTCCTCCTCTCCGATAATGTGCTTCAACCACAATAACAATTTCAGCTCTTACATTGGGAAATTCTTGCTGAAGAACATGCTGGCTGTGTCATTATGGGAGTTGAAGTCCCTTTATCTTAAAGATGGTAAGGTTCACAAACACTGCTCAATACAATCGGTTCTTTTAGCTTTTAGGCCCTTTGAGCCTACCTCCCAAACGCACATGGGGTTAGGAAGAAGAAATAGTAAGGACAAAACTGACCACTGGTTCATTTATGACAATTATGCCATGATTATCCCCCATCATTCACATTTTTCCACTTGTGTCAATAAAATGTGCAATTTCCAAGCAGGGATGAAAATGAGAATTGGAATAAAAAGAAGGTTCTTCCTTCTCTCACAATATTTGAACTTGGGGGCCTGATTATTACTAATTTGGGAAGATCTGTGCCTGAACTAATTTTTTACATACTTGAACAATGGAATTGGTTGCCATAAAATGAGATTATGGCCACCGTTTTGAAAGGTGATTGGAGAACTTCATGGAGCATTGCTCTATCAATAGCCATTAATCCTGATGGCTGTTCATTACTATTGAAATCACAGAGAGCATTGTCCCAATTCTTGTTCTATTCTCTGATGCTTTGGAAAATAGGTTGTCCCCCTCTCCTCTGTAAGAGCCCCTCAAGTATTGGAGACTGCTATTATGTTACCTCGAGTTCTTATTTCTGTCTGTCGCCGAAGCCCTTCAAACCGGAATTCCCCAACTTAACCTCATTTTTGTATCTTGGTAACCAGTATTCCAAGTCTGGTCTCACTAGTGAAGTCCAGATAAATTTTGAGGTATGACAGGACATTTAATGAACATTCAAAATTATGATGGACCCCCCCCCCAAAAAAAAAAAAAAAAAAACTATATTTGATATCATTTCAAAGTTATTATGGCTGCAGTGAGATTGCAGTCATTCACTCTTATGACCCACCACAGGTAGATATAGCACCATCCCACCTCTCTCCCCCATCCCACCCTTCCAAAACACTGCAGTGTTTGGGCCTTCTCCCTATACCTCACATTTACTTTTGGAAGCTTTCCCAATCTCATGTTATAGAAGGAGGGCTGGCTATGTGTCCCTGGGCCATATGGTGATGATCCAAAAGCAGCCACCATTTTGTCCCATCCATTTGTGTGTGGGGACAAAATGACGGTTGTTTCGTTTTGCTGCCTTAGGTCATCACAATGCTGCAGAAGCTTCTGAATGCTGCAGAAAACTTCTGTAGCCCTTTGGAGACCCCTCTAAGTTAGCAAAATGAAATGGTTGGTACCTAAGCCATGCCATGGCAACAGTAGTAGGATTCAATTTTTTTTATTACCGGTTCTGTGGGCATTGCTTTGTGGTGTGGCTTGGTGGGCATGGCAGGGGAAGCATACTGTAAAATCTTCATTCCCTCCCCACTCCCGGGGGAAAGTTACTGAAAAATCCCATTCCCTCCCCACCCCACTAACCTGCTTTCCAACTCTGTTCTCATGTGCAGGGCAACAAAAGAAGACCCAGCTGATCAGCTGAGACTCAGAAGGCAGAGAATAGATGGGAATGGGGCCAGTTATAGAAGTGGTATTTACCGGTTCTCCAAACTTCTCAAAATTTCTGCCATCGGTTCTCCAGAACTGGTCAGTACCTGCTGAATACCATCTCTGCATGGCAACCCAAATGCAGGCCACCATTCTGTGGATAGGACAAAATGGTGGCCATTTTTAGAATCATGGCACATGGCTGCACAAAGAAAGAAATCATTTCAGCTTTGGAGTTATTCAAAAGGAAAGTGATAAGGGTGTTTATAAGGTGGGGTGAAAATCAATCCTAAGGCCTGGGTGGACCTGGTGAAAATGAGAAAAGTCCTGTTGGGACTCAAGGTGGGGAAGTGGAACATGGGGCTTCTCAGAGGTGGAATAGGCCTTGGGACCGAGAGCCACACAGGATGGATTTAGTAAAACTTGCAATATGGTTTTTGTAATACTGTTGCACTTGCTAACTAAAAAGAAGGTGGTGGGAATAACGGAGACAACGCAGAGTAACCCTTACCCAAAACTTTATTTAAAAATAAAGGGTTGCTGCAGCTGTCGCGAGTTAACAGGGCAGCCAGCTGACAGCAACAGCTGATGCCATTTGACAGTTCCCTTTTATAGCCAGCTGTCAAACGGCATCAGCCAATTGGAGCAATACTAACTAACATGAGTTTTCCTGTATTTTAAATTTGCTTTTTCAAATGCATTGCTAATACTTTACTATAAGTCTCAACCTTCGAGAAAAGGCTCCCTTTTAGAAACCAGGACTGGTAGAACATTCGATACATTGTAGATAATTTCATTTTCAGCTCTTCTCAAGCCTCCATAAATAAAGCAAATATTCAAGTCCAACTTTGGGAAGCACTAAGAATGTATCTTACCCATATCTTACCCATACACATTCTGATATTTTTGCCCATTTTTCTTTTACTTTTATCCAGAATACAATACTCATTTCTGTTCTGTCCTCATTTACATACTCGAAATCCCCGCGCTTTGATTGGCCAAAGCGCGGGGCTTTCTAATTGGTCGGGCGAGCCGTGCCGATTGGCTCGTTAAGAGTCTCCCGCGATTGGCTCGCTCAAAGCACAGGAGAATCGAAATGGTGCCATTGGCCGCGGCCGCCGCGGCGAAAAGAATAAAATCCGCGGGCTTTTTTCTTTTCGCCGGTTCGGTTCCAATCTTTGAAATAAAGAGCATTGTACGAAGTCACCGACTCCTGGCGTCTTTTTGCGGACACGACACTGGCGACGAGGGTGGGATCCAGACCCTGAACCGAACCCCGTGTCCGACGGAAGGCAGACTTAGCACCGAGATGGCGAAAATCGCACCGCCCGCCCCCTTCAACCCCGCCACCGAGGACTGGGAATCGTTCTCCGACCGTTTCCGCATGTACCTCGAGTGCACCGGCATGAAGGACGCCTCGGGCCTGCTAAAACGCGCCGTCTTCCTCACCCATTGCGGAACCGAAGTTTTCCAGATGGCCAAAGCATTGGCCAAGCCTGCCGACGCAACCGCCATGGATTGGGACGTCCTCGAACCTATCCTTCAGCGACATTACGCTCCCGAGGTCCCCATCCTGATCCGGCGCAACGAATTCTACCGGCGGGACCAGAGACCGGGTGAAAAATTGAGCGACTTCGTCGCCGAGCTGCGGCACCTAGGGGGGCTCTGCGAATTTGACAGCCTGAACAACCTCCTGAGAGACCGATTCGTGCTCGGCCTGTGGGACCCCGCGCTCCAGAGCCGGCTGATGGCTAAGGGCGACATCAGTTTAGCAGACGCCCTCACTGCAGCCGCAGCCGCAGAAGCAACCCGTACTTCCGCCGACAGCATGCGCAAACCAGACGGGAAGGACCGCGGCGGAAACAACAACCCGGCAAGGTCGACCGAACAAAAAACCGAAACAACCACACACCACGGCGGTTTCCATTCTGCATCCAGCACGTCCGAAGACGAAGAAGACATACATCGATTGCAGACGGGGCGCGACCAACGGAACCGCAGAGGTCGTAGGTCGAGGACCAACTGTGCCGGTTACGGCGGTGACCACCCCAGGTCAGAATGCCAGTTTTTTGATTCCATCTGCCGGCATTGCGAAAAAAAGGGGCACATCGCCCGGGTTTGCCGCCAGAAGAAAACTCGCAGTCCTCCTCGATGGGACCAACACGACCGGAGAAGGGAAAGCCCACCGCCCCGGCCCAAAGATCGCCACTCGGACAGCCGATGGGACCGGATCGGACGATCCTCGAGAGGCGGCGACAACCGGCGGAGAGAGGAGACCCACCAGACGGTAACCATCGGCCACGCCATCTCCGACGGCGCCCGAAAAGTCCACGTCGAGGTTCACATTGAGGGCCAGCCATGCAAAATGGAGGTAGACTCCGGGTCCTACCTCTCCATGATTGCATGGCACGAGATAAAACGGTTGGTGCCTACCCTCCAAAGGAGGAACGTAGACAGCCAAAGACTTATTGTAAAGGACTACCAGGGAAACCGTATCCCGGTAGTCGGCACCAAAAACTTTAACGTAACATATAAGGGGCGCACCGAACAACTCCCCCTCACGATCGTCGATCGCGACCGCCCAAGCCTGCTGGGACTACAATGGTTCGCCCCGCTCGACATCTCTCTCACGGGAGTCAACCACGTCACCGACGATGGTTGGGAACAGCGACTAGCCCAGGAGTTCCGAGAAGTCTTCGACGGAAGCCTGGGCAAGTACCAGGGGCCCCTTATCTCGTTTGACCTAGACCCTAGCGTCCCCCCCAAACGACTAAAACCTAGGCGGGTGCCATTCGCCCTAAAACCTAAGATAGACGAGCAAATTGACAAGCTCGTCAAACAGGGGGTATTGCAGCCCATAGACCATGCCCGGTGGGAGACCCCCATAGTGACCCCGGTCAAACCAGACGGGTCGGTGAGGATCTGTGGGGACTATAAGGCCACCCTAAATGGCGCGCTGCAACAAAGCGCCTACCCCGTCCCAATCGTGCAACACCTACTGCATTCACTGGGAGGGGGCAGGGTCTTTGCCAAGCTCGATCTCGCCCAGGCATACCAGCAGTTGCCAGTCGACGAGCAAACGGCGGAAGCCCAGACCATCGTTACCCACTGGGGGGCTTTCAAGTGCAACCGACTCCAATTCGGAGTCAGCGTGGCACCAGGCATCTTTCAGAGCCTGATGGAACAGTTGCTGCAGGGCATCAAGGGGATGGTGCCCTATTTCGATGACGTTCTAGTGGCGGCGCCAAACGAAGCCGAATTAGAAAGCCGACTCAGAGAGGTCCTAACTAAATTTAAAGTAACGGGACTTAAAGTAAAAAGGGAGAAATGCCAACTGTGCATGGAACGAGTGGAATTCTTGGGCTACCTCCTAGACCGGCACGGCATTCATCCCACAAGTAAAAAAGTCAAAGCTATCAAAGAGGCCCCCACCCCTAAGTCAAAAACTGAACTACAAGCATTCTTGGGGTTACTGAACTTTTATAATGTTTTCCTACCCCAAAAGGCAACGGCGGCGGAGCCTTTGCATAGGCTCCTGGATAAGGTGGCAACCTGGACTTGGGGGAAACGGGAGCAAGCCGCCTTCCAAAAAACTAAAGACCTCCTCACCTCCGACGCCGTCCTGATTCAATTCAACGAAACCCTGCCCCTGGCCGTCACTTGCGACGCATCACCTTTCGGCGTCGGCGCTGTCCTCAGCCATACCCTTCCTGACAGAAAAGAAGCACCCATCGCGTTCTTTTCAAGGACCCTAACCAAGCCAGAGCGGAACTATAGCCAACTGGACAAAGAGGCTTTGGCTATAGTTGCCGCCATAAAACGGTTCCACGAATATCTCTACGGCCGCCCTTTCACCATTATAACAGACCATAAGCCGTTGCTGGGCATCCTTGCAGGGAATCGGGCCACCCCGAACATTCTGTCTCCCCGGATGACAAGGTGGTCCGAGTTCCTGGCAGCCTACAGCTACGAACTTATACACAGACCGGGTAAGAAGATTTCACATGCGGACGCTTTGAGCCGCTCGCCGTTACCGGACTCCGACCCTGACCCAGCACCAACGACGACCACCCTCAGTATCGAGGCCCTACCCAACCTACCCATAACCGCGTCAGACATTGCCCGGGAAACTATTAAAGACAGACGTCTGGCGCGGATTTTGCATTGGGTGGAAAAAGGGTGGCCGGAAAAGGACAACGACGAGTCCGTCAAAACATTTAGGAACCGCCAAACCGAACTTTCGCTGCTTAAGGGGTGCATCTTATGGGGTGACAGGGTGGTCATTCCGGACAGACTACAGGGGAAGGTTTTGGAAATGTTGCATGAGGGGCATCCTGGCATCGTAAGAACTAAAGCCCTGGCCAGAAGTTACGCTTGGTGGCCAGGGATGGACAAGCAGATAGAGGCCTGGGTAGCTAGGTGCCAGCGATGCCAGGAGACTAGACCCAGCCCACCCACAGCACCCATCCTGGAGTGGGAAACACCAAGGGGACCCTGGTCCAGAATCCATTTAGACTTTGCTGGTCCCACGAATGGACATACCTTCCTCATCACAGTTGACGCTTACTCCAACTGGTTGGAGGTAAGCGACATGAAGGCAACAACCACGGAGGCCGTGATCAAAGAACTTTGCAAACTCTTTGCAACACACGGCCTCCCAGACGTCGTCGTCTCCGACAACGGGCCCCAGTTTACCTCCCTCGACTTCGAGAAGTTCCTGGCGGAAAGGGGCATCCGCCACGCACTAACAGCACCGGCGCATCCGGCGGCGAACGGTAGGGCGGAACGGATGGTCCAATTTACCAAAAAAACCATCCGGAAAATGGACCACGGGGAGATCCAAGACAAAATTAACAGACTCCTCTTTATACAACACATAACCCCGAACACCACTACCAACAAGAGCCCAGCTGAATTACGAATGGGTAGAAAGCTGAGGTCCCCACTCGACAGGTTACACCCAACATATAGCCCGGAGCGGCCCCCAGACTCAAGTACAAAATACTGAACGTTCGCACCCGGGGACCTCGTGTATGCAAAAAACCTGACGGGGGACCCCCTATGGATCCCAGCCGTCATCACCCAAATTACAGGCCCACGCTCGTACCGGCTCCAAACCACAGACGGGCGAGCATGGAAACGACACATTGACCAACTCAGGTCTAGGACAGCAAAAGAACCCACCTCCCAAAACGCAAACCAAGGGGGGAGGGAATACCCGAATAACCAAGCGCAAGAAAAAACAAACCAGCAGTACTTACCGAGACGCAGCCATCGTGACCCCTCGCCGGAAAAGAACTGCCAAGCCAGCTCGACCGACCCGGAAAGACCGAGCGGGAGCGGCGAAACCCGTAGCTCAACCAACCCGGAAGGCCCAGGTGGGAGCCACGGAGAAGGAACCGGCCCGATCAACCAGCCGGTTCGCACAGAAGTAAGAGCAACCAAAAACCCGACTGCTCCAGCCGGAATCCAGCTTACGACTGAGTTGCGCAGGTCAAGTAGGACTAGACGGAGCCCCGCCTACCTACGTGACTATGCAACGTAAGGACTGAACCAAGAGGGGAGGGGTGTTCTGTCATCATTTACATACTTGAAATCCCCGCGCTTTGATTGGCCAAAGCGCGGGGCTTTCTAATTGGTCGGGCGAGCCGCGCCGATTGGCTCGTTAAGAGTCTCCCGCGATTGGCTCGCTCAAAGCGCGGGAGACTCGAAACGCTGCCATTGGCCGCGGCCGCCGCGGCGAAAAGAATAAAAGCCGCGGGCTTTTTTCTTTTCGCCGGTTCGGTTCCAATCTTTGAAATAAAGAGCATTGTACGAAGTCACCGACTCCTGGCGTCTTTTTGCGGACACGACAATTTCTATGACTGTGCATGCATATTATTTAATTCTTGTGGTGTAACTGGACAGATGACTATTTCTAAACCAGTCAGCTTTATGTTGAAGTTCTTTGCTGTACTAAATATAAAAGCAAATGTAAGCCATTTTTCCAGGTTCTGACTTTTCACAGGGACCCCCATTTTATCAGAATATCCTAATAAATTGCTTTTAAATGATCTTCTGTCTCGATTGTTTATTGGAAAAAGTAAGCCAAGGCAGAACCTGGAGCCAGATTTGGCCATCAGGACGGCCAGGGCAGAGAGGCCTGAACTAGGCCTTCAATGGCCTCTCCCAGCCAGGAGGCATCCTGTGCTCCACTTAATGACTGACGCATTAGTTTTACATTTCATTGGGGACAGCAGGGATGGGAGGGTTGTTAAATCACATGTTTCACTTAATGACGGTCACAACATGTGACTGTAATGGGCAGGTTTCATTACGGTCATATCTCAAGCAGTACCTCTTGTATTGCTGTTGTGGTTTTGATGCAATCCCTCTTGGTCATCAGAAAATTGCGCTGTTTGGGGGAAAACAGACTTTTCTCTAAAAATCAAGCTTTCTGAGCCTCTGAGCAACTTTCCTTGTGCAAATTTAATTTAATACTGAGAGAAACCCTGGTGTCATAAGATATATTGGCATTTCCATGTTGGCTTATGCTTATATATCTGGGTGTCATATAGTTGAGGATTCCTTTCTTCAAACATATTCTTCACTTCTTACAGAATATATAATTCAATCAAAATTCCCAAGAAATAACAGAACAATCAAAAATACAATTTTTTTTGCAAAGAAGGCTAATGGAGTTTTTTTTAGAGGCAGACCAGTCACCTGCATACAAGTATTGGAAAGCATTTGGGGTGTGAAAGTTATATTTCACATGAAATATGTGTGTCACTATTTGGGACTTTCCAGCCTTCTGTTCAGACAATCTGCTGAGTGCTGTAACTTTTCTTTCTTCTTTTTTCTTCAGGATGGAGGAGGAAAAGACAAAAGCTGATTGTCACTTCTGTTTCCATTCTGTTTTTCTAAAACTTGAATATATTTATGTTTATTTTCAAACTTTGTCTTATGTCTCTTCTGTCATGACTATTTTTTATAGAATTCTTGTTTGTTCTTTCTCTGTTTAGCTTTTACTAAAAATGATAATGGAAAACTATTTGGCATGCCACACATGCAGTTATGAAAGTAAATGAATTTATAATAGAGAGAAAATGAGTTATTTTGTTCAAATCTCTTTTGTTCATTCTGGACAAACACTACATTAGCAGTGGACATCTGTAGGATAAATCCTTCCAAAAAGATAGAGAAGAAAATTACTTTGGAATTTATTGTATAAACCTATTTTAATGGTTGAGCTTTCTTTCTGCCTAGAGTGAGAGTGTCGAATGTGAGAGCAAGATAATAATCCATGCGTATTAGAAATGATGAATTATTATTATGTTAGGGAAATAATTATCATTCTGCTTGGTTGTATCATAACCTGCTCTAATCAAGTTAGGTGAATTGATGGAGTCCAGGCAATATTTTTAATCGAACATTTTTAATCGAACCTAATACACATTTTTTTAAAAAAATATTTTCATCCTTTCTTAGGAGCCTGGAGATGACCAAGAAAGATAATCCAATATAAGCAACCATATTTGAAAAAAAAAGATCCACTTCCTCACTGAGGAAGCCTTCACTCGCTTAAATCTTTATCAACACAGATAAAAAGATCCTATTCCAGCAAGAAGGATTGGCTACCAGAAGATCATAAGTTTGTGTGCAATTATTATTTCCATAGATATAGGACAATATGTGAAGGATATCCTGGGAAAACAGGCAGAAGGAAACAAGAAGACCTGCTTTATATAAAATAATTTAGATGTGCCTGTTTAATATTCAGCATCTATAGTATACTAAGACTATTTCATAAAAACAACGATTGAGTATCACAATGTTGGATCATTACAATATTTTGATACAATCCTTTGGCATAAAAGAAAATAAGAGGAGGCAATTATATTGCCCTTTCCCTTTTATCTTTCCAAATGTAAAATAAAAATAAAGTGAAATAAAAATCCATCTAGACCTGCAATGAGAAGTAATGCATTTAGGCTAATTCTGTGTTTAATGTACAGCTTTGATTGTGACAATCAAAAAGGATATGAAGGGATCATGTAACCAAGGGGATGACATCCTGAAAAAGACAGAATTGTCTCTTAAGTTTTTTTGGGTTTTGAAGACATTTGTTAAAAAGTCACAAACAATCCTGCTGAACATTATAACTGCAGTTTGTCAAAGTTATGCCTACCTGCAGATATTTCTTGTCAACATGAAGAAGATGAGGCTTAAAGGGATGGACTTAAAACAGACATATCCTGTTGCTATCCATCTTCTGTTCCTTCACTGTTTTAAAAGGGCTTGTGTATCTATAGTTGTTTTGTGTATGCCATTTTTAATAATGTAATTATTGCCATTCCCATATCCTGTATTTCACATCTCTCTGTCTTTAAGATTTATCGTTCTCCTGGTCATGTGGTTTATGTGCTTCAGAATAACCAGACAGAGAGATGTAAATTAGAATAACATTTAATTTGTCTGATAACAGTTCAAAATAGCTTGTGGTTTAAAAAGGTATGAATCTTTAAGGTATCCCAAGGCATTTCATACTTCCTACAACATATTTCTATAGCTGCCATTTGGAGTTTAATAATGTGTATGCTTTCCTTTGAATCAATATTTTCCTTAATTAATGTTCCCATACTTTTGTTTGTCAGATTAACTCTACATTGAAAGTGATGAAGAAATAGGATTTTGTTGAAAAAAAAACTGAGGAAAAAATGGGAAGAAAGTGAAATTAACTGATCCAGCCATTGCTGTCTTTTAATTTGCCATCAATATATAGCTGCTTTATATGCAGCACAGAACAATCCATTCATGTCAGTATTGTCTGCTTTGAGTGGCAGTGGGTTTTTTTTTTTTTATTCTGATGGCTTTCTCACTGCATCATGCTCAGTGATGGGATTCAGTTTTACCACCAGTTTGATGGGTGCACTTTGGTGGGTGCATTTTGCATGCATGCACACACTTTGCGTGCACATGCACATCAAACATGCACTTTGCACAGGTGCAGAGGCATTCTAACTCACCTTCTGCAAGCTTGCGCTCTCCCAGTCACTTCAGCAGCTACCACACAGTACTGTGTTGTGCCACGCAAAGCAGCAGATAAAGTGTGGCAGCTGCTTCATATTCAGCAGATAAAGATGAGTATGGGAGCCCGGGCCGGCAGGTGGGCCCAACAGCAGAGCACCAGAGAGAACCGTTTTGGTCTCCACTGCTCATTGCCGCTACTGTCTCGGTAGAACCAGGCCGAACCAGTAAAATACCACTACTGTTCATGCTCCTCTTACTAAGCAAGATCAATCAGTGTTCTTAGGAAATTACTTTAATAATGATTTATACCTATCTTAGGAATAAGCAAGGTACTCTAAATATTGGTTCCTCTTCGGGGTGGGCTGCTGGGGGTTCACAGGGGTTCAAGAGATCCTCTAGCTAAGATTCTGCACAGTTCAGGGAACCCACAAATCCCACTCCTGGCTGGCCTTGCCCACCCTGCCTTGCCTCTCCCAGGAGTCCTCACACAGCCCGTTTTAGGTAAGTGCAGGGTGCGTGTTTAGGTAAGTGCAGGGTGCGTGTGGAGGCTTGGGGAGGGCAAAAAATAAGTTTTTTTTCCCCCAGAAGTTCAGGAAGGCCAGAAATGAGCTTGTTTCTGGCTTCCAGAAAGCCTCTAGAGCCCAGGGAGGCTGTTTTTACCCTCCCAGAGGCTCGAGGAAAGCCTTTGGAGCCACACACCCCACTGTGGTGCAGGAGGCTGACTAGGCCATGCCCACGCCCACCCAGAAACTGGGCAGAGAACCCATTGCTAAAATTTTTGAATCCCACCCCTGCTCCTTTTACCTATACTGTTTGCTGTGAGATTCTGGTCCCTTGTTCAGTACTAGCAATGAACCTTGCTGCCCTTTGTTGGGCTCAGAACCAGGGTTCAGTGGGATTTGGTTAGCATTTTGGAAGAGTTCCAATCCCAGGACTATAAACCAGTGGTCCCCAACCTTTTTTGTACCAGGGACCAGTTTCACGCAGAAACACTTTTTCAAGGACCGGGTAGGGGCGTGAAGGTTCCAATAACAGTAAATAAATAAGCGATGAACCTGTAACTTACCCTTTCCAAAAAAAAACTCTCCAGTGAACTCTGTTTCTGGCTCATTTTGCGAGGGCTAGCTTGCATTGCTGATGAAGGATAAATATGTGCCAAAGAGTCAAGCGTGGAAGTTAGGCGAGGGCGGAAGTGGTCGTCTTTCAAAACAAGACACCCAGAAGCAAAAACGTATTTTTATATATATTTTAATCACGATTATTCATTCTTTGCGGCCCAGTACAGAATGATCCATGGACTGGTACCGGTCCGGGGCCTGGTGGTTGGGGACCCCTGCTGTAAACTACATGCAAATATTGAAAGGACACCTCAGAATTTGAAACCTTACTTACAACCCATCTTAGTTGTATCCCTGATTTCTGCATGCAAACCATATGTCTCCTTTTCTTCAGAAGGAACTGCCTGGCTTTCTGCCAACTGTAATTTTAACTATAGATACAAATCCCTACTCCTCAGACACCCATTTCATTATCATATTGTGTTTTTATTTCTGTTTCTGATTTCTAAGCCTATTTTCTAAGCCTATTTTCCTCTAGAAACAGCCTGGGTCTTATCTGATCCTACCTCATAGTACAGATTGCATTTGTTCACAATGAAACGTTAATAATAAGTTCTGTGTAGCACCCCTTATTTCTCAAAGATGTTACACCAAGACATTTTTTTCTAAAAAAAAAAAAAAAATCTAATTTGCAAATAATTTTGGCTACCCTTTTTTAAAATATTCTTTTGAGATATCTGGAATACAAACATAGCACTTGGGTATTATTATAATATTAAAAGATTGTATTGCCCACAGGCATCTTGTATAAACCCAATTATAAAGTCTAAGAATATTCTGCATGGGGATCTGTAAATGATGAAAAACTGGCCGTGCAGAATTGTTTCTGAAAGTACATATGCAAAGGTACAAGAAAACAGTGCTAGAAAAGTGTGACGCTCTTAGAATATACAATGCATTACTTGAAGGGAAAGGGGGTGAGGATGGGGAAATCATTGCAATATGCAAGTCAAAGAAATGTATAAAATATTGGATACCCACCAGTGTGTATGTGAAAAGATTAATGAGATTACAACAGCAATTTTGTTAAAGCTGTACCGGTTTTGTGAATTGGGCCTAACCCATTTCCATAGCATGTTATCCACACCCTCACCATTATATTTAAGTAATATCCATATGATGTGAGTTTACCACATCTAACACATATCTAGGAAACAAAACAAAATTATTGGATTATGTAAATGACAAAATAGCAGCAATAATATTGTGGTGTATGAGGTATCTAAGCCAGTTTTAGTTGTAAGCTGTTAAATATATACATCAGTTTGTCTATACATGTTGACTTAGGAATGATTAGAATGACATTTTAGGTGGTAGGATTTTATGTCTGCTGATACCATTTACCTCTACATCTTCATTTTAGAAGTTTGGAAATACAAATGTGACAGAATCCAAGGAGCATTGATCATTAAATAATATTTTATGCCTATGTCAGTAGGTCTTTTGAACTGGATTTAGTCATCTGACTAAGCGGTATGTTAATGTTAGAGCCAATCTATTGAAATGTTAAACAAACACCCAGTGAAAATCAGAATGAGTTGGCAAATAAAGGATATATTTGCATGTTGGGTTTTTTTTTTTTTTTTTTTAAAAAAAAACCACTCTTATCTTAGCTGCAGTTTCTTTTTCTGCAAGCAATACAATTTCTATTGTGTGATTTGTAAGGGAACTTCATAAACCACTTATTCTTGGACAGCTACACCAAAGACTCCCACCCTCCCACAGGGACTCCATTTCTTCTCTGGAATAGCTCATCTGATTTGTTTGTCTTTAAGAAAAGTCCAAACATTACACCAGAATAGATAAAGACTAACTGTCACACACACACACACACACACACACACACAGAGAGAGAGAGAGAGAGAGAGAGAGAGAGAGATTAATGTAGAGATGAAGTCAATTGTGAGAATACATTTTGTAAAAAAATGTACGCTTAGGTAAAAAAAGACGGTTGAATGAAAAAAGCTCACTGAAAATTGTCTCCCCTATTTGTGAGAATATTTTAGTTTTCACTTGATTAAGCAAAAGATGGTATCCTATTCTTATCTGTAAGCAGTCACAGAAGACTGAAGATGTTCCTTCCTGATTTTCATTATATGCAGAAGGCTCTTCCATGCTGACTCAGGAGTTGTCATTGGCACATGCTCTTTGAAACCTGTCTATATAAGAAGAAAATTTGAGCTACAAGGTTCTTAGAGTATGTGTGGAAGACACACTTCCTCGGATTTTGGAGTACTTACTTGAGATATAGGAGAAGATTGTAGGAATGCTTATATATTAATCTCCAACAGCTAATTCTTCTGTAAACTCTGCAACACTGGATCAGATCAACTTACCTTACTTACTTACCAGGCCATTCTGGAGCCCTGTGAAGGCTTCTTTCCCAACAAAATACACCTTAGAGGGTAACTATTGGGAGATAAAATTAGACAAGTGAGAATTATATGTTTTGAGTTTGGTGCATGGGAGAGATGAGGCAGAGGCGAAAATAAAGCTAACAGGCTTTATTGATAAATTGTATCTCAGCCGTGGCCACAAGCATGTGGCAGCAGCTGAGAGAGAGACAGCTGATTCCGTTTGACAGCTCCTTTTATACGGAGCTGTCAAACGGCTCAGCCAATCAGAGCTTCTCCAGCTCTCGCTCAAAAAGCGGACCAGAGTGAAGACTTGCTGGTCGCAACAATATGTGCTTTTATCAAACAAAGAAACAATACAACTAAAACAGTGGAAAGAGAAATATGGTTGAAGGTAGAATAGTTGCACAGAAAAACAGGATATGCAGAGAAAGAAGCAGAAGCCAGACAGGGAAAAAGTCGGATGAGATAGGAAAATGAATGAGAATGTTGCACAGGGCAACCTCCTTATAAAAGATACAGAAAAGAGAAGATGTCTTTATTATAATCTATGCCTTCTGTTTTCCTGCCAATGGTGATTGAAGAACTGGACACAAAAAGGATAGAATAGTTGGAAGGGACCTTGGAGGACTTCTAGTCCAATCCCCTGCTCAGGCAGGAATCCCTATACCATTTCAGACAAATGGTTGTCCAATCTCTTCTTAAAAACTTCCAGTGTTGGAGCATTCATAACTTATGGAAGCCAGTTGTTCCACTCATTAGTTGTTCTGTCAGTAAATTTCTTCTTATTTCTAGGTTGCTTCTCTCCTTGATTAGTTTCCACCCATTTTCAAAAAGAACAAAGTGGTCTAAAATCACTGGGAACAGGTTGAAACAGTCAAATAGAGACTTAAAGATCGAACAAAAAAAACTACAAAACATTTAGAAATGAAACATAGCTAAGGGCAATGTGTATTTGTGTTTTTGGGTTGCTGCCTTTTGTTGACTGCCTACTTCCTGTTCACTCCTTGGACCAGTTCTTCAGTTTCCTTGACAAGGGCTTTTGGAGGTAGCTAGTCCTTGCCTTTTTCTTATTAAGACTACAAGAGAGGAACTGGTCCAAACACATTCACTTGACTTAGGTAAAGGCAGGGGTAGAATCACTTGGTTCCTAGCCTGGTCCCTTAACCTTTCACCAAGATAAATAGATAGAGATAGATAGATAGATAGATAGATAGATAGATAGATAGATAGATAGATAGATAGATAGATAAGGTAAAATAAAATAGTGGGACTACTCTGACACACTTTAGAAAAAGGAAGAGTGATTACTTTGTAGGCTGTCATCAAATAAGTACATTTTTGGAAACCACGAGATCAAAGAAATCCAAAGCTTAGCTTCACTGGTCCTCACAAACCTATTTATATACAAGCTTCAGGTCTCAAGTAAGCAAAGGTCTTTGAACTGCTGAAGGGACTCCACAGGAGGACCTGCAGGTGGGCAGCCAGAAAAAGAGTTTCAATGCTTTGAGCTTTGGAAGAGTTAGTATATGGAGGGACTGGGCATCTCTCCCCTTACTCTCAGAGGCTGTGTGGTATCCCAGTAACAGATGTGGCCTGGATTTAGCAGCAATGGAAAAATTCTGTCACTGCTGGTTCATATTTTATTAAATGGTTGCTGATGTTTCCCTGGGAACTTTACCAGTACCAATTAATGTCCCTTAGTAATTTCTCTCTCTCCCTAGCCAGACACGTATAGCTGCAAAGCAGAGTGTTTCTAACTTCACTGGGAAAAAAAAAACCAATGACAAAATGCTCTGTGTGGGTTTCCCACACTATCATTCAGTTACTCTCGAAGGGGACATCAAATGACATTAAGAGTTAGTGTAAAGACAAGGCTCATCAATCTAGTTTTCTGTTTAACGTATGCAACTGTGTATCAATCTCAGCCTTACATAAGCTGAACAGGGATGGGAGGACAGAGAATAAAATTTGTGCGGTGATGTCTGTCCAATTGATAGCGCTTTCTTCAGGGAAAGTAAAAAAAAGTGAAGGAAGGAGGAGAAAGGAAGTACTGTTGAAAAGGAAGTACTGTTGAAGAAAAAGAGAATACATGTATATGAAATAGTACTTCAAGGGGATTGAACAGACGTTTTGCTAAATGTTCTTTGCAGATATGGGCCAATTTTTCAACAATTGAAGAACTTCTTCTCCACCTCCACATTATTTTTAGAAAATTTGTCACTACATTTTGTAAAGCTCTTCCTTGAATTACCCTTAGAAATAATTGCTTAGATAAAAAAAATATTGGTGCCAAAACCAGATGGCTAGACAGTATACTGATTACTGTGCTGGATAAGGACTGGGGAGGGATCAGTTAGCTTCTTCATTCAGTCATGAACTTACTGGATGATCTGAGCCAATTATTATCTTTCTATGTTACTTCAAAGGATGGGTTGAGAACAAGTGCTATGTTGTGACTTAAGTTTGGAAGGAAAAAGGTGGCATATACAATGAATAAAGTAACCAGTGATATTTCGATTGCAAAATGGATAAAGTTATTTCACACGCTTCACACTTTCTCATGCTTCATGAGTACTTGGTTATCCAATGTCTCTCATTGTCTAGAGATAGTCACTATTTTAGTACATTATCTGCATACATTAGCAACATCTGAGCAAGAGGAAGCACATTCAGTATCAATGATTCCATGATAAGTATGTGCATTATTTCAGCCTGAAGTTGTAATTTGATGTGCACGTACACTGTTTTACATCCCAGTTTGATGGGATCCAGACTAAATTTAGAACTTATAATGAATTAATGGGTCAAATTAATTGTAATTTAAATTCTATGGATTTAAGTGAACAAAATTTCAGTTATGAACCCAACTTACCAAAATCAATGGTTTATGAATCCTTAGGTATGGAATTTGGCTATCAATAGATTAAAATACAAAATTAGGTCCTTGAAGATTAAGGAAAAATAGTACCAAAACACATTTGTTAAAGCAAATCAGTATGATGAAATCATTCTGATAAATGTCCTTTTTTTTTTGCATTACGATGCAAGAATGTAAGTTAATGTTTTTTCTTCTTCTGTTTATTTGGTGGAAGTTAATAAAATATATTTATGAAGCCATTAAATTATTTTATAACTCTTGTCATAAGACACAGATGAGTTTATCTATCTATCTATCTATCTATCTATCTATCATCCATCCATCTATCTATCTATCATCTATCTACAGTTTTAACAGCTCATTCAAGCCCCCTTTAGCCACCAGATCTACCTCTATGACTATCTAAATGTAGAAAGCTTAGTTCTGCTCCTTGTGCTTCTTCCTATATCCCAGCCTTCTGCAACATTGTACCTTATAAAGGCTTTGGAACTGCAATTCAAAGAATCCCTACCCAATATAGTTTTCTAAAAGTAAACACATCTAGATACAGTTGGGTACAGTGGGTCTGGGCCATCATAAATGTCCCCCAGGGCAGTGTTCTAGGACCAACTCTCTTCATACTCTACATAAATGATCTCTGTGATCAAATCAAGAGCAACTGCATTCTCTTCACTGATGATGTAAAGCTATTCAACACCACAGACAATACTGCTACCCTTCAAAAAGACCTTGATTATGTATCAGAATGGTCAAACAAATGCAACTTCAAATCTCAACAAATAAATGCTCAAATAAATGCTACATATTGGCAAAGAAAATCAGAAAATAAAATACAGGCTGAATAGTCAAGACCTTGTTGATGATCCAAATTCTGTAAAGGACCTTGGAGTTTTCATCTCTAATGATCGAAATGCTAGAGCTCACTGTAACTACATAGCCAAAAAGGCATTAAGAGTTGTTAACCTAATCCTACGTAGCTTTTTCTCTGGTAATATCACACTACTAATGAGAGCATACAAAACATTTGCTAGACCAATACTTGAATACAGCTCATCAGTCTGGAATCCGTATTATATATCTGATATTAACACAGTTGAGAAAGTCCAGAAATATTTCAAAAGAAGAGTTCTCCACTCCTCTACTTGCTTCAGAATACCTTATGCCACCAGACTCAAAATTCTAGACCTAGAAAACCTAGAACTATGCCGCTTTCAGTCCGATCTAAGTATAGTATATAAAATTATACATTGCAATCTCCAACCTGTCAATGAATACTTCAGCTTCAACCATAACAATACAAGAGCACACAATAGATACAAACTCAAGGTAAACCGCACCAAACTTGATTTCAGGAAATACGATTCAGCAACAGAATGGTCAATGTCTGAAATACTCTACTTGACTCTGTGGTCCCCAAACCCTAAAAAACTTAACCTTAGACTGTCTACTATTGACCTCACCCCTTTCCTAAGAGGTCTGTAGGCGGCGTGCATAAGCGCACCAAGGTGCCTACCATCCCTGTTTTTTTTTTAATTTTATTTCTTTTATTTTTCTTATATGTATCCATTTCATGTATCCATAACTATGTTTATATTTATTGTCATGTCTCCAGGGCATGCTGGAGCCATGACACCACACATTGTGCCATGTCAGACTATGATATCGAGGGGAGAAGTGCTGATAACCACCCAACTTGGGGCTTCGACTGTTCCACGGAGATAACAAGCCTTGCTGATGTCACATGTTGAGCTGCTACAGCCTGCGGGCGGTTGTCGACAAAGTGATTAGGATGCTGCCTATTGAACTAATGATCTCGAGAGTGGTGGATGATCATTTCATAGGCGTAAATAAAATGAGGGAATATGATATTTGTACAAGTATAGTAAATAGGGGTAAATAATTAATGGATAAAAGCACGGTGTATAGGGTGTTACATGGTGACTGGATGTGATGCAGTAGCGCTCACCGAATGGTGAATAAACTCATTAAGCTGTTAACTGGTGTATAAATACAGCTCTGGCTATGAGGTGTGCCAGAGCTGATTTTAATTCCTTTTGGTTACTCATTGTTACCTGAATCCGGAACACTGTATGGATGAATAAAGACTCATTTGATCATAACCTTGAGACCTTTGTTTCCCTTCCTGCCTGGAATTCGGAGAAACAGCTGAGAAGAAAGTCAGTTCTCTTCAAATCCTCTTGTGTGCCTGTCATCCCTCCCAACTCCCATGAACTCCCATGCTGCGTTGGGGAGTGATGGCGGAAGGCATAAACATGGATTCGGTTTTGCCGCTTACATCAGAGGTGGATGAGGAAGAGATTTCTCTGCGGGATGACGGAGTGTGTGAGTCTACTGAGGGGTTTATAAGTGGAGACACGCCATCTGTTGGTGATACTGGGGATATTCCCAAAGATGTAGAAAGAGTTACTAGACCTAAACTACTTAAGATGAGAGAAGATTGTAGGAGTGATTTGGAGTTCCAGGAGGAGTGGGGGGGATGAGGCGTTCATGGAAAACCCCCTGCTTTTGCATCTCTCAATACTGGAGTGTTTGAGAAATGGAGGGAAAGGAAAATAGTTGAGGAAGATGCCTGGAGTACTTCCACCTCCAGTTTGGAAGCCAGTACTATAGAACTATTAAGAATAAAATATGGAGGTCTGAATATACAGGATTCCAGCCCAAAAGGAAGATAGGAGAGAACAGGAACTCGTACTGATGATACTTCATATTTCAGTTCTATCCCTAGGGAGGGGAGAGAACATAATAGTAAGAGGACTGGAAGTGACTTTACACCTGGATTTGATGCATCATTGGCTGATATTGCCGGGCCATCAGAACCCAGGACAGGGAGGACAAGGCTGATGTCCTCTAGTTTTGCTCGAAGGGAGTCACTACCTCGATGTAGGCAACAGGAGGGTTCTTGGGGTCATTAGGGAATGTCTGGACAGTGGCCATAGCATATGGTATGGGGACCACCACCCTTGCAAACTATGTTTTATGTAACCCAGACCATATCGCACTGTTTCTAAGCCAAGTGGTTAATCACCTGGAATTATATGCATCTTGCTATCCATACCAGTGGTCCATAGTGGTGGCTATTATGGGAGTTTTAACAGGGGATGCAGCGGACTGGGTTGCAGAGTTACATAGTGAACGGGCATGAGAGTTGGTAGATGTCAGTTTGTTTTTGGATTCACTCTGTAATCATTTTGAAGACAGATCCTGCATCCACCAAACTAAGGAAGCTATAATGGCATTGAGGCAAGATGGGAGACTGGCTGAATATGTATGGGATCTCCAACATTTGACTGAGAAGTTAAGGTCTTGGCCTGAGCGTCTGTTGGTCTGAGAATTCTGTGCTGGCTTAGATCGTGGTTTAAGACAGACTTGTCTATATAGAGGAGTCCCTCAACATTTGACAGAATGGTACAGAATGGTAGCTGAACTAGATGTCGGGCTAAAGAGTTCAGAACCAGTCCTGATTCCTTCTGAAAGGTACCTAAAGCAGATCTCAATGTCATGGAAAGTCGGAGGAGACCAGGAGATGGTCCAGTGAGTGGCAGGGGTTGCCGAGCTATTCGGTATTTCAGATGTAATCTAGTAGGGCATAGGGCATTGGAATGCCCCAAACTTGCCAACAAAGGTATGAAACAAACAGCAAAGGCACCTCTGTGAACAGAGACAAAATTTGGTTTTCAGAAACAAGGAAGTAGTACTGAAAGATTACAAGGACTGGTTCAGAAAACAAAGGGGGAAGCATCACCATCAAGACACCGTCAATCAGTTGAACGTAGTCAACCCAGAGCGGTGTCGGGGTTGGTTGATAGTGGTGAGGAAATCCACAATGATATGATGATGAGTGCCCCAGTTCACCTTTTTGTGATACCAGTGATATTGGATGTTGGGAATATGGGACTAAGGGGTAGATATGGGGCCCTGATAGACACAGGATGTACCAGGTGTCTTATTAGCCAACGAGTAGTGGATGAACTGAAATTACAGGTGGAACAATTGCCCACACCAATGAGTTTTGAACAGGTAGATGGGTCCCTGCTTGGGGGGTCCCCAGCTATGACAATGACTACTCCTATTAAACTTGAAATTGGAACTCATTGGAACAGCTAAGATTTATTGCTGTCCTGCATATGCATGAGGCACTAATACTAGGTGTGTAATACTTGTGTGGTTGGATATGTGGGAGCCCGTTATATGGTGGGAGGGTGGTTGTCGTCATTTAGAACTGGTGGTTGGACCAGATCTCCCTCAGCCAAATCCAGGGGAGTTCACACAGAATTCATGAAAGGAATTAGCAACCACCATAGGTGAACATCAAAATCTCCCCTACCCAGTTGAGTAACTGGATCTTACAAAGGTGTTCAGTGAGGAGGAATGCGAACACTTACCCCCCTCCCCACCATAAAACCGTCTGTACAATAGAATTGATCCTAGGGGTGCAGTAACCTAAACCTCATATGTACACAATGACTCCCAAGGAGATGGAAGAGATGAGGAATTATTTAGATAAAAACTTGGCTCATGGCTTCATACAGCCTGGACGATCGCATATAGCTGCCCCAGTATTGTTTAGGCAGAAGAAGGATGGAACCTTACACTTGTGTGTGGATTTTAGAGGCCTGAACGCTGTATTTGTAGATAATGTATATCCTCTGCCTTTGATCAGTGACTTATTGGCCACGTTGGCCACCGGAAAAATCTTCACAAAGTTGGATTTGCATGAAGCATATTACAGGATATGTATTAAACAAGGAGACGAATGGAAAACTACCTTCAATTGTCCCCTTGGTAGTTTTCAATTTAAGATGATGCCTTTGGGCTACAAGTTGCCCCCGCAGTATTCACGCAGTTGATTAATGTGGTGCTGCATGAACATTTATATCGTTGAGTGTATTTAGATGACATCCTAATTTACACACAGACTTTGGATAAACATGTAAAATTAGTACTAAGTGTATTGAGAAAATTGTTAGATGCTAAATTGTACATGAAATTGTCAAAATGTGAATTTCACTGCAGTAAATTGGACTATCTAGGATATAGAATTTCCCATGATGGTTTGGAAATGGATCCCAATAAAGTCACTGCTATTTTGGAATGGAAAATCCCACAAACCCATAAACAATTGCAGAGTTTCCTTGGTTTCGCATCATTGTTGGGCTGTATACACCCAGAGTTTCATATCAGTTTATTAAAACCCATTGACTCCCAGGTCGAAGAAATAAAAAAAGGGTTATCAACATGATATGGATTACATTGAGATAGCTGGGATCCTCGACTCTCGAAAAAGAAGGAATAATATCCAATATTTAGTATGTTGGAAGGGTTACCCTTTATCAGAAGCATCCTGGGTGAAGGCATCAGATGTATGTGCAGATCGTTTAGTGCATCGTTTCCATAATACATACCCTGACAAACCTAGGCCCAAGTTGCAATTAGAGTAACTGCCAGGACTGTGTATAAAACAGCTAATTGTTGAAGTGCAGACTCTTATGGACAAAATGAGTGATAATAAAATGGGAGTTGTGGAAGAACAGGCTACAGCCACTCTGTTCATTATTCCCAGATCTTTGGACCACGGCTGTGGCGTTTCTGAACTATGGCATCAGTGACCATAGGATAACTAGTTACCTCAGTTTTGCTGACTAAGCACATACTCCATATGAGGAAAAGGGTCTGGCTTCCAGAAATCATAGTGTAGGTTTTGAGCATTTAAAAATGATGCATGGCTCTAATAAACTTTCATTATAATATCATTTTCAATTAACACTGTCTGATTTCTTAGAGACTATTGCTTTTGTTTTAAGCATAGGTCTGAGGTTTTTTTTTTTTCATATTTCAGTTCCAATAGAAACTTTTCTTGGCCAGTTCATCAAATTTCCATTTGTTTGTTAGTTTCTCCAAATTCCTAGACTGGAATCAAGAAACCACTTTAAAGTGCTATTGTTCTTTGGTGGCCAACACCATCAAACTCCTTTTCTCATCATAATGTGGTAATCTGACTTACATAGCTTTTGCAAAACTCTCTCTCTGTGTGTATGTGGGTGTGTATATATTTCTCGCTATATCTGAGAGACAATGCTAATGTTTCTATAGTAGCAACATCACTGCACATTAAATTAAGCCCCTCCAATGCAGTGCTCAACTGTAAGCACAGCCTTATCTATGGCAGTCTTAGAAGAAAAAGGATTCTATTTCATTTCTATAGGTAAGTGAAGTAACAATCCAATTACAAATATAACATTACTCAACTTGTGCTCTTGGAGATAAAGAGGATTTTTTTTTCTGAAATCAATATGGGAAAAGGAAGAGTATCCAGTCAGCATATTCAGCAGGTTTTATGTTTTTTAGATCATAGCAAACTCTCCTTCGTGAACAGAGCTGTAGACTTTGCTTCAGTGTGTTTCAGGCTCGTTTCCTTCATAAATAACTCCCAAAGTGGAACCTGATATCCTTTTATAGTATTCCAATTTATCTAGTGCACATTTGAAGAGTTTCATGACATTTAATAATGGGAACTTGGCTTCACCAGAGGTTCAGTTGTATCAGCTAAAGAAATCTGGCAGGGTAGGGAAAATGTCACAAGCATTAAAAAAAAAAAAACACCCAAATTTGGCAGGGGATGATGGTGGAAATGTCAAGGTACACCCTTCTCCAATAACAAAGAAGAATGAACTGGCAAAACAACATCAAGAAATTGCAGATAAAGTGTGGAAGAAGGAACTTATTTTTATATTCCACTCCCTCATGTTTTTTTTTTTTAAATGTTTTTTAAATGACCCTGCTAGCAGGGTCAACGGTCTCAGTGGAACAGTAACTAAGCAAAAATGACTATGAAGTCATCCCAAAGGTGCTTTTTCAGGAGGCAACTGTACTTTCTTGCTTTTTCTTTTGAAGACATTTTGTTTCTCATCCAAGAAGTTTCTTCAGCTCTAACTATATGGTGGGGAATTGAAGAATTTATATCCCTTGCATACAGCTGATAATATGCAACCTATTAGAGAGTTGTTGAAGCACTTGGAGGTTGATCATTGTCTTCAGGGTCACCTGAATAGTGTTCCTGGTTCCTATAGTCTGCAATTTTTCTTTGGAAATTCATTCCTACACCCACACCATTCAAAGGGTGTTCATCCAAATTGTAGAATCTGTAGAGATTCTCATTCATCGAGATCATACTTGTCCCAAAGTTGCTTTTTCAGGAGGCATTTGGACTTTCTTGTTTTTTCTTTTGAAGATGTTTCACTTCTCATCCAAGAAGCTTATTCAGCTCTTCAGTGGGGAATGGAAGGGGATACAGATTGCCAGCTGTCTGCAAGGAATATAAATCCCACCAGTGATTCAAATGGTTCCTGTTGTGTATGCAATATAATTAATAAAGTGTGAGCTTGGATTAAGTGCAGGGTTCTGGCCCTGCACTTCTGATTGGCTGTTAAGTGGCCGGACCAGATTGGCCCATTCCGGGGAATCCGATTGTCCCTTAACAGAGAGTTCTTATTGGTTATAAAAGCTAGCGTTCCTAGCCGTTACAAGGTTTGCCTATATAAGGCGGGTTTTACTGATATTAAATGAGCAAGTCACAATGTAAATAAAGAGCTGAAGTTCACTGTTCAGAAACTTGTTTCCATTCTTTCTCACCCATGCTCAAAACTTAACACTGGCGACGAGGATAGGATGTGGAGACATCTGAACCAACGAAACTTCGAAGAACACTGAGCACGTGACAGACAACGCCAACAACGGAACCATGTCCGGCGGCATCGTACCACCCGCTCCGTTCGATCCAACACAAGAAGACTGGGAGTCTTACATGGATTGTTTCCAAATGTTCCTAGAGACGAACAACTTAAAGGACGCCACAGCCGGGAAGAAACGGGCGGTATTCCTAATGCATTGTGGTCCAACCATATTTAAGATGGCTAAAGCACTAGCCAAACCCCGAGAAGTGAAGGCCATGGATTGGGACGACCTCGAACCTATCCTGCGAGACCACTACGCCCCGACCGTGCCTATGCTCGTGAGACGACACGAGTTTTATCAAAGAAGCCAGCGAAAAGGAGAAAGCGTGGCCAACTTCATAGCAGACCTCCGAAATTTGGGAGGCCTCTGCGGATTCACTGATCTAGAAGAAGCACGAAGAGATCGCATAGTTCTGGGATTAGATGCACCAGGCGTCCAAAGCAAGTTGATGGCGAAAGGCGACATCAGCCTTGCAGAAGCCATTGCCAATGCTACCGCAGCGGAAGCAATCAAGAAGTCGGCTGCACAACTACACCGCAACCGCATTCCGGTACCTCCACCGACAAGCAACATTTTATCCAAGTCGGAAGGACAGCTGGCGACAACGCACCATGAAGACCTCTCTTTGTCATCAGACAGCGACGAAGAGGGGGTCCATCGACTGCGGTCCAATCGGGACCCTCGGCCGAAGCCCTTATGCCCTTGTGCTGGCTGTGGAGCCAACCATGCCAGGTCCGAATGCAAATTCAGCGACACACTCTGCCATGAGTGCGGGAAACAAGGCCACATCGGACGGGTCTGCCGCAGCTCACCAAGACCCAGCCAGGCCTCAAAAGAGGCTAACTATCGCCAATCGACAGGAACCTGTCCTGTAAGGCGAGAGCCAGTAAACCACTCCTACAGAAATCGAGCTTTGCAGAGAGAAGAGGCTCACCATACTAGCACTATCGGTCATGCCTCAGCCTTGGACACTAAAAAAATCTGAGTCACGGTAGCCATCGAGAACCAGCCTTGCCACATGGAGGTCGACTCGGGATCGTCTCTCTCGATGGTGTCTTGGAAGACACTCAAGCAACTCATCCCCACAATTCAATGCCAAGATCTCCATTTCCAATGCCTCATCCTCAAGGACTACCAGGGGAATCGAATCCCCGTCGTCGGGTCCTGCCGAGTCTGAGTCTCCTTCAAGAAGCACACAGCATACTTACCTTTAACGGTCATCGATAGAGATAGGCCTAGCCTACTGGGCCTCCAAAGGTTCACGCCACTCGGCATTGAAGTGGCCAGCGTAAACCGAGTCGGTGGCTGTGACTGGAAGGAAGACCTTATCTCTGAGTTCAGGGATGTCTTCGCAGACAGCTTAGGTGAGTACAAGGGGACCCCGATCTCATTCAGCTTAGATCCAAAAATAGCTCCCATTCGCCCAAAGACCTGTCGAGTTCCGTTTGCCTTAAAATCGAAAATCGACGAACAACTCGACAAACTGATAGCTCAGGGGGTGTTGGAGCCCATCGATCACTCCCCGTGGGAAACCCCTATTGTAACACCCATTAAGCCAGATGGGTCAATCCGAATTTGTGGGGACTACCGGGCCACTTTGAACCACGCCCTGCAGCAGAACGCATATCCAGTTCCGGTGGTGCAGCACCTCCTCCATTCCCTGGGGGGTGGGAAAGTTTTCGCTAAATTGGATTTAGCTCAGGCATATCAGCAATTACCAGTAGATGAAAAAACGGCACAGGCCCAAACTATTGTGATGCACCGAGGTGCCTTTAAATGTACCCGGCTGCAATTCGGACTAAGTGTAGCCCCGGGGATTTTTCAGAGCCTTATGGAAAGGTTACTGCAAGGGATTAAGGGCGTGGTCCCCTATTTTGATGATGTATTAATTGCAGCCCCTACAAAAAAAATCTTACAGGACCAGTTAAAATTAGTCCTAAAAAAATTCCAAGAGGCCGATCTTAAGGTTAAAAAATACAAATGTAAATTGTGTACTGACAGTGTTGAGTTTTTAGGGTACCTGATTGATAGCCAGGGCATTCACCCTACCGAAAGTAAATTAAAAGCGATAAAAAATGCTCCCAGGCCATGAAACAAGGCCGATCTCCAGGCCTTCCTAGGCCTCATCAATTTTTATAATGTATTTTTACCGCACAAAGCAACTGTCGCTGAACCGTTACACCGATTGTTAGATAAAAAAGCAATTTGGTTATGGGGTTACCGTGAAGAACAGGCGTTCCGAAATGTTAAAAAACTGCTCACTTCTGACTCTGTACTCATGCAGTATAACGAGATTTTGCCGTTAGTTATAACCTGTGATGCATCGCTTTTTGGGGTGGGCGCCATTTTGAGCCACGTACTGCCTAATGGGAACGAAGCCCCTGTTGCATATTTTTCAAGGACTCTGTCAAAAACGGAGCGGAACTATGGACAAATTGATAAAGAAGCCCTCGCAATTGTCTTAGCTGTGAAAAGATTTCACGAATACGTGTATGGTAGGGTTTTTACTATTGTGACTGACCACAAGCCATTATTGGGGATAATAGCCGGAGATAAGCCAACTCCCTACATATTATCCCCTAGGATGACCCAACGGTCAGAATTCTTAGCTGCTTATAACTATTGGCTGCAATACCGCCCGGGGAAAGCTATTCCCCACGCCGACGCGTGAAGAAAACCTTGTGAAAAAACCTTTGTGAAGAAAACCTTGCAAAAGGTAGACTACGACAACATTGATGACAAGGTCAACCAAATCCTCTTTTTGCAACACATCACCCCACATATCGTCACCAACAAAACCCCACTGAGCTGCTAATGGGATGAAAGCTCCGCTCCCACCTTGACCGGTTGCACCCTGCGTATGAACCAGAGAAACCACTAGGATCCAGCAGCCGCTATCGCACCCTCCAGGTAGGAGACCTGGTTTATGCAAAAAACTTATCGGGCGACCTGTTGTGGGTGGAAGCGACAGTAGTACGTGTAACCGGCCCTAGATCCTAGCTCTTTGTGGACGATTTGTTAAAAAGTCCAATATCCATAAGCAAATAGAATTTTCCAGATTCTATTTGCTTATGGATATTGGACTTTTTAACAAATCGTCCACAAAGAGTTAAATTGAATGACTATATTTCTACTGTCAAGACACTTAGCATTGGCACTCCACAAGGTTGTGTCCTTAGTCCACTTTTGTTCTCCATCTATTCATCTGATTGCACAAATAAACATCCCAACAATAGGATAATAAAATTTGCAGACGATACTACGCCTGTAGGACTTATTTCTGGGGATGATGAGTCTGCATATCAGGATGAGGTATTACAGCTATCCCGTTGGTGAAAAAATAATAATCTTCTATTTAATATCAAGAAGACCAAGGAGGTTATAGTGGACTATAGGAAAAAAAGAGCAGACATTCAGCCACTGTATATAGAGGGAGTTCGTGTGGAACAGGTGGTTGAATGTAAGTTTCTCGGGACCATCATTACAAATAACCTGACCTGGAGTGCAAACACCACTGCTTTAATTAAGAAGGCACAACAACGGTTGTATTTACTAAGGATTCTTAGGAAACAACAACTGGCTGAGAGTTTATTGACTACTTTCTATCGGAGTTCAATTGAGAGTATATTATCCTACTGTCTCTGTGTATGGTTCTTGAGCTGCACAGTGGCAGAGAAAAAGGCAATTCAGAGGGTGATTAAGATGGCCCAAAACATCATTGGCTGATCACTTCCCTCTTTGGAAGAACTGTATATGAATAGATGTAGGAGGAAGATACTTAATATATTGAATGACTCCTCTCATCCGGGACATCAGCTCTTTGAACTATTACCATCGAGAAGGAGATTTAGGGTATTAAGAACAAGGACGACCAGATTTAAGAACAGTTTTTATCGAAGTGCAGTTTTGAGTTTGAATGCAGGGTCATAAGATTTATGTGGAAGTGAATGAGAGTAATGGGGTTTTACATTTTTAAATTGCATAGAGATCATTGTTTGGTCGGTTGTGTTTAGTTTTAATTTAATTTAATTGTTTTTCTTTTAGTGGTGTTTGTCCAGTTTTTACTTGTGGAAGAGCACCTCATTTCGTTGCACCCGCTTGCGAGTGTAATGACAAATAAACTCTATCTATCTATCCTACCTCGTGCAATGCCTTGACGATAAACTTTGGAAACGGCATATCGACCAATTACGGTCGCGGCTTGCACCAGCCAATTTGCCACTCCCCTATGACCAAACTGAGGGGGGGGAGGTACGGAAGAAGATGAAGCACTAGGAAACCCGCTCGAAGGAAACGACGATTTAATTGAAACTCAGGAAGTGGATCCGGAGGGAGAAACATCTGCACCTCAGGGAATTGAGGAAAATGTCGGCAACGACGTAGAAGTGAACTCTGAACCAGAGACAGCCCCACTTGCAGACAATGATCTACCTCAGCGAGATTGCAACCAGCCGATACAACGAAAATCAAAGAGACTAAAAAGACAACTGTCCCATTTAAGGGACTATGTAACTGCGCCCTGAACTAAGAAACCAGGGGGAAGGGGTGTTGTGTATGCAATATAATTAATAAAGTGTGAGCTTGGAGTAAGTGCAGGGTTCTGGCCCTGCACTTCTGATTGGCTGTTAAGTGGCCGGACCAGATTGGCCCATTCAGGGGAATCCAATTGGCCCTTAACAGAGAGTTCTTATTGGTTATAAAAGCTAGCGTTCCTAGCTTGTTATTGGTTAAATGTTACAAGGTTTGCCTATATAAGGCGGGTTTTACTGATATTAAATGAGCAAGTCATGATGTAAATAAAGAGCTGAAGTTCACCGTTCAGAAACTTGTCTCCATTCTTTCTCGCCCATGCTCAAAACTTAACAGTTCCAGTTCTAATCTGGCCTAAGTGAGTGTTGAAGATCTGACTCTTTCCTCAGCCCCTGGGTTGGGAAGTGAGACTTGGGGAATATTTGGAGTTGGGGTGTAGAGAAATATTGCTCTCTTTTTCTGGACATTTATTTTTTGTTGGTTATGATATTTATGTTTTTAAAATACAAAATATCCTCATCATTATAGAATTGGGTGGTTTTAGAAATTTGATAAACCAACAAACAACAGGAGCGATTTTAGTTGTGGTCAGTCAAAATAGGTTGAATCTGCAGCCCTGAAAATCAGAGTTGAAACAATTATTCCAGGCTGTCACTTGGCACAATTAACTGATTCTAAATTGGGAAAAGAGAGCCAGTTTGATGTAGTGGCTAAGGCTAAAAACTGGGGACCATGAGTTCTAGTCCTGCTTTGCACACAAATTCAACTGGGTGACTTTGGACCAGTTCCTCCCTCTCAGCTATAAGAAGGAGTCAATGGCAAACTTCTTCTGGAAAAAAAAATCCTTGTGAAGAAAACTCAGAGCCTAGACCTACGAGCCAAGAACCCTCCTCCCCCACCCTCAAAAAATGGGGAAGCCCAGCTACAAGGATAAAATTGGTACTTGGATGATAAATCAATAGGAAATCCCAGGATGGGATCATGTTGATTTTCTGTATGAACCAAAAACCATCTGGCAGAAGACATTGCAAACCATTTCCATATTGTCAGAGAAACACATTGACATATCCATGAAAGGTCACCAGCAGTTGGCTTAAAATTGAGAAAGGTTGGAGTAGTAACAAATGGTAACTATTTGTTTGTTTGTGCCTATCAACATCTTTGAACTGTTCATTTTTGTCAGATGTCAATGTTTGCCCCTGGGGTTAGATTTCAAAACCACCCTTGTCCACTGCTTGCAGTTAATCTACAGCACAAATATTGATAAAGAAGTTTTTAACAGGTTAAATTGTCTTCTCAAGAGAGCTAGAACTGCACAACTACCCTCTAAGGTAGGTGGGGCAAGAAATAATAATTAATCCCAAGTCACACACTTTGAAGAAACCACTCTACCACTGTCAGTTGTTATGCATGGTAATCAAGGATCAATAGTCAGGGACTCAGCATTTTTCAGATGAAGTATGTAGAAATTCCTCCTCCTCCTCCTCGTTCCCCCTTCTTCCTGGAATCATCTTATTTTGTGTTCTTCTGTTCATCAGAAGTAGAATTAGCCTCACTCTGGACTAAGTCTCAGTGGGAAGAGAAGTTGGCACATTGGTGCAATCATAAGAATTGCTGTTGTTTGGGGGAAGTGTTTGGGGGAAGAAGAGAGAGAGAAAAATTTCACAGGGACACCTGTGAAAGTTTAGAACAAGGATAAAGAATCTTTTGAAAGTGGCCAGTGACACCAAGAATCCCTTTGAAACTTGCTGAACTTTTATTTATAATGCAAGAGAAAGGTCAAATTTTCAGTATGTGGGCTGTAAACATATTAGTTCAATAATTTAACCTGAATTTCATTCCCCCCCCCCCCCCCCGTTTAAAGTCATTTCTTCATCCTAGTCCTGTTACTACCTTGTTTGAGCATAATAAGCCTGTGAGACCAGCGCACTGCTCATAAACTAGTCAAGTACAACATGGGCTTGAAAAGGGCAGCGACATATCCCCAATCTATGAGAGGTAATTTTGCAATATTTAACCCTGCAGGGATCCTGTTCTTTCAACATCTAAGGTAATTTTCATTTTCATTTGGAATACAGTAGTTCAAGCACAGGTTTGCCAAGGGCCAAAGTGTATACGATGAGAAAGATCTGATAATATGATTTGCCAGGGTTTTAACGTGCAATAATGGAGGCTTCCTTTTTTCTTTTCTTTAAATTTTTTCTCCTATGCGGGCAGTCGTGGTCATGCAAACACAGTTGGGACTGGAATTACTGTCACTAAGTAAGGTGGTTGTAAAGTGAGATGACATGTGATCTCATCACTAAGTGAGGGCAATCCTGGCAGTCCTACTTGCTGTTTTCACTCCAGATGTTTGGGTCATTAAGCAGGAAGTGGAAGTTTGGAACCAGGTAAGGAGGTTGGGGATGCAGCACAGCGGTGGAGGAGGCTGTGCATGAATTGGGGGCAAGGAGGATACGGCACTGTGGTTTGAGTTCAGAGAGCCTGGGGAAAGAGAGAACAGGGTATGTACATTAAAGTGTGCAAGCACAGCAAGATCGGGGCTTCTTGGTCTGATGCAAGAAGTATTTGGTCTGATGCAAGAACTTTGGTGGATGCAAGAAGCTTTTGATTTGCAGTGTAGTGTGAAATCCAGCCCCATTTTTATACCTAGTATAAAAACACTAGGTATTTTGAATTAGAATATAAAAAAAATATACACAACTGGATTCCACATACATCTTTCGAATATCCCGATAGACTAATAGAGTTGTTACGGTAACTTTCGTTCTTGGTTCAACATATATTCAGGTCGCTACTGTTTACAGCCCTCAAATAAACTGCTTTGTTTTGCTGCCTTAACAAGGTTTGTGCAGTGCCGCTGAAGCTTTCTGCAGAAGTTAGGTAGGGTGGCAGAGCATAAGGCAACAGGGGTCTCAGAATGCAGGGTGATAAGGATGAGTGTGGTTGGGGTTTAGACTGGGGCAGTCCAGTCCAGCAGCATGGCACAAAGCAGTTTCTTGTTGCCAAGGGTACCTGCAGTTGTATATATTTTTTATATTTTAATTCAAAATACCTAGTATTTTTATACTTCTTCATACATACTTTTAAATAAATAGAATATTTTAGGAAAATAATTGGAAGAAGAAACATGCATCCTGTCATAGATTCAGGCATGGGTAGAATGAATGGAGACAGTCTTAGTTGGTGAACTTTCAACTCTTTATTGCATAGTGACTTCTAACTTGTATAACAACAACTCCACTTATATAGGTAATGCTAATGTTAAATAACCAATAGGAGCTTGTGAAATGCTAGCTCCAATACCAATAAGAGTCCTTCGTTAAGGGCCAATCAGATTCTCAGAACCCGACCAATCCGATCTAGCCGCTTAACACCCAATCAGAAGTGCAGGGCTAGAACCCTGCACTTTACCCCAAGCTTGCCTTTATTCAATTATTTACATACATAACACCCCTTCCCCCTGGCTTCACAATTAGTTTGTGACTATGTAGTCCTTTAAATAGGATGGTTGTCTCTTGGGTCTGTCAGATTTTCTTTGGACTGGCTGCATGCAGTCCCGTTGAGGTAGGGTGTTGTTTTGTAGTGGCTCGGCTTCTCGTTCTGGTGTGATTTCCCTTGGAGCGTACGATTCTTCTTCCTGCTCCATTTCCTGGGTTTCACTTGGTTCATCACTTTCCTGGAACAGGTTTTCTGGCATATCGTCATCTTCTCTTCCTCCTCCCCCCCCTCAGTTTGGTCGTTGGGAAGTTGTTGACTATCAGTTATAAGTCGTGACCGTAATTGGTCAATATGTCTTTTCCATAGTCTCTCATCAATACATTTTACAATATAGGATCTGGGCCCAGTCTCGCGTATTATCGTTGCTTCAATCCAAACTGGGTCGCCCGATAAATTCCTTGCATAAACGGGGTCGCCTACCTTGAAGGTACGGTAGCGTCCGCTGGATCCTGGAGGCTTCTCTGGCTCGTAAGCAGGATGCAGTCGGTCGAGGCGGGAACGGAGTTTTCGCCCCATGAGAAGTTCAACGGGAGTTCTGCCGGTTTCGCTGTGCGGAGTGATGTGTTGTAGAAGTAGAATGCGGTTTATTTTTTCGTCAAGATTATCATAGTCCATCTTTTGTAAGGTCTTTTTTACAAATTGTACCATGCGTTCCGCTCGGCCGTTGGTAGCAGGATGCGCCGGCGAGGTGAGCGCATGGCGGATGCCATTGTCAGCAAGGTACTGTTCAAACATTAGCGCTGTAAACTGTGGTCCGTTGTCGGACACCAGGACGTCCGGCAATCCATGAGTTGCAAAGAGTCTATTGAGGACTTTAATGACTGCCTCGGAGGTTGCATTGGCCATCCGATGAATTTCTAACCAATTAGAGTATGCATCGACAGTCAACAGCAATGTCTGTCCTTTGATCGGCCCTGCGAAATCCAGGTGGATTCTGGACCAGGGTCCACGTGGCGTCTCCCATTCGGTCGGTGCAGCTTTTGGTGGTGCGTTGCTGGTTTGTTGGCACTTGGTGCAGGCCTTGACCCATTGCTCGATGTGTCGGTCCATGCCTGGCCACCACGCGTAGCTCCGTGCGAGAGCCTTCATTCGTACGATCCCGGGATGTCCTTCGTGCAAGATTTGTAACAGTGTCTTTTGGAGTCGTTCTGGGACGACGACTCTATCGCCCCAGATAACGCAGCCTTTTTGAGAAAAAAGTTCAGTTTGTCTTGTTTTAAATGGCGCGAAGTCATCTGGGATCTGCTCCAATGGCCATCCACACTCTACCCAGTCTAGGACTCGTGCTAGGGTGTGGTCTCGTCTGGTCTCCCTCGCAATATCTCAAGTGGTCATAGGAGGCAAGTTGAGCGTTTCGATTTGTAACGCCGATACTGTTGGTCCGGATCGTCGAGGGTCTCTGGTAGCGGTGCTCTGCTGAGTGCGTCAGCATGGGGAATGGCTTTCCCCGGTCGATGTAACAATCGATAATTATAAGCAGCTAGAAACTCTGACCAGCGAGTCATTCTTGGGGACAATATATAGGGAGTTGGTTTGTCCCCAGCGATTATCCCCAATAAAGGTTTGTGGTCGGTTACAATTGTAAATGTCCTTCCATATACATAATCATGGAATTTTTTTACGGCTGACACAATTGCAAGAGCCTCCTTGTCTATTTGTCCATAGTTACGTTCTGCCTGGGATAGAGTCTTCGAAAAGTATGCAACGGGAGCCTCATTTCCATTAGGTAGCACATGGCTTAAAATAGTGCCCACCCCAAACGGTGAGGCATCACAAGTTATAACCAAGGGTAATGTTTCATTATATTGCATAAGTACAGAATCAGATGTAAGTAAATCTTTTACATTTCTAAACGCTTTTTCTTCTCGGTAACCCCAAACCCATAATGCTTTCTTATCTAATAACCTGTGTAATGGTTCAGCCACAGTCGCCTTATGCGGTAAAAACACATTGTAGAAATTGATAAGGCCTAAAAATGCTTGAAGATCAGTTTTGTTTCGAGGTCTGGGAGCATTCCTAATTGCCCTTAGTTTACTTTCAGTTGGGTGAATACCCTGACTATCAATGCGATAACCTAGAAATTCAACACTGTCGGTATACAGATAACATTTATCCCTTTTTACTTTCAATCCCGCTTCTTGGAATTTTTTAAGAACACATTTTAAACGATTCTGCAGAATTTTTTTACTAGGAGCTGCAATCAATACGTCATCAAAATACGGAACCATGCCCTTGATTCCCTGTAACAATCATTCCATTAAACCTTGGAATATTCCCGGGGCCACACTCACCCCGAACTGCAATCGGGTACATTTAAAAGCACCTCTGTGCATTACTATCGTTTGGGCTTGGGCTGTTTTATCATCCACGGGCAATTGTTCATAAGCTTGAGCTAAATCTAGCTTAGCGAAAAACTTTCCACCTCCCAGAGAATGAAGGAGGTGCTGCACCACTGGCACTGGATACGCGTTCTGTTGGAGGGCGTGGTTTAGAGTGGCCCGGTAGTCCCCACAGATTCGGATTGACTCATCTGGTTTAATGGGGGTTACAATAGGAGTTTCCCATGGGGAATGATCAATGGGTTGCAGTACCCCTTGTTTAATTAGTTTGTCAAGTTGTTCATCTATCTTGGCCTTAAGGGCGAACGGAACTCGACGGGGCTTTAAACGGATCGGGGTGACCTTAGGGTCGAGACTGAACGAAATTGGGGTCCCCTTATACTCGCCCAGACGATCTGCAAAGACATCGCTGAATTCAGACATAAGATCCTCCTCCCACTCGCAATCACCGACTCGGTTCACGCCGGCTAACTCGATGCCGAGTGGCGCAAACCATTGGAGGCCCAACAAACTAGGCCTGTCCCTATCGATGATCATTAGAGGTAAGTATGCCGTATGCTTTTTAAACGAGATGCAGACTCGACAAGACCCGACCACAGGGATCCGATTCCCTTGGTAATCTTTAAGGATAAGGCGTTGCATTCGAAGGTCTTGGTGTTGGATGGTAGGAATGAGCTGCTTTAATGTCTTCCATGACACCATCGAGAGGGACGATCCCAAATCGACCTCCATATGGCAGGGTTGTTTCTCTATGGCTACTATAACTCGAATCTTCTTAGCGTCCAGGGCCGAGGCGTGACCTATAGTGATAGTATGGTGAGCCTCTTCTTTCTGCAATGCTCAATATCTGTTGGAGTGGTTTGCTGGGTCTCGCCTTACAGGACCGCTTCCTGCCAATTGGCGAAAGTTGGTTCCCTTTGAGGCCGGGCTTGGTCCCGGTAAACTGCGACAGACTCGACTGATGTGGCCTCGTTTCCCGCACTCGTGGCAGAGTGCGTCGCGGAATTTGCAGTCTGCCCTGGGATGGTTTGCCCCGCAGCCAGCGCAAGGGCGTGAGGTTTTGGGATGAGGGTTCTGGTCGGAACGCAGTCGATGGACCCCTTCTTTGTCGCTGGCTGACGATGAAGAGAGGTCCTCGTAGTGAGATGTCGCCTGTCGGTGGGTTTGTGGGGTTTCGGCTTCGCCGTAGCTGCGCCGCTGATTTTTTTGTTGCCTCAGCGGCGGTGGCTTCGGCGATGGCGTCAACAAGGCCGATGTCGCCCTTCACCATTATCTTGCTCTGCACGTTTGGTGCATCTAATCCCAGAATTAGGCGGTCCTTCAATGCTTCATCTAAGTCTGTGAACCCGCAGAGGCCTCCCAAGTGCCGGAGGTCTGCCACGAAGTCAGCCACACTCTCTCCTTTTCGTTGGCTTCGTTGATAGAACTTGTGGCGTCTCACGAGTGTGGGTACGGTTGGCGCGTAATGGTCTCTCAGGAGAGGTTCGAGGTCATCCCAGCTTATTGCTTTCACTTCTCGAGGCTTTGCGAGGGCTTTAGCCATTTTAAAGACAGCCGGGCCGCAGTACGTCAGGAACAGCGCCCGCTTCTTGGCTGGTGTGGCATCCTTCAGGTTGTTCGTTTCGAGGAACATCTGAAAGCGATCCATGTAGGATTCCCAATCCTCTTGGGATGGATCGTACGGAGCGGGTGGTACGATGCCGCCGGACATGGCTTCCATTGGTGGCGCCATTTTGACACGTGCTCTGTTTTTCTTCCAAGTTCCTTAAGATCAGATGTCTCCAAATCCCACCCTCGTCGCCAGTGTCATAGATTCAGACATGGGTAGAATGAATGGAGACAGTCTTAGTTGGTGAACTTTCAACTCTTTATTGCATAGTGACTTCTAACTTGTATAACAACAACTCTACTTATATAGGTAATGCTAATGTTAAATAACCAATAGGAGCTTGTGAAATGCTAGCTCCAGTACCAATAAGAGTCCTTCGTTAAGGGCCAATCAGATTCTCAGAACCCGACCAATCTGATCTAGCCGCTTAACACCCAATCAGAAGTGCAGGGCCAGAACCCTGCACTTTACCCCAAGCTTGTCTTTATTCAATTATTTACACACATAACACATCCCTTTTATCCTAAGAACTAGGAATAGAGGGTATGTCCAAATAGCAAGACTTTACCATTTTTCAGATGACCAGCAGGGTCTAAGTACTTTAGCTTAAAACAAAACCAGTATTAACAAAAGCACTAACATGTTTATTTATAAGGCTAAGGATGGAGTGGGGTGAAGTCTTGAACTTACAGAATATCCAAGATGTTTGATCTTCTTCTGATGATAGGAGATCACATATCGAAATCATTGCCTTCATTCAGTCAGTCTGATCTAGAAAGTGCCTCATCAATTGAGTTTGTGCAAGAAGCTAAGCTAGGCTAAAATGGAGATGGGTAGTTGCTAGATGCCCAGCCATTTTGTTAATATTTGGGGTGAACCAGCTCTCTATATTAAGCCATCATGTGGTTCATCTGGACACAGAACAGTTGTATGAGCACAACTTCTGTCCATTTATTTTTTAAATCCAGATTGAAGATTTGGCATACTGTGTGAAGCCAAGCAATTAGCCTGAGCAGAGATTACTCCAGAGGTGATATTCAGCAGGTTCTGACCAGTTCTGGAGAACCGGCAGTGGAAATTTTGAGTAGTTCAGAGAACTGGCAAATACCACCTCTGACTGGAGATTTTACACTATCCTTCTTCTGCCGTGCCCACCAAGCCACGCCCATGGAACCAGTAGTAAAAAATTTGAATCCACCACTGGATTGTTCCACATAAAAGGTTTCATCCTGTTTAGGTAGCTCTGCACACCAGATATGGGGTTGATTTTGTAGAGGCAGAACAGCAATAGATCAATCCCCCAATAGCGGCATTTTCAATCAGGAAGATTGGTGCAACTTAGTCCAATGAATTATGTTAAGAAACTGGGGAAGATTGAGGGGAGGCCATCAAAAGAGCTCTCAGTGTCTGAGGTAAAATTTTTTGGTGCTTTCAGTTACCTCCCACCTACCCCAATTTTTGAGGCTCCATTTAACACCTAGAATGCTTTGCTGGCTGCAGCAGCTCTAGCTGTGGATGAAATGGCTCACTTTCTTCAAAAGCCAAAGAGTGTGAGTACCAACTAGGAGAGAAAATAGGGGCATATGGATAATGAAAAGAGAAGAAAGAAAGAAGATGCAGGTGAATGAATTCTTCTGTTTTTATACACCAATTAGGAAAGGAGAGGACACAGTAATGCTTGGGGCTTCCTGCTGCCAGCGAGAAAGGCATTAAGCTGGCAAGCTTAGGAGTCCCACCGCTTGCTTGAACACAGAGTGCATTAGTACATTGTGTCATGAAGCCATGATTTCTTGCACTCCAGGATTAAAAACTAAAGGTAATGTTTTCACTTCACTTCTCCATTTAGATTTTTATAGAGCTCCCTAGGCTTAAAATTTGGCTTCCATTGGAAAATGCTTCTTACTTTCCAGGTCTCTCCATTTTAAAAACCCTTCTCACTTGGTCTATCATTTAGTGGGGCAGGTTCACCTATGAAACAAAATGAGAGTGTATAATTGTAGCTGTCTTTTAAAAGTCAAAATTAATGCAGTTTCCTTGTTCCATTAAAAATGTCAGTGTGGGTGTGTACATGCCTTTTGTGCAGGGGAAGTAATCTAAAATATGTGTACACACCCACACATCCTTTTAAGTCAGAAAGCTGGTGTGTTCTAAATTATACAATACAGCACAAACTCGGTCCAAAGAAACAGGCATTTTGACTATTGGGATTTATGACTATGAAATAAGGAGCATCAAAGCACCAGTTATAAAAAAACAATAATGAAGGAAAAGCTAAGCAGGAATTTTCTGTATGATTACTAATTAAAACGACATAAGCAAATACGCTTAGGATTGCACGTCATGGTTACAATTTTCTGCAAATTGTTCCTGTATTTGGTCCATACCCCAAAGAGGTATAGGTGGACCATTTTCTGACTGATATTTTTGCACATTTTCATTATAAGCCTGTCTTTTTCTGTTTCTGCACTAAGTGGCTTAATTTATTTATCTTTATAATTTGCATTAAAATATACATGCATATTCATAAACATATTTTACTGGAAATTATTCATGATATAGCACATTTCATGCTCTCTTATTAACTGTATGGGAAATTTGGAGTAATATAGAACTGATTTCATTTAAAAATATGGAACAGTAAATGCAAAACTGAAGAAGATTCTCAAATCAGTAATCTTTGCACTGAAGTAAATGTAGATAGAATTAGATTGTGTTGCTAGTATACATGTTATTCTATAACACGAACAGAAGAAGTTTGGTGCAGTGGTTAAATGCAGTGGCCTAGAAGCTGGGAGCCAGAGAGTTGTAGTCTCCCTTAGTTGTAAAACTCAGCTGAGTGATATTGGGCTAGTCATGGTCTCTCAGCCCAGCTCACCTCAAAGAGTAGTTGTTTTAAGGAAAACAGGGAAAAGCATTAAGTATATATGCTACTAAGGATCCAGAGTTTAGTCATTTATACTTTTCTGCCTTATTAATACTTTGTATGACATTCCTCACCACTTTTAAGAAAAACATGCAAAATAACAGACATGGATTTATAAACCATCTACCCTGTTAAACTCATAACTTGTTTGGCTGTACACAAGGGGTAGAGGTGGTGAAAATAGACCTGCTGATTTAAGCTTGCTTTGAATAGTTTGATGCACAATGCTAATGAAACAAAGGTGGAAGCAAGATCAATTCATCAAAACAATTGAAGACAAGTAGCTAATATTTCTTAAAACGCACTTGATAGTCTTGACAACATATTTTAAATCTCTTGAGTGTTGAGGAACAAATACTCCTGTTTCCCGTGAATTTTCTCATTTGCGTTGATTTAGGAAGAAGCTTATGGAATCCTAAAGAAGATATTTATACACTTACCTGCTCACAAATGGGATAAGGGGCAGGATGTGCTTTTAATCAAGCAAGTTTACTGATTGGCACAGGTAATTTTGCCCAACATTTGGACATGCCTGATTTGAATCTTGCAGGATCTTAAGTCTAACTGTAATTAGAAAGTGTCCCAGATTTACAAGAAATCAAGCTATTTTGCATTTTTGTTCTCTAGGGGAATATTTTTTAAGCACTTCTTGAGAACCCAGCAGTTTAGAATTATAGAAACACAATAGCATTAATGTCTATATTTGGATGTTTTTCCAATTTAATGATTTTATAAGTAGAGAGGGAGATATTATTATTGAAACATGAGAGGCAGAGGGGAAGCTCTGTCACTAATGATTATATGGATGGTAAAGACATTTCTATGGATGCAATGGTATATCTGTGTGAATGTATTCACTTCAGAAATAGGAAATTGGCTGCTGCCAATGACATATAGTAAACCAGTAATTCAGGGGTGGGATTCAAATTTTTAACAACTGGTTATGTGGGTGTGGCTTAGTTGGTGGGTATGGCTTGATGGTCATGGTTAGGCGTGGCCAACTCAACACCCCTCACATTGAGGCACACATCTTCTTCCCTGGCCTCTCATGACAGTGGGGATGCTGCAACAATTGTAAATGTAAAAAACAGTCATAAGTCACTTTTTTCAGTGCCATTGTAACTTTGAATGGTCACTCCACACAAGCAAAGTACCAGCAAAGGAGGGGGAAAAAAACTCCAGAGAAGTTCCAGAGACAGGAAGTCCAGTCCTGTCAAGAATGTAATAAGGATTAATGGAGAGGCAGTTTCTGTAAGCAACACCAGAATATTTCCTTCCTGCCTTCCTTACAGGATTAGGCCAGTAATTTCTTCTAACAACCGGTTCTCTGAACTGCTTAGAATGTTAACAACTGGTTCTAGTGAATAGGTGCGAACCTAGAATCCCACCCCTGCAGTAATTCTCTGTTTCTTTACCATCTTAATTCTGGAAATCACAGTCTGAGAGATATGATGGACTAGCCATGGATAAATGGAAATGAAATCTTAACAAATCAATCATTGTGAATGATAACTAACCCAGGGACAAAGGGTCACCAGTCTATTGTCAGTGGATTTTAAGATCAGGTTTGCAGCTTTTATTCATAAGTGCTCAGGCAGCAGCAACAAGGCTGCTTTTTAAGTCGATGAAATAGTGCTGACTAATACCACCAGTAGATAAATTATAATTCCTTTATAAAGTCAACTGCATTGACTCCTATTTCATTTCTAAGCTGAATTCAAACTATTGGGATCAAATTAATAAAGGCCTGTTTCCTCTGTCTTGAATCAGCCATTCTACAAAACCTTGGTAGGGAAAGCCATCGAGTGTCTTAACCCACTTCTCTGGTCAGCTGGAAATTAGTGGCAGGTTGCCCGTTTCTAAAGAGATTAGTACACAGAAGCTTGCCTTACTGTTTTTGCTTTCCTGGAGATCTTGCTCAAGGTCAACTGGGAAAAGGGACAAGGAAGGAGATTAATATGCGTGTGATTCCTGAATAAGTGTGAATGCATGTGAATGAAGCTTGTTGCTTCTAGGAGCTCAAGGTAGTTTACATGGATAGCAAACATACAGATGAATGTTTGAATTAAGCAGCACCTTTTGTGACTGCAAGAAGAGTCAGCCTTCAAAGACAAGCTCAGGTTGCCTTCTTTGAACACCGACATAGTATTCTTCAAACATCCAGGTCTACTTGGAGGCTCTAAGTATACTTTCCCTTGCTAGGTCCTCAGTAAAGCCATGGCTTTATTTTCTTACCTCTTTCAAATTATTAACTCTGTGCCCAGCCTTTTCATTTTAAAATGGGGTAAGTGTGTGTGTGTGTGTGTGCATGTGCATAAAATGCACTTAATTTTGGCAGGGTCATCAGTTTACCTTTATAATTCCACATTTAACTATCTTTGGGACCAAGCAGATGACCATGCTGGTGAAGACAGATTTATGCTATTCTGTACCCACTGCTCAGTAAAATCTAGTGTTCTATCTATAATTACTCTAAGAAAATCATGTCCCATTGATTCTTTCACCATAATAATAACCTTAATCCTCAAGCTTTTAAAAATGCAACTTTAAAAAAGTCTTTACCTTTTCTTTTCAATTTATTTCCCAAGCCACAATAATAACATATCTGCAGCAAAATAAGAAAGACAAAGGACCAGTAGGGTTTCTTTTATGGAATGCTTTTAATGCCACTTTTCCTATGGATGTCACAACATGATGCTCTCTAGCTCACAGCTGGGTGAACTGAGATGGCAATTTTGATGGAAACTATATAAAGAAAGTATTGCTCCCAAAAATGATGAATGGTTAATTAACAACAGATGAACTGGCAATACTCCTCTTCTCTTCTCTTCTCTTCTCTTCTCTTCTCTTCTCTTCTCTTCTCTTCTCTTCTCTTCTCTTCTCTTCTCTTCTCTTCTCTTCTCTTCTCTTCTCTTCTCTTCTCTTCTCTTCTCTTGCCTCGCATCGCATCGCCTCTCCTTCTTGTCTCTTTCTCTTGCTTTAAGGGCAGGGGCATTGCACAAAATTATCTAGAACAGTGGTTCCCAAACTTTGTCAGTCCATTAGCCCCTTGGTGGTACAAACTCATCCTCGGTGCCCCCCACCCAAGGGTGGGATTCAAATTTCTGTGGGCATGGCCTAATTTGAGGGTGTGGCTTGCTGGTCATGTGACTGGGTGGGTGTGGCTTGCTAGTCATATGACTGGCTGGTGTTGCTTGCTGGATGGGCATGGCTTGCTGGTCACATGACTGGGTGGAGTGGCCAGATAACTGGCAAACAAGTGGTCCTTACTTAATGGCTGGTTGTTTAGCAAGTGTTCTAATTTATGACTGGCCTCCCCAGAGATACTTGACCTGTTTTTGGAATTTTGACAGCCATGCACACACATACACACACACTGCCTTCTAACCCTTCTGGAGCAAGTCATTGGACTAGAATCGGCAAAGCATCTCTGATTAGATTCTAGTAGTGAATAAAATCTAATCAGAGATGCTTTGCTGATTCTTGTTGATTTGTTTTATTTGTATCTCTTTATTTTATGTTGCTGAATTGCATTGACATGTGTGTCCCTTCTGGTGATCAACCCAGAAGCTTTTGTGACTCTTTGCAGCAAAAATTACTGACCTCTGGCTTTGCTCTACTTTTCAAACATGCCGCCACTGCTGCGTTGTAGGTGCCGGCCCTGCAGGTCCACCCCATTGAGCCCACTGCACTGGAGGGACCTGCCCAAGCAAGTCAAGTCAATGGGGTGAGCCTGAGAGAGGGAGAGAGAGAGAGAGAAGGAAGAAAAGAAACAGAAAAGTGTTATGAACTAATAAAGGCGATTAATAAAGTTTTAACAACCTTAAGTAAAAAGCAGGGTTCTAATCCTGCACTTCTGATTGGCCGATAATAGCGACATCGGATTGGTCCTTTCTGGGACATCTGATTGGCTGTTCACGAGCCAACTCTCATTGGTTCAAGGGTTTAACACTTCCATGTTTTTCATTGGCTAATAGGACAGCAGCCAACCCTATAAAAGGGCTGCTGCTGCCCTAGGTGATTGCTCTGTTCAGTATGCTTAATAAAGAGTTGAAGTTCACTGTTCACTGCCTCGTCTCCGCTCCTTGCACCCATGCGCAGAACCTAACAAAAAGGGAAGGAAAGAAAAGGGGACAAAGAAAGAGAAGGAAGGAAGGGACAGAAAGAAAAAGAAATAAAGAAGGAGGGAGGGAGAAATATAATGAGATATCTATTTTAGTCCAATCACCTGCTCCAGCAGGATTAGAAGGGAGTCTGTGTGTGTGTGTGTGTGTGTGTGTGTGTGTTCTGCTTGTAATTTACCAGTACATTTTGGTTTTGCCTTCTTCAGAATTGGCACTGTAATACATTGGGGAAAAGTAATTTTTAGGGTGGTGATCTGGTCCAATTGATCCTGCTTAAAGTCTCAACAAAATGTGAGAGCTTCCTGATAGTCATGACCATGTTTCGTCCACAAAACCTTTAATAGAAGCCAAAGATGTTTCAATGTGCTGGCAAAGATGTTTCAACGTGGAAAAGGGCCTCAGTCTAAACTAGGCCTCATTTCAATCTGATGCATCAGGTCTCTCTCTCTCTCTCCCTCTCTCTCTCTCTCTCTCTCTCCCTCCCTCCCTCCCAGGCTGGCTTTGTTCTACTTTCCCATGCCTGCGGAGCTGGCGCTTCGAACATGGATGGATGGATGGAGAGAGAGAGAGAGAGAGAGGTAGGTAGGTAGGTAGATAGATAGATTGGTAGGTAGGTAGGTAGGTAGGTAGGAAGGCAGGCAGGCAGAACTTTTGGATGGATATATGGATAGGTAGATAGGTAGGTATATAGATAGATCTATATTAGTAGATAGGTAGGTAGGTAGACAGAAAGACAGATAGGCAGGCAGCTAGGTAGGTAGGCAGGAAGCTAGGCAGGCAGACATTTTGGATGGATGGATGGATGGATGGATGGATGGATGGATGGATGGATGGATGGATGGATGGATGGACGGATGGACGGATGGACGGACGGACGGATGGACAGACAGAAAGAATGCAATAGTGGCAGCACTTTGGGAAAGTAGAGCAAAGCCAGCGTGGGAATTGAAGCCCACACAAGTTGCCAAGGTTGAGAAACATGGGCTGAATATATCAACCCAGCCATTCTGGTTTAGAGTTTAGCATGCTGTTTGATTCCGGCTTAATCAATAAACCATGGTTTCCTGCTCCTTAATGCAGCTGCCCCTCTGCCCCTTCTCCAGCCCCCTGCCCCAGTTCTTTCTTTGGCATCCAATTTTGCAATGCCAACCTCCCTGGGGCAGTGATGCAGCTGACTTCACCCTCTTTGCTTCAACCCAAGGTCCACTTCCATCAGGCCAAGCAAGGGGAGGTACTCTGCACACGCTCAGAGACTCCCAACTTCATGGCAGCGTTCTGCCGACCTTTACGCTCCGCCTGGGAGGAGAAAGGCATGTAGAAGCAGCCCAGACTGGTGGAGGTGGAGGGAACAATCACTTGGGAGCTAAGTAAGCATGCAAGCAAGCGCAGGGCTCGGTCGGAAGAACTGGGCTACAGAGGGAGGCTAGGTTCTAGGTCCAGGACAGCCATGTATAGGTGAACCGAACTGAGCCACATGCCTTGGAGAGCTGCAGCTGCACCCACCCTTTTTCTGTGCACAAGCCTGGCTGGCTGGAGAGGCAGAGGCCAGGTGGGCGCTGCATGCTTCCTTGTTCTCCTCTGGGGAAGGGGGCCCTAACACTGGACCACCCACCTCTTCCACTGCATGCCTTGGGAGGGTTTTGCTTTCGGGCCTTCTGGTGCACCTCCACCGCTTCCACCGGAGAGGGCAGCCTGCAAGCTAAAGTGCCCCCTTTCCACCACCTCCCACTGTCTCCCCCCCAGGCTTGGCAAGGCTCACCACATGCGGGTTCCGCATTTGAGGCACTGGCTACGGAGTGATGAAACAGTCAATGGGCTGCATGGCCAGCAGTCAGTGAGCCTGCGGGGCGGTGCCTTGAAGGCTTCCCTGCTGCCTCTTAGCACCCCCCTAAGGCATCCCACTGCCCCCCAGGGGACAGTATCACCCACTTTGGGAACCACTGATCTAGAACATGCAGCAATTGTAGATACCTTTAGTAGTTTTGATTACTAGAAATTCCTCTTCATCAAACACCAATGAATTGATGGGTAAGTTCACACACAAGTTATTTTGTTTCTCCAAATGAAAGGTAACTTGTGTGTGGACTTGCTCATCAACTCATGCTGTTTCAAGAAGAGGAACTTCTAGCAATCAAAACTACTAAATATATCTACAATTTTGGTACTTTCTAGTCAATTTCATGCAATGCCTCTATCCTTAAAAGACAAAAATGTCTTCTGGAACTTTCCCAGCCAATGTGGCACTCATCCAATGTTTCAGATAGCAATTCCCATTCACTCCAACCAGTATGTCCATAAACACACAAATTGCATTTGTGTTCAAAATGATTGTGGCCCTGCTATAGTTCTAACACACAGTATGAGCCTTTTTAATTAAGATAGAATTTTATTTCTGAAATCTTCATCCACTCTCTCATTTGCTGCTGGTTCTTTCTTTAAAAATTGCAGTGAAACTTGCAAATTCACAAGGAAAAGATTTACAAATGTTCTCAACAGTACTCATCCATATGGTTACCTAGAAAGAAGTCACATTACTTTTAGCACACTTAATTTCTAAGTTATCATAAACAGTATAGGAATATAATGTGAATCTTGAAAGAACTGTGCTTAAAAATTTGCCCTTCTGGTAAATAAGATTTTTTTCAATATTATGGTTTTCATGTTCTCTATTTATCTCTAGATGGGATCCCTGTCACTTACTCCTCACTTGGTTAAATTTCTTTTTGAGATTTATACAAGAAAACAAGAACAAATGTTAGCTTCTGAAAGCCGTAACATAAATGGGAGTGTTGGGGGGGAAAAAACAGGTTTTTGCCAATTTTCTGATATCTGCAAAGTTGAATAGCCATTATATAATGCATAGCTACCTATAGCACAAAGATGTCTTCTTAAAATCAGATAATTGTTAGTGCAGAGGCTATAGTAGTTGGTGGTATAGCAAGTGAAGTGAATACAATAGAATTCAAATGGCAATTCTGTTCACAAAAGAAGCTCAGAATACAGTTTGAAGAATTGCAGTAGCTTAGACTCTGTAAATACATCTTCAATCCGTTAGCTTTCTTTCAATCAATATTAAAATATAGCACATGGCCTAGATTTTAAAATATTGCAAGGTTTTATTTACAAATGGTGTTATTTTCAAGACAGAAAAAAGAAAGAAGGAAAAGGTGAACAATATAAATTGGAATTTGCAAAATTTCTAATACCTGCATTTTAGGATTGATAAAATTATCATTGACAGTTATATAAATAATATTTTAATAATTATTTATTAAATGTATGTGCTGCCCAACTCCCAGTGGGGGACATATCAGAACAGGGTAGCCAATTTTATATATTGAAAAATAGCAATATGCCCATGCTTCCTATTTTAGTAAATTAACAGATCTCTCTTTCTCTCTATGACTTTTCAAAGATACCAACTTTAAATGATATAATAGCAGAGATAGCTCTGGATTTCTAATTTAGAAAGAGATTGAAAAGATGAATCAGTTTTAAAAATGACCAAATCTAGTTTCCTCTTTAATTCCTTTTTATGGTAGGAAATGTTTTAGAAAACTTAATTATAAGAATTATGAACAATTTAGAACCTAACTAATGAATAATTAAATGAATATGTAAAGAGACCTGGGAAGAGATCTCTTTTTCATCCTGGGATTTGCATAATTAAATATCCCCCTACCTTAATGACTGTCCAGTAGATATTCATAAGTAGTTATTCATTATACATGGATTCCCCATAAACACAGGTTCCTTCTTTTATATAAAAGCTTTTCTGCTTGAGCAATTAAAGTTTCATTTCCATTAGAGTCTGACAGACATTCACCAGCAGAGAGGAGAAATGATGATCAGTTGTAGCACATGGAAAATCAAAATGTTGTTCAACCTCACGGCTCTCTTCCCATGTTCCTTGAAAATGGGAGAAATCATCTATATAGCAGTAGCAATAGCACTTGCATAGACTTAGACTTACATACCAATCTATAGTGTTTTGTAGCACTCTCTGAGCAGTTTAAAACTTCAGCATATTGTCCCCAACAATCTGGCTCCTCATTTTACCAACTTCAGAAGGATGGAAGGCTGAGTTAACCTTGAGCCAGTCAAGACTGAACTCCTGGCTGTGGGCAGAGTTAGCCTGCAATACTGCATTCTAATCATTGCACTTCCATGACTCCTAATTTACATGTATCTTAATGTGTGTATATGTAGAAAATCTCAGGAGGTAGCAGCATCTGACTATAGTTATCTAGGCTCGGACCCTAAGCAGGACCTGAGTTTTCTGGTTTGTTTTTGGATAGGAAATATAGCAATAGCACTTGCACTTTTATATTGATTCATAGTGCTTTACAACCCTCTCTGAGCAATTTACAGAGTCAGCATATTATCCACAACAATGTGGGTCCTCATTTTACTGACCTCAGAAGGATGAAAGGATGAATCAATCTTGAGCTGGTGAGAATCGAACTGCTGAACTTCTGACAGCCGGCAATCAGCAGAAGTAGCCTACTTTATTCTAACTACAGCATCACCATGGTTCTTGCTAGGACTCCTGTTTTTATAAAGTACCCTGAGAGTTGAAAAAAAACAACATTAGAAGAAAACAAGTAAGTAATTTTGTTTTCCATATCCTGGGCACTTTGCAGAAACAACATACTATTATTCAACTGAAATTGTATGCTTATCTTAGCTTTCAGGATCAGTAATGCTTTAAGGTTGAAATTCAGATGTGATAAAAAAAAAAAAATCTAAACTTAGGCATTTTCTCTCTGTAATCTCTTTTGTCATACTGTCTTGCATAAGATTTTGCTTCAGAGGTGGAATTCAGCAGGTTCTGACCAGTTCTAGAGAACTGGTAGCGGAAATTTTGAGTAGTTCAGAGAAACAGCAAATACTACCTCTGACTGGAGATTTTATAGTGTCTTTCCCCTGCCACGGCCAACAAGCCACAACCACAGAACCAGTAGTAAAAAAATTTGAATTCAACCACTGTTTTGCTTATTTTGTAAATGTATAAAATTTATCAATCAAGTGTAGAAGTAGTCACACTATTGTTCAATTTATAGAGTTGTATGTAATGCCTTACCTGGGATTACAACTTCCTACATCCTAACATCAGGAAACAGCCATATAGTGTCCATGGTACAGGACAAATTTTACTGTAATAATCATACATGTAGAAGAAAATCCTAGCCTCTTAGAAAACATTAAGATTTGCCATTGCCTTAGTAACCAAAACCAATCCTTTTTAGATCTTGTATCTAAATGAAACAAAGCTTACGTGTTTATAAGATTGGGTTATATGCATCTTTTGTTATCTGTATTTCTTTTTTCCTGCTACTCATCATTGCCTAAGAAACTGTATTTTCCTTATGTTGTGTTGTAAATTAGAAAGTTTATTTTTGGTCAAGGCTATGTTACTGAAACAAAAGCTTCCTGACATGCTAATTGTATCTAGTGATTTTAGATGATATGCCCAAATGCTTTGAAGTAAAGTATTCTGTTTTAGAGCAGTGGCCCCCAACCTTTTGGGCACTAGGAACTGATTCTATGGAGAGAGGTTTTTCCACAGACCAGAGGAGGCATAGTTTCATGTGCTGTCTGTGTTAGATCGGGTAGATCGGTTCCCACAGAGATGCGAGACCAAAGTGAACAGTCAGCTCTTTATTTAGTATACAGTTCTGTACAGGACCTAGGAATTGCAGCAGCTCTTCATATAGAGCTAGCTTGTGGCTCAGCGGCCAATGACAGCGCTTTGAATCTCCCGCGATCAGCTCGGCCAATCGCAGTAAATTCTTAGCGCACCAATCACGGCCGCTTAGTCAGCCAATCAGGTTGCGGTCCGTGTGGACCAATCAGAATTAAAGATTTGGAGAATGCTAATATAGAACAGCCTGCATCCTGCAGATGGGGCTCCACTTGTTTGCCTGGCTTGGTTTCTGGCATATTGCAGACCGGTGGCAGTCCATGGACCGGGAGTTGGGGATACCTGTTTCAGAGCATTTATTTAAAATTTTGTCAAGTTTACAAGGTAAATGATCTTGAACAATGAAAAAGATGCTATTGAATGAATGAGTTCTATTGATGGGATATCCTTATTACAATGCAAAAGGCACAGAGCATTTTGAAGGCAAACAGATGTGTTATTTATTAAGCTTCCACAATAAAATGCAGTGATATTTAGAATGTCACAAGGCTTGTTAATGTGGTTCCTGCTGTGGAGATTCCTATCCCTTTGGAAGTCCATGTCTCATATTGATTGCTTAGTAACTCTTTTAAAAACCCAATGAAATGAAAGATTCTGGCAAGAGTTTATTAGATTTCTCACCTACTTGAATCTGAGGAATTCAAAATAGGGAGAAAGCTAGTTGGAGCAAATAGAAACTGTACCATACATAAAAAGTACACCCCCACAAATAGCAATGTAGCAATGTAGACTCTACTACTTTCAATTGCCTGAATTTCCTGTGACCATATGGGTCACGTTTGAGTTGCTGCTTTACTTCAGCTACCAATGAAAGCTACCTTTTGAGAAGAATATATGTTTTTAAAGATTTTTGTCAGCCACAGTTCTCTAATGATTCTCAGCAGAATTGCTTTTGTAGAGAAAGATGTGTACCATCTGGTCAGCTGAATTTATGTTTGCCATTCATAAGGTTTCTTTTGAAGTTTTTTCTCCAAAACGGTATAACATCCACCTTTTTGATAATTGCATGTCAGGATTTTGGCCTCACAATGAATGTGTCCTCTGCATACATTACAGTGGGTAGCATTTGGCCAATATAGATGATCTAATTTAATGAAACTTTATGGAGGGTGATGCATATTATTTTATTAATTCAAACCTGTAAGCATCTCTTCTTCATTAATTTGAGAGGTGAATGTCATCCTAGGATTTTGTCCTGAGATCTTTTCCTCAGGGCTCTGTGTAAATTATCAATTAAAACAGACTATTTTTTAATGATTAATACATTTTAATAATCTTACACTCTCAATAGATCCTTGAGCTCAGCAGCTGTTTGGGATATTTATGAACAATTATATAGAGACTGTGAATAATCTTAAGAAGGAAGAATTCTTTTTTTTGTTTTTAAGGGAAGTTTTTATAATTTACAAGTTTCTGTCCCATTTGAAATGTTCAAATATTAGCAACCTGTTAAATTGCACTTATCAAAACCCAGTCTTAATTTTTTAAAAATCCCCTAAATGCAAAAACGGTATTTTGAGGGCATCAAGATACATACAACTAAAACATGCACATAGAAATATAGTACAGGGAGTTTTTTAGTTAGGAACAAATTCAGCCTCATGTTTCAGTTGTTAAGTGAGACATTCGTTAAGTGACTTTTGCCCCATTTTATAACTTTTCTTGCCACAGTTGTTAAGTGAATCACTGCAGTTGATAAATTAGTAACCTGGTTCTTAAGTGAATCTGGCTTCTCTATTGACTTTGTTTGTCAGATGGTCTCAAAAGGGGATCACATGACACTCACCCCCCCGGGATACTGCAATGGTCATAAACATGAACCAGTTGACAAGCATCTGAATTCTGATCACATGATCATGTAGGAATGCTGCATAACTATAAAAAAAATGGTCATAAGTCACTTTTTTCCAGTGCCATTGTAACTTTGACCAGTCACTAAATGAACTGTTGTAAGTCGAGGACTACCCGTAAAGCCATTGCATTGGAAGCACAGTAAGTATTTGCAGCTGGTATGAAGTTGATCGTTATTATCTCTTTTATTTATTCATTTTTACTAGAGTGTGATTAGCAATTTCTTCAAAGTAATTCACATGCAGAAGAACATTATAACTCCCTTCTATGGATACTACCATTTTAATAATACAGTTTGTTATAATGATGGGGTGTTTGGTTTTTATTTTGGGTTTCTCTACCTTTAAACTTCTCTGATTGGGGGAATAGTCAATGCACAAGAAAGACTTCCAGCCCCTCACCTTCTGTTAACTTAAAACCTGGGCTAAGAGAAATGTTCCTATCTAATCAACAGTAAAATTAGTTTTCATAAGCTATACTGAATTCAGGCATAACAAGCTGTATGCTAGAGATTAGGTGGCCATTTCCTCCCTTTTCTGTGAAAAGGAGACACAATGTTTTGATTTTACCTTTGCTTGGCGGAGCATGGCTGCAATCTACAGTGAAGCAGTGTTAACATTTTGATTTTTTGATTAATAACTCACAGAGCATAAAAGGTCTACTCAGCCATATATTTAGCTGGAGGTTCTTCGGCTAGGCAAGCAAAAGCCCCTGGATTATTTATCTCGCAAAGTAAGTGAGTTAATAAATTATAAGTGGGCCCTGCAACAAAAAGTGTGATGTGAAGTGTTCCTTTTCAGGATCAGTCATTCAGCCAATCCATCTGCTCCTTGCTTCAAGTTCTATTTTTACACATCTGCCAATGCTTATACATATTTTTCTGTGCCACTAAATCTATTAAATCACATTTTAATCTTTTTGCATGGGTTGGGAAGTTTTGATTCCACAAAGAGTCATATTCAATTTTGGAAGCATTATTACTGTTGTATCAGCTCTAAAATAAACATTTGGTATTACAGACAGACTGAAGATGTTATGGCAGCAGGAAGGTAAACTCTAGGGTGGAAATGATCATAAGTAAGAATTCTGAGTTTAAAAAAAAAAGTCTCTGTTTAAGCTACATCATTAAAAAAAAGTGATATGTTTGGAATATTTTGGATGTTTTTCATGATTAACATGTCCTTTTGATTCATGTACTATGGTGACTGTCTTTGGGGATTGCAATATTTCATTTTTTCTCTTTCATCATTCCTGATATTACTTTACTGAACATTAAATACATCTTTGAACATTCCTTCTAAGTTCTTGTTTAACAAATTTGTAATTTAATGATCAACCCAACATGTAATTGCAAATTGACTCAACCAGCAGACCAAACTGTCTCCCTCTCTCTAAAGTATAATAGGATTTATTAGAATATATAATAATAGGGTTGGAAAGGGACCTTGGAAGTCTTGTAATCCAATTCCCTGCTGAAGCAGAGGTCTCTATAGTATTCTGGATAAATGGCTGTCCAGTCTCTTCTTGAAAAATTTCAGTAATGGGGTACCCACAACTTCTAGAGCAAGGGTTCCCAACCTGGGTTGCTCTCACCCCCTGGGGGTGCGAGACGATATTCCAGGAGGTGTGAGAAAATAATAGGATATTGGCTATTATGTTGGCATTTTTATTTTCTTTTGCAATGGATTAACTTTGTTTTTATTTTAGAGTTAAGTATCATTATTTAGTGGCCATCACATCCATAGCTGAAAAGATTCAATCCTACCATATATTGAATGCGTTCAGTAGTTCCTAAAATCTAAATTTCAGGGGGTGCAAAGTTCGAGTGAAATTTCTTTAGAGGTGTGGAGCGAAAAAAAGGTTGGGAACCACAGTTCTAGAGGTAAGCTGTTCCATTGATTAATTGTTCTTAGCACCAGGAAATTTCTCCTTAGTTCTACAATGGATCTCTCTTTAATGATCTTCCACTTCTTATCCTGTCCACTGGTGCTTTGGAGGATAGATTGACCTGCTCTTCTCTATGGCAGCTCCTTAAGTCCTGGAAGACTGCTATCATATCACCCTAATCCTTCTCTTAGTTTGACTAGACATATACCCAGTTTCCTCAATTGTTCATCTTATGGTTTAGTCTGAAGACCTCTTATTATCTTTGTTTCTCTGCACTTTCTAGGGTCTCGACATGTTTTTTTGTATCAGGGTGAGCAGAACTGGATGCAGTATTCCAAATGTGGTTTCACCAGTATAGCATAAATTGGTATTATCACTTTGGGTGATCTTGTAATTATCCCTCTGTTGATGCAACCTAGGACTTTTCCTTTTCACATCCTTCAAGGTGATGGGTCTAGTTGTACCTCAATGTTTATTAACTGGAGCCAAGATTGTAGCCATTGATACTGTAAGGGGGAATTCTTCAGAGAAGTCCATGTCTTCTTTCCTCCATTTTTCCTGTACTACTCTTGATCCTCTTCCAATGGTCTGACATCTCAAATTGTCTCTATTTAGCATCCCTGCTATTTTGTGAAGCTAACAGAAAACATTAATGTTGCAATAGATGAAAATATGAATTGAACTAGTAGAATAATTTTGAAGCTACTTAGAAAGAATGAAAAATAACAATAAACTGGGTTAACAAATGATAGTTTAATGAATAATCAAATATTTGTATTTTCAATTACTGTCATAAATCGCTGTAGATGGTGACTACTATGGTTACTTTCCTACTCCAAACTTACAAATGCATTGCACCTCATTAAATCCAAAGATTAATCAAAGAATATTTTGCATCCTAATTAGTTCTATATACTGAAATAAAGAACATTATAATATCATGTGATGATGATATTGCGATGATTAATTGTGCCATTGATAGCATAATGTATTGGTACTGACAAACAGCTTAATTACTAAAAATAAAAACAATCAAATATAATATTTAGCAGAATTTAATTATTTAGAGGGAAATCCAATCCATCCCATAATTTCATTTTAGAACATCTTCTAGATTAAAAAAATATGGAATATGGGTTACAGCATGTGAGACTCACCCACCCACACTTTTCTTGTTGAGAGATGACTTTTACTACTGTATTATAATTTCACAACATAGCTTTGGTCTGTACAGAAATGGCAAGCATACCGTGCAGATTACAGATGAATCACAACCAAAACAAAACAAATTAGTTTCAATAGGAAGATACGTTCTGATTTCTTGCACTTTAAAGAGAACACGCAGTTTGCTTTAATTCAGTAAGAGACAGGGCAACAAAACACCCACCCACAACACTAATTAACACATAGATAATGAGTTGAGGATAGGTCTGGAAAGAATTTATGCTTCCTCCATTTAAATGTCTCATGTGTTAAGAACTATGCTCTAAGAAATGGTGCAAATGCTAATGGACTATTCATTTATTTAATTGCTTGTTTATTTGAGGATTTATACACTGCCTGGATTATGTATGATAAAGAACATAAGATAAAATGTAACAAAAATATTTCAGTTAAACACATAGCTAATAACTATGGTGTTAGCTATATCTTATACCACCATCCCCATAGTTTCCTTGTTACATTTGTTTTTGCAAACAAAAACCAGGGGAAAAAATCAAATTAAAAAATGGGCTGAAATAATGGTGGGAGACTTACCCATTTTAAAAAGCAGGAAGAAATGGTGATGAGGCAGCATGGCATCTTTATTCTATGGAGAAGGAAGAGTCAAGTTATTGGAAGGCAGAGTATCAGTGGTCATGGATATCTGTGTCAGCGTTCCAGCAAACTTCCATTCCAAACTGAGCATGGGCCAGTGCTGGAAGCCAAATGTGAAAATATTTCTAGCCTGTCAGTTCTTATCTGAGTTCTGGCATCCTTCTCAGTGTGTGTATTTCGATATCTGCGGATGTCTTCAAGCCCTTATCCTGCCTTGTCTCATTAATTTGATTTGTGTTGCTTTTGTTCTATTTATAGTTTATATGTATTTTGAGTTTGAATGGAAGTTCTTCCTTTTCGCAACTGTTTATTGGGGTGGTTTTTTCGCCAGTCAATGATAATTGGACCTTTAAAGCTAAGTTGAAGGAATTAAAGGGACTTCACCTGTTTTTGTAACTTTGTTGCTTTTGTATCCCATCCCATCACAAGTACCTTTATTTGGATAGTAAACCGGCACATCTATGGAATCCAGAATCTGAAAGTTTTCAGGCTTCCTTGCAATATTCAAAACTACAAATCCATCTCCTCTTGGCCATCATCACGTCACATGGCCCAATCACGATCCATCCCAAAATAATGTCCTTATTTCATTCTGCACCATACTCAATGACCTTGAACTAACAAAAGAATTTTTTTTGGTCGACTTAGAGCTACTCAATTGAATCCCCCCATTCCCACTTTCTCAGGCTTGTGGCAGCATGGGAGCATTGAATCTCAATATGGCTTCTAAAGCTGACAATCTGTTCCCCTTGAACCTCTAGTATTAATATTGCAAAATTATCCTGAGTTTCTTTCTGAATTGTACAGTTGCTGAACCAGGACACAATACCTTCAACTTTACACAGTTCAAATGCAGAAGTCTGCCAGACACATTACATGGCTCAATGAGATAAGGAACTTTCTTATTTACTGGAATGAAGTTATAGAAATAGCTGATTATAGCCACAACAACATAAAACAATTGCTATTATTTCTTATCCTTCCCATGTTTTTTTGCTCTGGGCTTCATCACTTTGAAGCTGAGCTGTTGTTGGCTGTTGTTCTAACTGACATCTTTGCTTTGGGAACATCTCCACATGTTTAGCATATCCACACTATAGCTGAGAGAGAAGATAATTGGGTCACATGCAGAGTTGTGTTCATCACTGGAAGAAGAAACATATGACCCATTATCCAATGGTCTATAACATTATGTGCATATGAGTAATTGATGTAGATTAACTCTGGATGTTGTATTGAAATATAGATATCATTTATTGAGGTATTTCTGCATAATATGCTATAAAAATTAAAACATGAACCTATACCATGTATGTTTTTGCCCCTTCCTTCCTTCCTTCCTTCCTTCCTTCCTTCCTTCCTTCCTTCCTTCCTTCCTTCCTTCCTTCCTTCCTTCCACCCACCCACCCACCCACCCACCCTCCCTCCCTCCCTCCTTCCCTTCTTATATTATTTGGGGGAAGGGTTCTTGGTTTTTTGTTTTCAGAAAGAAGGCTGAACCAATAAAGAGTAACAGGCCCAAACTCATCTAACCAGCTTACAATAATTACAAGAAAAAAAACCAAAATGTAACAGTAATTAAAATGACATGTGAAAAAGATGCAGTTTTGCCATTTACTTGGAAATTGTGATCAAACACTGCTCTCTGGGTTAAGTGTTCCAGATCCAAAAAATACAATATTTAATATATAATATTAAAACATATATTATATTAATATAATATAATAAAAATAATGTAATGTAATAATAATAAATATATTTTGTATAATATATAAAAAATAAACTTTCAGGACTTTATTTTGTTTTATTTGGAGGACATCTTCTAAAATCTGGTAGCTATTCTGGCTCCATGGTGACTTTTACCATAAGGAATTGAACACAAACTCCCAGAATGTTGAATTCACTGAATTAGAAAAACAAAACAAAACCATGTCTATAAAATATGCTAAATGAAAACAAACTTCTATTTTTGTTTCTTATATTTTATTAAATTGTAAGATATGTGTCAGTGTCATCAATAGGAAATAAAATGGGGTCATGACTCTGCATTGATTGACTGAAATTTTACACACAGAATATTGTTACTCTGTATAAGCACACAGAATATTGTTACTCTGTATTATAAACGTCAAATGCCTTGATCCAGCAAAAGAGATGGATGTGGCCACAGCCCTCTATGCAATTTATGTTGCACTAGTGTGCGCTGTCCTCCTTCACAGCATTCTTACATTCACCGAGTCCGAATGATCTGATCTTTGATAAATGTGGAAATATAGATGTCCATTCAGAGCTGCCATTCAAGCATGTGTTAGATTGGTAGGACTAAAAGCCCCAGAAATCTCAGCTAAATTGGTCAAGTTGTGAGATATTCTGGGAATTGCAGTCCCAACATATCTAGTGAATTTCAATCAAGCTATTCCAGAGTTTTAAAAGCTCCCTCCACTTTCATTATCCTTTTAGTGGAGAACTTTCAATCCTTATTCAATAATATTTTCTAACATGAACATAGATTGTAGACATATTTCAGATGGTGAAATGAAGCATGCCTTATTCTAAAAAGCCTGTGATTATTCCCCAAACCCCACAAGGCTTATCAGCATTTTGTTCTAGGTCAAAATTAGGTACACCTCTATCAGTTGCAAATCTATATTACTATAATGATGTTGAAATTATAATTCACTTGCATATAAACAGAAGGGCAGCGCCAGCAGGGCCTCTGTTTGCAAATGAGAATTCAGGCTCATAAATTATCACTGGTCTGCATAGTAAAAAGACCATTTATATGGAAATGGCCACACAAACTATTCTTGTGCCAGCTCTTGAGCAATTCATGAACTGCTTTTCATATTACTAGAAGTGCTTCATGAATCAAGTGAAAAACAAAATGGAAACATTGGTATTTTCCAGCATCTTTTGATAAATACCTAATGCAAACATGGGATTTGGAAAGAAATTAAGAGGTATATGGTGGAAAGAAGTACACAGAATAAAAATATCAACCAGACTGAACCTAAATACCAGGTCCCAATTGAGGGACTTCATGGCTATATGTTCAGTGCATTTGAACTTAAGGGACCGATAATATAGTTCAGTATATTCCAGGACTATCTGTAGAGCCTGCATGATTTGGTATGGACAACTGGCAACTTTGGTGTATTACAAAGATCTGGTTAGGTGAAGATAATACTATTGGCCTTTCTGAACCTTACCCAGAAATATTTCTGGTTCTGTATTACTCTGAGGGCAAGACCAGTAAAGTATTGGAAAATTAATGTGTAACCAGAGTTCCTTCAAGGGCAAGTTGTTTATATGTTAAATTAGACCATAGAGACAGACTGGGGATCTTCTTTTTTTTTTTTTTTTAGGTTGCTTCTCTCCTTTTTTAAAAAGAATTTTTTTTATTGGTTTTTAAACAAACAAAACATAAAAACATCAGGCCATCTTCCATATATGTACATACAGTGTGCCGGTTGGTTTACAAATAGTTTTGTGCTTCCATTTCATAGTCTTCAAATACAATTACATTACATATAATCTCATATTGTCAATCAAAAACGAAATACCTTAGTATCATTATTAATCAATCATTTGACGATACTTTTATTCATTCATGCTTTAGAAAAAAATCATATTTTACTTAATTTGTTTTGTGACAATTCATATTATCATCCCAAATCTATCCTAAAATCAATTTGTAGAAAAATAAGAAAAGAATACATCTTTATATATTTAGTATTTTCTACAAGTCTGCATATTTCGTTACTATACTTTATTGTCTAACCATTGATAGAATAGATCCCAAACTTTATAAAGTTGTTTATCATCATGTTCTCTAATTTAAAATGTCAATCTGCTTATTTCAGCACATTCCAATATTTTCTGAACAATTTCCTCCTGTGATGGTATTTTCTTATTTAGACTGAGGGTCTTCTTTATGTACTGGTCAACCTGCTGCCCAGAACCATATTTTCTGGGATTCTGGATGGGTGATGGAGATAGTCTGCCTATTGGGGTGAGGGATTTAACTTCCATGTGATTAATGCTCGATTCAGTCTGGTCTAGGAACTCAGAGGTTTTGTGGAAACCATGGGCTTCTCTCATGGCTGGGCCTGCAGGGCAGACACATATTAAACCTTGTCTTTGTTTTCAAGCAATGGCAACCTAGAAGAGGAGGGTATGACCATCATCCTTTACCATTGTCAGATCACTTTCTGATCCAGATGTGATTGATATCCACCCATGTCCTCTGTGTGAATAATATGGCCCAAGTGCCTTATGGACCCAGATAGTTTTCAGCAATTGTTTGGGGAGCTTCCTGACAATCTTACAGGGGAATCTGCTGAGGGCAAAGGTCACTGATGGCAAGATGAAAATGATTTGTGCCCTTAATGAAATCATTCCAAGTGGCAACTCTTTCTGTTCTGTCCCTAATTAGCATTCTTGAGATCCCCGCGCTTTGATTGGCCAAAGCGCGGGGCACTCTGATTGGTCAGCCGGGCCGCACCGATTGGCTCACTAAGAATCTCCCGCGATTGGTCCATTCGAATCGTGGGAGATTCAAAGCGGTACCATTGGCCGCGGCCGCTGCGGCTAAAGGAATAAAAGCCGTGAGTTTTTTCCTTTGCCCCAGTTCGGTTCCGACTTTAAATAAAAGAGCATGATTTGAAGTCACCGACTCCTGGCATCATTTCGCGGACACAACACTGGCGACGAAGGTGGGATCCAGACCCTGAACCGAACCACGTGTCCGACGGAAGCCAGACGAACCACCACGATGGTGAAAATCGCACTCCCTGCACCCTTCAACCCCGCCACCGAGGACTGGGAATCGTACTCCGACCGATTCCGCATGTTCCTCGAGTGCAGCGACCTGAAGGACGCCACCGGCCCCATGAAGCGCGCCGTCTTCCTGACCCATTGCGGGACCGAGGTCTTCAAGATGGCCAAGGCGCTTGCCAAACCCACCGATGCGACCGCGATGGACTGGGACGTCCTCGAACCAATACTTCGGCAGCACTACGCTCCAGAGGTACCCATCCTGATCCAACGCAATGAATTCTACCGTCGGGACCAACGGTCGGGTGAGAGCTTCAGTGACTTCGTCACCGAGATACGGCACCTAGGGAGGCTCTGCGAATTCGACAACCTGAACGACGCCCTGCGAGACAGAATCGTGCTCGGTTTGTGGGACCCCGTCCTCCAGAGCCAGCTGATGGCCAAGGGCAACATCAGCCTAGCAGACACCCTCACCGCAGCCGCAGCCGCCGAAGCAACTCGAACTTCCGCTGACCGCATGTGCAGACTGAACACTTGGGACCGCAGCGGAAACAACAACCCGGCGAGGTCGACTGAGGCCCAACCCGAGACGATCACCCACCAGGGCGACTTCCACTTGGCATCGGGCACTTCAGATGACGAGGAGGACATTCATCGCCTCCAGACAGGCCGCGACCCACGGAACCAGCAGGGTCGTAAGTCGAGGACCAACTGTGCCGGTTGCGGCGGCGACCACCCCAGGTCGGAATGCCAGTTTTTCGAACCGATCTGCCGGCATTGCAACAAGAAGGGACACATTGCCCGTGTCTGCCGCATAAAGAAGAACCGCAGCCCGGCACGATGGGACCAGAGCAACCGGAGGAGAGAGAGCACACCACCCCAGACCAGAGATCGCCCCTCGGACAACAGATGGGACCAGAATGGACGACCCCTGTGAGGCAGCGATAACCGGCGAAGAGAGGAGACCCATCAGACGGTCACCATCGGCCACGCCATAACCAATGACGCCCGGAAGGTCCACGTGGAGGTAGGCATCGAGGGCCAGCCATGCAAAATGGAGGTGGACTCCGGGTCCTACCTCTCCATGATAGCATGGCATGAAATAAAGCGCTTGGTGCCTACCCTCCAAAGGAGGAACCTAGACAGCCAGAGACTCATCGTAAAGGACTACCAGGGAAACCGCATCCCGGTAGTCGGAACCAAACACTTCAACATCACATATAAAGGGCACACCGAAAGACTTCCCCTGACAATCGTCAACCGCGACCGCCCAAGCCTACTGGGACTGCAATGGTTCGCCCCGCTCGGCATCGCAGTCACGGGAGTTGACCACGTCACCGACGACAGCTGGGAGCAGCAACTGGCCCGGGAATTCCAAGAGGTCTTCGACGGAAACCTAGGCAAGTACTGAGGGCCCCTTACATCTTTCAACCTAGACCCAAACATCCCCCCAAAACGCCTGAAACCAAGGCGGGTGCCATTCGCACTTAAACCCAAGATAGACGAGCAAATTGACAAGCTCGTCAAGCAAGGGGTCCTACAGCCCATAGACCACGCCCGGTGGGAGACCCCCATAGTCACCCCGATCAAGCCCGATGGGTCGGTGAGGATCTGTGGGGACTATAAGGCCACCCTAAATGGCGCGCTACAACAAAGCACCTACCCCATCCCAGTAGTGCAACACCTACTGCACTCACTGGGAGGGGGCAAGGTTTTCGCCAAGCTCGACCTCGCCCAGGCATACCAACAGTTGTCAGTCGACGAGCAAACGGCAGAAGCGCAAACCATAGTCACCCACCGGGGGGCATTTAAATGCAATCAATTCCAATTCGGAGTCAGCGTGGCACCGGGAATATTCCAAAGCCTAATGGAAAATCTACTGCAAGGCATCAAGGGGGTGGCACCCCTTGATGGTAAGGTAAGGGTACCTTACTTCGACGACGTCCTAGTGTCGGCAACCAACCAAGCCGAACTAGAGGGTCGCCTAAGGGAGGTCCTAACCAAATTTAAAGAGACCGGGCTCAAAGTCAAGAGGGAGAAATGCCAGCTATGCATGGAATGGGTAGAATTCCTAGGATACCTCCTAGACCGCCACGGCATTCACCCCACAAACCAAAAAATCAAGGCCATCAAAGAAGCCCCCACACCCAAGTCGAAGACGGAACTACAGGCATTCGTGGGGCTACTTAACTTTTACAATGTTTTCCTGCCCCAAAAGGCCACGGTGGCGGAGCCCTTGCATAGAATCCTGGACAAGGCGGCAACCTGGACTTGGAGGAAATGCGAGCAAAGAACAAAGGACCTCCTCACTTCGGACGCCGTCCTTATACAATATAACAAGACCCTACCTCTGGCCATCACATGCGACGCATCACCCTTTGGCGTCGGCGCTGTCCTCAGCCATACCCTCCCCGACGGAAAAGAAGCACCCATCGCATTGTTTTCAAGGACCCTCACCAAACTGGAGCAGAACTATAGCCAGCTGGACAAAGAGGTTCTGGCTATCGTTGCCGCCGTAAAACGATTCCATGAGTATCTCTATGGCTGGACTTTCACCATCATAACCGACCACAAGCTGCTGCTGGGAATCCTTGCAGGAAACCGGGCCACCCCGAACATTCTGTCTCCCCGAATGACAAGGTGGTCTGAGTTCCTGGCAGCCTACAACTACGGACTCATACACAGACCGGGTAAGACGATCTCCCATGCAGACGCCTTAAGCCGCTCACCGCTACCGGAACCTGACACCGACCCAGCACCCACGACGACCACCCTCAGCATAGAGACTCTACCCAACCTGCCCATAACCGCGTCAGACATTGCTCGAAAGACTAATAAAGACAAACGTCTGGCGCGAGTGTTGCATTGGGTAGAGAAAGGGTGGCCGGAAAGGGACAACGATGAGTCCGTCAAAACATTCTGAAACCGCCAAACGGAACTCTCGTTATTAAAAGGGTGCATACTATGGGGGGATAGGGTGGTCATTCCAGAAAAGCTACAAGGGAAGGTTCTGGAACTGCTACACGAGGGGCACACTGGCATCGTTAGGACTAAAGCCCTGGCCAGAAGTTATGCTTGGTGGCCAGGGATGGACAAACAAATTGAGACCTGGGTAGCAAGGTGCCAATGATGCCAGGAAACTAGGCCAAGCCCACCCACAGCACCTGTCCTAGAGTGGGAAACCCCAAGGGGACCTTGGTCTAGGATTCACATAGACTTCGCCGGGCCCACAAAAGGACACACCTTCCTTATAACAGTAGATGCTTACTCCAACGGGCTGGAGGTAAGCAACATGAAGACGACAACCACGGAGGCCGTGATCAAAGAACTCTGCAAACTCTTTGCAACACACGGCCTCCCAGACATCGTCGTTTCCGACAACGGGCCCCAATTCACCTCGCTGGAATTCGAAAAATTCCTAGCGGAAAGGGGCATCTGCCACGCGCTGACAGCACCGGCGCACCCGGCGGCGAACGGTAGGGTGGAACGGATGGTCCAATTCACTAAGAAGACCATCCGGAAAATAGACCACGGGGAGATCCAGGAGAATATAAACAAACTACTCTTCACCCAACACATAACCCCAAATACCACAACGAATAAGAGCCCAGCCGAACTATTAATGGGGAGGAAATTAAGGTCCCCACTCGACAGGTTACACCCCACGTATAACCCAGAGAAGCCCCCAGACTCAAACAGCAAACACCGAACCTTCGCACCCGGCGACCCCGTATACGCAAGAAACCTGACGGGAGACCCACTATGGATACCGGCCGTCATCACACAAATAACAGGCCCACACTCGTACCGGCTACAAACAGCAGACGGACGAGCGTGGAAACGCCACATCGACCAACTAAGGTTGAGGACTACCAACCAAGAGACCACCGACACACAAACAGGCGAAACCAACCCCCACAACACAAACCAAGGGGGGAGGGAATACCCAGGGGACCAAAACCAAAGAAGAATAAACCAGCTATACTTACCAGAAAGCAGCCATCATGACCCCTCGCCAGGAAGAAACAGCCAGGCCAGCTCGACCGACCCGGAAAGACCGAGCGGGAGCGGCGAAACCCACAGCTCAACCAACCTGGGAGGCCCAGGAGGGAGCTACGGAGAGCGGACCGGCCCGACCGACCAGCCGGTTCCCACGACGGCATCAGGAGCAGCAGAGATCCCGACCGAACCGGCCGGGATCCTACCTACGACTGAGCTGCGCAGGTCCAGTAGGCTCAGACGGAGCCCCGCCTACCTACGTGACTACGCGACGTAAGGACTGAACCAAGAGGGGAGGGGTGTTCTGTCCCTAATTAGCATTCTTGAGATCCCCGCGCTTTGATTGGCCAAAGCGCGGGGCACTCTGATTGGTCAGGCGGGCCGCGCCGATTGGCTCGCTAAGAATCTCCCGCGATTGGTCCATTCGAATCGCGGGAGATTCAAAGCGGTACCATTGGCCACGGCCGCTGTGGCTAAAGGAATAAAAGCCGCGAGCTTTTTCCTTTGCCCCTGTTTGGTTCCGACTTTATATAAAAGAGCATGATTTGAAGTCACCGACTGCTGGCATCATTTCGCGGACACAACACTTTCTCTGTTCTGACCCTGCTCCTTGGTTTACTTAGGGCTCCCAGGAAAGGAAGCAGCAAATTTAAACCTAGTGGGGTCAGTAAAGAAAAACAAAAGGGAATCTGGTTCAGCATAAATATAGTATATGCCATCTGTTCTGTAGTGATAGGAGAGGCCAAGCATATTTACTTCTCCTTTCTTATTAAATTAATAGGTTGTCATCTAGTAACCATGTTTAAAGTGACTAATTCCCCATTAGGAAACAGCCAGCATAAAGAGTTCTCCATTGACTGCAATCATCAATTAGTCAACATTTTGCTAGTAATGTCACTCAGATTTGCTTAAGTCTTGACTCCATATGAGAAAGGACTCTGATGATAATTGGGGCATCTTCTGGCAAGTTATTTGAGATTTGCTTTGATTTACAACCTCCAGTGAAATTAATGGGATGTTGTGTAGGATGATTTCTGCAACCTTTGGACTGGATCTTTGCCCCTCCTGCTTTTTTTGTATACTGGAGGAGCTGGGTATAATTTCCTGGATCTGGGAGGTTGTTATTGAATGAAGGAACATTGACATTATGTTTGCTCCCACTTTGACAGCTTTTTGGAAGCAGCTCAAAATAGAACTCTCCCAGAGAGTATTGGGCTGTAATACTATCTAGTTGATATTTGTGGATTGGTTTTTTTGTTTACATTTTGCATTCTAAGTTTTAATCGGGATGTGATCTTTTCATTGTGCATTTTAATTGTGTATTTTCATTTCTGTGAACCATCAGAAGTCCTTTGGGATTCTGGCAGTGTCTAAATGCAATACATAAATGAATAAATCAATAATAACACCATTGCAGGATAAGGGTCCCTACCTTTCTTATAGATTGAAGATCTGTTGGAAGAGCCACACAATAAACTAATGCAAAATCATTGATTAGTAAATGGTAAATATTTTTTTGTTTTTTGATGGTTGATCTGTGAGTCATGTTATCATTTCAAATGTATTCTTGCTAATGGTTTTGTACAGAATGAGCTGTTTGTGTTCCAAAATATTATTTGAAAAGATTTATATGTACAATCAATGAATCTGAGTATTTCCTTTTTTGTGTGAATGTGCATACTAGCCAACCAGGATGAATCTGAGTAACTGAAACTTCAGAGTACTTGTTAGGAATCTGTCCACCAATTAGTTGGGTTGGCAATATATAAACCAACAATGTATGTTTGTAGCTTTAAGACAAAATCACTGTATTGATTTATACTATATTCTGATTGGTTAATTATGTTGCAAATTACCATAAGAGGGAGCTAGAGATCATAGCTTGCTCTCTCTGACATTCTGCTGCTATCTAAGGATCTCTGTTGTATTTATGCTGTGCTTATTCTTTGATACCTTTGTTTACTGTAAATGACAAAGGCAACCGGTAAGAAGACTTTGTAATTGGATATTCTTTGGACTGTTAAACATATATGACCTGGACCGTTTATTGGACTGTGCTATTTCTTAAAGTAAACTTTAACTCAGTTTAGTATATCTGTGTGTGGCTGAATAATTATTCATAACTACTCTCATAAATGTTTCCATGTGCATTTCCTTGTTACTCAAGGGTTATTCTGTACATGTCATAACAGTACTGTTTCCCAAACTTGGACTTTCAGATGTTAACTTACTACTCACTTACAGTATTTCTCAGAGAAATGAAGAGTGGAAATGGTGGAAACTGAACTGCAATATATCTGGTTGCTAGCAGGACAGGAAAGCTTGTTCTAGACCAGTGAAATACACAGAAATATTTGACAGTCCAAATACTATATTTTTAATTTTCTTAATTTCTGTCAGGACTGGATAGATAAGTAGTCATGCATCATAGTAATTACATCCAGAGATTATAGATTACAGATAATCAGAGTTGGAAGGGATCTTGTAGGTCATCTAGTCCAACCCCCGCCCAAGCGGGAGACCCTAAACCATTTCTGACAAATGGCAGTCCAATCTCTTCTTGAAAGTCTCAAGTGATGGTGTTCCCACAACTTCCAAGGGCAAGCTGTTCCATTGGTTGATTGTTCTCACTGTCAGAAAGTTTCTCCTCGTTTCCAGGTTAAATCTCTCCTTGTTCAGTTTCCATCCATTATTCCTTGTCTGGCCTTTAAGAGCTTTAGAAAATAGCTTGACCCCCCCTCCTCTCTGTGGCAGCCCCTCAAATATTGGAAGACCGCTATCATGTCTCCCCCGGTCCTTCTCTTTACTAGACTAGCCAAGCCCAGTTTCTGCAACTGTTCATTGTATGTTTTAGCCTCCAATCCCCTAATCATCCTGGTTGCTTTTCTCTGTACTATTTCTAGAGTCTCAACATCTTTTTTATAATGTGGTGACCAAAACTAGATGCAGTACTCTAAGTATGGTCTTACTAAGGCTTTATAGAGTGACATTAGTACTTCCCTTGATCTTGACTGTATCCCTCTGTTAATACAATTTAGGATTGCATTAGCTTTTTTGGTGGCTGCTGCATACTGCTTGCTCATATTTTGCTGGTTGTCCACTAAGACTCCAAGATCCCTCTCACAGTTACTGCTATTGAGCCTGGTTTCACCCAGTCTATATGTGTACTTTTGGTTTTTCTTGCCTAAGTGTAGGACTTTACTTTTCTCTACATTGAATTTCATTTTATTAGATATGGCCCAGTGTTCTAGTCTGTCAAGATCCATCTGGATCTTGAGCCTATCTTCTTGGGTGTTAGATATTCCTGCCAGCTTAGTATCATCTGCAAATTTGGTAAGTTCCCCTTCTATTCCCTCATCTAAGTCGTTAATGAAGATATTGAAGAGTACTAGGCCTAAGATGGAACCTTGGGCACCTCACTGCTTACTTCCCTCCATGTAGACTTAGATCCATTAAGGACTACTCATTGAGTACAGTTTGCCAGCCAGTTGTGAATCCATCTAGTGGTGGTGCTATCTATTCCACTTTTTTCTAGCTTACTAAGAAGTAGGTTGTGGTCTACTTTATTGAATGCCTTGCTGAAATCTAAATATATCATGTCCACAGTATTTTGCTGGTGTACTAATTTGGTCACTGTGTTGAAGAATGAAATAAGATTGATTTGGCATGATCTGTTTTTAACAAACCCGTGCTGACTGCTAGTTATTACTTTACTTATTTCTAGATGTTGGCAGATCTGTTTTTTTTTTATTATCTTTTCCAGTATCTTCCCGGGTATTGATGTTAGGCTGATTGGTCTATAGTTTCCTGGGTCTGTTTTTTTTTCCTCTTTTTTGAAGATGGGAACCACATCAGCTCTTTTCCAGTCCTCTGGTAGTTCCTTGTGCTCCAGGATTTTTGAAAGATATGGTGCAGTGGTTCTGAGATGACCTCTGCCAGCTCCTTTAAAACCAGCTCCTTTAATTCTTATAAACAGAGAAGAAGTGATAGAGGGAGTTGAAATTGCAGGAACCTTGGGTGAGAGTGACCATGTCATACTAGAATTCAACATAACACAAACACAAGCAACAGAACATAATGACACCAGACTCTTGGATTTTAAAAGAGCTGATTTCAATAAACTCAGAGAGAACTTAGGAAAGATTCCATGGATGAAAATCCTAAAGGGCAAAACAACTCAAGAATCTTGGGAAACTCTAAAAAGCTTGATCATAGAAGCCCAGACCAGCACAATACCACTGAGAAAGAAAAACAAAAAATTCAAGAAGAAACCAACATGGCTACACAAAGATCTCTGGCAAATTGAAAGGAAAAAAGGACAAATACAAAAAATGGAAAGAAGGACATACAACTAAGGCAGAATATCAGCAGATAGCCAGAATCTGTAAAGATGAAGTCAGGATAGCAAAGGCTCAGAATGAACAAATATTTGCAACAAAAGTCAAAGATAATAAAAAAAAGAGGGCAGAAAGTGATGAGGAAGAGGTCAACCGGCTCCGGTCTGAACGAGACCAATGCCGCCAGCGTAACCAGAGATTGCAGTATAAATGCGCTGGTTGTGGGGCAAACCACCCACGATCAGACTGCAAATTCCTCGACACGCTCTGCCATGTTTGTGGAAAGAGAGGCCACATCAGAAAGGTCTGTAGAAGCAAGCAAGGATCCAGCCCACTTCAGAGAGGAACCAACTACTGCCAAACCACAGGAAGTCATCCTGTGAATCGGGAACATTTGAACCCCCAATGGAACAACCACTCCTACAGAAATAAACCACTAGCCCATTCCACGAAACGAGAAGAGGCACACCAAACCATTATGATTGGTCACGCCTCATCATTAGACGCAAAGAAGACCTCTGCCAGCTCCTTTAAAACTCTGGGATGTAATCCATCAGGCCCTGGTGATTTGTGTTCATCAAGATCAGACAGGTATTCCCTTACTATTTTTTTTGCTTATTTTAACTTTTATTTCTGGTCTATCTTTTACAGTTATGTTTTTGGTGGGTTGAGCTATAGTTTCTTTTTGTGTGAAGACAGATGCAAAGAATGAGTTAAGCAGTTCTGCTTTCTTTCTGTTGCCTGTTACTTCCTTGGCATCTTTCTCTTTAGTGGATCGACTGTTTCCTTGATTTTTTCCTTGTTATTTATATATTGGAAGAAACTTTTTTTATTATCTTTGACTTTTGTTGCAAATATTTGTTCATTCTGAGCCTTTGCTAAGTAGTTGTCCGGTCTCTTCTTAAAAGCCTCCAGTGATAAGCACTGACAATTTCTGAAGGCAAGACATTCCACTGGGAATTGTTCTCACCGTTAGGAAACTGTTAAATCAAACTATGGTTAAATCAAACCAGAGATTTATGGGAAATACAATCCTCAACATCACCTCCTTGAGTTGTTGGTATACTTAAAAAACACACCTATTGGCTAAAGTAATGAATATTTTAATTATTGCATTTGTATAACCCTGCTTATAAACAATGGGAGAAAATTGTACTTCTAATAGGAAGAATATACTGCCATATCTGAATAGGGAATGCACCTAACCAAAGTACAGTTCCAATTTTAGATTCAGTGTTTGAAAAAAATCTAGTTAAGATTTGATTTGATAAGAGTACAAACTGGGAGAAGGCGGAGCTTCGTTTCGGCGATACAGCTGCGATCTCGGGGCTCTGAGATCGCAGCCGATATTTTCGCCCCTGGTCGGTCCTAACGGACCTAAACCGTCCCGTAGAGACGGTGATTGTGAAGGGCACTATTCCAGGATCCCAGAGATATCGCAAAATCTCTGGTTTGATCCGGAAGAAGCCCTTTCGCGGTGGCGGAGAGGCAGCCTCCATAGCTGCTGAAGTCGGGACAGCTCCGGAAAGAAAGTGATTGGAGTGAAGTGTGTCGGCTGGGTGAGAAAAACTCTTTTGTGTTGTAAATTCACTGAGGTTGGAAAGTTCATCCGGGATAAAGAAGAAAGCTGTGAGATTTTTTTTTTTTTGACTGAAATTGTTTTGAGCGGCGTTTTTTAAAGTGATGTCAAATTGAGGCTTGGGTTTTTTTTTTCTTTTCTTTATACTTTTTGGGAAAGATTTTACTGTGACTTTGTAGGTAACCAGATTGAATTTTCTCTTATATATATTTTTATGCTCCCTTTGATTTTTTAACTTTCTTTAGGATAGAGGCTCCCTTTGGCTATTTTTTCTTTTTTCTTTTGTATATATTATTCCTTTTTTCTGGCTGGGGGGGAGGAAGAGCATTAAGAAACTTTGTAACACTGCCAACTAGAGGCTTGAAAGTATTTTATTTGAATGGGAGAGAATTGTAAAAAGACCTCTTCTCAAGGACATTTTAACATGATAAGATAGAGGGAGAGCACAGCAAAATATTATTGCAGGTGCTTTCCTGGACTGTTATCAAGAACACTTGAGGTTTGGCTTTGAAGCTGCTGGAGAAGAGAGTCATAACAAGAGCCTTGGATAAATAAATAAAGTGCAGTGTGCTTTCTTATACCCCACACGCTAGCCTTTTTTTAAAAAAAAAAAAAATTCAATTCTAGTAATATTTTTATTTTTGTTTGTTATTTTTTTTAAAGGGAAAGCCTCAGGGTTTTTTTTTTCTTTATTTTTATTTTCTTTTTTATTGGGACTTTTTTGCTTTTCCTATCTATGTTCTTGGACCACTTTGTTGTTATTTCTTTTTATTATTATTATTATTATTGAGACTTTTCAACTGGATTAAGGTGTGAAGAATTTGGGAACTTTTTGTTTTTCTTTTTTTTTTTTGCTCTTAATCAATATTACTATTTTTGGATTTGTTTTTCTTCTTTCTACTTTCTTTTCTTTCTTTTCTTTTTTTATGGTGGACTATTTCGTAATTGGATTAGGGTCTAGAAGAACCTGAAGATCTTTCTTCTTCCTTTTTTGCTGTTTCTTCCTTGGTTTTGTGTTTTTGACTATCGGAGTTTTCCATTTTGGATTATAATTGGCTGCCTTACTAGTTGGATTAAAAGTTAAGAAGAATTTGAAGCCTTGGAAGCATTGAAATGAGCAGGAAACCAATATCAACTGGCATTTCTGCTTCTACCTCTGCTTCCCCACCAGCTGGAGGACAACGCTTAATCCAGACAATGTTGAAGCAAGATAAGGAACAAGAAAGAGTAACTTTACAGACAATTATGCAAGGAATCCAAGATCTCAAGATAAAATCAGACATCATTGAACAAAGAACAGAAAATATTGAACAAAGAATAGAGAAGACTGATGAAAAAGTGGAAGACATCAAACAAATGATGGTTAAGTATGAGGAGAGATTTCAAAAAATTGAGGAAGAAGGAAAACAAAGAGAGAAGAAGATTGGAAATATTGATAGTAGATTAACAGCGGTTGAACAAGAAAAAGGTGGGATGCTGAGGTGGGAGATGGAAAGGTCAGAATTTTACCTTAGATTTCAAAATATAGAAGAGGAAAAAGGAGAAAACTTGGTCGCGCTAATGATAGAAATTTTGGCAGATGCGTTGGAAATTACAGAGGAAAAGATGATGGATGGAATAGATGAAGTATATCGAGTTTATACAAGATATGCGATGAGGAATAAATTACCCAAGGAAGTCCATATTAGATTTACCAAAAAATCCATTAAAACACAAATATTACAAGTGGTAAGAGAGAAAACATTGAAATACAAAGGTAAAGAGATTGTGATTTTAAAACAAATAACCAGAAGAGTGAGAGAGATGAGAAGAGAATATCGATTTCTGACCAAAATGCTACTGGAAAACGAAGTGAATTATAGATGGCTGATTCCAGAAGGATTAATGTTTACGTGGCAAGAACAGAGACATAGAATTGATTCAATTGAAAAAGCAGAACTTTTCCATGCAGAATTTTTTGGAAGAAGAAGAGAGGAGGCAGAGAAAGAGGTCTCATCAATTGAGTTTCAAGAGGAACAACTGGAGACTGAAAAAGAGAAAGGAGCTGTAAGTGGACAGATGGATAATAAAGAACAGCGTGAAGTGAGATCCACGAGAGCTGTTAGACCTAAATATAAAGCATAATCATGGAAGAAAGAAAACTGATTACAATGAATATAAATGGACTTAATTCAGCTGTTAAAAGAAGGAAAACTTTTCACAAATTAATGAAATTAAAATTTGATATAATTTGTCTACAAGAAGTTCATATTAAAAAACAACATGAACAATTGTTAGTACAGCCAAAATTGGGGAAAATATCTACTTCTTTGACTCAATGTAAGAAAAGAGGAGTGGTTCTATAAAGAGGCTATCCCAGCAAAATTGATTTACACAGATGAAGATGGAAGAATATTAATGGTAGAAATAATGGACAATAATATAAAAATACTCTTGATTGCAATTTATGCTCCGAATGATAAACAAGAAGAGTTTTATAAAAAGCTACATATGAAAATAATTGGACTGGACTATGTTAATATAATTATGATGGGAGATTTTAATGGAATTGTGGACAATAAATTGGACTATATAGCAACAACAACAAAGCAAAATAGAAAGACTCTCCCAAGGTCTTTTTTTAAAATGACAGATGAATTAACTTTAAAAGATATTTGGAGAGAAAGAAATGTTAAAGCTAAACAATATACTTTTTACTCAAATAGACATTTATCACGGTCCAGATTAGATATGATTTGGATCTCAACAGAATTAATATCCAATATTAAAGAAACAAATATTGAAACAAGTACTTGGGCAGATCATAGCCCAATGACAATTAAATGGAAGGGACAAAAAAAAGATCGAGATGGACATTAAACAATACTATTTTAAAGGAGAAAGATTTTATACAATGGATGGAGAAGGAATTGGCTTTTTTCTTCAGAGAAAATAAAAAAGAAGATACTTCAACGCAAAATGTGTGGGATACAATGAAGGCATATGCCAGAGGTTTGATAATAGATTATACAAGAAAAAAGAATATTAGGAAAAGGCAAGCTTTTAAGGCCTTGGAAGATGAGTACAAAATTCTTGAAAAAGAATTACAGAAAATGCCACAGAAAAAGGATATTAAATTGAAGCTGGATGTAATTAAACATAAAATGGAATTAATAGAGAAAGAAGAACTGGCACAGAAAATCAGAAACTCTAAACAGAATTATTTTGAAGATGCAAATAAACCAGGTAGATGGCTAGCATATAAATTGAGAAAAGAGAAGGAATCAAGAAAAATATTGAAGTTAATAGATGAACAAGGCCAAGTTTGTTATGGGAATAAGGAGAAAAAAGAAATTATTAGAGATTTTTATGGGCAATTATATAAACAAGAGAATATCGATGAAGAAAAAGTCAAACAGTATTTACAGGAAGCTAATTTACCAAAGATACCTAAAGAGACTGAAGAAATGTTAGAAAGCAATATAACAATGATGGAATTAAATGAAGCATTTAAGAGACAAAATAATGGGAAAGCACCGGGTCCAGATGGGCTTCCAGCAGAATTCTATAAAACATTTCAAGAATCATTAAGCATCCAAATGTTAGAAGTTATGAATGAAGTTATGTTAAAAAAGATGATACCCAAAACATGGTCAGAGGCTTACATTACACTTATACCGAAGGAAGAGACTGACCCACTGCAAATTAAGAATTATAGACCTATTTCTTTATTGAACGCAGACTATAAAATCTTTGCTTCAATTTTAGCAGAAAGACTTAAAAAATATCTAAATAATTTTATTCACCCAGATCAAAATGGATTTTTGCCAAAGAGACAAATTAGAGACAATATGAGAGTAATCTTGGACACTTTGGAATACTATGAGGCTCATCCTGAAAAGCAAATGGCTTTGATATTCCTAGATGCTCAAAAAGCATTTGACAACGTGAACTGGAGATTTATGTTATTATTATTGGAGCAGATGGGTTTTGTTAAAAAATTTACTCAAGCAATAGAAGCCATATATAACAAACAGACAGCAAGGGTAATGATGGAGGGGGAACTTACAGATTTTATTAATATAAGGAAAGGTACAAGACAAGGATGCCCCCTATCTCCTTTGCTATTTGTGTTGACCTTGGAAGTGTTGAATAGAAATATTAGGGATGATAAAAGCATAAAAGGAATGAAAATTAAGAAGGAAGAATTTAAGCTACAAGCTTTTGTTGATGACTTAGCTTTTATTCTGGAAGACCCGCTAGAAACAGCTCCAAAGTTATTGGAAAAGATAGAGACTTATGGAGAGGTGGCTGGTTTGAAAATAAATAAAGATAAAACAAAGATTTTAACAAAGAATATGCTATTGAGACAGAGAGAAGAACTGGCAGATCTTTTGAAAATTCAAGTTACAAATAAGGTTAACTATCTGGGGATATATTTGACAACAAGATGTAGCACACTAAAGGAGAATAATTATATTAAACTTAAACAACAGGTAACTACAGATTTGAAGAAGTGAGAAAACTTGCAATTGTCATTAATAGGGAGAATTTCAACAATTAAGATGAATATTTTACCTAGAATTTTATTTTTGTTTCAAACAATACCAATTAGGCTTGGAAAAGACTATTTTGAAGATTTAAATAAAATCATGTTGAAGTTTATATGGCAAGGTAAAAAAGCAAGAATAAAGCTAAAGCTTTTGCAAGATGCTAGAATTAGAGGAGGTTTTGGCTTGCCTAATTGGGAATTGTATTATCAAGCTGCAAGTTTGATGTGGGTCAAAGAATGGATAACATCAAGGAAACATAGGTTGTTGACATTAGAAGGGCATGATTTGCTGTTGGGTTGGCATGCTTTTTTATGGTATAAGGGAACTAAAACACAGGGTTATTTTAGAAGACATTATGTACTGGAGTCTTTGTGGTTAAATTGGGAGAAGATAAAAAGACAATGTTATTTGAAAATTCCAGTTTGGTTATCGACCATTGAAGCATTTTCCTATCCTATAATTTACAAGAAGGAACAAACAGTTAGATATGGGGAACTTTTGGATGAAAAGGGTGAACTTAAATCGATCCAAAACTTAGAGGAACAAGGTATAAGGATGAATTGGTTTTCATATGCACAAATACATTCAAGGTATGATGAAGATTCTAAAATGGAGGGATTTTATGATAAGCAGACTGATTTAGATAAGATCTTGATGGGTACTGATGAGAAAGTGATTAAAAAATTATATGGTTATTTACTGGGAATGAAATTAGAGGAAGAACAAGTCAAAGAAACTATGATTGTTTGGGGGAAGAATTTTGGATATGGGATTGATTTAGACAAATGGCAGAAATTGTGGTCTCAAAATTATAAAATGACAATGTCAACAGCATATAAAGAAAACTTGTATAAGATGTTTTACAGGTGGCACTTTCCTCCGACAAGAATAGCAAGAATGTTCAAGAATAAATCTGAAAAATGCTGGAAATGTCATCAGATACCCGGCTCGTATTACCATATATGGTGGACTTGTGAGGATGCTAGAAAATATTGGACTATAATTCGCATGTGGTTGGAAAAAATGATAAAGAAACATATAGACTTGAAACCAGAGATCTTTTTATTGGGAATTTTACCTGATATATATAGTAAAGATTTGAAATATCTGATTGTAAATGTATTAACAGTGGCCAGGATTGTATTTGCTAAAAACTGGAAGAATGAGAAAATACCATTACAGGAAGAAATTATTAAGAAAATATTGGAATGTGCTGAAATGAGTAGATTGACATTTGAAATCAGAGAGCAAGAGGATAAACAATTCTATGAAATTTGGGATCTTTTTTATAAATGGCTAGATGATAAAATACGATAATAGAATATTTTAGATAGTAAGAAATATCTTTATCTTGTTATTTTGCTATTACCTTGTTAATCGATATTATATTTATAAAGGTTTTTTTTTAGGATTGATTTGGTATGATTATATGATTAGTTGAATAATTTGGTTAAAGTATTGTTAGCTCATAAAGCATGAATGATTAAAAGTATAGTCTTTTTGTTTAGTGATTATAGGATATATAAGTTTGGATTGATAATATGAGTTGTTATATAACATAATTGTAACTGGGACTACAAAATGAATGCACAAAAATGATGAATCAACTGACACACTGTATGTAAATATGAGAGGTGTATGTTTTAATGTTTTGTTTGTCTTGTCTGTTTGTAGAAAATTAATAAAAAAAATTTTTTTTCAAAAAAAAAAAAAGAGTACAAACTGACAAATATATTCATTCATTGGACTGCAGATGAAACAAACAAAATGTTAAAAAGTTAGATGTGTCTTCTCAGGAGCAGTCATGCCATTTGGAACAACCTGCTAACTGAGAAAAGGAGCACCCACAAACTCCTGGCCTTTGAGTAGTATTTAAAAACTGAATTGTTCTGCAGCCGATATTGACATTGATGGAGAGAAAACTACTTGAGTTAGTTAGAATTGGTTCTTGAGTACTGTTTGAATAGGCTTTGTTAAATTGTAAGCCACGCTAATTCCTTTGTTCAAAAGGGAGGTCTATAAATAATCATATAAAAAAGGCACAAACACTCAAATCTGTTTCTTTCTGCTTCTTGTCTGCCTCTCTCTTCTTTTGTATTTAGCAAATTTACCTTCTTATTGTGTGAGAGTATCTCAGAGGCTGTGCTTGCTATTAGTCCTTTAAGAATTTGTTATCCTGTCTTTTTTTTTTATATGTACAACTCAAGGCAGCAAACATACCAATATCCTTCTCCCACCTGTTCTCTGGGTTCCTGGGCACCAAACCAAGGAGGGCTTAAAAGGTGTTACCAGAAGTTTTTTTATGGAAGTGGGAAGAATTAAACTGAAAGAACTGAGGACCTTTGGGCCCACAAGATGCAGCAATAAATATATGCTACTACCCTACAGGTCAGACAAACAGACAAACAATTAAGGATAAAAATAAAAGGCTGTCGGTTTAGGGAAAGGATTACATACATGTGAACTTTTTTTAAAAGAGCAGCAGAATACCTTTGAGAAGCCTGTTATGAACTAATAAAACGCTTAAATAAAGTTTATCAAAACCTTTAGAAAATAGCAGGGTTCTAGTCCTGCACTTCTGATTGGCCGATAATAGCGATATCGGATTGGTCCATTCAGGAGAATCTGATTGGCTATTAACGAGCCACTCTCATTGGTTAAAAGGGTTAACGCTCCACGTTTCTTATTGGTTACTAGATCAGCAGCTTGCCTATAAAAGAGCTGCTGCTGCCCTAGGTTTTTGCTCTGTTCAGAATGATTAATAAAGAGTTGAAGTTCACTGTTCACCATCTCGTCTCCGTTCCTTGCACCCATGCGCAGAACTTAACACTGGCGATGAGGATGGGATAGCGGTGATGTCAGAGCTGACTGAACACTACAGAGCACCAAACAGAGCACGTGGCTGAAGGCGCATCAACGGCAGAAACCATGTCCGGCGGCATCATACCACCCACTCCATTGGACCTGGCACAAGAAGACTGGGACTCATACATGGATTGGTTCCAGATGTTTCTGGAGACCAACAACTTGAAGGATGCCACTACGGGAAAAAAGCAAGCAGTATTCCTGACTCACTGCGGACCTGCCGTTTTTAAGATGGCTTAGGCACTGGTGAAACCGGCTGAGGTGAAATCCATGGACTGGGATGTCCTCGAGCCCCTCCTACAGGCCCACTATGCACCTACCATACCAACGCTTGTCCGAAGACATGAATTTTACCAAAGAGACCAGCGGAAAGGAGAAAGTGTTGCAGATTTCATCGTGGATCTCCGGAACCTGGGAGGCCTCTGTGGGTTCGCTGACCTTGAAAAAGCTCTAAGAGACCGAATAGTTCTGGGACTAGATGTACCGCACGTGCAAAGTAAGCTGATGGCAAAAGGCGACATCAGCCTTGCAGATACCATTGCTGATGCTACTGCAGCAGAAGCAACCAGGAAGTCGGCTGCCCGAATGCACCGCACCAACACCCCGCTCTGCCAACTCGCTGGCGAAACCTCACCTTGCCTTGAGGGACATGCAACGGCAACCCACCACGAGGACCTCGAATCATCATCAGAAAGTGATGAGGAAGAGGTCAACTGGCTCCGGTCTGAACGAGACCAATGCCACCAGCATAACCAGAGATTGCAGTATAAATGCGCTGGTTGTGGGGCAAATCACCCACGATCAGACTGCAAATTCCTCGACGCGCTCTGCCATGTTTGTGGAAAGAGAGGCCACATCGGAAAGGTCTGTAGAAGCAAGCAAGGATCCAGCCCACTTCAAAGGGGGACCAACTAACACCAAACCACAGGAAGTCATCCTGTGAATCGGGAACATTTGAACCCCCAATGGAACAACCACTCCTACAGAAATAAACCACTAGCCCATTCAACGAAACGAGAAGAGGCACACCAAACCATTACGATTGGTCATGCCTCATCATTAGACGCAAAGAAGATCCGAGTGAAGGTCGCCATTGAAAACCAGCCCTGCGTGATGGAAGTCGATTCAGGATCGTCCCTCTCGATGGTTTCCTGGAAGACCCTTAAACAATTAATCCCTGCCGTCCAGTGGCAAGACCTCAGAATCCAAAGAATCATACTCAAGGACTATCAGGGAAACAGAATTCCAGTCGTTGGATCCAGCCTAGTCCAGGTCTCATTCAAAAATCTTACTGCATCTTTACCATTGACCGTTGTTGACCGTGATTGGCCTAGCTTGTTAGGCCTTCAATGGTTCTCTCAACTTGGGATTGAGGCAGCCAGCATTCACCAAACCAGTAGCGATGACTGGGAGGAGGCCCTCGTCCAGGAATTCCAGGATGTCTTTGCAGACAAACTAGGTGAGTACAAGGGAACCCCAATATCATTTAACCTTAACCCTGAAGTAGCCCCCATCCGCCTTAAGGCTCGTCGAGTAACTTTTGCCCTTAAACCAAAGATTGATGAGCGGCTTGATAAATTAATAGCCCAGGGTGTTTTAGAACCAACCAACCACTCTCCTTGGGAAACCCCAATTGTAACACCCATCAAACTGGATGGATCGTTAAGGATTTGTGGGGACTACCATGCCACCCTGAATCACACCCTCCAACAGAACGCTTACCCGGTGCCGGTGGTACAACACCTCCTCCATTCCCTGGGGGGCGGAAAAGTCTTCGCTAAATTGGATTTAGCACAGGCGTACCAACAACTGCCTGTAGATAGAAAAACAGCAGAGGCACAAACGAATGTTACGCACCAAGGTGCTTTTAAGTGCAACTGACTCCAATTCGGAGTTAGCGTAGCCCCAGGGATTTTTCAGAGTTTGATGGAGAGATTATTACAGGGAATAAAAGGGGTCATACCATACTTTGATGACGTTTTAATTGCTGCTTCGAATAGAGAAATACTAAAGGAGCGTCTTAGACTGGTTCTCCAGAAATTTAAAGACTCTTTTAACCTTAAGGTTAAAAAAAAAAAGTCAACTGTGTACAGATAAAGTAGAGTTCCTGGGGTACTTAATCGATAAACAAGGCATTCACCCCACCAGTAGCAAGTTAAGGGCAATCAAGAACGCCCCAAGACCCAGAAATAAGACTGATCTCCAAGCTTTCCTGGGGCTTATTAATTTTTACAACATCTTCCTGCCCCACAAAGTGACCGTAGCTGAGCCCCTACATCGGCTTCTCGACAAAAAAGCAACCTGGTCTGGGGGCACCGAGAGAAGCACGCGTTCCGACAAGTGAAAAACCTATTAACTTCAGATGCTGTTTTAATGTAGTATAACGAGACTTTGCCTTTAACAATCACATGTGACACGTCACCATTTGGAGTAGGAGCCATTTTGAGCCATGTGTTACCAAACGGTAGTGAAGCCCCTATTGCCTATTTTTCAAGGACTTTATCAAAGGCTGAACGTAACTTTTGTCAAATCGATAAAGAGGCTCTTGCTGTTGTATCTGCTGTAAAACAGTTTCATGAATATGTATATGGATGAGTTTTTACTATTGTTACCAACCACAAACCTTTGCTGGGGATTATAGCGGGAGACAAGCCAACCCCCTATATATTATCACCCAGAATGACTCGCTGGTCGGAGTTTTTGGCTGCGTACAATTATAAGCTGCAACACCGCCCGGGGAAAGCCATTCCCCATGCTGACGCGCTGAGCCATGCACCACTTCCAGAAACCGTCGACAATCCAGCTCCAACCCTTACAACGCTCCAGATTGAAACACTACATTCACTGCCGCTAACAGCTAGAGATATCGCGATTGAAACAAAACGTGATCCTGTCTTAACGCGAGTTCTTAGCTGGGTCGAACGAAGATGGCCAGTAGATCAAACCCCTGATGACTTCATCCCCTTCAAGAACCGGCAAACAGAACTTTTTTCACAAAAGGGCTGCATCATATGGGGGGATAGAATTGTCATCCCAGAGCGGTTACAATGAGCGGTATTAAAGACACTGCATGAGGGCCACCCTGGCATCATGCGTATGAAAGCGCTCGCATGAAGCTACGTGCGATGGCCGGGCATCAACAAACAGATCGAAGCCTGGGTAAAGACTTGTTATAAGTGCCAGGAAGTTAGCAATGCCCCACTGAAAGCAACTCCGACAGAATGGGAAACACCCCTGGGACCGTGGTCCCGCATTCATATTGACTTTGCGGGACCTACTAAGGGACACACATTCCTCCTAACAGTGGATGCCTATTCAAACTGGCTCGAGATCCACAAAATGAAGAGTACCACAACCAAGTCCGTCATCCAGAAGTTGAACAGATTATTTGCGACTCATGGACTGCCAGACGTTCTGGTATCCGACAACGGATCCCAGTTTACCGCGCTCCCTTTCGAACAATACTTAGCATATGGGGGTATTCGCCATGCACTAACTTCGCCAGCGCACCCTGTGGCTAACGGAAGAGCCAAGTGCATATAATAGATAATAGCGATATCGGATTGGTCTGTTCAGGAGAATCTGATTGGCTATTAATGAGCCACTCTCATTGGTTAAAGGGGTTAACGCTCCACGTTTCTTATTGGTTACTAGATCAGCAGCTTGCCTATAAAAGGTCTGCTGCTGCCCTAGGTTTTTGCTCTGTTCAGAATGATTAATAAAGCGTTGAAGTTCACTGTTCACCGTCTCGTCTCCATTCCTTGCGCCCATGCACAGAACTTAACAAAGCCCATGCACAAGAAAAAGGAACAAAAGCTGTTGTTCTTATTCCAACCAAACCTGATTAAATAAATCCTAGCAGAAGAGTCGAGCATATATACTCCAGCAGCCACTGACATTTTACATGTCTGTCCTCCAAATAAGACAAGGCTTGTTTTGTAGAATTGATAAAATCTGGGGGACATCTGCTCCTGCCAATATAAGGCAATCCATTATACTATTCAGCCATTCATTCATACATTGCCTACTGCACACGGTTTGTCCCAGGAAAACTCAAGAATAAAAGTGACCCCCCCCCCCAAAAAAAAAACAACACTTAAAAGGCTGCTGAATGAAATTTGAAGGACTCTGGTTCAAATCAGTGTCTGGCTCATTTTGAAGATTTGATTCAAAGATTTATTCCAAAGAAATGATGCGACAGGATCTCCTTTGAATCAAATCACTGTTTTTAAACTTTGCACGGCCTTCTTTATTAGCCCTGCCGACCATTAAAAAAGCAGTTAAATCTCTTTCAACAAGATACGTGTCTTTTTCAAACTTAGTAATTTGTAATTAGTTTTGTAATTAGGGATGGGTTGAGCACTTAGAAAGTGGGGAGTCATTTGCCTTTCAGCTTTGCCAATGAAAGCTATGGCTGCCCTCCTGCAATATATTCAAAATGCCACAATGTTTATGTGACAATTAAGAATATTTAGTATCTTGTATAAAGCCGTGTTCTGGGATGAAAATGTGCATTCATATCTAACACGGTAAATGCCATCTGGGTTATTACATAGTTTCAGAAAGAATTAGTGGAGGACATTTTTTTCTGTACCACACCAATGTATAAAAGAACAAGAATGCATTTTTTTTAAAGGCATCCCACAGCTCAGTTCTGAAGTGTGATAATATTGTGGGCTAAGAGAGGACGGGATTTTATTGCTTCTGCTTCAGCAAGATTTGAAGGGCTGTGTGAAAAGTTTATGGGATTTGCAGTCCTTGAGCATATTTATTGGAGGGAAAATATGTGTGCAAGCATGGCCAGGAAGATTTGCTAACATTGTCTTCTTTAACATGCATATACCAATTGAAAGGGAACAAAAATCATATGGTTTTCCTGTTTATCTGTCCACATCCGTCTATTTTTAGAGCAGTTTTTTATTAACCATAGCAACTGTAAGATGCATGGACAACTCCCAAAATTCCGCAATCAGCCATGATGGCTGAGGAATTCTGGGAGATGAAGTCCACCCATCCCTAAAGTTGCTGAGGTTGAGAAGCAATGTTCTAGAGCAGGGCTGTCAAATTGACAGCCAGTGGGCCAAACGCGCCACAATTAGGCCACGCCCACCCCAGCTCCACAAAGAAGGAAAATGTCACGATACATCATGTGATGGCAACATGACACCATGAGTTTGACACCTGTGTTCTGTACTCTAGATCAGCTGCAAACATAGAGTGTAGGTGACCCCAGATTATCTTTTCAATGGGAAATAACCAGGTTTGCAGGCAAGATTGCAAGAAATTGAAGAAGCATCAGAAGACCACACTGGCATAATGTTGCCAGAAGACCACACTGGCATAATGTTGCCAAGAAAATGACAGACACATATGCAAAGTCATAGTAACCAAGCACTGAGCTTGATTTTTAAGACACTCCAATTTAAATAAGAGAAAAGTGAATAAAATAAATGTGAGGCCTGTAATATCCGTTAGCGAGGAGTACAGCCATTTAAGATCCTGATTACTTTGTGCACAGTAATAATTTTATCAGAGTATATTCATGAACTGGAATAGAGCTTAATAACAAGGTCAGCCAATGAAAGCTAAATTGAGGGCTGAAACTTAAAGAGAGAATGTGGGCATGGTTTATCCCTGCTCTGTACTCAGCTCTAAAGTGAAAGAGAAACTTGCTTGCTTGCTGAAAACTAGAACTCTGCTCTCAACTGAACCTGTAACATGTCTGCTTCTGTCTGAGTTTGCTCCATGTTGGAAAAATCTACAACTGGTATTGTAAAATTTACTTTGTGTTTATAAAGAAGTTAAACGAAGCCTCAGTCATCTGTGTTTACTTTTCTGGCACTGAATTTATGCTGCAAAACTCTGAACAAATTTTACACACAATTGTTGGTCTAGGCCTGTGATGGCAAACCCAACATAACATGCTAGGCCTTTGGACCTTCTGAAAGTTACACAAGAGGGCCCTAGCCTCAGGAGCATCCAACAATCACATGAGAACAAGGTGTACTTTTTCAGAGACCATGCAAGAGCATTCTCCAAAGTTTTCAGACCTTCTGTGACCAGGATCTGTTTCAGATAGGCATTTTGAAAAATATTTACAATTAAGTAGTAGTATTAAGCATTTAATACTAAATTTAAATAATGTAATTTAATTTAATATTTGTTATAAATTGTTTCTCTTTTGTCTGGGGTTTGTATATGTGTGTGACATGTCAGCAGAGTTGAAGTAGACCTAGACTCTATGCACTTATTCAAAACCTAAAAAAGAATCAAGCACATGCCAGATGTGCACCACAATATCTACTTGAACATTTCATTATTTTATGGCAGAAGAAGACGCCATTGCCAAACTGCTTAGAAGTTCTATTAATTAATTAATTAATTAATATCCCACCTTTATTGTTTTTACAAATAACTCAAGATGGTGAACATATCGAACAGCTTCCCCCTCCTATTTCCCCACAACAACAAGTCTATGAAGTGAGTTGGGCTGAGAGAGTGTGTGACTGGTCCAAAGTCACTTAGCTGGCTTTCATGACCAAGGTGAGACTTGCACTCATGGTCTCTTGATTTCTAACCCAGTGCCTTAACCACTAAATCATAGTGGTTCTACTCAGAAAGGCTCTACTCAGCAAAGGTCATCAACAGCCTTCTTGCTAGCTGTAACTCCTAAGAACAGTTTTTCATATATTTTCACAAAATTAAAATATCTCATTCCCAGTTTATTGCCCACAATATAAATTGGGATTATAGTTTCCATAAACCCCAACTACTGTAGCATGCAAAATTGTCTCCATTGACTTGACTTTCACGAGTCTTTAATGTCAAATAATCTATAGGGTACTGGCCTGGAGAAGGTTGCTAGTGGGTTACTACATTTCTCTGACTAGAACAGTTTTTCTATTTGTTTGTGTTTATGATCTTAGCACATCCTATGAGCCAATGGAACATGGGACTATGGAAGCACAACAATGGAGGGAAAAAGAATAATAGTAGAGCTTTGTTTCTTTTGTCCCTAAGTTAATTCCCCATCCTTTCTTGCCTCTCTCTATGAGAAAAATGCTATTCAGCATGGAATGCACAGGAAGTTGTAAATAAAACATCTTTCTAAATTGACAATACATTTATTTAGACACGTCTCATGTTAACTCATTTCACATCATTATGCTGCTCCCCAGGCTATGCATTAGATGGGGGAAAAGGATGAGTGCAGCGGAAGGAATGCATATATCTGATGAGATTTACTTTTTTTACATTTTCACACTGATCCCTCTTTATTTATTTTAGCTGCCTCCTCCATGCAAGCCACTGAAATGCTTCCTTTTCTTGCCAATTTATACAATAAATCTCATTCAAAAAAACATTATAAAGTCTAATACACATTCATTAGAAATCCAAGACCAATCTTCCACACTCTTGTGGGGGGTTTCTTTGAAAGCTCTGCAAACATCTTTCTACTAGAAATTCTTCAAACCAAAGCTATTTCTGTGCCACCCTCACCTAAATTTTTGCCACCTCTGTGTGTCACCTCAAAAATTTGACATATCTGTGAAATCATATCATGGTTGCAGTACAGCTTCTTTCAAGTGTTTCTTAAACACATTTCTGTCTTTCAAAGATGTGGTAGAAAAGAATAACCAAAGATCCATATATATATATATGTATGTATGTATGTATATGTATGTATGTGTATGTATATATGTATGTATGTATGTATGTGTATATATATATATATATATGGATCTTTGATTATTCGGGTTTTCTCCCGCGTAAGATTGGAAGTATCTAGGCAACGTTTTGATGAAGTCTCATTCATCATCTTCAGGCTTGGTCTTCAGCTCTGTGCTTCTCAGAGTGATGTGAGCTTGCAGCTGCTTCTTCCTTTTAACTGCTAGTGGGGGTGTGACTTGATTGGGTGGGGGCTTGGCTGTGTTCTGATTGGGTGGGGGGGTGTTCTCATTGGTTGGGGGTTTGGCTGTGTTCTGATTGGTTGGGGGGTTGGCTGTGTTCTGATTGGCTGGAGGCGTGTTCTGTTCAGGTGGGGGCTTGATTGTGCTCAGGTTAGTCTTAGTTGCTGGAGGGTTTGAGCTGGTGAGCTGTGATCTTGCTGTTTGGCTTCGAGTTCGTGGTCGTGCTGCATCTTCATGGTGTAGGTCAGTTCTCTTCATGTATGGCTCAGAGGGGTTTGAGGTGGGTAGTGATGCAGCTGCAGTGCAGCTTCTGGTCCGTGGTCGTGTTTCATCTTCTGTGTGGGTGTGAGTCTGCTTTCTATGTGGAAGTGTGGTGGTGGCATCTTGTGTGGCTCTCAGGGGTGTGGTTCTGGTGTCATTCTTCATGTTAGGTACGCGTCTGTTCATGAGGGCGGGTTTCCAAATAGCTGGTAGGCGGGAGGCATCATCTCGTTTATTCATGCTGTGTGGGCGTTTTTCTATCTCTATGGCTTCTCTGATGATTCTGCTGCTGAAGTGTTCGGTTTTGGCGATAGTTCTGGTATTTTTAAAGTCAATCTCATGTCCTGTGGCTTTGAGGTGTTGGACCAGGGAAGAGGTCGGTTCTTCCTTTTTGATTGAGTTCTTATGTTCTTCAATGCGTGCACCTATTCTTCTGTTAGTCTGTCCAATGTATGTGGTGGGGCAGGCAATGCAAGGGATTTCATATACTCCTTGATTTTCCAACTCGATTCTGTCCTTAGGGTTTCTTAGGATGGTGGATATCTTTCTGTTTGTGCAGAATGCTGTCTTAATGTTGTGTTTTTGGAGGATCTTGCTAATTTTATCCGTAGTGCCTTTTATATATGGGAGGAGGGCTTTGCCATTCTCTTGTTCTTTGTCTTGGATTTTGGCTGGGGTTTCTTTTTGGATTAGGTGGGTGATCTTCTTTCTTTGGAATCCATTGGCTGTCAGCACGCTGGTGAGAGTGTGTAGTTCGGTCTCTAGGTGTTGTTCATCGGCTAAGCACTTTGTTCTGGAGATGAGTGTCTCGGCTACGGAATTGATCTGTGCTGGGTGGTGGTGTGAGAGTGCGTGTAGATAGCGGTTTGTATGTGTTTTCTTCTGGTAGATGGTGTGTCCTAGGGAGCCATTGGATTTTTTGTATACCAAGACATCTAGGAAGGGAAGTTGGTTGTTAGCTTCTGTTTCCATGGTGAATTGTATTTTGGGGTGTTGGCTGTTGAGGTGTGTGAGGAAGTTGTTCAGTTTTTCTTTCCCGTGTGGCCAGATTATGAAGGTGTCATCTACGTATCTGAGCCAGAGTTTGGGTTTGTGATCATATATTTTTTTTTGAACAGAACACGCCTCCAGCCAATCAGAACACAGCCAACCCCCCAACCAATCAGAACACAGCCAAACCCCCAATCAATGAGAACACACCCCCACTCAATCAGAACACAGCCAAGCCCCCACCCAATCAAGTCACACCCCCGCTAGCAGTTAAAAGGAAGAAGCAGCTGCAAGCTCACATCACTCTGAGAAGCACAGAGCTGAAGACCAAGCCTGAAGATGATGATATATATATATTATATTTATTTGTTTTCTGAGGTTCTTGCGGGTATTTGTATGTGGATCTTTGGTTATTTGGGTTTTCTCCCACGTAAGATTGGAACCCTCACCAGCAGTTCAAAGGAAGAAGCAGCTGCCAGCTCACATCACTCTGAGAAGCACAATGCTGAAGACCAAGCCTGAAGATGATGAATGAGACTTCATCGAAACGTTGCCTAGATACTTCCAATCTTACGTGGGAGAAAACCCAAATAACCAAAGATCGATCTATCTATCTATCTATCTATCTATCTATCTATCTATCTATCTATCTATCTATCTATCTATCTAAAATAAAATACTTATTCTATTCCAATACAGCTCTATTATTAATGTTAGTTATAATCTTTGACATCTTTAACATTCCTTTTCAATAGGATATCATACTTCTAGCAACACTTATAATATTTCCATCATTTTTCATGTTTCTTTCATATTCCTCTTCACTTAATTTTTTATAACACATTTATAATAATTAAAATGTTCCCCTCCTTTCCTAATTTCAATCTCTCATTCTTTTTATTTCATTTATTTATTACATTACCATGAGTATTTTATCTATCATTTTAATTACACTTGTTTCATATATTCAAAGTTCATTTGTATTTCTCATATAACAATACTATCTTATGTACCCTTGCAGAATCCCCCTTTCAATTAAGTTTTCACTCATTATCTCTGTGTCTTGTACATTTCCCCTGTTTCTCCATGTCCTGGTTCTGTCCTTTATAATTTCTTTTCCTTTCCCTCTTCTCTCTCTTCTTCTCCCTTCCCTTTTTGACCCCTTCTCTCTCTAATTCTGATTCTCTCTTCTGTAATCCTCTCTTCTGTTTCTTCTTAATGTTGTAATTACTTTTCAAACTATTCTTTTTGGGTTGTTTTTTCAGATCTTAAATTTTTCACTCTCTTTCCCTCCTTTCCTTTCTTTTCCCCACATAGAAGTAGTTGGTCGTTGAATCATAAATATGGTAACACATAATTTGATATGGGAAAGAATAAATTGGAGGGAGAGAAGAGGTTTTGCCTTGGGAGAAATTTATAATCAGATGGAGCTGGTAGTTATCAGCATAGATAAGGAAAAGGAAATAAAACGTAGCTAAAAGAATTTATACTAACCTCATTCAGTAAGACTATCTATTCCTATCATTGCAAATTATTCTTGATTTCACTATATCCATATACTGCTTTATTAGCTCTCTCTTTTTGAGAATCTCATCAGCTCCATCCAATTACAACATGACTTTCCCTGTCTTCCCCTTCGTTTGACCCTTTTACTCTTCCTTCATAAATTAGTTTGGCAATTTGATCCTCATTCCCTCTCTGTATTTGACCCAAGTTATGTCTTTGCTCATTCATTATTTAATCAATCCACATTTACTTGGCATTCATTCTTTTTTGGTCCTATCACTTCTTATTTTAGAACAAATGTGTTTCTTAAGACCTCATTCTCTCCACATTCAATTATGTTTCTCCCTAATACACACAACTTTCACTTCCATATAACAAAGCAAGCAGAAGCACAGTCATTTTCACATATTTTAACAAACACAGATTCCTTGCAACAATACACTTTGGCACACTGTTTACCAACATTTGCACATCTTAAAATGTCTCCATCAATTTGCCCACATTTAGTAAACATACTACCCAGGTACAAATTCATCAACTTGCTCTAAATTTTTTCCCATTTTGATATAACTTACAATTGTCCCTTCTGTTTTTCATGTCAAGCATAATTACCTCAAGGGGGTGGAGACAGCTTCTGGGTCTCTATTATGTCTCAGTGTGTTTTTGTGGATCAAGTTGGTGATTTTGCTTTTGTGGAAGCCGTTGGCTGTCAATATTTTAGTCAGGGTGCATAGTTCAGTCTTAATGTGTGTCTTGTCTGCCAGGCGTTTGGTTCTAGTAATTAGTGTTTTAGCCACAGAGTTTATCTGTGCTGGGTGGTGGTGGGATTGGGCGTTGAGGTAGCGGTTGGTGTGTGTTTTCTTCTGGTATATGGTGTGTCCTAGTGTGCCATCTGTTTTTTTGTAGATTAGTGCATCTAGGAATGGTAGTTGTTTGTTTGTTTCTGTTTCCATGGTGAACTTGATTTTGGGGGGTGTGCTGTTTAGGTGTGTTAGGAAATTGTTTAGGTTTTCTTTTCCATGGGGCCAAATCACGAATGTGTCATCGATGTATCTTAACCATAGTTTGGGTTTGAGGATGGCATTGGCCAGGGCTCTGGATTCGAATTCTTCCATGAACAGGTTTGCAATGACAGGTGACAGTGGTGATCCCATGGGGGCTCCTTCAATTTGTTTATATCTTTGTCCTTTGTATATGAAATATGTGTTGGTTAAGCAGTGTTCTGTTAGTTCCATGAGGTGTTTAGCTGGTTGGTATTTATTTTTGATGATTTCAAGGGTCTCTTTTATAGTTTATAGTTTATAGAGTTTATTTGTCATTACACTCGCAAGCGGGTGCAACGAAATGAGGTGCTCTTCCACAAGTAAAAACTGGACAAACACCACTAAAAGAAAAAAAATTAAATTAAATTAAAACTAAACACAGCCTACCATACAATGATCTCTATGCAATTTAAAAATGTAAAACCCCATTACTCTCATTCACTTCCACATAAATCTTATGACCCTGCATTCAAACTCAAAACTGCACTTGGATAAAAACTGTTCTTAAATCTGGTTGTCCTTGTTCTTAATACCCTAAATCTCCTTCTCAATGGTAATAGTTCAAAGAGCTGATGTCCCAGATGAGAGGAGTCATTCAATAAGTATCGGGACTTGAGTGAATAGTGAAACCACATCAAAACTTACAAGCAGATCTTCTTGCTCCACGTGTAGATCTTTGATCATTTCCAAGAAGTGGTATGAGTTTTGTACATGAGAAGCTGCTGTTTCAGCATGGGGCTGTAGCTCTTTTGCTAGGTGTTTAGCTAGGTTTTGTAGTGGTGCTCCTCTGGAGCTGACTATGGGTCTGAGAGGTATGCCTTCTTTGTGTATTTTTGGGAGGCCGTATAGTTTGGGGCATCTGGAAGATTTCTCTCTGGGTATGATCGTGTGTTGGATCTCTTTGCTTATGTGGCTGGTTCTAATTTTCTTCTTGGTTAATTTTTCCAGATATGTGGTTGGGTCTGTGTTTATGGGTTTGTATGTGGAGTCTTGGAGTAGGTCTGTCAATTTAGTTTCATAGTCTTTTCTATCCATTACTACAGTGGCATTCCCTTTATCTGCTGGGAGGATGATTATGCTGCTATCTCTTTTCAGGGTTTGTAGCGCTTTAATTTCATTTTGCTGCAAGTTGCTTTTGGGTGGTTTGCTTGTGCCTAGGATGTTGGTAATTTGGTGTCTTATTTTATCAGCTTCATCTGTATTTAATTTAGTTAGGCTGGATTCTACTGCACATATGATGGATTCTGTGAGGATTTTTTTGGGTGCTATAGCATAATTGAATCCTTTGGTAAGGACTTCTGTTTCTGTTTTGGTGAGTTCTCTGTTGGAAACATTGCACACTAATTGTTTCAGGTATTGTTGTGAGTTATTGGGGGTTTTCTTGTCATGTTCTAATTTCTTTAATTTTTTCAAGAGCTTTTCCTGTTTGTAAATGTTTGTAGATTCAGCTCTCCAAGTTATAAGTTGTTTTATCTTGTCCCAAAGTAGAGGGTGAATTTTGCTGCTCAATTCCAGGTGTAGTGCTAGCAAATCTTTGTTAAACTGATCTAATTGGAATCTCTTACTGTGGAGCTCCTTCCTTAGTAGAGCCATTTCAGTTCTTTTCAGGATACGTTTAGTGGCTGCTGTGCTTTGATGAAATGTTAATTTGAAGCAGGTTGGTGTAGTATTGTTGTCTCTGCAGCTGCGTAGGAATTGGAGGTCACATAATGTTCCTGATCTTTTAATTTCCAGTTTCTCATAGGTTTTCATCTGGCTGTTTATTCCCTCCCCATAGAGGTTTGATATTTGTTTCTTAAGTTTTCGCGGGTACTTACATGTCTGGCATTCAGCTTTGTTCGGGTATTTTCCCACGTCATAGTAGTGGTGCTTTTAAAATTGTAGCAACGTTTCAGCAGAATCTCATCTGCCATCATCAGGCTTCTGTATAGTGTTCGTCTGTGAGTCAGACTTTTACAGTGGTTTCAGATTTAAATTTGGGGCAGCCTATTGCTATGCCAGAATGGTTTTTTCTTCCTCCTGATTGGTTGAGAGTCTTGGTCTGTGTTTATTGGTCTTGGAGTTTGCTGTGTTCTGCTTGATTGGTGTTTCTGATATCTTCTGTCTTTTTTTTTTTTTTTGGCTCTTTTTGTATCTTGATTGGCTGGCAGCATTGTGTTACTTTATTAAAGGCCTTTAGTGCAGCTTGGGTTTGGGTAAATGGACGGCTATCATTAGTTAGGAAGCTGGGTTTCATCTGGGTGCCTGGTTGGGGTGTGTTTGAGATGGAGGTATTAGGGGGGATCTGTTTGTGCCCAGGTGTTTGCCTGGCTTGTGGTGTGGAGATTTTTTTGTTTGTGAGTGCAGGCTTCCAAATGATTGACAGCCTGGTGGAATCATCTCTTCTGTTCATGCTTTTTGGTCTTTTTTCAATCTCTATGGCTTCTCTGATGATTCTGTGGCTCGGGTTTTCTATAGTGGCTCGGGTTTTGGTGCCATTGAAGTTGATGCTATGACCTGTGGCTTCCATGTGTTGGACTAGTGAGGAAGTGTGTTCCAGCTTTTTGACTGCATTTTTGTGTTCATCCAGGCGGGTACTTACTTATAAATTTAAATCTGAAACCACTGTAAAAGTCTGACTCACAGATGAACACTATACAGAAGCCTGATGATGGCAGATGAGATTCTGCTGAAACATTGCTACAACTTTAAAAGAACAACTACAATGACATGGGAAAATACCTGAACAAAGCTGAATGCCATACATGTAAGTACCCATGAAAACTTAAGAAAACAAATACACACACACACACACACACACACACACACACACACACACACATATATATATATATATATATATATATATATATATATATATATATATATATATATATATATATATATATATTCTCTTTAAGAACTTAGTGAGTATTTTAAGAATGTATCAAACAGAATTCGACTGGACGTTAAATATTATATTGAATGTTATCATTGTAAAGGCATAAATTGAAATTTAAATAAGAGTTGAATGGATAAAAATTAAAAGATACAAAGGTGTCATACTCCAATTAGTAACTACAGGGGAAAATTTTGTTTAATGAGAAAAGAAAATGTGAAATTGAAAGCAGGACAGACAAAAGTATAAATGTGTTGACTAGAAAGGTATTGAAACTTAGAAAAAGATATACAATTGAATTTAGAAAGGAATGAGATAATTAAAAATAAGATTGAGAAAACTAAGGGAAGGGAAAAAATATTGAGAAAATGTTAAAATAGGAATAAAATATGGAATAGAACACAAAGATAAATATGAAATTGAATTTGTGTCTGTATGGAGAAGTGATAACCCGGGACCATGCTATTCTCAAAAAAAGAAATTTTACTTGTATTATGTTTTGTGAAAACCCAAATAATTTTTTTATTAAAAAAAAAAAAAAGAAGACAGCTGGTCAGATTATCGGTGAAATAGAAAATGGTGCATATAAAATGGATAGCTTTAACATCTTTAAAATGAGTAAAACAAAAAGGGGAGCCAAATGTGTATGATATAAAGAAAACCTGGCATTAAAAGTCAGCCCTAGTTAACGACGAAGGAGTGATGAATTTAATGGCAGGCAAGGAGATCAGAAGAAGATAGGGAAGCCAAAAAGAAAAGAAAAGAAAACTGGTGAACAGAAGAGAGAAGATTGGTGCATCCAGTTGTAAAAGAAAAAATAATTAGGTAGCTTGGTGCTTGGATTTAATGTAAGGAAAAAATTTGGATTATACTTGGAGAAGGGTGACTTTTGAAAGTGCCTAGCGTGGATCCATGAGAGATTGGTGGGATTACAAAATAAAAATGGAAAGGTTTGGAATGATTTAAAAAACTTTGATCTAATGGATTTGATTTAAAAAATTGAGAGAGGATTGATAACTTTGATTAAATATCGTGGTGAAAGTGGACTCTTTTTGGATTTTGGCTTTATATCCCTTTTTGAACTGTTCTGAACTTTTTTGGAAAAAGAAACCTGGAACTAATTAAAATGGATGGTAGAAAATGAGTCTTCAATTATGAAGTTGACAAAGAAACATTGTAGTGCTTCGTGAGAGATACCTGCTGGTTATTGAACTGAAGTGAAACTGTTACAAGAAAAAGGATACTTGGTTACTTTTTTTCTATACTAAAGCCTTTGTCTTTTGGTATGTTTTGTTGATTCTTAAATTACTGCATATATAGGTAAATGTAAGATTCTGCTGATCTCTGCATATATTGGGTTATATAGATCGATATAATTATACAAATATACATAAATATAAATCATATACTATATACCTGATAGCTAGGTTGATTACTTAAAGTATAAGAGAAATTTTTTATTATTATATATTTTGACATATTGATTTATTACGTTACAGATTAATTAGATATATATTTATTATCTTTAAGGTTTGACTGAGTGGGATTATTTTAAGTAATATATCTGTTAAAACTAATTACCACATATTAACTGGTATTATTGTGGATATATCTCAACATACTATTGAATACTGAATATTAGATTGGATTTATTGTTAGATTGGCTTCAATATTAGTATAAATATTTGGACAAGCGATAAAGGTATAGAACTGATACAAGGTGAAAAAAATTATGAATTAAATATTGCAGAGTGATGTGTTAGTGTTAGAGTTAGAAATTATAAAATTGGAGGGAACTGGAGGGATCTGTAAGAGAAGAGAAAAACTGGAAGAAGTGGTGGAAAAAGAATATTATAGGAAATATATTTAGTATGACAAGTAATACAAATATACCTAAACTGGGAGCTAGAAAAAAATACCCACCCAAACATGGACAACAACTTCAATGGCCAGTCCCTCCACACAGAGAAGTACAGACAAAATGTTACCAAGGGAGAGATTGAACTTGATAAAAGATTTACAAGGACTAATGTTGAATATGCAGGAAATGCTAACTAAAAAACATGAAGACCTGAAAACAGAGATAGGATCAGTAAGATTTGAATTAAAAGAAAAAAAAATACAAATTATAGATGAAAAATTTGAGTCCTATCAAGAAGAGATGGAGAAAAACCAAGAAAGAATAACTAGAATGGAATCTAGAATGGATAAGGAGGGGAAAAAAAGTTGAAGACCTCACTGATAAGCTAATAAAAGCAAATAAAGAGTTGGAAGCTGTGGTAATTCTACTGGAAGCAGAAAAAGCAGCTCACTATCTGAGATTCCAAAATATAAAGGAGGAAAACATAGAACATCTGTCGGATGTAATGAGATAATTGTGAAAATATTGAAAACTGAAAAAGAAGAAATTGTGATGGACATAGACAAGACATATAGAGTGCAGACGAACTATGCAAGAAGTCACAATCTTCCTAGAGAAGTTCATGTCCAACTGATCAAGAAGTCGACACGCAATGAAATACTACATAGAACAAGAGATGATCCAGAGAGATGTTCTTGAACAGGTGCTGAGAAGAGTCAGGAACTTGAGGAAATCTTACCACTTTCTGACAACAAAGCTAATAAAATATAACATCAGTTTTAGATGGTTGATGCTGGATGGAATTATGGTCAACTGGCAGGAGAAGAGACATCAACTAGACACAATTGACAAAGTGGAAGATTTCTATGTTCAACAATTTGCTAATGAAGGAGAGACAGCAGTGGAAGAAGAGGAAGGAAGGAAAGACTTGGCTGAAGAAAGAGGAGCAGAAGTAGAAAATAAGGAAGAAAACTCACTGGACAATAAAGAGAGGAGATATGGAAGAAGAAAGGCAGAAATATATGAAAGACAATATGCAGAATCCAGAGAAAAGAGAGCAACAAGAAATATGAGGCAAAGAAATTGATAAAAAAGAGAGAAATGTGAGGTAATTTTGATGAATTAATGGTCTAAACACCCCAGCGAAAAGGAAGAAAATATTTCATAATTTACAAAAATTCAGTACAGATATAATAACTATACAAGAGGTGCATATAAAAGAGAAACAAAAATATTTGTTAGATAATATAAAATTAGGAAATGCTTTTATGTCATTAGATAAGCAAAAGAAAAGAGGTATGGTGTTATACATAAAGGACTGGATTTCGGCTGAAGAAATTTTTAAAGAAAAAGATGATAGGATATGATGGTAGAGATAGAATTAGAAAGTAAATATATTCTTTTGATAGAAATTTATGCTCCGAACGGCCCACAAGAACATTTCTTTCAAAAATTGTATAATAATATTAAGGAAAGGCATTATGAAGACATTTGCATCCTAGGTGATTTTAATGTAATTATAGATAAAACAAAGGATTATCAAGGTGAGAATAAGAAAATAACAAGAAGAAAGTTATTACCAAAAATTTTTAAAGATTTATATTGCATTGAGAGAACACCATTCAAATAAGAAACAATTCATGTTTTACTCAAACAGACATCAGTCCTGGTCGAGACTGGATATGGTATGGATGCCTAAGAAGCTTATCTCAGAAATAATTGAAATAGAAATTGAACTGAGCTTGTGGGCAGATCATAGTTATATCAGGTTTAGTTGGACAGGCTGACCCAAGACTCCAAGATGTACCCTACAAAGAATGATCTTAAAGGAGGAGGAATAAAACTAAATTGGAAAAGGAAATGAAACTCTTCTTTGAAGAAAATAAAGAAGACACATCCCTACAAAATACCTGGGATACAGCTAAAGCAGTTATAAGAGGAGTGCTGATAAACTATATGGCGAATAAAAATAAGACAAAGAAGATACAACAAAAAGCATTAGAAATGGAATATAGAAACTTAGAGATGAAACTACAAGAAGAACCAAAACAGAAAGAAGTTAAAAACAAGAATGGATTTAATAAAACACAAAATAAATCTGTTGGAAAAGATTTAGCCCCCAAAATGAAAAGTATAAAATAAAATATATTTGAGAATACCAATAAACCAGGAAGATGGCAAGCCTGGAAATTGAAAAAACAAGTGGAAAAAGGTGGATCACCAAGCTGCAAAATGAACGGGGGAAAATATGTTATCAATAAGAAATGAAAAGGAATATAACCCAGAAATTCAATGAGGATTTATATAAAGAAGAACAAAATTTTGTAACAGAAGAAAAAGTGATAAAATATTTAAAGAAAGCGAACCTTCCAAGAATATCGGAAGAAGAAAAAAGTTTACTGAATAGAAGTATAAATCCTGAAGAAGTGACCTGGGCAATAAATAAACAAAAAAACAAGATGAACTCCTCACCGAATTATACAAAACCCAACAAGAAATATTAGGACGACAGATTACTTAAATTATTTAATGAAGTTCGGGATAAGGCAAAAATTCTGAACTCATGGAAGGAAACAATGATCATGATTATTCCAAAAGAAAAATAATGTTCAAACAAAGATAGGAAATTATAGGCCAATATCTATTAAATGTGGACTATAAAATTTTTGTAACTATAATAGCCAAAAGATTCAAGAAAATACTAAATAAATTTATACACATAGATCAAAATGGCTTCCTTCTACATAGACATCTTAGCAATAATATTAGGACAATTTTAGACATCGTAGAGTATTATGAAGATCGTAGTGGAGAACAGGTAGCATTATTATTCCTGGATGCTAAAAAGGCCTTTGACAATGTAAAATGGAGTTTTGTTCTGCAACAAATTAAGTACATGAATTTTGGGCAAAAATTCCTAAATGTAGTATCAGAAATATACGATAACCAACAAGTTAGGATATTGATAAATGACCATACAACAAATAAATTTGAAATACAAAAAGGAACAAGGCAGGGATGTCCATTATCACCATTATTATTTATTTTGACTTTAGAGGCACTAACAAGAATACTTAGAAAAGAATCAGAAATAAAAGGACTAAAAGGACTAAAAATAAAGAAAGAAGAATATAAATTACAAGCCTTCGCTTGTAATTTAGAGGAAGAAATTAGCAATTAGAGGAATTTGGCGAAGTAGTGGAGCTAAAAATTAACAAGGAAAAAACTAAAATGCTTACCAAAAATATGACAAGTGTTCAAAAAGAAAATTTTACAACGATAATGGACATTCAGACAACAAATAAAATTAAGTATTTGGGAATTGTAATTTTGGCAAAATGTATAACTCTTAAAGAGGACAATTATACTGAAGACCTTAGGAAATGGAGCAATCTAACACTTTCTCTTATGGGGAGAATTCTGCCTATAAAAATGAACATATTACCAAAATTATTGTTTTTATTCCAAAACACTCTGGTAAAATTAGAGAAAAAATTCTTTAATCAATTGGTTTAGCTCGTATAAAAATTTATATGGCAGGGAAAAAAGCCCAGAATTAGACTGAAATTGTTGCAGGACGCTACTGAAAGAGGAGGATTTGGCCAACTGGATTGGGAAATATACAACAAAGCGGCCATTCTGACCTGGGTTAAAAACTGAATAAGTGTCAAAAATAAAATAATATTAACATTAGAAGGATATAATCTACAGGCAGAGTGGCATGCCTTTTTGTGGCAGGACAAATATCAAATTCATGGTTATTTTCAAAGGCATAAAATTAGGCAGACCTTACTAAGTGCATGGAATAAAACTAAATATCAATTCTACATTGAAATACCAACTTGGCTATCTACATTAGAAGTGTTAATGTACCCGCACAGATCATTACATATGAGAACATATAAGATGAAAATGGAGAGTTAAAAACAAGACAGGAGCTGAAAGATTTGGGATTTGAGATAGAATGGTGGGCCTATTTACAATTACAATCAAGGTATAATAAAGATATGAAAGAATAGGGTATTAGTAAATGGAAAACAGAATTAGAGAAAATATTATTAGGAACAGATTAGAAATTGATTAAAAAATTTACAAAGTTTTACCGGAATGTAAATTGGAAGAGAAAAAGGTGAAAGAAATGATGTTGGCCCGGATGAAAGATTTTGGATACAGTATAAATTTGAAAGATTGGCAAATTTTATGGGATAGGAATAGGAAAATTACCTTGGTGGCATCATATAAAGAAAATTTACTAAAAATATTTTACCGATGGCATATCCCACCATCAAAATTAGCAAAAATGGACCCGAAGTTATCCCCTAAATGCTGGAAATGCAATAAAGAAATTGGAACATATTACCATGTATGGTGGAAATGTGAAAAAGTCCAAATATATTGGCTGAAAATTAGAAACTGGTTAGAAGAGAGGTGTAAAATTAAAATAGAGTTCAGACCTGAAATTTTTCTATTGGGAATCAATATGAGGAAATATAATAAAGAGATAATATATCTAATAGTTCATGTCATCACTGCTGAGAGACTAGCACTTGCCCAAAGATGGAAAGGAAATGATATGCCAGAAGAGATGGAAATAATTGGAAAATTTTGGTCTGTGCTGAGTAGAATAACTCAAGAATTAAAAGATAAGACTGAATCTGACTACTACAAAATTTGGGAGAAGTTTTATTACTGGTTTAAAAAAGAAAGGAGTAACTGTATCAGCGATGATTAATATTTATATACATATGTAAATTTGTATTTTTTTTGTTATATATGCACCACATTCATTGTTTTTAAATGTTTTTTCTGTTTGTTATTCATTAATAAAATTTATTTTTTTTAAAAAAAGCATAATTACCTCAGTATTTGAATAATTAATCCAAACTCCTCTATTCATTTCACATATCCATAATTTTCTGGTAATGATGTGGGTTCTTCTTTAACAACATGGTATCATCTATATATAAAAATGTATGTGCATTCAAATCCCATCTTTACATCTTTATCTATAAAGATATTAAAACAACTGTGAATGTGTAATTTCATATGACCTCAGAAGCATTTAAGGGCACAATCTGAAATGGGACTGTGGTCATAACAGTAAAATATATGGAATTTTAAAAGTAAAGGTTCATATAAAGGGGATCTAGCAAAAAATTGCCTATTCTTTTGTTCCAGTCATTATGTCATGCAACCTCCACTCAGAAGGCAAATGTTTAAAGCTGAAGAAAATTTAACAGTCCAACAAATGTCACTTTTTTTTCTAATCTCCTGACAAATTATGCATATGGAAATCAGCTCAACTGTGTAGAATAAGCTTGGCTGGGCATGGAAGTTATTAATGAATTGTTTTGAGATGGGATAACATTTGGTGAAAACCTAATGTAGTTAACCTATTCTAGGAACCTGAGTCTTCAGTAAAAATAAATTGTCATGAGCTAGAACGAGCTGAGCCTTATTGCTACTTCACATTACCATGATATTCAGAACATTGATAGTTATGATAATGTTGATAACAAGCTTTGGAGAAATCAGAAAATAATGGAGTTGTGCATATTTTAAAGTTCAAATAAGTAGAAGTGGAAGTTGCTGTTCTGTGTGAATACGTGCCAATTTGATGTTCCTTTTAGTAAAGATGCGTGGAAGAAGAGGAGAAAAGTTTTATTTATTTCATTTTATTTGTTCATAGCAATTGCATTTAAAATGAGTTAAAACAAGGACTGGAAGTAAAAAAATAGATTCTTGAGATCTTCCACTTGGCTAAGGGATCTCTTATATTTATAACAAAAGTGATGCTACTCTTGTGTGCCATCTATCACAGGGATAGACAGCAAATGTGGCATAGTTCTTTTCCAAAGCTATTTTGGAATAGCAGTGCTATGGCACTCAAAAGCAACATATTGGCAAGCTCTCCACATGAAAAAGTCCTTCATTCACATACTCTCCTCACCCTAGTAAAGATAGGGTCTGTTAACAACTTATTGAGGGTAAGTCCTCACAATGTAGCCTCCATTTCATTGCCAGATTGCCTCAGTGATTGAGAAAGTTCCTTTTTCCTTTGGAAAATGCAGTATAACCTTCTATGTCAGAGATCTTCAAACTTGGCAATTTTAAGACATATGGACTTCAACTCCCAGAATTCTTCAGTCAACCATGCTGGTTGGGAAATTCTGAAAGTCCATAAGTCTTAAAGTTGCCGAGAAATCCCTATCCTATGTAAACATTATGAATTATGATGAGAAAGAGACTGAGGAAGATTCTGCAATAGACTCATGGCAGAATCCTCCCTTCCCATCCACCACTGGGTTCCATACTTCTATGACAACTAAGAAGATCAAGGAAATGAAAATGAGACTTTGGAAGACCTGAAAGGCCAGATTAGGAACAGATTGTTATGGAGAATATCTGTATGGTTGCTAAGAATTGATAACCAACATGATGGCACATAATCAATTATCATTTCTGCTTTGATTGAAGGAGAAAACAGAGCCTTTCTGTCAATCAACACTATTTATTTTTAGGCATCTTAAGATTGTTGTTCCTGCCAGTAATCTCTACTTCTAGGATTTTTTCCTGCCCAATAAGTGTCTACATTTACTAAAGACGATATAGAGTAGAAAGAGTTTTTTGTTCTCTAGCAGATGTGGGGCCTTCCATCCTTTATACTCTTCCCTTACCTTGGGACTTCCCTCGCTCCATATTTGGGTTACAATTTTGCTGGCCATGTTTTGGAGTTGCATGAAGAAGAATGCTGTTGGGGCAGGGGTGGGATTCAACCAGTGTTACTACCAGTTCGGTCAGAGTGCTTTTTGTGTGCTTGTGCGCGCTTTGCACACATACATGCCTGACTGTGCATGTGTGTAAAACAATTCCAAAAATCCATCAGCTGTGCCACCTGAACAGCTGGCAATCGTTGCGCATGGGTGCACAGCATTTGAAAATCCTCTTCTTTCCTGCTTTTTCAACCTCAGCTGTGCCGTGGGTGGGCCAAACAGATGACCAAAAGTTCATTGCATTGAACCAGTTCGGTGTCTGCTGCTCTTCAGAGCTACCGGTTCCACAGAACCGGAACGAATTGGTAGCATTCCACCCCTTTGTTGGGGGCAGGTTTTAGTTGTTTTTGAAGTTGTGTCCTTTCTGTTAAGTTTGAGCATGGGCGAGAAAGAATGGAGACAAGTTTCTGAACAGTGAACTTCAGCTCTTTATTTATATCGTGACTTGTTCATTTAATATCAGTAAAACCCGCCTTATATAGGCAAACCTTGTAACGTTTAACCAATAACAAGCTAGGAATGCTAGCTTTTATAACCAATAAGAACTCTCTGTTAAGGGCCAATTGGATTCCCCGGAACGGGCCAATCCGGTCCGGCCACTTAACAGCCAATCAGAAGTGCAGGGCCAAAACTCTGCACTTACTCCAAGCTCACACTTTATTAATTATATTGCATACACAACACCCCTTCCCCCTGGTTTCTTAGTTCAGGGCGCAGTTACATAGTCCCTTAAATAGGACGGTTGTCTTTTTAGTCTTTGATTTTCGTTGTATCGGCTGGTTGCAATCTTGCTGAGGTAGATCGTTGTCTGGCAGAGGGGCTGTCTCTGGTTCAGAGTTCACTTCTACGTCGTTGCCCACATTTTCCTTGATTCCCTGAGGTGCAGACGTTTCTCCCTCCGGCTCCACTTCCTGAGTTTCAATTAAATCATCGTTTCCTTTGAACGGGTTTCCTAGGGCTTCATCTTCTTCCGTACCTCCCCCCCCCTCAGTTTGGTCATAGGGGAGTTGTCAATTGGCCGCTGCAAGCCTTGACCGTAATTGGTTGATATGCCGTTTCCAAAGTTTATCGTCAAGGCATTGCACGAGGTAGGATCTTGGGCCAGTTACACGTACTACTGTCGCTTCTACCCACAACAGGTCGCCTGATAGGTTTTTTGCATAAACCAGGTCTCCTACCTGGAAGGTGCGACAGCGGCCGCTGGATCCTAGTGGTTTCTCTGGTTCATACGCAGGGTGCAACCGGTCAAGGTGGGAGCGGAGATTTCGTCCCATTAGCAGTTCACGGGACGCTATGTTGGGTGATGTGTTGCAAAAAGAGGATTTGGTTGACCTTGTCGTCAATGTTGTCGTAGTCTACCTTTTGCAAGGTTTTCTTCACAAATTGAACCATGCGTTCTGCTCGGCCATTGCTCGCAGGGTGCGCAGGTGAGGTGAATGCATGGCAGATGTCGCGGTCAGCGAGGTACTGCTCGAACACTAGTGCAGTAAATTGTGGACCGTTATCGGATACCAGGATGTCTGGTAATCCGTGGGTTGTGAAGAGTCTGTTTAGAATCTTTTTTTTTTGAAACAAATTTTTATTAATTTTAAAGATAAAACAACACATCATTAACCATTAAATACATAAACACATAAAACCTCTTAACATTGTAAATCCTTACAAGTCAAACAAAACATTATTTTTATACAGCATAATTCCAATTTATCCCATCTCCATATGGACACACAAACATCTTTCAGCAAGTTTCTCATTTTTTCTCTTTACTCCTATTCAATTTCATTTCTCTTCCATATTTATCCATTTTATAGTCATCATATTCTTTTCTTTCTGGCTTGTATAAATTATTCTCGTCTAGCATTCCTCCAAGGTTTTATTGATTCTTTCCTTTTTTTTTTTTTTTTTTATAAAAAACAAATTTTGTTAGTTTTACCATAAGCACAATACACAAACATACAAACACAAAACATAAACAAAACTAAAAGATCTTTTCTGAAGGTTGTCTGTTCCCGGGTTAAAACTCTTTACACAGACACAAATTCAAACATCATATTCAACCCATATCTCCTTCCAAATCTTATTATCATTTTCTTTTTTATATATATATATAAAAACCATTTTTATCAGTTTTATAAAAACAATGCACAAAAAATCAAGGCATAGCAGCTTATAAATTCTTTTCTAAGAAAAAATAATAATAATAGACCAATAAAGCATAACATTTCCAGATTATAATATCAATATTTCATATAATATTAACTTCATATCTTGTCCCTACTTCTCTTTTCCATCCAAATTATTTATTAATTAAAATTTTATTGCCTTTTATCAATACACAAAATCCAAAAAAAAAAGCATATATATCCTTCCATATCTTATTACCATTTTCAATAACATTCTTTGTCTGTTCTATTTCCAATTATCCATTCATCTTTTTTTTCTTTTACTATACTTCTCCTGTACACCAATTGGAGTAACATCTATAACTCATTACCCTAACTTAGAAATACTACATATAGCAATCTTTCTTGGGATTCTGTTTAAAAAAAATTCTAAAATTACATAATAAATTTTATATTCTAAATATACATATAAAAACACACTCTTATATACCCTCCAGAATCCCTCTTTTAATCTAAATTAAATTCACCCATTATCTCTAAATAAACTTTTTTTCCTTAGGTCTTGCTTCCCCACATTAAGGCTTCTCCTCCCCCCCTTTCTCTCTTGCTTATTCTTCTCCTTGCCCTTTCTACCCCTTTGTTTTTTCTCTTCGCTTTTCTTGCTCCTTTTCCTTTGCTTTCTAACCTTGCCTCCATCTTTTCGCTCATTTTTCTCTCTTTTGGTTGTTTTTATAATTCTTAAAATCCCCTTTTTCTTATCCTTTTTGTCCTCCTCTCCAGAAGGGACCCATTGTTCATCAAAGATGGCTTCTTCTTCCTCTTCTTCCTTGTCCCAGTCCTTCTGCTGCATAATCAACTTTTCAAAGGAACATAACGCCATTTCTAAGAATTGAAACAAAGCGCCCAAAGTATCTTCTTTTTTATATTTTTGATATTCAATCTCTAGTTCATCCACAGACGATGCCATTATGAAAAGGGAAACTTTTTCCAAAACAACCACAAGAATTTTTAATCAAAGACAATCAAAAGCAATTAAAAAAAGAAAAAAAATTCCAAAAGTTAATACTTTTCTTCCTTCTTCTCTTTCTCTTTCTGAATTAATTTTTAATCAAAGAGGTCCAATTACCATATATCTTCTTTTGGGATCCACAAAGACTTCTAATCAATCTCCTCCTTTTTCAGCTTCTGCTCCAATTTTTTTTTTCTCCCTTCCCACTTGCAATGAGAATTTTAATAATCAAAAATCCATACCTCCAGCAGAGATTTTCCAATTTCTCACATTTTTCAATGTCCAAAAATCCCTTTGTCTCTTATCTTAGCTTTCAAAACAATCCACTTTCAATGTCTAATATATCCAAATATTTCTGCTTTTTCCGTGGGGTGGGAGAGTTAAAAAAATAAAATAAAAATTCCCTTTAACAGCTTCTCCGCCGCTTTTCGCTCTTCTTAGGGATACAATGTATCCTCCAGCAACAAACAGCTCAATTCCAGGCAATTTAAAAGGTGTTACTTGACCCGGCTCAGACAGAACTTTCACTCTTCACACTTCCTCCAGCACAGTTCTTACCCGGTTGCTGGCTTCTTCATGGCGGCCATTGCTGACCGCCGCTCCACCGCCTTGGGAAAAAGGGGTTTTCCCGGAGAAAGGGGGGGTCTGCGATGCCCCCACCTCCCTTTCCGACTCCCCTCTATCTTCAGCTGTCCCTACAGGGCAGCCATATCCCCCTGACCCATCTGGATCGGGGGTACCTCGACGGCTAGCACAGCAGGAATCGCGAGCTGTCGCGAATTCCTGCTGCCCCGAAGCCACGCAAACCGGAAGTTCAAGAGTCTGTTTAGAATCTTGATGACCGCCTCGGAGGTCGTAGTCGTCATGCGATGAATTTCGAGCCAATTGGAGTAGGCATCGACGGTAAGCAGGAAGGTGTGGCCCTTGATTGGCCCCACGAAGTCCAGGTGAATTCAGGACCAGGGTCCACGTGGTGTCTCCCATTCAGTAGGCATGGCTTTTGGTGGGGCGTTGCTGACTTCTTGCCATTTGGGACAAGCTTTAACCCACTGTTCGATTTGCTTGTCAATGCCCGGCCACCATGCATAGCTTCGTGCAAGGGCTTTCATTCGCACGATGCCGGGGTGGCCATCGTGCAAAGTTCTCAGCAGCGCTTTTTGGAGCCGTTCTGGAATAACGACTCTATCGCCCCAGATAACACAGCCTTTCTGGGAGAAGAGTTCGGTCTGTCGAGTTTTGAATGGTGTGAAGTCATCTGATAACTGTCCAATGGCCATCTGCGTTCTACCCAGCCTAGGATTCGTGCTAGGGTGTGGTCGCATTTGGTTTCTCTCGCGATATCTCGGGTGGTCAGTGACGGCGAGTTGAGCGCTTCGATTTGCAACGTGGTTACCATTGGTGCCGGATCGTCGAGAGTCTCTGGAAGCGGTGCTCGACTCAATGCGTCGGCATGGGGAATGGCTTTCCCCGGGCGGTATTGCAGCCAATAGTTATAAGCAGCTAAGAATTCTGACCATCGGGTCATCCTACGGGATAATATGTAGGGAGTTGGCTTATCTCTGGCTATTATCCCCAACAAAGGCTTGTGGTCAGTCACAATAGTAAAAACCCTACCATACACGTATTTGTGAAATCTTTTCACAGCTGAGACAATTGTGAGGGCTTCTTTATCAATTTGTCAATAGTTCCACTCTGTTTTTGAAAGAGTCTTTGAAAAATATGCTTCGTTCCCATTAGGCAGTATGTGGCTCAAAATGGCGCCCACCCCGAAAGGCGATGCATCACAGGTTATAACTAATGGCAAAGTCTCGTTATACTGCATGAGTACAGAGTCAGAAGTGAGCAGTTTTTTAACATTTCGGAACTCCTGTTCTTCACGGTAACCCCATAACCAAATTGCTTTTTTATCTAACAATCGGTGTAATGATTCAGCGACAGTTGCTTTGTGCGGTAAAAATACATTTTAAAAATTGATGAGGCCTAGGAATGCCTGGAGATCAGCCTTGTTTCGTGGCCTGGGAGCGTTTTTGATCGCTTTTAATTTACTTTCGGTAGGGTGAATGCCCTGGCTATCAATCAGGTACCCTAAAAACTCAACACTGTCAATACACAATTTACACTTGTTTTTTTTAAACTTAAGACCGGCCTCTTGGAATTTTTTTAGGACTAATTTTAACCGGTCCTGTAAGATTTTTTTTGTAGGGGCTGCAATTAATACATCGTCAAAATAGGGGACCACGCCCTTGATCCCTTGCAATAACCTTTCCATAAGGCTCTGAAAAATCCCCGGGGCTACACTTACTCCGAATTGCAGCTGGGTACATTTAAAGGCACCTTGGTCACAATAGTTTGGGCCTGTGCCGTTTTTTCATCTACTGGTAATTACTGATATGCCTGAGCTAAATCCAATTTAGCAAAAACTTTCCCGCCCCCCAGGGAATGGGGGAGGTGTTGCACCACTGGCACTGGATATGCGTTCTGCTGCAGGGCATGGTTCAAAGTGGCCCGGTAGTCCCCACAAATTCGGATTGACCCGTCTGGCTTAATGGGTGTTACAATAGGGGTTTCCCACGGGGAGTGATTGATGGGCTCCAACACCCCCTGAGCTATCAGTTTGTCGAGTTGTTTGTCGATTTTCGATTTTAAGGCAAACGGAACTTGACGGGGCTTTAGGCGAATGGGAGCTATTTTTGGATCTAAGCTGAATGAGATCGGGTCCCTTTGTACTCGCCTAAGTTGTCCGCGAAGATGTCCCTGAACTCAGAAATAAGGTCTTCCTCCCAGTCACAGCCACCAACTCGGTTTATGCCGGCCACTTCAATGCCGAGTGGCACAAACCATTGGAAGCCCAGTAGGCTAGGCCTATCTCTATCGATGACCGTTAAAGGTAAGTATGCTGTGTGCTTCTTGAAGGAAACTCGGACTCGGCAGGACCCGATGACAGGGATTCAATTCCCCTGGTAGTCCTTGAGGATGAGGCGTTGGAAACGGAGATCTTGGCGTTGAATTGTGGGGATGAGTTGCTTGAGTGTCTTCCAAGACACCATCGAGAGGGACGATCCCGAGTCGACCTCCATGTGGCAAGGGTGGTTCTCGATGGCTACCGTGACTCGGATTTTTTTTGTGTCCAAGGCTGAGGTGTGACCGATAGTAATAGTATGGTGAGCCTCTTCTCTTTGCAAAGCTCGATTTCTGTAGGAGTGGTTTACTGGCTCTTGCCTTACAGGACAGTTTCCTGTCGATTGGCGATAGTTAGCCCCTTTTGAGGCCTGGCTGGGTCTTGGCGAGCTGCGGCAGACCCGTCTGATGTGGCCTCGTTTCCCGCACTCATGGCAGAGTGCGTTGTGGAATTTGCATTTGGACCTGGCATGGTTGGCTCCACAGCCAGTGCATGGGCGTAAGGGCTTCGGGTGAGGGTCCCGGTCAGACCGCAGTCAATGGACCCCTTCTTCGTCACTGTCTGATGATGAAGAGAGGTCCTCGTGGTGTGTTGTTGCGAGCTGCCCTTCTGAACTAGGTGAGATTTCGCTGGTCGGTGGTGGTACTGGAGTGCGGTTTCGGCATAGTTGTGCAGCTGACTTCTTGGTTGCTTCTGCTGCGGTAGCATCGGTGATGGCATCAGCAAGGCTGATGTCGCCTTTCGCCATCAGCTTGCTTTGGATGCCTGGCGCATCTAATCCCAGAACTATGCGATCTCTTAGTGCTTCTTCTAGATTGGTGAATCCGCAGAGGCCTCCCAAATTTCGGAGGTCTGCTATGAAGTCGGCCACGCTTTCTCCTTTTTGCTGGCTTCTTTGATAAAACTTGTGGCGTCTCACGAGCGTAGGCACGGTCGGAGCATAGTGGTCTCGCAGGATAGGTTCAAGGTCGTCCCAATCCATGGCCTTCACTTCTCAGGGTTTGGCTAGTGCTTTAGCCATCTTAAATACGGTTGGACCGCAATGCGTTAGGAACACCGCCCGTTTCTTTCCTGGTGTGGCGTCCTTTAAATTGTTCGTCTTTAGGAATATTTGGAAGTGATCCAAATGGATTCAATCCAACCCTCTTGGGTTGGATCGAATGGAGCGGGTGGTACGATGCCGTCGGACATGGTTCCGTTGTTGGCGTCGTCTGTCACGTGCTCAGTGTTCTTCGAAATTTCGTTGGTTCAGATGTCTCCACATCCCATCCTCGTCGCCAGTGTTAAGTTTGAGCATGGGTGAGAAAGAATGGAGACAAGTTTCTGAACGGTGAACTTCAGCTCTTTATTTACATCGTGACTTGCTCATTTAATTTCAGTAAAACGCGCCTTATATAGGCAAACCTTGTAACGTTTAACCAATAACAAGCTAGGAACGCTAGCTTTTATAACCAATAAGAATTCTCTGTTAAGGGCCAGAACGGGCCAATCCGGTCCGGCCACTTAACAGCCAATCAGAAGTGCAGGGCCAGAACCCTGCACTTACTCCAAGCTTACACTTTATTAATTATATTGTATACACAACACTTTCCTCTGTCTCAAAACCACAAGAAGTGTATATTGCTGAGGGTGTGGGAGGAAACCCAAGGAGAATTCATGTGGAAATACTAGGGGCCATAGGGGACTGCCTCTTTATTTGGAAACTTGGATTAACAAAAAACACATGCCAGTATGCATGCAATTAAATGAAACCAAAGATTTTTCTATGACAGTGCTGCCTTGCTATGGGTCAGCTGGTGGCCTTGTGCCCTTCCAACTTGCTAATGTGTTTAAAATTATATAAACTAGAAAGCTTAACATGCCCATCTTGTAATTTGCTTTTGGTAATTTGAGCTTTTTAGCTTTAGAATTTGAGCTTTAGACACATTGTCCTGTCATATCTGGCTTCCCACCAAGCAGAGTAATGCTACATTTTTAGAAATGTTTGTAGAGATAGTCATGGTTCTAGTTCCTATTTCCAAGATACAAAGAGACCTAAGGAGCAATAGGAAGAAAATTAAAAGCTTGAACAAACTTGGGTGAGTTTTGTTTTCTTGGTGACAGTGATAGTGGGGCTGTTTAAGAATGACTGAGGATAAATTACTGAGCTTCAGTCAGCTGCAGTCTTCATAATTTATTCTAAGAGTCAGAGCCAGACAAAGTTATTACCATTATCTGCTCTGCAGGACAAGATTAATAAGCCCTATTCTTTTTGTGGAAGGAACAGTTTCTTTGGTTTTTAATTCTTTCACTTGTTAATAGCCATAGTTGGATTTATTTAGTCATTTCTATAAGTTTAGTTATACTGCATACCAATTTTAGCTCAACAATGTGTATGGTAGGAGTGAGAGAAAAGATTAACTAGTTTCTGCTAAGCATAACAACAATCAGAAAATGGATGAAGGATACTATGGCTACAATCCAGTACTTATCCAGTGTACTCTTGGGAACAAATCAGCATGTTTGGCTAGCAATTGAGAACTCTTTCAGATCAGTGGGAATTATTTCACAGAAATAAACAGGTAAATGCACCATAGGTACATATGCACCTAAAACAAACTGGTTAAAAATTAACTTTTTAAATTAGCAGGTGAATAATTGGAGTCAGGGTGTAGGTCTTGGATTTTATAGTGTGGAAATATGAAGGTGAATTGAGCTGAGGATAATAATAGCTTTATTAAGCGGTTAACTGAGTGGGTCTTGCTTCTGACCAAACCTCCATGTACTTCTAGCCCTGATACTAACCATCTTTTTTTTTGGTTGATGATTGAGACTAACATTGCAGATGCTGATATGAATGTACAGCCTTAATAGCAGTTTCAGAGGTTTTAAAGGAGGTCTCATGAATATATATTTCATTACTTAACTAAGGCCCTTCATTACTCTTCATTTCCTTGTCTATTTAAAAATGCACCATGGGTCCAATTTGCATGTACCCCATTAACATGTCCTATTACTGTAGCTAGGCCTATTTTGTTAGTCTTTTCATTTGGGATATGGGACTGAAATTAGTCATTGTGAATTTGTTAGGAATAGTGATTTCACTTGTTTTCCTGAATCTCTTAATTGCTTTTTGGATCATATAATAGCTCGCTGTCTTAATAGATTTTGTTATTATCATTTATGGTACCTTTCTAGGAATGCCATGTTTCAAAACTGCTCAGAGCCACTTAGATGGTAAGATGGATGATATATAATTTTGATTGAGAAATAAAATGAGCAAAAGACAGGAAATGATCTTTAGTACTAGACTATAATAACTCAATAGAGCCTTATGGAAAAGATTGATTGGCATTTTGAAGCAAGATCCAACTAATGTATTAATGACCCTTATCATTAAACTTACAGGTAGCAATTGATTTTCTCGAAGTTTGCCAAATTGCAATAATAGGCTAAATGAACAAACTGAAATTAAATGCAGACAAAGTAAAAAGGCTGGGGTTCAATCATTTCTAAACACTTCTACCTGAAGGAGCAGTTTGAAATTTGGGATTTTTTCCTTGATTCCTGAACTCCAGGTAATGAGAACCGAAACAGGACTGATTATTCTGAAATACTGTACAGTGCAGCATCATAGGTCCCAGGAGCCACTGCAGCAGAGAGGAGAAGAGTGGAGAAACAAAATGGAGAACTGTGAGCATGCTAAACAAGTAGTTCCCAGTTTAATTATGAGTTCCATTCTCAAGGATGTTCTTAAATTGAACTTGTATATAAACTGGAAGAGTATTACTGCGTAACATAGTATAAGTAGTAATGAACTTGAAGCACTGGGTATTTAACTTGAACCTTTGGGTATTTAACCCAAATTTTGCTACAATGTGCTCTTTTCTTAGTTAAGGGTTGTCTTTAAGGGTTGGGACTTGTTGTTTCTGGAACTGTTATGTAATAAAGAGTTGTGAGTTCCAATTTATTTTGGAATCTTGTTAAGAACTCTTTAAGAAAAGATACAGCATAGCTCTTCCTTAGGACTTTTATGGAGGAAAATATTTTGTGATACTTTTGGATCTCTAAAGAAGTGAGAATCAAAGGCACTGGACTATTATGGTTTCACACCAATCTGAATGGGTGGATCCAGTCAATGTTAACTGGGAGAGTTGAGACTTGGGTACTTTAATATGGGTACCACAGGGTTCCGTCCTATCCTCTGTGTTATTTAAAAGCTATATAAAGATATAAAGAGAGGTCATCCATCAATTTGAGGTGAGAAGATATCAGCAATATGCTTATGATACTCAATTTTACACCACCATTTTGGCCAAGAAAGAGATGGTGTGAACCAATATTTGAATGCAGGAAAAACAAATTTAAATTAGGCCTCATTAAGATGTAATTATTAAATGTTTATATACTTCAGTGTTATCTATTAATATGGTACCAATAATGGTTTTTGATGGAGTCCCTGAGAAAAAGCTGGCTCACAACTTATAGATTCTCTTGGACTCGACTCTTGATAAATCAAGAGGGGGAGGCTGAATCTAACAACTAGTGTCCCAGTTGTAGTTGTACCTGGACCAGGATGCTCTAGTGATAGCAACTCACACTCTGAAAATCTCACAACTGGACTCCAGCTTGTTTATTTATTATACTCATTATTAAATATATACCTGCCCAACTCCATCATGAGTTTGGGTGGCATACAATATATAGCAGTTTACAACAATACAATGCAAACAATGCAAAAAGGAAATGTAGAAATAGAAAAAAGAACCACTTCCGGAATTAGAGAAACTAAATGTCCTCAAAGGAACTCAGAGTCTTTGGAAAGAGCCAAGCATTAATAGTTCATTTATATAAGGATAGAGTGGGGCCATATTGGAGATGTTGTTGTAGCAATGCTGCCTTTGAAAACATTATAAGGTTAATTCCTTCCACATAGGAGGCCAAGGAGATTTGGACTAGGAGAAAGGACTGTGAGTAGCAGCATGTACCTTTGGAAACACTTCTTTTGGAGTCATAGTTGGCACTTACCCTGTTGCATTCAGAAAGGTCTTTAAAATAATTCTATTTCATCAAGCTTTTGTGCCCTAGAGTGACTAATACACATTGGTTTGTCATTCTGCCCCCATCTGCCCACAATTACTATTTGTGAATATAATTATACTATGTTATTGGTTTGGCTATTCTTAACTAGTAAGATATTAGGCACTAGTTACTGATTTGTACACATACACTATGCAGAGATGACCAGATTGTAGTTATCTATAAATATTGCTTAATAAACAATCAAATCAATAAGACTCAGTTTTAGTTTTTTATGAACTGAACAATTTAACTTGGTAATAGAACTTGTTCCACATCATGCATCTTTCACATTCAAACACAATCTTGAAACTAGAGACAATAAGTGGTGGGAATGTATCTATAGCATTCCCTAGCTGGCTCTCTAGCTAAGAAACACTTCAAAATTGTGGAAATATTTCAGTCTTTGTTAATCTTCTTGCACCGCTGATCTAAAATCTCTTTAACTATATAAATATAGCTGTCAGGCCCATGAGAAGAAGCCATATTCTTCCTCAAAACATCACCTCATTCCGAAGCCTCACAGCAAATCATGCAACTGGTCTGAAGAGCTTATTTGGTTGGCTAGTTTGACCCTGTGAAAAGAGCAAGCGTTAATTTTAGTATTCAGATTGGACTGACACAGTCAATCTGACCCAGCATTTCAAAAAGGGACATTATTTCAAATTGTTACTTGCTGGTAATCAAAATTCCACACAGCCATTTTCCTTCTTCCAATCTTCTCCCCTAAATAACTCTTTGATTGGGTGATAGTAAGAATGTGATGTTTGATACCTACCAAAAGTGACTTTATCTTCCTCCCCCTGAAATGGCAACAGCAAGGCAGCACCAAATGTAAAATTTATGCCTGTATACAAAACGTTTCTATGGGTATGAGGAAAACAGGTGAACAAATGTATTTTCCCTTTTCCATAAGCAGAGTCCCCAGCCTTTGAAAGGGCATTTGGATAAAATAAAGTGATCTTAAGAAGAAGAAAACTGAAAATTCTCTTGTGTTTCTGGAGTACTAAAGATAGCACTCTGGGTCTTGCATCTATGTCTGATTTCTTTTGTTTGCGGGTGCATGAGGGCTCAGTGGTTAAAGACACAGAGCTTGCCAGGTGAAAAGCTAACAGTCTGGATTCAAGACCCAAGCACCATGCAATGGGATGAGTTCCCATTCCTTGCCCCAGTTCCTAAGTTTCAAACTTAGCAGGTTGAAAGCATGCAAATGCAGGTTGATAAATAGGTATCCCTTTGGTGGAAAGGTAACAGCATTCTGTGCTCCTTTGGCATATAGTCATGCTGGCCAGATGACAATGGAAATTGTCTTTGGATAACACTGGTCAAGAAATGGATGCCCTAGAATTGGACATGACTGGAAAGGGAAATCTTTACCTTTTATCTCTTTCTTTGCACTGAGAATCTCAATGTTCCAAAACAAAGTTCAAGAGCTTGAACGGCTTTGGTTCTCTTTTTTGGTGTTGATATTCTAGTCCTCTTTAGAGCTTCCTGGTAGATTGCTGACATCCTCTAATAGCGGCATCTTTGAAAAGAAAGCATAGCTATGTCTCTCTGTGAGTTTTATTTGCCAGCTCATAGTTTCTTAAACCCAAACATCACATTGTATATATGCTCTTGGTACTCATTAATTTATGCAGCTCTCCCTACATAATTTGCCATTGAAGGTCCCATTAGAAAAGATGCAGTTGTGATTGCTTCATTAGAAAACTCACCTTGTTCCTATTATGAATCGGAATTGAGTAATATTCCTCTAAAGCTTTGCCAATCTTCCTCAGCCTATTTGGAATCCTATGTAGGACAGACAGAGTTTTCAGAAGAAACTTAAAAGTAAAGAAATGTGTCCAGTGCATGTTCCTTTCACCCATGTCACTGAGAACTGCAAAGATTGGCAGAAAAACACTGAAAAATTAACTTTCTGAAGCTGAAATTTAATTACTGGGCCTATGAAAAGCAGTGAAGCTTTGCCTCAATGAGGCACTTTGAAGCAGAGGTAATACATGGTGAACTGTTGGGCAAAGGGCTCAGAGCAAGGCAAATCTCCCGGTTGTTGCTCTTTTCAGTTAGTGTTCTCTTTCCAACTGTTTGCTCTCACTTTAATTTCAGCCCTCAGAATTGAATGGGATTTAATTATTTTTTTTATGTCCACATGCACTTGTCTGAATGTTGAAATGCTTCTGGTTTCTCCTCAGAACACATAAATCTTGTTGTGACAGAATAATACCAATAAAGTTATTTTGAGCTTGAAGTCAAGTGCAGGGTTCTGGCCCTGCACTTCTGATTGGCTGTTAATGGCAGGATCGGATTGGTCCGTTCAGGAGCATCTGATTGGCCATTAACAGGCCATTCCCATTGGTTAACGGAGCTAGCGCTCCAGGTTTGCTATTGGTTGAATAGTTAATAAGTTGCCTATATAAGGAAGGCTATAGCAGCCCTCCAGTTTGAGCTGTCACAATATGTCAATAAAGAGTTTGAAGTTCACTGTTTCTACTGGCTCGTCTCCATCATTTGCACCTATGCTCCAGACATAACACTGGCGACGTGGGTGGGATTGGATGACATCAGAGCCAACTAAGACAACTAAGCACGTGGCTGAAGCACACAACGGCGGAACCATGTCCGGCGGCGGAGTACCACCTGCTCCATTTGATCCAGCTCAAGAGGACTGGGAGTCCTACATGGATCGTTTTCAGATGTTTTTGGAAATGAATAATCTGAAGGATGCCACACCCGGGAAGAAACAGGTAGTATTCCTAACGCACTACAGCCCGACGGTATTCAAAATGGCTAAGGCATTAGCGAAACCGGCGGAAGCGAAGGCCATGGACTGGGACATCCTTGAACCGCTACTAAGGGCCCACTATGCACCAACCGCTCCAACGCTCGTAAGACGACACGAGTTCTATCAAAGAAACCGGCGGAAAGGAGAAAGCGTCGCCAATTTCGTTGCAGACCTCTGGAACTTGGGAGGCTTTTGCGAGTTCACCGACCTAGAAGAGGCCTTGAGAGACCGAGTAGTCCTCAGGCTAGACACTCTAAACGTACAGAGCAAAATAATGGCAAAGAGCGACATCACCCTTAAAGACACCATAGCTGAAGCTACAGCAGCGGAGGTGACCAAGAAGTCAGCTGCCCAACTACACCGAAATCGCGCTCCAGCACATCCACCGGCCGGCGAAGTTTCACCTAATGCAGAAGGGCAGCTGCAGACGGCCCACCATGAGGACCTCTCTTCATCATCAGACAGTGACGAAGAAGAGGTCCATTGCCTGCGGTCCGTTCGGGACTGTTACCCGAAGTCCCAGCAACCGTGCGCTGGCTGCGGGGCCAACCATTACCGCTCCGACTGCAAATTCCGCAACGCGCTCTGCCATGAGTGTGGGAAACGAGGCCACATCGGACGGGTCTGCAGAAGCCTCCTCGGACCCAGCCAGACTTTGAAAGGAACCAACCTCTGCAAATCGACAGGGAATCGCCCTGTAAGGCGAGAACCAGTAAACGACTCCTACAGAAACCGACCCATGAATCGTCTAGCGAGATGTGAAGAGGCCCACCAAACACTCACTATTGGCCATGTCTCTTCACTAGACGCTAAGAAAATTCGGGTCAACGTGAACATTGAAAAACGGCCTTGCCAAATGGAAGTTGACTCGGGATCGTCTCTTTCAATGGTCTCATGGAAGACCCTCAAGCAACTCATCCCCACTATCTGGCGCCAAGACCTTCAATTCCAACGTCTCATGTTAAAGGACTACCAGGGGAACCGAATTCCAGTCGCAGGATCCAGTCGAGTCCGGGTTGCATTCAAGAACCGCACGGCGTACTTACCCCAGATGGTGATCGATAAGGACCGGCCTAGTCTGTTAGGCCTGCAATGGTTCGCACCACTCGGCATTGAAGTGGCTGGCATTAACCGAATCAGCGGCAGTGACTGGGAGGAAGACCTCGCCCATAAATTCAGGGACGTCTTCGAGGAAAAGCTAGGCGAGTACAAGGGGACCCTGATATCCTTTAGCCTTAATCCAAAGATAGCTCCCATCCGCCTTAAGCCTCGTCGAGTTCCGTTCGCTCTAAATCCAAAAATCGACGAGCAGCTTGATAAGTTGATAGCCCAGGGAGTGTTAAAACCAACTGACCACTCCTCATGGGAAACGCCGATTGTGACACCAATTAAGCCGGACGGCTCCATTAGAATTTGTGGGGACTATCGAGCCACCCTAAACCACGCCCTGCAACAGAACCCATATCCGGTGCCGGTGGTACAACGCCTCCTCCATTCCCTGGGGGGCAGAAAAGTCTTCGCTAAACTGGACTTAGCTCAGGCTTATCAGCAACTGCTGGTTGATGAAAAAATGGCACAGGCACAGACTATCGTAACACACCGAGGTGCCTTTAAGTGTACGCGGCTTCAATTCGGAGTCAGTGTGGCCCCGGGGATCTTTCAGAGCCTAATGGAGAGACTATTGCAGGGGATCAAGGGCGTTGTCCCCTATTTTGATGATGTGCTCATTGCCGCCCCCACTCCAAAAATCTTATGGGAGCGTTTAAGACTGGTATTACGAAAATTCCAGGAAGCAGGCTTGAAAGTCAAAAGAAATAAGTGCAAACTGTGTACAGATCATGTTGAATTCTTAGGGTACTTAATTGACAGTCAGGGTATTCACCCTACCGATAGCAAATTAAGAGCAATAAAAAACACTCCCAGACCCCAGAACAAGACCGACCTCCAGGCGTTCTTAGGCCTCATCAATTTTTATAATGTATTCTTGCCGCACAAGGCAACTGTCGCTGAACCTTTACATCGTCTATTAGATAAAAAATCGATTTGGGTATGGGGTCACAAAGAAGAGCAGGCGTTCCGTAATGTGAAAAAACTATTGACTTCAGATGCCGTACTAATGCAGTACAATGAGACTTTGCCAATAAACATTACATGTGATGCATCGCCTTTTGGAGTGGGCACCATTTTGAGCCATGTGTTACCTAGCGGTAATGATGTTCCTGTTGCTTACTTCTCAAAGACACTCTTGAAAACCGAGCGAAATTACAGCCAGATCGATAAAGAAGCCCTGGCGATTGTATCAGCTGTTAAAAGTACATGTACGGCCGGGTTTTCACCATTGTAACTGACCACAAACCATTGCTGGGGATCATCGCTGGGGACAAGCCAACTCCCTACATACTTTTTCCCAGAATGACCCGCTGGTCATAATTCTTGGCTGCCTACAATTATCGGCTACAATATCATCCCGGTAAAGCCATTCCCCACGCCGACGCGCTGAGCTGTACACCGCTCCCTGAAACTATCAACGATCCTGCACCAATGATGACAGCGTTGCAGATTGAGACACTCCACATGCCGCCATTAACTGCCCATGACATCGCGAGAGAAACAAAATGCAACCCCATCTTAGCACAAGTCCTCACATGGGTGGAACGTGGATGGCCATTGGACCAAGTACCAGATGATTTTGCACCATTCAAAAGTCGTCAAACAGAGTTGTTCTCGCAGAAGGGCTGTGTCATCTGGGGCGATAGAGTCGTTATCCCAGAACGACTCCAACAGACATTGCTAAGAACCTTGCACGATGGCCACCCTGGCATCGTGCGCATGAAGGGCCTCGCATGAAGCTACACATGGTGGCCAGGCATCGACAGACAAATCGAATCATGGGTTAAAACTTGCAGGAGATGCCAAGAAGTAAGCAACGCTCCACCAAAGGCAACCCCAACCGAATGGGAGACGCCGCGGGGACCCTGGTCCTGCATCCATCTGGACTTTGCTGGGCCGACCAAAGGCCACACGTTTTTACTAACCGTCAATGCCTACTCGAATTGGCTCGAGATTCACCGAATGAGCAACATGACCACTGACACGGTCATCAAAAGACTGGAAAGACTGTTTGCAACCCACGGATTACCAGACGTTCTGGTATCCGACAACGGGCCCCAGTTTACTGCGCTGTCTTTTGAGCAGTACCTGGCTGACCACGGTATCCGACATGCGTTCACTTCACTTGCACACCCTGCTGCCAACGGTAGGGCTGAGTGCGTGGTACAATTCATCAAAAAGACTCTCCAAAAGATTGACTATGACAACATTGACGAGAAAATCAACCGGATCCTTTTCCTACAGCACATCACACCTCACAGCGTCACCAACAAAACTCCCGCCGAGCTGCTAATGGGACGAAAGCTCCGCTCCCACCTCGATCGGTTACACCCAGCCTATGAACCGGAAAAACCACTTGGATCCAGCGGCCGATGCCGTACCTTTCAGGAAGGTGATTTAGTATTCGCTAAAATCTTATCGGGCGATCCGCTGTGGGTAGAAGCGACCGTAATCCGCGTAACCGGCCCAAGATCATACCTCGTTCAGTGCCCTGACGACAGACTTTGGAAGCACCACATAGATCAACTACGATCGCGGCTACCGTCGTGCACTTCCGAACTCCCTTATGACCAAACTGAAGGGGGGGGGAGATACAGAGGAAAGCGAATTGTAATTAGAGGGAAACCTTTTTGAAGAAACCAATAATGGGACTGAAATGCAGGAACAGGAACCAGGGACCAGAGTGAGTTCACCTCAGGGAATGGCCAGTGATATTGGTGACGACGGGAACGCGAACTCGGAATCAGAGGCACCCCTACCGATAAACAACGATCTACCTCAGCAGAAGTGCAGCCAACCGCTAGGCACTTTGCGAAAATCGAAAAGACTAACAAAACAGCCGTCCTACCTTAAGGACTATGTAACCGCGCCCCGTGGGCAGAAGCCGGGGGAAAGGGGTGTTGTGAATGAATAATACCAATAAAGTTATCTTGAGCTTGAAGTCAAGTGCAGGGTTCTGGCCCTGCACTTCTGATTGGCTGTTAATGGCAGGATCGTATTGGTCCGTTCCGGAGCATCTGATTGGCCATTAACAGGCCATTCCCATTGGTTAACGGAGCTAGCGCTCCAGGTTTGCTATTGGTTGAATAGTTAATAAGTTGCCTATATAAGGAAGACTATAGCAGCCCTCCAGTTTGAGCTGTCACAATATGTAAATAAAAAGTTTGAAGTTCACTGTTTCTACTGGCTCGTCTCCATCATTCGCACCCATGCTCCAGACATAACAAATCTTTTAGCTTTTTGCTAGAGAAGCTTCTTTTAGAAGCTTTTTTGCCCACCCTCTTCTTTATCCTGAGATGAGAGAAGCCACAATATACCATTTTGGACCATGCTCACCTGATCAACTGTTTGAATGGTAAGAAATGTACATCAGCCTCCATCCAGTCTATTTTCAGTTCATGTGAACTCAGACTCTAAATTTGTGTATATTTTGACATGCATCTCTGCCCTGCCCCCTCACACACACACACACATAGTATATGGGTGAGTAAGCTTAGAAGTTGCATTTTGCTTGGATGAAGTTTCATGTACAGTATCCCTTTGAACAGGTAATTCCTCCTCTATCACACCCAAAGAATGAAGCGAGGACTTTTGATTCTATATCATGCTTCAATGTGCATATTAAATGTATCCGATTTCCATCACATTTAAATACTTCTAAACATTCCTAATTAGATTTCACTTAAAAATAATAATAAAATGAATCATTGAAAAAGAAAAATAACAATGAAAGAGTGAGATATAGAGATTAGAAAGAGATCACCAATGAAGTGATAAAGTAGCAAAGAAATGGAATAAAAGATTAATTAACTTATGAAATTAATGTGAAAAAAAAAACGATTGAAAAGTGTTAGAAGCTCTCAGAAACGAAGCCAGACAAATATTGAAGGATGAAGAATTTCTAGTATAAAGTATAAGGAGAAGCCAAAGTAAAAAAATAATGATGCTGAAAGTTTCTAATCACTCTTTCTCTATTTATTCCAAATGACTTTTTAAAAAATTCCTTAAACTTAAATCTTCTTTTACTAAGGATTGAAAAAAATTCACTGGATGCTGAACAATCTTTAAGACTTCAATTATTTTCCCTAGTGGCGGATTAAGGCTCACTGGTGCCCTAAGCACTGACAAATTTTGGTGCCCCCCCTCTGTGCTTACTGTACAAATGAAGCCATATTTTCAACTTTGTGGTGCCCCCTTTGGGCCTGTTACCCTAAGCACATGCTTAGTCTGCTTAATGGTTAATACCACTGATTTTCCCAATGGCTGAAAAGCAGTTAACAAGCAATTTGCAAATTTGATAAGAAAAAGAAGTATGTGAATCCAGTGTCCTTTTCAAGGAGCTGACCATGATTTGAACAAAATGATGGTTATTCCCTCATCTCCCACAGCTCTAAACCTGCTGGAGATGGCAGTATTGTGGCCTTCTTGTGAGAAGCATCTGTATTGAGTATTTGTGGACAATCTCATGTTCTCTCTTCCTTTTAGCAGAGTCATCTTCAACATCCAATTTCTTTACTAGAAGTCCAATACAACTTGATTTCTCACATATTTGTACAGATGGGAGCACAAGTAAGTTTAATATTGGTATTCTTCCTGTATCAAACCCAAAATGCCCGTGACAATACAAATATAAGAAAGCCTTAAAGATTTTAGTCATGCACAATTTTGAGGCATAACATCCATTTGTTCTTCTCTGTTGTGTTTTATTTGCTCATTCAGCCCTGTTCTATTCCATTTCTGGACCAATCTGTGTTTTCAAAGCATCTTTGTTCTGTACCTTCATTTGCATTCTTGAAACCCCGTGGTTTGATTGGTCAAAGCGCGGGGTGATCTTATTGGTTTAGCGAGTCGCACTGATTGGCCCGCTGAGAATCTCCCACGATTGGCAGATACGAATCACGGGAGATTCAAAGTGATGCCATTGGCCGCAGCTGACGCGGCTTGAGAATAAAAAGCCACAAGTTTTCCCTTGGAGCCAGATCGGTTCCGGGGGCCGAATAAAGAGCTGAAACCACAGTCACTGCCTCCTGGTCTCCTTGCCGAACGGACACGACACTGGTGACGAGGATGGGATCCCAAGGCTGAACCCCATCGAGCACGTGTCTGCCGGAAGCAAGACCGACGAGATGGCCAGCATCGTTCCGCCCGCGCCCTTCAACCCCACTAGCGAGGACCGGGAATCCTACACAGACAAATTCCTCATGTTCCTCAAATGCAGCAACATGAAGGATTCCACCGGGCCGAAAAAACGAGCCGTTTTCCTGACACACTGTGGGCCTGCAGTGTTCAAGATGGCGAAAGCCCTCGCGAAACCCGCCGACATCAAAGCGATGGACTGGGATGACCTCGAGCCCTTGCTCCACAACCACTATGCCCCTGCCGTGCCTACCCTCATCAGGTGGCACGACTTCTACCAGCGGGACCAGAGACCGGGCGGAAGCATCAGCGACTTTGTTGCCGAGTTGCGGAACCTAGGACGCATGTGCAGATTCTCCAACATGGACGAGGCCCTACGGGATCGAGTTGTGCTCAGACTTCGGGATCCAGTCCTCCAGAACTGGCTGATGGCCAAAGGCAACATTGCCCTCGCCGACGCCATCGCTGAAGCCACCGCAGCCGAGGCTACCCGGAAATCGGCGAACTGCATGTGGAGATCGGATGCCAGGGACCACACCGTAACCACCGACTCGGGATGGGCGACCAAGGCCCAACCGGAAGCAAGTCACCACGAGACCACCACCCACCATGGTGAATTCCACTCCGCCTCCGACACCTCGGACGAGGAGGAGGAAATCCACCGATTGGAAGTCCACTTCAGGCGGGATGCGACCAGTGCAATCGACGGGGTCGTAAGACGGGGACCGCGTGTGCCGGTTGCGGAGGCGACCACCCGAGATCGGAGTACCATTTCTTCGATGCAGTCTGCCGGCATTGCGACAAAAAGGGCCACATCGCCCTCGTCTGCCGACTAAAGAAAGCCTACAGCCCCAGACGGTGGGACCACAGCAAGCGGAGATGGGACAGCACAACCCCCAGAGCCAGAGATCGCCCAGCCGACAGCCGATGGGACTGGAGCGGGCGAACCCGACGAGGCAGAGAGACCCGGCGGAAGGAGGAAACCCACCAGACGGTCATCATCAGCCACGCATCAACCACCAATGCCCGAAAAGTCTATGTGGAGGTAGGCATCGAAGGCAAGCCATGCAGGATGAAAATGGATTCCGGGTCCTACCTCTCCATGGTCGCCTGGCAAGAAATCAAACGCTTGGTGCCTACCATCCATAAGAAGGGACTGGAGAACCAGAGACTAATCATCAAAGACTACCAGGGAAACCGCATCCCGGTTGTCGGAACCGGACAATTCAAAGTAACATTTAAGGGCCGCACGGCAAAGCTTCCCCTAACAATCGTGGACAGAGACCGGCCCAGCCTTTTGGGACTGCAATGGTTCGCGCCGCTTGGCATCGAAGTCACGGGCATCAACCACATTGCCGAGACCGATTGGGAGCAGCAACTGGCACGGGACTTCCAGGAAGTGATCAACAGCACCCATGGCAAGTACCGAGGGCCCCCCATCTCCCTCAGCCTAGACCCTAACATTCCCCCAAGACGCCTAAAACCACAGCGGGTAACCTTTGCACTCTGGCCAAAAATTGACAAGCAAATTGACAAGCTCGTCAAGCAAGGGGTCCTACAAGAAATTGATCATGCCCAATGGGAGACCCCAATAGTCACCCCAGTCAAGCCCGATGGGTCGGTGAGAATCTGCGGGGACTATAAGGCCAACCTAAATTGTGCCTTGCAACAAAGCGCCTACCCCGTCCTAGTAGTGCAGCACCTTCTACACTCACTGGGGGGAGGCAAGGTTTTTGCGAAGCTCGACCTGGCCCAAGCATACCAACAGTTGCCAGTCGACTCAGAAACCACAGAGGTGCAAACCATAGTCACCCACCGGGGAGCTTTCCAATGTAACCGACTCCAGTTTGGAGTCAGCGTGGTGCCTGGAATTTTCCAGAGCCTCATGGGGAGACTCTTGCAGGGCATCAAGGGGGTGGTGCCCTACTTCGATGATGTGTTGGTGTCAGCAACCAACCAGCGAGAACTAGAGGGTCGGCTAAGGGAGGTGTTAACCAAATTCAAGGAAACCGGGCTAAAAGTAAAGAGGGAAAAGTGTCAACTTTACACAGAGCGGGTCGAGTTCCTGGGATACCTCCTAGACCGGCATGGCATCCACCCCACCAAAACTAAAATCAGAGCCATTAAGGAGGCTCCCACACCCAGGACTAAAACGGAACTGCAGGCGTTTCTGGGACTGCTTAATTTTTACAATGTTTTCCTACCCCAGAAGGTGACCGCGGTGGAGCCTTTGCATAGGCTCTTGGACAAGGCGGCTACCTGGACTTGGGGGAAACGCGAGGGAGCCACCTTCAGGAGAACCAAGGACCTGCTCACCTCGGATGCCGTCCTCATCCAATACAATGAGACCCTACCACTCGCCGTCACATGCGACGCCTCACCCTTTGGCGTCGGCGCCGTCCTCAGCCACACAATCCCGGATGGAAGAGAAGCACCCATTGCCTTCTTCTCCAGGACACTCATCAAACCGGAGCAGAACTATAGCCAGCTGGACAAGGAGGCCCTAGCTATCATCGCAGCAGTGAAGAGGTTCCACGAGTACCTCTACGGCCGCACCTTCACAATCATCACGGACCACAAGCCGTTGCTGGGCATCCTGGCAGGAAACTGGGCCACCCCGAACATTTTATCTCCCAGGATGACAAGGTGGTCCGAATTCCTTGCTGCCTACCGCTACCGGCTCACACACCGACCCGGTAAGACTATTACACATGCAGACGCTTTGAGCCGCTCACTGCTACCCGACCTAGACACCGATCCAGCACCCACAACGAGCACCCTCAGCATAGAGACTCTGCCCGATCTACCCATAACCGCGTCAGACATTGCCCAAGAAACCAATAAAGTTAAACGTCTGGCGTGGGTGTTACATTGGGTAGAGAAAGGGTGGCCGGAAAAGGACAACGATGAAGCATTCAAAACATTCCGGAACCAGCAAACGGAACTTTCACTGCAAAAAGGGTGTGTACTGTGGGGGGATAGGGTGGTTATCCCGGAAAAACTGCAAGGGAAGGTATTGGGGTTGTTACATGAGGGGCACCCGGGCATAGTTAGAAAGAAAGCCCTGGCAAGAAGTTACGCTTGGTGGCCAGGGATGGATAAGCAAATCGAGGCCTGGATGGCAAGGTGTCAACGCTGTCAAGAAACCAGACCGAGCCCTCCCATGGCACCGATCCTGGAATGGGAAACCCCCAGGAGACCCTGGTCTAGGGTCCACATAGATTTTGCCGGGCCCACCAAGGGACATACATTCCTAGTAACCGTAGATGCTTACTCCAACTGGCTGGAGGTAAGCAACATGAAATCCACCACCACAGAGGCCGTAACCAAGGAACTTTGCAAACTATTCGCAACCCACGGCCTCCCGGATGTCATCGTGTCAGACAACGGGCCCCAATTCACCTCGCTGGAATTTGAAAAATTCTTGGCGGAATGGGGCATACGACACGCACTGACAGCTCCGGTGCATCCAGCGGCGAATGGAAGGGTGGAACGGATGGTTCAATTCACGAAAAAAACCATCCAGAAAATCGAACACGGGGAAATCCAAGACAAAATAAATAAAATGCTTTTTATCCAACATATAACCCCGAACACAACAATGAACAAAAGCCCGGCAGAGCTACTGATGGGGAGGAAAATAAGGTCCCCACTCGACAGACTGCACCCCACATACAACCTGGAAAACCCCCCAAACTCCTCCAGCAAGCACCGGTCTTTTGCGCCAGGCGACGCCATCTACGCAAAAAACCTAACCAGAGACCCACTATGGGTACCAGCAACCTAAACCCAACTGACAGGTCCCCACTCGTACCGGCTGCAAACAACCGATGGACGAGCGTGGAAATGCCACATCGATCAAATAAGATCGAGAACGGCCACAAGAAACACAACCGACATGCAACCAGACACAGAAAATCCCCTTAACACAAGCCAAGAGGGGAGGGAATACCCTGGGAACCAAAACCCAGAAGAAAACCAACCATACTCACCAGCAAGCAGCCAGCTCGAAGTCTCACCAGGGAGAAGCAGCCAGGCCAGCTCGACTAGCCCAGAAAGACTGGGTGGGAGTGGCGAGAACCGCAGCTCAACCAGCCCGGGTAGACCGGGAGGGAGCTGCAACAAGCGGCCTGGCAAGGCCTACCAGGCGGTTCCATCGACGAGGCCGAGAGACACAGAGAACCCAACCGAACCGGCCGGGAGCCAACCAACTGAGCAGGTCCAGTAGGCAAGTGCAGAGCCTCGCCTACTTATGGGACTAGGTTATGTGGGACCAAACCAAGAGGGGAGGGGTGTTCTGTACCTTCATTTGCATTCTTGAAACCCCACGTTTTGATTGGTCAAAGCGTGGGGTGATCTGATTGGTTTAGCGGGCCGCGCTGATTGGCCCGCTGAGAATCTCCCGCGACTGATGGATACGAATTGCGGGAGATTCAAAGCGGTGCCATTGGCTGCGGCTGACGCGGCTTGAGAATAAAAAGCCGCAAGTTTTCCTTTGGAGCCAGATCGGTTCCGGGGGCCTAATAAAGAGCTGAAACCACAGTCACTGCCTCCTGGTCTCCTTGCCGAACGGACACAACAATCTTGAAGTGACTTTGTTTCCCACAAATACTCATCTTTTGCCTATTTTTAAAAAACTTTAAAAATCAAAAACTAGATAATGTCCAAATGCAAATATTAGTTTCAAATTGTGTATTAATGTGGAAAATGCAAATCAGTTTGATTCACTTAACAATAGATATTGCACAAAATCCTTGAGCATTCATATCCATGTTCAGGAAGTTAATAATTGATATGGGGCTCTTTGCTTCATATCATGACTTCTTTACTCGTTTCTTCCTTTTGTCACTGTACTTTAGTGCTAAAGGGCTACACTAAAAGCCTTTCTGCTAAGGCATTTTTTTAAAAAATATGATTACTCTTCAGAAATGAATTAAGCTCTTTAATATACTTTAATTATGTCTTGAAGGAAGACCGGCAAGCGACAGAGCTTATGGGAAGCCTATACATTATCCTAGCTGTTTTGCCCAACAACTGAGACTTGAAATGCTTAATAACCATTATAGCTTTTTCCTCATTGAGAACCATCTTGTCTTCCAACACCACAATCTATAGTTAACTCTATGCCAAGTGAGAACTGTTCCCTTTTACTACTCTGAATCAGAATCAACTACTCAGGCTCATTGTATAATCCCACATTCTACTTTTCTGAGAGAGAAAAACAAGCAGTCTCCTTATCTTCTTTCTCCATGCCATGTTTCCACAAAGTAGAATTGTTCCAGGCCACTGATCATCGTAGTTCACTTTTTCCTGCAACTTTTCCAATTCTGCCTTTTAAAAAAATTGGCAATCATTTCAGGGGTAGTTCCAATATGATTTTCTAGAAGAAAATTTTTTTTTTTAAAATTTCCTTCTTGAGGAGTCTAAACAGAGTTTGGGATGTTTGTAGCAACCATATTCACATACATGTGCAATGATCAAGTTAGAGAATTGAACCTTTCAGTAATTTTGTTCCACGTTCTTGCTTATTAAGTCCATCTTCATTCTGATTCTGATTTCAATGGCAGAAAAAGTCTTTCAGTTTTTAAAGCGTAAAAATATCCTTACCCCAAGCAAGAAATCTAAGTAGTGGCTCTGTGGGAGAACAATAAATAGTACTTATTGAACAGAAGAAAATATATTAGCCTCAAGGATTTCATTTTGGGGTAAGTTTACTTAAACTTTAGTTAACCTAAAGTGCATTTTAACAGCCTTATTCACAAAAATGCCTCAAATTGGTCTTAAACTGGATTTGAGGGTGATGGCTTCTCTAGAAGGATATGCAATGGCTAATGTGTACAAGTTTTTGACATATTATTACCAAACTAGATATGCTCAGTAGTATTTTTAATCTGATAACGAATAATATATGCAATGAATATACAGTATAAACAGAAGATTTGGAGCCAGCCACTGAAACTCTCCAATATGGTATCAACCAGTAAAAGAACTGATTGCAGTTAATTCATTGCCTTTGTGGGAAGTGAACAAAACCCACCATATTCATAAAGCTCTTTGGTATCTACAAGAAGGCATATGTGGACCTTCTTAGAATATAAGGTGAGAAGCAGGAAATTCTAAAGGTTAAACAGGGAAGGAGGGAGGGAGAGAGAGAGGGAAGAAGGAAGGGAGGGAGGAGGAGAGAGGGCTGGAAGAAGGAAGGAAGTCTATAAGTATATACAGAAATAAGACTATTCCTGAATTCCATTTTTTGTTTGTTTAATTACATTCCACTTCCAGTCTGGTTGCTGTTTTGAACTGTGGCTTAAAAGACTGGTCTCCCAGGAAACCATACCCACGTGTGACTGAAAGTCTAACAAATTAAAGCATAGTTGGAAACGGAAACATGACTAAAAATGCCCTAGTGGGGTTCCATATATAATATCTATTTTTCTTTCACTAGTTTCAGATCAAATTGGCTCTGTTGACAAGTCAATAGATGATTTTTCAAGCTGCTGGAATTGCAAACTCGACATGGGAGTTGAAAGTCAAGCTGTGTTTCTTTTTTCTTCTCTCTAACTTCATTTTCGAATGCTGCTATGAAAACTATTAAAATGAATAATCTATGAAACTCTAGATGATGTTGCCTGTCAGAAGTAAGCCTGGGGCCCTGAAGGTCTGGAATTCCGGGCCTTGAAGCAATCTTAAAGACAGGTACTTGGAACTTAACTCAATCAGGGCAATAGTAGCTGAAATGCTATTTCACCAAAGAAATATATTGCAATGTATCCTAGTGGAATCTGTATCTATATTGGAAATCATTAGGCACATAAAGTTGATAAATGAGTGAATGAATGAATGAGTGAATGAATGAATGAACTTTTTTTTTTCAGTGCTTGCATGGATATAGGATGCCTTGCTTCTCACATGAGCCACTTGCTTGCTTGTTTTTCTTTTGTTGCCTATCCTTATCTGTGACATGGATTATCAATGTTTGGTTTTAGTACCTGTTTACTCCATCCCTTCCATTATAAGGAGTAGAGACCAGATGGCCAGGTAAAAGTAAATTGACCTAATCTGATGGAGTGTTGGTGGAGTCGATTAGACCAAAGGAAAGCCAGAGGGAATCTGGCATGCTTGTATCCAAGCCTGCTAGACAGGAATTAAAATGGAAATATGGCAGGGTCCAATCAGACCATGTGATTTAAGAGCAATTTTAATTTAGCATTAATTTAATTTGAGCTTGCTTTAAGTCTTGACAAAAGAAGTTTACCTGCAGATAAAGCTTTTATCATTGGTTTCAGTTATAGCTCAGCTCCTCCAGGGAAGGAGACTCTCATCCCTGGCACATGTACCGAGGTTGTACTAAGAGTTATCATGGCAGCAATAATCAGTTGGTTCATTAGCAGATGAAACAATAGCTTGGTATGTATTCTGTAATTATTGAATATATCCTACTGTGCAGAAACAGTAAGCTTTAACTCAAGAGATTATCAGACTGATCAGCCTTGAATCTTATTCAGAGATCAGACAGCTAATCTCAACTCTCACTTGGGTAGGCAGGACAGTCATAGAAATGTAGCATTTCCCAAAAACAGAAAACAAAGTTAAGACCTTTGGGCAGCCACTAAATGTTGAGGAAAAGTCCTGATCCCCACAGCAATATTAGTCTTGCTATCCCAAAGTAGATCCAACAGTCAGAGATTTTAATGGGTAATGCAAAAAGAATAATTGGCCAGCTAATATATTCGTGTTAGAGGCCTGTGTTTAGCTGTCACCTTCTATGGAAATAAAGTTGCAACTGCACATAATGTAAGAGACACCACAAATAATCAAACAGTTGGAAAGGCTACAAAGTGTTTAGAAGCCACCTGGTTCAATTCTCTGCTTCAAAGCAAATCCTCACTTTGATTTGTGTATTCTTTCAATATGGCAATTTCATTGAAGTTTCCTCAACCAAAGCATTCTTGGAACCTCTCTAAGCCTGACTGTTTTACTGATTTTGTTAGAATATGTTTTTTTTTCCTTAACTGAAATTAAGGAAAATATAAAATGACAAGAACAGTGAGATTTCCATATCTGCATCTATTAGAAAGAGCTGGAGCAGGATTATTCTCTCTAGTTCATTTAAATTTTTCTGCAGCATTACTCCAGTACTAAACAGCTTGTTTGTTAGCATCTACATAAAGTGGGTAGGAGTTTAATGGTTCCCACAGTTTATAGAATTATAGATAAACTTTAGAAAGAGAGAGAGAGAGCGAGAGAGAGAGAGAGAGAGAGAGAGAGAGAAAGAGAGAGAGAGAAAGAAAGAAAGAAAGAAAGAAAGAAAGAAAGAAAGAAAGAAAGAAAGAAAGAAAGAAAGAAAGAAAGAAAACCCCTAAAGCTGGAGCCCTCTCCTCCAGCAACTGAATGAGGACTGAACATGTTCAATGGTTTCAGGGTACTGGGGGCGATGGGAAACCAGGTAGAAGGATGAATATGATTAAGAATTCTGGGATAGGGAAAGGCTGACTGAATGGGACATTGAACATTGATATTTTGCTGCAGATGCCAATTGTTGAACAATACAGGGGTTTTCCATATATACATATGCTAGAATTAAATGTTATCAGCATATTTATAACACCTGACTCCAAAGGATTGCAAATTTACTTTAATTCCCAATTTATGATTGAAGTACAATTTGCACCTGAAAAGTGCATTTTCTTCAAGTAATCACAGGGGTCTAATAATTGAGTTGGAGATGACAGAAAGAGACTGGGAGGTAAGCTGCTTACCTATTTACGCTCAGCTTTGTTTTCCTGTGTGACATTTTAATGCATCACTATTCAATGTAGCCAAATGCTACTGATACGTTTACTGAAATTTGGAAATATACTTCACTCTTCAAAGAGACTGCCCAGTGCTTGGGATTCAAAGGCAAAATGCGCATAGGTGTACCTAGGCATTCTCAAGAACATCTTGTTGCAAATCCCTACCCCAGCCATGTCTTTTGAAGATATTGGGGAAAGGGGTCTAGCTATTTTAAGAAGCTGTAGGGAAGGTACCTCTGTGCGGTCCAAAACACCTATTTGCTTTTGAATTTGAGGGGCTGCACAGCAATAGAAAACCTATGTTAATTACTGATCCCAGCATTCCTCAGCAATAAGCATGCTAGCTTTGATATATGTTAATAGTTCAGAATTGTAGTTCATGTTCTGGTACATTTCAGGAGTGTGATTCAAGTTCCTCAGACCTCATATAGTTCGATTGTTGGGTGAGATGGATAATTAAGTATTATCTTCCCTCAGATGCTTATCTTTCTGCCTGATGTACTAATTTATTCTGACTCTTGCTTAGAACACAGCCAACATAAAGCAACTCGAAATACTACCAGAGTATTGCCCATAATATCAGGGACTATTTAGTGGCCTAAATCTGAACCCCCTCTGCCAGAATAAGCAAGAATGTCTCTCAAATGCAGGAGAACTGCCTTATTATATTTTGCAGCAAGTGAAGCAGAATTTCACCATCTGTCTAAAAGCTAATCTGGAATTTAAAATTACCTAATTGCATTGCTATTTGATGGCTGGTTCACCAGAGATTGAATTATTTAACTCACTGAGTTGTTTAATCATATCTCATGGTAGTTGAGCAATTCTTTCATGGCAAACTAGTGCACTCAACCTGAAGTTGGGAGACAACATTTACAGCCACAAATCTGCAGGTAGCATCTAAAGGGTAAAGGCCAATGACACAAAGTCTTTTGAGGAGTATTTTCTCTTATTTCCTATAATGAGGAACTATGAAACTTTGGGCTTGGAGGCTGCAGAGTTTAGAACGGCATGTAATTTTGAAAGGATTGTATCAGAGCAAAAGACAGTTGATATATGAAAAGTAGTTTATGGAATATCTAAATGTCCTTGGACAAAGACGTAAAGAAACTGAAATAAAAGGCTATTATTTTCAGAGGGGTTCTAGAATGGATTTTCCTAGCATTACTGATTGATAAATAATCTGCATTTGTTCCAAATGCAGGTGGAATGATATGGTAGTGGAAGAATGATTATGGATTGCAAATCCTTGATGTGTCCATTACTTTGATAGGATAATTGAACTGTAAAGATGTCTCATGAAACCTCAAAAGAGTGGGCTGAGATATGTATCAGTGGGAGACTGGAACTCATCGTGGTCATATCTAAAGAAACATTTTTAGCCAGAACATTTATTTGGTTTAGGTCCAGCAGGGTGTTAAAGAAAGTATTATGTTTCTAGAAGCTAGAGATGAGCTGTAAGTAACCTGCCTGGCAAATCAGATGAATATCCTGTCCTATCAATCATAACTTTAAGGACATGGTGGTTATTACCTACACTGTAATGTTTGTGCTTGAAAAGCTTGCATTATTATACAGTAGGTAATAATGCACGATAAATGCACAATTTTTGCACGACACATTAATAATGGGACCAAGAATGGTCAGCTACCTAGAAATTAACAGCATTTCATTATTTTAATTAGGAAATATCAATTGATTTATAATTGACATCATAAAGTATTGCTTATAGTTAAATATACACAGTCGCATATATGATTTGCATGTACTAACAAAAACATTTTCACCAAGAGTCCAGCCTAAAAATTCATTTAGGTATTTTATAGTTGACATCAATATTTTGCTGAATTAAAACTGCCTATGATTTCATGACATTTCTCTCATTGTTGAGTTGACATTTCAATAAATAAAAAAGCTGCTGGCGTAGAATTGTTCATTTGCTGAAATAATGTTCAGTTTAATCATTTTTGTTTAAACAATCTTTCTTCCTCTCTATGAACTGAGAAAGCTGGATTGACTGGGTTATTCAAAAATAAACTTGTTATTATTGATAAAAATGAAGTTCATTCCTTTTTTTCTGGATGCTAACGTGGAAAATATGAACAATGGCAACAAATCTGAACATATTACTAAGGGGACAGTGAAACTTACTGAGAAGTAAAAGGAATTACTAAGGGCTTGTAAAAGGAGTTTGAGATATAAGTTTCCATGTCATCAATCAGGCCAATTACTCAGGCATCATTTCTTAAATTAACCTAATCCACAACAGTGTTATGATATTGTAATGAAGTAATAATATTTTGATTTCTTTGGAGGAAAGATGAGATGCAAAACAGATTTTCCCTTTTAGATTTATTTATTTATTTAAATATTTTGCATGATTTATATCTTACCTTTCTGTTCAGGAAAGTCAACAAATATTTATTGAAACTGTTAAAACACTTAATCTTATGAGAAACAATTTAAAGCAGTATTCAAACTATGTGGAGAAAAAGTATGGACAAAGACAAAGGTATTTTTTAAAAGCAGAAATGATGCAAGCAATTTACCACTGTCAAAGCTATATGTTGCATGATTTGAAAAGGTTCAATAAATAACACTCAGAAAATGAGACCATCCTTTAAAGTTTTTGTCATTGAACTTTATGTCTCAGGTGGTTCAGACTCAATGAAAATGTTTGTTTGGGTGGTAAAACCTGAAGTTACTTTTAAAAAAATTGAAAAATTAAAACCAATATATTTACTGGTGCTAAGAAAACAATATGAAAAACAGGGGCTCGGGGCTCTCGGGGCTCCGAGATCACAGCTGATATCTTCACCCCTGGTCGGTCCCAATGGACCTAAAACATCTCGTAGTGATGGTGACAGTAAGGGGCGCGTTGTAGATTCCGGGGACATCGCAAGTCCCTGGTCGATCCAGAAGAAGCCCTTTTGCCAACGGCGGAGAGGCAGCCATTAGGCTGCTGAAGCTGGGACAGCTCCGGAAGAACGGGATAGAAAGAAGTGTATCGGCTGGTGAGGATCTTTTTTTTTGCTTGGGACTTAAGAACACTCTAATATGAGAAGAAATCTGTAAACTTATTGACAGAATTTGATTTAGCAGCGATTTTTTTTAGTAATGTCAAAGTGAGGCTTGGCTTTTTATTTTTACTTTTTTTTTTTCTTTACTGAATTTCTATTGCGATCTAGTTAATCAGACTGGTTTTTTTCTTTTACATTTTTATATTTACTTGTTTTCTCTTCGCCTTTCTGATTGTTTATATTTTTTAAAATAGAGGCCCCCTTTAATATTTTTTTTTTAATATATATAAATATACATATATACTTTTTTTCCCTCTTTTTAGGCTTTTTTCAGGGGGGAAGAAGGGGGAGTGGATAGAAGAAACTTTGTAACACTGCCAAATAGAGGCTTGAAAATATTCTGTTTGAAGTTGAAAAATATTCTGTTTGAAGTTGAAAAACTTTTGTTTGAAAAACTTTTCTCAAGGCTACTAGAAATGATAAGATAGAGGGAAGAGTACTGGAGGTTGTTTACACAGGTGCTCTTTGGAACTTCTATTATTAAATGAATATCTGAAGTTTGGCTTTGAAATTTGTGGAGAAGTCAAATAAGAGCCTTGGATAAATAAAAGGCAGTGTGTGTCTTTTTTTTTTTTTAACTCCTTATTAATTGTTTCATCCCTCCCCTCCAACCTCACACTATTTTGTAATATTCATATATTTATTTTTATTTTTTATTATATCTCATTTTTATTTAAAGGGGAAGCCTCAGAATATTGTTTTTTTGCTTTTTTGCTTTTTTTCATGGGGATGTCTGCCTTTTGATTTCTATTTTTGATTTATTTTTATGGCTTTTTTTCATCTTCTGAAGTTTTTCAATTGGGAAGAACTTGAAGAACTCTCTTTTTCTTTTTCTTTTTTTCTTTTCCTTTTTCTTTGCTTATTACTTTTTGATATTATTGGGCTTTATTTTGCTTCTTTTTTTCTCTTCATTTTTTAATTTTTACTTTTGAATTATATTTGTGTATTTCACAATTGGATTAAGGTCTTGAAGAACCTGAAGAATTTTTTCTTTTTAATTTTGGGCTTTTTACTTATTACTGGTTTTGTTTTTCGTTTTTTATGGTGTTTTCCTTTTTCTTAATTGGATTATAATTGGCTACCTCACTAATTGGATTAAAAGACCCAGAAGACCCTGAGTTATCAAAATGAGTAAGAAAATTTTACCTTCGGGCGTCTCAACTTCTGCTCCTGTCTCCTCGTCATCTGGAGGATGACTTTCAACAATGGTGAAGCAAGACAAAGCACAAGTGGATTTAATGATGGTTATGCAAGGAATACAAAATCTTAAAATGAGTATGGAACAAAGAATGGAGAGTATTGACCAAAGAATTGGAAAGATGGATGAAAAAATTGAAAATTTTCAACAAATGATGGTGAAACATGATGAGAGAATCCAAAAAATAGAAGAGAAAGACAAGCAAAGAGATGATACAATTGGGAATATCAATAACAGATTAACAATGGTCGAACAAGAAAAAAGTGGGATGTTGAAGTGGGAGATGGACAGATCAGAATTTTATCTTAGATTCCAAAATATCGAGGAAGAAAAAGGACAAAACTTGGCAGCAGTAATGATTGAAATTTTGGCTGGAGTCTTGGAAATAACAGAGGAAAAGATGATGGATGGAGTAGATGAGATATATCGAGTCTTCACAAGATATGCGACGAGGAACCAATTAGCAAGAGAGGTCCATGTTAGATTCACCAAAAAAAACTATTAAAAACTATTAAAAATATTACAAGTGGTAAGAGAGAAGGGGTTGAAATATAAAGGCAAAGAGATCCTGGTTTTAAAACAAGTACCTAGAAAAGTGAGAGAGATTAGAAGAGAGTATCGATTTTTGACTAAAATGCTATTGAAAAAAGAGGTGAACTATAGATGGCTGATTCCAGAAGGATTAATGTTTACATGGCAAGAACAGAGACACAGAATTGATTGATTCAACTGCGAAAGCAGAAATATTCTATAAGGAATTTTTTGAAAGAAGAGAAATGGAGATAGAAAAAGAAAAGATTTTAACTGAATTTGAAGAGGACCAAATGGAGATGGAAAAAGAAGAAGGCGCAATAGATGGACAAATGGAGATCAAAGAACAACGTGAAATAAGATCCACGAGAGCTGTTAGACCTAAATATAAAGCATAACCATGGGGAAAAAAAAACTGATTTCCATGAATATAAATGGACTGAACTCAGCTATCAAAAGAAGGAAAACTTTTTGTAAATTAGAGAAGCTAAAATTTGATAAAATTTGCTTACAAGAAGTACACATTAAAAAACAACATGAACAATTATTGATACGACCAAAGTTAGGGAAAATATTTATTTCTCTGACTTATTGTAAGAAAAGAGGAGTGGTTTTTTATGTTAAAGAAACCACTCCAGCCAAATTGATTTATACTGATGAAGACGGAAGAGTATTAATAGTCGAAATAGTGGATAATAATATAAAAACACTCTTGGTTATGCCCCAAATGATAAACAAGAAGAATTTTATAAAAAAATTACATATGAAAATAATTGAACTGGACTATGTTAATATACTCATGATGGTGGATTTCAATGGAATTGTAGACAATAAACTGGACTATACAGTCAAAACAACATGAAAAAATAGGAAAACTCTCCCTAAATCCTTTTTTAAAATGACAGATGAACTAAATTTAAAAGATACACGGAGGGAAAGAAATGCTAAAACTCAACAATATACTTTTTATTCAAACAGGCATTTATTGTGGTCCAGAATAGATATGATTTGGACATCAACATAATTATTATCTAATATTCAAGAAATAAATATTGAAACAAGACCATAATCCAATGACAATTAAATGGAAAGGACAAAAAAGAAGATCTAGATGGACATTAAACAATACTATTCTAAAGGAAAAAGATTTTACACAATGGATGGAAAAAGAATTGGCCTTCTTCTTTAATGAAAACAAAAAAGAAGATACTTTAATACAGAATGTTTGGGATACAATGAAGGCATATGCAAGAGGATTAATAATTGACTATACAAAGAAAAAGAACATTAGGAAGAGGCAAATGATTAAAGCTTTAGAAGATGACTATAAAAAACTGGAAAAAGAATTACAGAAGATGCTACAGAAAAAAGATATCAAACTTAAAATGGACATAATTAAACATAAAATGGATCAAGCAGAGAAAGAAAAACTGGCACAAAAAATTAGAAATGCTAAACAGAACTATTTTGAAGATGCAAATAGGCCAGGTAGATGGTTAGCATATAAGTTGAGAAAAGAGAAAGAATCAAGGAAAATATCACAGTTAATAGATGATCATGGTCAAATTTGTAATGGTAATAAGGAGAAAAAGGCAATCATTCGAGAATTTTATGGACAATTATATAAACAGGAGGATCTTGATGAGGAAAAAATTAAACAGTATTTACAAAATGCTAACCTACCTAAGATACCTGATGAAACTCAGAAAATGTTAGAAAGTGCTATAACAATGATGGAATTAACCGAAGCACTCAACAGACAGAACAATGGAAAAGCACCAGGACCAGATGGTTTCCCAGCAGAATTTTATAAAACATTACAAGAATCGTTGAGCATTCCACTGTTAGAAGTCATGAATGAAGTTATGATAAATAAGAAAATACCTAAAACATGGTCAGAAGCTTATATTATACTTATTCCAAAAGAAGGGGTTGACCCATTACAAATTAAGAACTATAGACCTATTTCCTTATTGAATGCAGACTATAAAATCTTTGCTTCAATCTTGGCAGAAAGGCTTAAAAAATACCTAAATAACTTTATTCACTCTGATCAGAATGGATTTTTACCAAAGAGACAGATTAAAGACAATATGAGGGTAATCCTGGACACATTGGAATATTATGAAGTGCACCCGGAAAAACAAATGGCTTTGATATTTTTAGATGCCCAAAAGGCATTTGATAATGTGAACTGGAGATTTATGTTATTACTATTGGAACAGATGGGCTTTGCTAGAAAATTTATCCAAGCAATAGAAGCCGTATATTATAAGCAAACGGCAAAAGTAATGATAGATGGAGAATTCGCAGACTCTATCAATATTAAAAAAGTTACAAGACAAGGATGCCCATTATCTCCTTTGTTATTTGTATTGACCTTGGAAGTCTTAAATAGAAATATTAGAGAGGATATAAATATAAAAGGAATGAAAGTCAAAAAGGAGGAATTCAAATTGCAAGCCTTTGCGGATGACTTGGTCTTTATTTTGGAAGACCCTTTAGAGACAGCTTTAAAACTATTGGAAAAGATAGAGACGTATGGTGAGATGGCTGGTTTAAAAATAAATAAAGACAAAACAAAGATTCTGACAAAGAACATGTTATTAAGACAAAGAAGAGCTGGCAGATTTATTGAAAATTCAAGTTACGAACAAAGTTAAATATTTGGGGATATATTTGACGTCAAGATGTACTACACTGAAAGAGAATAACTATATTAAACTTAAACAGCAGATAGCATCCGACCTGAAAAAATGGGAAAACCTACAATTGTCATTGATAGGTAGAATTTCAACAATTAAGATGAATATTTTACCCAGAATTTTATATCTGTTCCAAACAATACCAATTAGGTTAAGTAAGGATTACTTTGAAGAATTAAATAAAATTGTGTTGAAGTATATATGGCAAGGCAAGAAAGCGAGAATAAAATTAAAACTTTTACAGGATGCTAGAATTAGAGGAGGATTTGGCCTTCCTAATTGGGAGTTGTATTATCAAGCTGCAAACTTAATGTGGGTTAAAGAATGGATAACGGTAAGAAAGACTAGATTGTTGACATTAGAAGGTCATGATTTATTATTGGGTTGGCATGCTTTTTTATGGTATAAGGGAACTAAATCACAGGGTTATTTTAGAAGGCATTCTATCCTGGAATCGTTATGGTTGAATTGGGAGAAAACTAAGAAACAATGTTATTTGAAAATTCCAGTTTGGTTATCAACTATTGAAGCTTTTTCATATCCTATAACTTATAAGAAGGAACAAACAGTTAGATATGGGGAAATATTGGATGAAAAGGGTGAACTTAAAACGATGCAAAATTTAGAAGAACAAGGTATAAAGATGAATTGGTTTTCATATGCGCAAATACATGCAAGGTATCTTAAAGATTCTAAAACAGAAGGACTTTATGATAAATTGACTTACTTAGATAGGATTTTGACAGGTACTGATGAAAAAGTGATTAAAAAACTATATAGTTATTTGTTGGAAATTAAATTAGAGGAAGAACAAGTTAAAGAAACAATGATTGCTTGGGGGAAGAATTTTGGATATGCGATTGATTTAGAGAAATGGCAAAAATTGTGGTCACAAAATTATAAAATGATAATGTCAACAGCATATAAAGAAAATTTGTATAAGATGTTTTGCAAGTGGCACTTTCCCCCGACAAGAATAGCAAGAATGTTCAAGAATAAATCTGAAAAGTGCTGGAAATGTCATCAGATACCTGGCTCATATTACCATATGTGGTGGACTTGTGAGGAGGCCAGGAAATACTGGACTAGAATTCGCATATGGCTGGAAAAAATGACAAAGAAACACATAGATTTGAAACCAGAGATTTTTTTATTGGGAATCGTACCTGATATATATAATAAAAATTTAAAGTATTTGATTGTAAATGTATTAACAGTGGCTAGGATTGTATTTGCTAAACATTGGAAGAGTGAGAAAATACCAATAGAGGAAGAAATTATTAAGAAAATATTGGAATGTGCTGAAATGAGCAGATTGACATTTGAAATTAGAGAACAAGAAGATAAACAATTTTATGAAGTGTGGGATCTTTTTTATCAACTGTTAGATAATACAATATGATAATAGAATATTTAGAAATTTAGGAAATAATGAATACATAATTTTTCTTGGTTTTGATAATTTTTTAGAATATTTTATTAAGATAGATTTTGTATGATTCTATGATTTGTTTTAAAATAATTTAATTTAATTGTAGTTATCTCGCTTAAATATGAATTAGTAAAATTATAGTCAAATGATTGTTCAATAATGATATTGGGATATTTTACTGATGACTGATAATGGGAGTCATTATGTAATATAATTATTTTGATGACTATGAAATGGATGCACAAAGGGAGTGGTAAACCAACTGATACACTGTAAATTTATGAAGAATGATTTTTATTATGTTATGTTTTATGTCTTATATGTTTTTTGTTTGTTGTTAAAATCAATAAAACTTTTATCAAAAAAAAAAAAAAACAATATGAAAAACAGTTGCTATCTTAGGCAGAGTCCTAAAATGCTCCTAATATCATGTTCTAATTAGTCAGCTAACTGCCACATTTTGTACCAATTAAAACTAAAACACCTTTATGGATAGATCCACATATCAAGATGTAAACAGGTACTTCTGGATTTTACGTAAGCTAAACTTCAGTAGAAATAACGGGTTTCTGAATTTCATCAATTCACCCACTTGCGTCTGCAAAAAGTTGCTTCAGTTTTCTCAAAAGACATGTGCCATCAACATCCATGAAAATTCTGCACATGTACAGTAAATGATAAAGGCTTCAGCAAGACATGCATGCTTTGCTTTGGACTGATTGACATTACACCACCCAAAAGGTTTTCTTTTCAGAGAGATATTTTGTAGGAATGAAAGTGCCAGATGTATATCTCAATTCAAAATAGAATCCAGAAAATCTGCAATGATAGGCTCTTTGAAAAATGTTGTTTGTAGTATCGTGAAATCAAATTGTCTATCATACAATTTGAATTTATGATATATCCATGACACAGAAGAATTTTGCTCACAAAACTGATCACAATTGCATAGGTACCCAGTATCTGTTGAAGGTATTCAAGAGTTGTTAGCTTTACCCTTGGTGACTATGTGAAAAAATGCCTGCCTATTGACCTGTCTCTAGGGATACATTCATAGAGCTTTTCAGTGATCTCTTAAATCCTCTTGTCTTTCTTTCTTTCTTACTTCTCTCAACATAGCCAAGCATTTTTTTCCTCTAGTCTGCTCATATCTTATGACCCAAATATGTTGTGTCTCTGCTTGGTAATCACTATCTTAAACCAGCAATTGCTTTGTCTTGTGCACAGTGGATTGACTGTTTTTTATTGCAGTCCATGGTAGTCTTAGAAACTGTCTCCAGCAATTCATAATTTGAAGGTGTCAGTCTCCTTTTTCCACTTTCGCTCAACATCCAGCTATCACAACCATATATTATCACTTGAAGAACCATTGCTTCAACTATTTTGATGTTTGTTTGAAAAAAGTTTTTCACCTCCCGAACTTGTCTAAATTTATCATTTCCTCTCTCTTATTTATCTACTCATTACTTCCCCTGGCACAATGTCTATATGTCTATTTATTCCTGAGCCTAATAAAATAAAACTAGCTACACTTTTCACTTTGACATAAATCCAGGGGCATGTTCTAATCTCAAATTATTAATAGCTCATCTTCCAATTTTGATTCCAGTTGTCTTCCCTTTCAATTCTGCAAATCCTATGCCCAACAGGCCCGTATGGGATAATATGTCTGTTTGTCTCATTCCCTTCACCTATTCTGAATCATTCTGTTTCTTTGAACTCAGTTGTAACAATAGTTTCTTATTCATTCTAAAGATTCTGAAAAGGATAATCCCATGTTCTGGCATACCTGTTTGCCTTCATATATTACACATCCTGGCATTATCTACACAAGGACTTTATTTGATGAAAGAAAGGTAAATGTCTTTCTTGTTCACTCTGTTAAGTCTGAAGAGGACTTTTAGTTTACTGCCAATCAGTTATACAGATAAAAACAATCTCCTTGATAACCCCCACTACGCATTCTGTGCCTTCCATTAACAAATCTTAAACAAGATGTAATTGGCCATGGTAAATGCAGGCCTTAGGTCTTCCTCTTGTCATGGGATCATTCATCAAGGGCTGGGGTAAGCATGCCATCCTCTTGAAATCCAAGTACAACAATAAAACCATATATACAAAAGAAACTAGCAGCACAATCTAAAATTGCTCATTATGTTTAATTATCATCTAGAGCCTTGAGCTTATATCTAAGTATAGTAGTTCATGAACTCTTATGTGGACTGTGAAACCTCCAACCTTACACATTCATTCATGCATACATAACATTTAGGTAGCACTAAGTAGGACTTCTCCTTTATAAACCTTGCTGTAGGTTTAGATAGTTGCAAAACACTTAATTCTTTTTCTTAATACTTACTCCCATGAATTTTTCAAGATTACTCAAATGACATACAGTTTACAAGAAACAGGAAAATAATCATACAGTTTACAAATATAAAAATATACTTACTTGCAGATTCAAGAGTCAGATGGCCAACCACTACACTCCCAATCTTGGCTGAAAAGATAGACAAAGAGATAAATGTAAAAGAAAAAGAAAATTTGGATATCCAGTTGAGAGGGCAGAATATAAGCAATGAAAAATATAGTATATTTGCCCTGCCTGGCAGATGGAACACAAAGCACTTTTAAACCTGAGAATTTATTATTACCAAAAATCAAAATTAAGTGCATTTTTTCTGGGATTATAATGGTACTGATACAATTCTGATGATGATCATACAGTAATGCCCAAGTGTAAATAATGCATTCATATTGCCTGAAGCAAATATTAGCATGAAACAAATAATTCTTTTTGCAAGATTCTGTTAATCTTTTTCTGTGTTACTGTGTTTGTTGACTCCAAATCTTTCTGTCGTTCCAGTTTCCCATGTTGCTAATCTCAATATTACAATTACTCATAAATTGTACTGTTGGAAGAAATATCCTTCTGGGTTCAGTTATAAGTGGGGAAAAAGACACTGGAAACTTGGAGGCTGTTTGGAAGGTTTAATGGTGGACAGGACCACATGGCCTGGAGCTTCAGAGTGAAAAGGAAGGATGATCACATGCATCAAGGTGAAGGAAGAAATCAAGAAAGGATGATATGTTGAGAGTGCCTGGGTTTTATAACCTTTGTTGGGATTTGAATTGGAGCTTGTATTCTGATTGGTTGTCAGACTCCCATGGGGCCATGCAGGGGCAACTCTATAGGCTGCCCTGGGTTCCAGGCTTGGTTGAGCCTTGCAGGATGATGCACTGAATGGGCTTTGGCCAATTGCTATAGTTTTACTTGGAGATCTTTGTTATGTAAAGTATTCTGGCCCAGGCCTTAATGGCCCACCCATTTACAAAGGTGGGGGTGAGTTTCTGCTTCTGAGGTGTGTTTCTGCTTCTCAGTTTCTACTCTTTTTAGAGGAAATATTCTGCCTTTTTAATATTTCCTAGGATATTTCAATTTTCTAGAAGAGGGGCGGGTGCTAACTTCCTACAGTACCATATTCCTTTTAGATATTACACTTAATACTTCCTCTTATAATTTATCATGGGATTCTTTAGTGTCTTTCTCTGCTGCATCTGTAATAAATGCATAAAGTAAGATAACACTGAGGTTCACTTGAACATTGATATACTTACAGATATACTCTTTTTTCTTGGGTTATCTGAGCAGATAGTCAGCAATGGCCTTTTTGAGTATAATTACTATTCTTTCCTTTCATATTGTCTTTCATGTCCTGAATAATCATCATGTAACAAAGTGTTCCATTCTGATGCATCTCATTTATTCCTAAATAACTCAAATAACTGAAGTCATTTTAACTTCAGTGATTGAAGTTTTCCTTAGTTTGTGCTTCTCACATTCCATGTTCCAGTTGTGTATGATCTTATAAAATGAAAAATTACCCCAATTGATCCTACTAGGAGCTCATGTCTCACTTTTGACATTTTTATTGAGCTCCTCCAACATGTCAAGACAGCTGCAAATTTCATTAAATTAATACTCACACACACGAAATATAAGTTACAATAGTCTTCTCAGAGGGAAAAAGAATGTCAACTTGCAAAATATAATCAGTTTGGGGAACTTTTTTATTCTTCTGCAATTGTGAAAACAGATCGGCAACTCCTGTTAATAAAAGAAGAAAGAAATGCTTGCTCTAGTAAACTTAAAAAGAATTTAAGTGCTACGACAAAAATATTCAATTTCCAAGATTTCTGCAATCTAATTTGTTTTAGCTTTCAACAAATCTAGTTAAAGAATGTGCTCCTTACAATTCATAGTCAAAAGCTTGATATTGGCCATGGCAATCTTATAAAGGAAAACATACGAACCACACTTTTTCATCTGTTGAGCTGATAAGTCATGGCAGTCATTATCTCAACCCCAGCACTTAACTCTAATTCTGACTCAGAACTCTGAACTCTAAATCAAAGCAACACAAATCAATGCAATCATCCATTCTGGGATGTTGTATAATGGCTCTAAGTGTCGGGCTTCAACAATGCTGCCAACGGAATTGTTGTGAACTAATAAAATACTCAAATAAAGTTTATCAAAAGCTTTAGAAAATAGCAGGGTTCTAACCCTGCTCTTCTGATTGGCCAATAATAGCGATATCAGATTGGTCCGTTCAGGAGAATCTGATTGGCTGTTAACGAGCCACTCTCATTGGTTAAAGGAGTTAACACTCCACGTTTCCTATTGGTTATTAGAGCAGCAGCTCGCTTATAAAAGGGCTACTTTTGCTCTAGGGTTTTGCTCTATTCAGAATGTATAATAAAGAGTTGAAGTTCACTGTTCACTGTCTCGTCTCCGTTCCTTGCACCCATGTGCAGAACTTAACACTGGCGACGAAGGTGGGATGCGGTGATGTCAGAGCTGACTGAACACTACAGAGCACTAAACAGAGCACGTGGCTGAAGGTACATCAATGGCGGAAACCATGACCGGCGGCACCATACCACTCGCTCCATTTGACCCCACACAAGAAGACTGGGACTCATACATGGACCAGTTCCAGATGTTTCTGGAGACCAACAACTTGAAGGATGCCATTACTGGGAAAAAGAGAGCAGTGTTCCTGACTCACTGCGGACCTGCCGTTTTCAAGATGGCAAGGCACTGGGGAAACCAGCTGAGGTGAAATCCATGGACTGGGACATCCTCAAGCCCCTCCTACAGGCCCACTATGCATCTACCATACCAACGCTTGTATGAAGACATGAATTTTACCAAAGAGACCAGCAGAAAGGAGAAAGCATTGCAGATTTCATCGCGGATCTCTGGGAGGCCTCTGTGGGTTCGCCGACCTCGAAGAAGTTCTCAAAGACCGAATAGTTCTGGGATTAGATGCACCGCACGTGCAAAGCAAACTGATGGCAAAAGGTGACATCAGCCTTGCAGATACCATCGCTGACGCTACTGCAGCAGAAGCAACCAGGAAGTCAGCTGCCCGAATGCGCAGCACCAACACCCCGCTCTGCCAACTCGCCAGCGAAACCTCACCTCGCCTTGAGGGACATACAACGGCAACCCACCATGAGGACCTCAACTCGTCATCAGAAAGTGATGAGGAAGAAGTCAACCGGCTCCGGTCTGAACGAGACCAACGCCACCAGCGTAACCAGAGTCTGCAATATCAATGCGCAGACTGTGGGGCAAACCACCCATGATCAGACTGCAAATTCCTCGATGCGGTCTGCCATATTTGTGGGAAGAGAGGCCACATCGGAAAGGTCTGTTGAAGCAAGATAGGAGCCAGCCCTTTTCAGAGGGGAACCAACTATCGCCAACCCACAGGAAGTCGTCCTGTGAATTGGGAACATTCGAAGCACCAATGGAACAACCACTCCTACAGAAATAAACCATTAGCCCATTCAATGAAATGAGAAGAGGCACACCAAACCATCACGATTGGTCCCGCATCATCATTAGATGCAAAGAAAATCTGAGTGAAGGTCGCCATTGAAAACCAGCCCTGCGTGATGGAAGTCGATTCAGGATCGTCCCTCTCGATGTTTTCCTGGAAGACCCTGAAACAATTGATCCCTGCCGTCTGGCAGCAAGACCTCAGAACCCAAAGAATCATTCTCAAGGACTATCAAGGAAACCGAATTCCGGTCGTTGGATCAAGCCTAGTCCAGGTCTCATTCAAAAATCGTACTGCATCCTTACCATTGACTGTCATCGACCGTGATCAGCCTAGTTTGTTAGGCCTTCAATGGTTCGCTCCACTTGGGATTGAGGTAGCCGGCATTCACCAGACCAGCAGCGATGACTGGGAGGAGGCCCTCGTCCAGGAATTCCAGGACTTTTTTGCAGACAAACCAGGCGAGTACAAGGGGACCCCGATCATTTAACCTTAACCCAAAAGTGGCCCCCATCCGCCTTAAGCCTCGTCGAGTCCTTTTTGCCCTTAAACCAAAGATTGACGAGCAGCTTGATAAATTAATAGCCCAGGGGGTTTTAGAACCAACCGACCTTGGGAAACCCCAATCATAACACACATCAAACCGGATGGATCGTAAAGGATTTGTGGGGACTACCATGCCACCCTGAATCATGCCCTTCAACAGAGCACTTACCCGGTACCGGTGGTACAACACCTCCTCCATTCCCTGGGGGGCAGAAAAGTCTTCGCTAAATTGGATTTAGCACAGGCGTACCAACAACTGCCTGTAGATAAAAAAACAGCAGAGGCACGAACAATCGTTATGCACCGAGGCGCTTTTAAGTGCAACCGACTCCAATTCGGAGTTAGTGTGGCCCCAGGGATCTTTCAGAGTTTGATGGAGAGGCTGTTACAGGGAATAAAAGGGGTCATACCATACTTTGATGACGTTTTAATTGCTGCCCCTAATAGAGAAATACTAAAAGAGCATCTTAGACTTGTTCTCCAGAAATTTAAAGACTCTGGCCTTAAAGTTAAAAAGAATAAATGTCAACTGTGTACAGATAAAGTAGAGTTCCTGGAGTACCTAATTGATAAAGAAGGCATTCACCCCACCAGTAGCAAGTTAAGGGCAATCAAGAATGCCCCAAGACCCAGAAACAAGACTGATCTCCAAGCTTTCCTGGGGCTTATTAATTTTTACAACATCTTCCTGCCCCACAAAGCGACTGTGCCCGAGCCCATACATTGGCTTCTCAATAAAAAAGCAACCTGGGTTTGGGGGCACCGAGAGGAGCACACGTTCCGACCAGTGAAAAACCTATTAACTTCAGATGCTGTTTTAATGCAGTATAACGAGACTTTGCCTTTAACAATCACATGTGATGCGTCACCCTTGGAGTAGGAGCCATTTTGAGCCATGTGTTACCAAACTGTACTGAAGCCCCTGTTGCCTATTTTTCAAGAACTCTATCAAAGGCTGAACGTAACTATAGTCAAATCGATAAAGAGGCTCTTGCTGTTGTATCTGCTGTTAAACGGTTTCATGAATATGTTTATGGATGAATTTTTACTATTGTTACCTACCACAAACCTTTGCTGGGGATTATAGCGGGAAACAAGCCAACCCCCTATATATTATCACCTAGAATGACTCGCTGGTCAGAGTTTTTGGCTGCACACAATTATAAGCTGCAGCATCACCCAGGGAAAGCCATTCCCCATGCTGATGCATTGAGCCGTGCCCCACTTCCGGAAACCGTCGATGACCCAGCTCCAACCCTTACAATGCTCCAGATTGAAATGCTGCATTCACCGCCGCTGACCGCTAGAGATATCGCAATCGAAACAAAACGCGATCCTATCTTAAAGCAGGTTCTTAGCTGGGTCGAACGAGGATGGCCAGTAGATCAAACCCCTGATGACTTCATTCCCTTCAAGAATCGACAAACGGAACTTTTTTCGCAAAAGGGCTGCATCCTGTGGGGGATAGAGTCATTGTCCCAGAGCGGTTACAACGAGTGGTGCTAAAGACACTGCATGAGGGCCACCCCGGCATCGTGCACATGAAAGCACTCACACGAAGCTATGTGTGGTGGCCGGGCATCGACAAACAAATCGAAGCCTGGGTAAAGATTTGTTATAAGTGCCAGGAGGTTAGCAATGCCCCACCAAAAGCAACTCCGACAGAATGGGAAACACCTCGGAGACCGTGGTCCCGCATTCATATTGACTTTGCGGGACCTATTAAGGGACATACGTTCCTTTTAAAAAAGAAAAACAAATTTTATTGATTTTACAGACAAACAAACCATCATTAACCATTAAATACATAAAACCTCTTTCCATTATTAATTTTACATGTCAAGTAAAATATTATTTTATGCAACATAATTCTGTTTTACACCATTTAATATAAACATATAGATATCTCGTAACAAATTTCTCATTATTTCTCTTTTCGTGTTCAGTTTCATTGTTATTATTATTATTTTCTATATTTATCCAATTTATAATCATCATCTTCATTCCTCTCTGACTTGATTACCTTTATTCTCATCCAACATTCCTCCAAGGTTTTATTAATTCTCAAGCAAAACATAGACACACAAAACACAAAAATATAAAACTTCTTTTAAGAAAGTAGTTTGGCCCTAGATTACTTCTCTTTGTATGGACTTCAATTAAATTCGTGCTCATCTCGCATACCATTACCTATCTTATTTACCATTCTATACATTCTATATAACTTCTCCTCGCTTTTCGTTCTTCTTATTTCTATTTTATTTAATTCATTTTAATTTAAATCATTATGTTTGTATTTTTTGTCCATTCTTTCCAGATTATCCATTTATCTCATTCCCTATAGTAAAAAAAAAAAAAAAGAATTTCTCCTGAAATCACTGGTCAGAGTATGATGCCTTTCTATCTTCCCCCTAAATTAATATTTAAAATAACACCTGATACCCAATCTGATTCTGCTTAGTACATTCTACCTACTAACCTTTAAAGAGAAAAAATAATAAATTCATAATAATTAATATAATTAGATAATAAATCTAAATATTAAATCTTATGACATTCCGATTGTCTATTTCAAAAAACAAGTGCTACAATTTTATTAAATTTTAAAATCTATCATTACAAAACATTTCAATATTTTAATCTTTTATTAATTCTTATAACATTCTAGTTTTCTATTTCTAATACATAATACCATCTTACATACGTTCCTATTAACAGTGGATACCTACTCAAACTGGCTCGAGATCCACGAAATGAAAAGTACTACAACCGAGTCTGTCATCCGGAAGTTGAACAGATTATTTGCGACGCATGGACTGCCAGATGATCTGGTATCTGACAACGGACCCCAGTTTACAGCGCTTTCTTTTGAACAATACTTAGTGGACTGCAGTATTCGCCATGCGCTAACTTCGCCAGCGCACCCTGCGGCTAACGGAAGATCTAAGCGCATGGTACAGTTTGTGAAAAACACCCTCTACAAGATGGACTATGGGGACATTGAAGATAAGATAAATAGAATACTCCTTTTCCAACATATCACTCTGCACAGCGTCACCAACAAGACTCCAGCGGAACTATTGATGGGATGCAAACTCCACTCCTACCTCGACCGGCTTCACCAGTCTTACGAGCCAGAGAAACCCTGTGGATCTAGCGGAAAATGCTGCGAGTTCAAGATAGGCAACTTAGTTTTCACCAGAAACCTTTCTGGTGAACCGTTGTGGATCGAGGCCACTGTTATTCAAGCCACTGGACCCAGGTCATACTGGGTGAAAACCTGCGATGGAAAAATATGGAAATGCCATATTGATCAGTTTCGCTCGAGGCTACAACCTAGTTTCCACGACTCCGGTAACTCCCAAACTGAGGGGGGAGGGGATGTCGAAGAAACCGAATTCGAGATGGCGGAAAGCAGGAATGAAAGAAGTCAGCCATTGGGCATGACAAGTGAAGAAGGATCAAGGATGGGGGTGGCCTTGCCACAGAGGAACAACCCAACAGAGGCAAGCCCACAAGGGCCAGTGGACAACGACGACAACACTAGTGGCACCAAGTCATCCAATGAAGAACCACCAGCATCCGCCTGAAAAAGCCCCACCAAAACAGGCTTACGGACAAGAACCAGTGGGACAGCGTAAATCCAATAGACAGTTGAAGCAACCTTCCTACCTCAGAGATTACATCACCGCACCCCCCAAATGGAATCCGGGGAAAGGGGTGTTGTGAACTAATAAAATACTCAAATAAAGTTTATCAAAAGCTTTAGAAAATAGCAGGGTTCTAACCCTGCACTTCTGATTGGCCAATAATAGCGATATCGGATTGGTCCGTTCAGGAGAATCTGATTGGCTGTTAACGAGCCACTCTCATTGGTTAAGGGGGTTAACACTCCATGTTTCCTATTGGTTACTAGAGCAGCAGCTCACTTATAAAAGGGCTGCTTTTGCTCTAGGGTTTTGCTCTGTTCAGAATGTATAATAAAGAGTTGGAGTTCACTGTTCACCATCTCGTCTCCGTTCCTTGCGCCCATGCACAGAACTTAACAGGAATAAAGCCCAACATGTCGTTATGGTTGTGGCAGAGGTACCTACCTTGAAGGTCCCGAGTCGATGTTGATGGCAGCTGAAACCAAGCGCAACTGCCTCTCCCCACTTTGGTGCGACTGGCTGGGAAAATGCCTTATCAGCTGTAAGGTGTTTTGCAAAGCTCTAAGCACAATGCCTCCCACTCTTCTCCTTTATCAGCCAGGAAATACTTCAGGATGTCATTTTGGCTGGTCAGCATTCCACATAGGGGATATCGGGATGGACACTCGGGGCAGGGGAAGGTGTTACTTGAGGGGTTGGGTGGTAGCACACGAGATTATTGTAGATGGATGTTGGGTGTTTTGCAATGGGCGGATGTTAGCTAATTAATGGGGGATGAATGGGAAATATAAACAGCACTGAGAGGCAGACGCTCTCAGTTCCGGCTTTACTCGGACTTTCCGTTTCTTGCTGCTGATGAAGGAAGCCAAACTAAACACATCATTGCTACATCAAGACTGTGAGTGAAGTGTTTTATTGAACCAGTTTCAACTACCTCCTGTAGGAGCTGACACCAAGATTCATTGGGAGAGGGGGACTCTAAATTTGTATAATTTGTAATCAGCTTTCAAACTCAATTTCTTGGATTCGGTTTTGAATGAGGACAACCCACCAAGAAGAGGTACCTTGTGCCTTCTGGCATTAATGTTCAAGTTATTTCATAGGTAAAATAAAATAAAAAATTCCTTCTTCTCATTATTAACAGCAACAAAACAATTGCTTTAAAAGGCCTTAATTATTCTGGTTTTATCCAGGGAGGGAAATATTTTGTACGCAGAATGTTAACTTTCTGCAGTATACAGTATTTATTTTCTGCTTATTAATAAATCCAGGAATTTCAAATCAGATTTCATTCTTATGTGTACATTCAGTGTAGATAAGCACATCAATATAAATTAATCCATAACAATGTTAGAAGAAAAACATTAATGGAAGCATGGTCTTAATAGAATAAAATTCTGAGACTTTTTTTTAGTTTACTAGAAAGTTTATAAAACATATTTCAGAGTTTTTTTATTTATAAAAAGTGTTAGTCAGTAAACAACAAGTTGTCTTTATTGTTCCAAAAGATGATAGAAATATAGTGAAACTGGGTGACAAAAACTTCAGAACACTAATTAAAATGAAAAGTAACGTGTATTATATACTTCTGTCAAATCATGTTTTATTTATTTACTTATTTGATTGATTCATTCATTTCTACAGCCGCCCATCTCAGCAAATGACTTCGGATAGCTCACAGTTCAGAAACATATATTACCATTAAAATCTTAAAAACACTTAAAAACAATAAAAACCATTAAAACACTAAAAACCATTAAAACATCTAATTAGTTTCTTCGTTGGCTCACTTGAAAACAAAATGTCATGCTCATTACAAGTTTCAGCACAATGTTTTAGCTATATTTAAATAGTTTTATTTTAGTTGTAAAAGAAAATGAATATTCTCCTTTGGTGAAAATAAATCCTGAAGAAAGGCTAAGGGAATGGCATCCATTCTTGGCAAACCATTTTTAGAAATTGTTCCTTGAAACATAAAGCAAGGACCTTTGGGAATTTGGATTTTGTACTGCAGGAAGTATAACTTAATTACATCATGATAGTTTGCCATAAAACAGATTTAACAAGCAACTTAAATATATTGCAAAGTGGGGCTTAAGACCTTAAGCAGATGTGCTCATGCAGGATAATGGGATTGCCTTTTAGCACATAGGGATCTATCTCATGCATTAAGTCACAAAAGAGGGACTGCACATGAGGAATGATAACATCACATACATCCTGCAATTCCATATCTGCATCACAGATATAGAATTCCATCAAAAAGATATGGAATTGCATCAAACTATTGATGCAGGTATGTTAAGCCTCAACATATGTGTGATGATATCATCACAGATACAGTACAATATATTGTTTCCACTTGACAATGGCCATGCTTAAGTGTGATCAGAACATTTGGTTCACCAGGCAATAGTTTTCCAACATGTTTTCCAACATCTTTCATGTCATCTGCTATCAGCTCCTTGCAGATTAGATATGAAGTATTTGTAGAGTAAAAATATGTGGACATTTGAGCTCTGGACTTTCCCTCTATATTCAACATCTCACAGCATCAAAGGTTTTAGCTGAGGAGGAATTTAATTCCTTGGCCAGACTGTTACAATTTAGATATTTTGGGTAGGTCTAGATTTGTTGAAGACATGGAACCAAGAAAGTGCCCCCATCCATGCCTCCTGTGCTGATAGATAGCTGTCCTACTAAAATACATTTATTTAATTGAGGAGGGGTAACATAGAAAGTTACTATAGCTAGCTCTTGCTGATACTAAGCTAGCGGAGTAATTAGGTGGTTGTAATAGGTCTTATGAGCAAACACTGTTATTAACATTGGAACTATGGAGTCAAGATCAATCACAGTCAGATGGGAATTGGTGAGCAAAATAAATACATAGTTTTGAACTTTGAATTCCTAAATAAAGCAACTTCAGCAAGTATTAAATTCCAGGGGTGAATAAAACCCAGGTCTCTGGCGGAATGTTGCTTTGTACCATATGACTTGGCTCAGAAATGACTGTTTAATGCAGACACTGACATCTGCAAACAAAACAATGGTTAATAATTTATATAAAGAAAACTACAGCAGTCACCCATCAGAGAATGCAGCTTTCCCCTAAGCTTGGATACAAGCCATTTCATTAAGCAGAGGCTTATTTAAAACTTGCAGCAGTTTTGCAGAAAACCTGATAAGTTTACCATTTCAGAGAGAGAATAAAAGATGGGATGTCTGGCAATGGAGCAGTAGTAATCGTATTCAGTGTTTAATACATTTATGAAATGTGTTCGGTTATAAAATATTTTCCCTAGCTAAATCTTTCTCTTTTATTCTTTTCTTTCACTTCATTATTTTAACATACTTTCCTTCAGAAAAGAAACTAAGAAGACAATAGATTATTACTAAATTATATAATTGGGCTTAGAGCCAAAGGGCCATAACACAAACAAAAAACAAAAAACTGCCTCTTGGAATTTTGCCAGTTCCTTCTCTCTGTAAATTACAATATTTCCCTAAAGTTGCTTCTGAGATTGTGTCCCAAGGGTCAAAAAGAACCAACATTCAGAACTTTGATCTTGCACAAACAGAAATATTTGCAATAAAAAGTGTTAGGGATAACATTGTTTACCCTAACTGGTTTAGGTGAAATAATAAATATGTTATCATGGTTTGTTAGTTAAAGTGTCTGCAACTTTAACTGTAGGACTGTAATTAAGGGAGTGGTTGAAATAGCACCATAAAAGAAGCAAGACAACGGCAACTTGCTCTCTCTGACTTGATGATCCCTAATTACTGGACGAAGACTGCGTTTTTCCCTAGTGGAACGGGAGAGAGATAAAGGACTGATTTATTTGTAAGTGAACTGACATTGGATATTCTACATGGATTTTGCTAATTGAATATCCTTGAATGGACTTACTAAACGATACATGACTAATGGACTGTTACTTTGACTATGCGATAAACTCTAAATGGAATAAACTATATTTTTGATAGCACAAGCGTATCTGTTATTTTTACTGTATGTTAACAAACATACAAACTTATCTCACTCATTTATCTGTGTGCCTATCTGACTAACGCTGCACATTCTGTTTCGCTTGTCTCCTTTACCCTGGTTGGGGAACACAGGCTTAATCTTTAAAATTCATCTGATGGGTTTTTATCTCCCTGTACTGTTCCAGTGAACATAGTTTGGGAGCTCATTAATGTACTTTAACAAATATTTGGAGAAAGATTACTTCAGTCGTGACCTTCACTCTTGTTATGTTTTGAGCATGGGCGAGAAAGAATGGAGACGAGCCTCTGAACGGTGAACTTCAGCTCTTTATTTACATTGTGACTTCCTCATTTCAATAGCAGTTAAACCTGCCTTATATAGGCAAACCCTGGAACTTTTAACCAATAACAAGCTAGCTAGCTCTTATAACCAATAGGAACTCTCTGTTAAGGGCCAATCGGATTCCCCGAAACAGGCCAATCCGGTCCGGCCGCTTAACAGCCAATCAGAAGTGCAGGGCCAGAACCCTGCACTTACTCCAAGCTCACACTTTATTAAGCTTTATGCATGCACAACACCCCTTCCCCCTAGCTTCTTATTTGCAGGGCGCAGTTACATAGTCCCTTAGATAGGACGGTTGTTTTATTAGTCTCTTTGATTTCCATTGTATCGGCTGGCTGCAATCACACTGAGGTAGATCGTTGTTTGGCAGTGGGACTGTTTCTGGTTCAGACTTCACTTCTACGTCATTGCCCACATTCTCTGCAATTCCCTGAGGTGCAACCGTTTCTCCCTCCGGTTCCGCTTCCTGAGTTTCTATCAAACCATCGTTTTCTTCAAACGGGTTTTCTAGGACTTCATCTTCTTCCATACCTCCCCCCCCCCAGTGTGGTCATAGGGGGCTTTCGAACTGGCCACTGGAAGCCGTGATCGTAATTGATCGATATGACGTTTCCAAAGTTTATCATCAAGGCATTGTACAATGTAGGATCTGGGGCCGGTTACACATACTACTGTCGCTTCCACCCACAACGGGTCACCCAATAGGTTTTTAGCATATATCAAGTCTCCTTCCTGGAAGGTGCGACAGCGGCCGCTGGATCCTTGTGGTTTCTCCGGTTCGTAAGCTGGGTGCAACCGGTCGAGGTAGGAGCAGAGCTTTCGTCCCATTAGCAGTTCAGCGGGACTTTTGTTGGTGACGCTATGTGGGGTGATGTGTTGCAAGAAGAGGATTTGATTGACCTAGTCGTCAATGTTGTTGTAGTCTACCATGCATTCTGCTTTGCCATTGGTCGCAGGGTGCGCAGACGAGGTGAGCGCATGGCGAATGCCGCGGTCAGCGAGGTACTGCTCGAACGCTAGTGCAGTAAATTGAGGGCCGTTATCGGATACCAGGAGGTCTGGCAATCCGTGGGTTGCAAAGAGTCTGTTTAAGATTTTGATAACCGCCTTAGAGGTCGTAGTCATCATGCAATGGATCTCGAGCCAATTCGAGTAGGCGTCGATGGTAAGCAGGAAGGTGTGGCCTTTGGTTGGCCCCACGAAGTCCAAGTGAATTCGGAACCAGGGTCCACGTGGTGTCTCCCACTCAGTAGGCATGGCTTTTGGTGGGGTGTTGCTGACTTCTTGGCATTTGGGACAAGCTTTAACCCACTGTTTGATTTGCTTGTCAATGCCCGGCCACCATGCGTAGCTTCACACAAGGGCTTTCATTCACACGATGCCAGGGTGGCCATCGTGCAAGGTTCTCAACAGCGCTTTCTGGAGTCGTTCTGGAATAACGACTCTATCGCCCCAGATGACACAGCCTTTCTGGGAGAAGAGCTCGGTTTGTCGAGTCTTGAATGGTGCGAAGTCATCTGATAACTGGTCCAATGGCCATCCGCGTTCTACCCAGCTTAGGACTCGTGCTAGGGTGTGGTCGCATTTGGTTTCCCTCATGATATCTCCGGCGGTTAGTGGCGGCGAGTTGAGTGCCTCAATTTGCAACGTGGTTACCGTTGGTGCAGGATCGTCGAGAGTCTCTGGAAACGGTGCTCGGCTCAATGCGTCAGCGTGGGGAATGGCTTTCCCCGGGCGGTATTGCAGCCGATAGTTATAAGCAGCTAAGAATTCTGACCATTGGGTCATCCTAGGGGATAATATGTAGGGAGTCGGCTTATCTACGGCTATTATCCCCAATAATGGTTTGTGGTCAGTCACAATAGTAAAAGCCCGGCCATACACGTATTCGTGGAATCTTTTCACAGCTGAGACAATTGCGAGGGCTTCTTTATCGATTTGTCCATAGTTTAGCTCAGTTTTTGAAAGAGTCTTTGAAATGGCTCAAAATGGCGCCCACACTGAAAGGCATTGCATCACAGGTTATAACTAACTGCAAGGTCTCATTATACTGCATGAGTACAGAGTCAGAAGTGAACATTTTTTAACATTTTGGAACGCCTGTTCTTCCCGGTAACCCCATAGCCAATTTTTGCTTTTTTATCTAACAACTGGTGTAATGGTTCAGTGACCGTTGCTTTGTGCAGCAAAAATACATTATAAAAATTGATGAGGCCTAGGAACACCTGGAGATCGGCCTTGTTTTGTGGCCTGGGAGTGTTTTTTATCGCTTTTAGTTTACTTTCGGTAGGGTGAATGCCCTGGCTATCAATCAGGTATCCTAAAAACTCAACACTGTCAGTACACAATTTACATTTGTTTTTTTTTTAACTTTAAGACCGGCTTCTTGGAATTTTTTTAGGACTAATTTTAACCGGTCCTGTAAGATTTTTTTTGTAGGGGCTGCAATTAATACATCGTCAAAATAGGGGACCACACGCTTAATTCCTTGCAATAATCTTTCCATAAGGCTCTGAAAAATCCCTGGGGCTACACTAACTCTGAATTGAAGCCGGGTACATTTAAAGGCACCTCGGTGCGTCACAATAGTTTGGGCCTGTGCCGTTTTTTCATCTACTGGTAATTGCTGATATGCCTGAGCTAAATCCAATTTAGCGAAGACTTTCCCGCCCCCCAGGGAATGGAGGAGATGCTGCAACACCGGAACTGGACATGCGTTCTGCTGCAGGGCGTGGTTCAAAGTGGCCCGGTAGTCCCCACAAATTCGGATTGACCCATCTGGTTTAATGGGTGTTACAATAGGGGTTTTCCAAGGGGAGTGATCGATGGGCTCTAACACCCCCTGAGCTATCAGTTTGTTGAGTTCGTCGATTTTCGATTTTAAGGCAAACGGAACTCGACGGGGCTTTAGGCGAATGGGAGCTATCTTTGGATCTCGACTGAATGAAATCGGGGTCCCCTTGTACTCGCCTAAGCTGTCCACGAAGACATCCCTGAACTCAGAGATAAGGTCTTCCTCCCAGTCACTACCGCTGACTCGGTTTATGCCGGTCACTTCAATGCCGAGTGGCGCGAACCATTGGAGGCCTAGTAGGCTAGGCCTATCTCTATCGATGACCATTAAAGGTAAGTATGCTGTGTGCTTCTTGAAGAAGACTCGGACTCGGCAGGAACCAACCACGGGGATTCGATTCCCTTGGTAGTCCTTGAGGATGAGGCATTGGGAGCGGAGATCTTGCCATTGAATTGTGGGGATGAGTTGCTTGAGTGTCTTCCAGGACACCATCGAGAGGGACGATCCCAAGTTGATCTCCATGTGGCAAGGCTGGTTCTCGATGCCTACCGTGACTCGGATTTTCTTAGTGTCCAAGGTTGAGGTGTGACTGATAGTGATAGTATGGTGAGCCTCTTCTCTCTGCAAAGCTCGATTTCTGCAGGAGTGGTTTACTGGCTCTCGTCGTACAGGACGGTTTCCTGTCGATTGCAATAGTTAGCCCCTTTTGAGGCCTGGCTGGGTCCTGGCAAGCTGCGGCAGACCCGTCCGATGTGGCCTCGTTTCCCGCACTCATGGCAGAGTGCGTCGCAGAATTTGCATTTGGACCTGGCATGGTTGGCTCCACAGCCAGCGCAAGGGCGTAAGGGCTTCAGGTGATGGTCCCGGTCGGACCGCAGTCGATGGACCCCTTATTCGTTGCTATCTGACGATGAAGAGAGGTCCTCGTTGTGCGTCGTTGTAAGCTGTCCTTCCGACTTGGATAAAATATCGCTTGTCGGTGGTGGTACCGGAGCGCGGTTTCGGCGTAGTTGTGCAGCCGACTTCCTGGTTGCTTCTGCTGCAGTAGCATCAGCGATGGCGTCGGCAAGGCTGATGTCGTCTTTTGCCATCAGCTTGCTTTGGACACCTGGTGCATCTAGTCCCAGAACTATGCGATCTCTTAGTGCTTCTTCTAAATCGGTGAACCCACAGAGGCCTCCCAAATTTCGGAGGTCTGCTATGAAGTCGGCCATGCTTTCTCCCTTTCGCTGGCTCCTCTGATAAAACTCATGGTGTCTCACGAGCGTAGGCATGGTCGGGGCGTAGTGATCTCGTAGGAGAGGTTCGAGGTTGTCCCAATCCATGGCCTTCACTTCTCAGAGTTTGGCTAGTGCTTTAGCCATCTTAAATACGGTTGGACCGCAATGCATTAGGAACACCGCCCGTTTCTTTCCTGGTGTGGCGTCCTTTAAGTTGTTGGTTTCTAAGAACATTTGGAAGCGATCCATGTTGGACTCCCAGTCCTCCTGTACTGGATCGAACAGAGCAGGTGGTACGATGCCGCTGGACATGGTTCTGTTGTTAGCGTCGTCTGTCACGTGCTCGGTGTTCTTCGAAGTTTCGTTGGTTCAGGTATCTCCACATCCCACCCTCGTCGCCAGTGTTATGTTTGGAGCATGGGCGAGAAAGAATGGAGATGAGCCTCTGAACGGTGAACTTCAGCTCTTTATTTACATTGTGACTTCCTCATTTCAATAGCAGTTAAACCTGCCTTATATAGGCAAACCCTGTAACTTTTAACCAATAACGAGCTAGGAGCGCTAGCTCTTATAACCAATAGGAACTCTCTGTTAAGGGCCAATCGGATTATCCGGAACGGGCCAATCCGGTCTGGCCGCTTAACAGCCAATCAGAAGTGCAGGGCCAGAACCCTGCACTTACTCCAATCTCACACTTTATTAATCTTTATGCATACACAACAACTCTCTTTCTACCTTTCTTTATTTTTTCCCCCTGCTAATTCCCCAGTAACAAGAAATAACTTTTGTATACTTTTCCCAAGCATTCCCAGCAAATGCAGAATTTTTGCTCTCTCCTCTAGGAGAACAAACCATATTGGATCTTCTTCACCTAGTGAAGAACAGAAATTCAACAGTGAATTTCTCCCTTCTTCAAGCAATATGTTTGGGTATCAGCTCTTCCTCACTTCTCCTTAAATGTGGAATGAACAGACTTCTCCCTAACTGTGGAACGAACACTTTTTTTTCCTGCCATGTTCTCATTGATGCTTTCATCTCATTCCCAAGTCATTTGATTATTGGGTGGTATCTGCCTACTCTTGCTGCTGCAGTAAGTCTCCCCGGTCACTGGAGACCAGTTTAGTGGCTGCATTGACTTGGAAAACAGGGGAGACTGGATAACCTGTTTCCGCAGAGTAATGTTTCACCTGCACTTTCTATAGCACTTGTCAGACCCTATGTAGGCTCCTCATTCATGTGGGATCACAGGTTTTCTGAAACAGTACTGGTCTTGGGTTACACATGGTCAATTTAAACTGGGTTTTGCCAGTTCTGTGTGGTTTGTTCTTTCATTGGTTCTGCCATTAGAGGATTTCCACTACTTGTAGATAAGGCACTCTAAGGCTCTATTTTACCTCACCGTTTGGTATTAATTCTGAGAACTTTGGCTAGGATCAAGCAGCTGCAGGTTCTGTGGCTATTTGTGCAACACGCACTAGATATTTTTGGCGGGGTGTGATCATTTTAATTATTCTATTCCGTTTTCCATATATTCCAAACTGACACCCAGTTTGGTGAAGTGGTTAAGGCATCAAGCTACAAAACAGGAAACTGTGAGTTCTAGTTTCACCTTAGGTACGAAGCCAACTGGATGACCAGTTGGCTTCTTAACCCTAGAAAGCAGAAAAGGGCAAACCACTTCTGAAATTTGCTGAAAAAACCTGCTAGGTTGTTTGCCTAGTGTACACATTTGCCTAGTGTACACATACAGGCATCTTCAATGCACTGAGAGCCTCGATGATGATCATTGTCAATATTCTCCATGGCCATTCACCCTTATGTTCTGGGTGTTACCCACAAGGTTAGAGCTGGATTCCTTGATTATTCACTGTCAGAACTGACATTATTTTATTATACTAGTCAAGGACAGAGCATACTCATTATCTGCTGTTTCTTCCCACTACCTCCTTTGGGTCTATCAGTGGGACTTTCCTGGAACATGTTTTTTTGAAACCACTTCCATGTCCAGAAAGCAATATATACATATATGGAGATGTATATGTGTGTATACATGCATGGGTGTACAGAATGTGAATTTATTTATGGATGGGTCTGACCCTGTAAATCACACTCTCCTTCCACAAGATTTTTCTAGCATGGTCTATAGGTATTTTATTTTGCATCTTTTTTATTGTTGCAAACTGTCTAAGTTACTATCTGTTCCTTGCGATTTTCTCATATATGTAATACAGTACATATGTAAAAATGTAAAATGTTTAACAAAAGTAAGTAAGAGGCAGGAGGTGAATCTGTCAGTGTATTCCTAGTTTATATATTGCAGCAACATAAGTAACCAAACTATATGAGAACTGCCATATTGAAAAAAGATATTCATTCTTTGATTTTAATTTCTTCAGTTAATTCCTCTGACTTTTCCTTCATACAAATATTGCCCTTGCTTAATCTGATGGCTTCAATCTGTTTGCCAGCTGAAATATCAAATCTGCACTGGTGCAAGAATAGAGGATTAATTTTAATCATGCCAGACATTTATATATTTGCAACTGGAAAAATAAGTTACAGAACTAAATAGGGATTTTATATTAGTAGCAATTCAGCCCAGAAAGCAAGGAGTGAGTGAGAAAGACACTCAAGATTATCCTGCCTTGATCTTCTTTGGTAAAAGAGGGGAATAGAGAGTCTTTGGCAGCTTTCAAGATTCTGTTACAGTGTTATACCCTGCAATGATAGATTTCCAGGAATTCTTGTGAGGTATGTTTCCTGACCTGACCTGCCTCAAAGGCTGACATCAAACCTCAAAACCTCAAAATCTCACAACTGTTGAATCAGAGAGTTGTTGAACTCTTTGATTGTGAAGATGGCGCCAGATCCTCAGGGCACTTCACTCTATGTAGAACAGCTTGCTCAAGCATACAATAGTAAGTGGACATACAAATAATAAATTGCCATGATCCAATTAATGCATCATTTGAAGCAAGGCTTATCTTAGCTAAACAACTAAAAAGTCTGCCAAACCTATAAAATTGCTATTTCCTTTGTTCTCATGGAATATTAATAGAGATGTTTGGAGGATCCCAGGATCAAATTTTAAGCATACAATTCAATGCAAATTTTAAGGCAGATTGACCACAATAATTTATTGATTGCCCCAAAGATTACTCCAAGATGACATTTGTTCTGAGTGCTGTAGAAGGACAGACCAAATGGACTGAATCCTTCACTGACTATCGTGATCCATTTCTGGATGATTAGAAGAATTTCATGTAACGATTTCCAGCTGCATTTGACAATATAGGCAAGAGAACAACAGCAAATTTAAAGGTTTACAACCTGAACCATAGTCAACCACAGGGTTTGTGAGTGCATATGGGATTTGTCAGTGGTAGGGAACAGCATGGTTTGGCTTTGATTTACCAATTCTGAGAAGGTCTTGGTGATGAATGGAGAAAGGAGTTAGTGAGACAAGGCACAGCAGAGAATTTGGAAGAACTCTTCAAACATTGTGTGTTAATAGAGTGACGACTGGAGCAGTTGAGACACAAAGGGGAAAGTAGAAGGAAGAAACTTTACAGTCTACTTTCAGGCCTGACAGTACCTGTTTACTCCTCAATGACAAACCTTTGAGGTCAGGAAATAGACTCAACAAGGAAATTCCTTTGATCTGCCACCACTATTACTAGAGAGTGAACCAGAGGATGAAGAAGACTCTGTGCTTTCTGTCAAAATATATCTCTAATACAGGCCACATTGTGATCCGAAGAAGGAAATATTCCTTTTGTGTTAGACTCTATGCAGCAAGATATGCCCAGTGCTGTTAGAGAACTGCCAAGTGTAGGTGGAGAAAATGAGTCTGCAGATGGTTTCCACAATACCTTGTCAGTGTTTCCTTTGTATGTGGGAGTGGAAACTGACTGAGAGGGGTAGTGGCATAGAAAAGATGGTCTTGAAAAGGCATTCATTGATATTTCTTATTGAATCCAGAAAGGAAGGAGTGAGTGAGAAAGAACTCAAGATTGGCCTGGCTTGATTTTCTTTGGTATAAGACGGGGGGAAAGAATCTCTGTCAAGATTTCAAAATTCTATATCTTCTGCAGTTGTAAGATAGAGTTCAGTAATTCTTTTGAACTCTGTTTCTTGACTTGACATATAGTATCTCAAAGGGTTGGCAGATAATTTTGACCCCGCCTCACTTGTGCATGGAAGAATACTCAGTCATCAAAAGAATTAAGTCAAACATTATGGTGGTATTGTAAAGAAGCCCAAAAATTTTGGCAGAAAATTCAGAAATGGTTAGAAGAGATGTGTAAGTTCAAAATAGAACATAGACCTGAAATTTTCTTGTTGGGTATTAATGTGGGGAAATATGACAAAGATATTATATACCTAATAATTCATGTAATTACTGCTGCAAGATTGGCCCATGCACAACAGTGGAAAGAAACTCCAAGTGAAATAATTAGGAAAATTTGGAAGTCTGCAGAAATTGAAAAATTGAAAAAAAAAATTAAAAATATGGAAAAATTGGATTATTACAAAGTATGGGATAAGTGTTATTGTTGGTTAGAAAAGAGGAAGGATCAAGAAAATAAGAAATAATTATATGTATATATTATATACTATGTATATAGAATGTAAATATGTACTGTTTTTATATATGACTTAGCAATGTGAGACAACTATGTGGGTTAGGAGGATTGCACCATGTTCATTGTTTTTAATGTTATTTTCTTCTTTTTTGTGTTTGTCTAATAAAATAAATAAAGAAGAATTAAGTCAAACTAAGAGCATGACTGAACAGTAAAATAAAACAGTTTTTCAATAATTGTAAAAGTTTTTTTTATGTTATCACCAATAAAATGTCATTGTAATCTTGGGACTTGTCTATACATTCTTGGAGGAAAGCATTTATAATGTTAAGGCTCCAGAAATTATCATCAGGGGATCCCTGTTTAAATCTGAGAGAATCAAGGAACTGAGGTTTTTAAAAAGTGTTTGTAAAACAGCTTTAATTTTCTCTCAGAATGAGTAGTACAGGTATTTGTTCACAAAATAAAAAAGAAGTATGCTCTCAAGGATAGTACTAGGAGTTCTACCATCTCAGAACAATTTCTAAGATTGACGTTGGTTTGTCCTTTTTTGTAATGTTCAACTGTACCATTGAACACCTAGGCAAATATTATATATATAACCACAGTAAAAGTCTGACTCACAGATGAACACTATACAGAAGCCTGATAATGGCAGATTAGATTCTGCTGAAACGTTGCTACAACTTTAAAAGCACCACTATTATGACACCCGCGTAAGATTGGAAGTATCTAGGCAACGTTTCGATGAAGTCTCATTCATCATCTTCAGGCTTGGTCTTCAGCTCTGTGCTTCTCAGAGTGATGTGAGCTTGCAGCTGTTCTTCCTTTTAACTGCTAGTGGGGGTGTGACTTGATTGGGTGGGGGCTTGGATGTGTTCTGATTGGGTGGGGGGGTGTTCTCATTGGTTGGGGGTTTGGCTGTGTTCTGATTGGCTGGAGGCGTGTTCTGTTCAGGTGGGGGCTTGATTGTGCTCAGGTTAGTCTTAGTTGCTGGAGGGTTTGAGCTGGTGAGCTGTGATCTTGCTGTTTGGCTTCGAGTTCGTGGTCGTGCTGCATCTTCATGGTGGAGGTCAGTTTGCTTCATGTATGGCTCAGAGGGGTTTGAGGTGGGTGGTGATGCAGCTGCAGTGCGGCTTCTGGTCCGTGGTCGTGTTTCATCTTCTGTGTGGGTGTGAGTCTGCTTTCTACGTGGAAGTGTGGTGGTGGCATCTTGTGTGGCTCTCAGGGGTGTGGGTCTGGTGTCATTCTTCATGTTAGGTACGCGTCTGTTCATGAGGGTGGGTTTCCAAATGGCTGGTAGGCAGGAGGCATCATCTCGTTTATTCATGCTGTGTGGGCATTTTTCTATCTCTATGGCTTCTCTGATGATTCTGCTGCTGAAGTGTTCGGTTTTGGCGATAGTTCTGGTATTTTTAAAGTCAATCTCATGTCCTGTGGCTTTGAGGTGTTGGACCAGGGAAGAGGTCGGTTCTTCCTTTTTGATTGAGTTCTTATGTTCTTCAATGCGTGCACCTATTCTTCTGTTAGTCTGTCCAATGTATGTGGTGGGGCAGGCAGTGCAAGGGATTTCGTATACTCCTTGATTTTCCAACTCGATTCTGTCCTTAGGGTTTCTTAGGATGGTGGATATCTTTCTGTTTCTGCAGAATGCTGTCTTAATGTTGTGTTTTTGGAGGATTTTGCTGATTTTGTCTGTAGTGCCTTTTATATATGGGAGGAGGGCTTTGCCATTCTCTTGTTCTCTGTCTTGGATTTTGGCTGGGGTTTCTTTTTGGATTAGGTGGGTGATCTTCTTTCTTTGGAATCCATTGGCTGTCAGCACGCCGGTGAGAGTGTGTAGTTCGGTCTCTAGGTATTGTTCATCGGCTAAGCATTTTGTTCTGGAGATGAGTGTCTCGGCTACAGAATTGATCTGTGCTGGGTGGTGGTGTGAGAGTGCGTGTAGATAGCGGTTTGTATGTGTTTTCTTCTGGTAGATGGTGTGTCCTAGGGAGCCATTGGATTTTTTGTATACCAAGACATCTAGGAAGGGAAGTTGGTTGTTAGCTTCTGTTTCCATGGTGAATTGTATTTTGGGGTGTTGGCTGTTGAGGTGTGTAAGGAAGTTGTTCAGTTTTTCTTTCCCGTGTGGCCAGATTATGAAGGTGTCATCTTCGTATCTGAGCCAGAGTTTGGGTTTGTGATCGTATTTTTTTTTCTAGAGCTTGTGTTTCAAAGTGTTCCATGTAGAGGTTAGCGATGACAGGTGAGAGGGGTGATCCCATGGGTGCTCCTTCTATTTGTTTGTATTTTTGTCCATTGTAGGTGAAGTATGTCTTGGATAGGCAGTGGTTGGTCAGATCTAGGATGTGCTTGGGGGGGGGGGTTGTATTTGTTTTGGATGGCTGTCAAGGCTTCTTTTATTGGCACTTGGGTGAAGAGGGATATGACATCGAAACTCACTAGTAGGTCACTGGGTTGTAAGTTTTGTTTCTTTATGATCTCGATGAACTGGAATGAGTTTCTTACGTGTGAGTTGATGGATTCTGCATAGGGCTGTAGTTGTTTGGCAAGAAATTTGGCTAGGTTTTGTAGAGGTGAGCCTATGGAGCTGACTATTGGTCTAAGTGGGGCTCCTTCTTTGTGTATCTTGGGGAGATACACAATAAACCTGAATAACCAAAGATCCACATACAAATACCCGCGAGAACCTCAGAAAACAAATATTGCACCTCTACGGGGAGGAAACCCACCATCTGACCAGGACTTATGAAAAACTTGAAGACCAAAGAGCTTCCATTTTATGTGACCTCGCATTCCTATGCAGCTGCCGAGATCAAAATTTAATTCCCACAAGCTTCCAATTGAAATTCCACACCAACACAGCAGCCACCAAACGCATCCTAAAAAGAACAGAAATGGCCCTAATTAGAAATGAACTTCACACAAAAAGATTTCTCCTAGACCAAATCAACAAAGATCTCCTCACACTTCACCTCAGACTCAGCAACAAGATTCACCCCTTACTTTGGGACAAATCCAATGGCTCCCTAGGACACACCATCTACCAAAAGAAAACACATACAAACCGCTATCTACACGCACTCTCACTCCACCACCCAGCACAGATCAATTCCATAGCCGAGACACTCATCTCCAGAACAAAATGCTTAGCCGATGAACAACACCTAGAGACCGAACTACACACTCTCACCGGCGTGCTGACAGCCAATGGATTCCAAAGAAAGAAGATCACCCACCTAATCCAAAAAGAAACCCCAGCCAAAATCCAAGACAAAGAACAAGAGAATGGCAAAGCCCTCCTCCCATATATAAAAGGCACTACGGACAAAATTAGCAAGATCCTCCAAAAACACAACATTAAGACAGCATTCTGCACAAACAGAAAGATATCCACCATCCTAAGAAACCCTAAGGACAGAATCGAGTTGGAAAATCAAGGAGTATACGAAATCCCTTGCACTGCCTGCCCCACCACATACATTGGACAGACTAACAGAAGAATAGGTGCACGCATTGAAGAACATAAGAACTCAATCAAAAAGGAAGAACCGACCTCTTCCCTGGTCCAACACCTCAAAGCCACAGGACATGAGATTGACTTTAAAAATACCAGAACTATCACCAAAACCGAACACTTCAGCAGCAGAATCATCAGAGAAGCCATAGAGATAGAAAAACGCCCACACAGCATGAATAAATGAGATGATGCCTCCCGCCTACCAGCCATTTGGAAACCCGCCCTCATGAACAGACGCGTACCTAACATGAAGAATGACACCAGACCCACACCCCTGAGAGCCACACAAGATGCCACCACCACACTTCCACGTAGAAAGCAGACTCACACCCACACAGAAGATGAAACACGACCACGGACCAGAAGCCGCACTGCAGCATCACTACCCACCTCAAACCCCTCTGAGCCATACATGAAGCAAACTGACCTCCACTATGAAGATGCAGCACGACCATGAACTCGAAGCCAAACAGCAAGATCACAGCTCACCAGCTCAAACCCTCCAGCAACTAAGACTAACCTGAGCACAATCAAGCCCCCACCTGAACAGAACACGCCTCCAGCCAATCAGAACACAGCCAACCCCCCAACCAATCAGAACACACCCCCACCCAATCAGAACACAGCCAAGCCCCCACCCAATCAAGTCACACCCCCACTAGCAGTTAAAAGGAAGAAGCAGCTGCAAGCTCACATCACTCTGAGAAGCACAGAGCTGAAGACCAAGCCTGAAGATGATGAATGAGACTTCATCGAAATATTGCCTAGATACTTCCAATCTTACGCAGGAGAAAACCCGAATAACCAAAGATATATATATATATATATATCTATATATATCTATATATATCTATATATATCTATATATATCTATATCTATATCTATATCTATATCTATATCTATATCTATATCTATATCTATATCTATATCTATATCTATATCTATATATATATATATATATATATATATATATATATATATATATATATATCTATATCTATATATATATATATATATATATATATTTATTTCAGCATATATTCATATATCTTATCTTCTAGTGTCATATTAGCCAATATTATATAGTCACACAGCATATATATTACTTTGTGTAGTGTGTGTATGTGTGTTTGTCAGTGTGTATGTGTACTGTATGTATATGTGTATGTATAGAGTATTCATTCATTTCAAAGCATTATGCATCAATAGCGAATGAGCCAAAGTGGGCCAGAAACATGTCAGTTGAATAGTTCACCTTATACCAGGTTCCCTCAGCTAGGATTTGTCAGTAAATCACAAAATGCCTGAATAAATATGGTTTAATTCAGCTATGTTAAGATTTAAGAAATGTCTGCTATACACAAGTCAATTGGGTAAGAATTCTTGCTCCAACATATTAGTTAAGTGTTATATAATAGCAGAAGTACATATGAGAAAATGTAGCATATTTAGTGGTTCATTGTACATATTTAGTTATATGTCTTATCTGCCAGTATTGGTCAAACATTTTATGGAACTAGTAGAAAGAATGTTTGAGATGAATTTATTCATAAGCTGAATAAATTGGATTATTGGAAGAGAAGACTTATAATACCTGCACAAATTACTCAGACAAATGTATTGTGCACCTTCACAAAACTTTACAGTGATCCTGGCTGATCTACCAAAACATTGTTGCTGAACCCAGTAACCATTATTGGGTGAAAGATCTCTTTATAGAGCTTAGTTGTCATTCAGGTTACAACAGGAGTGAATAAGTTAGTGATTGGCTTATTCCTCTCAAAATCTTCTGCCATCGGCTATGTGTAGGAGCAGAGGGGAAGGTGACCAAATATATGGAAAGCCCCTAATTGCGCCCAGTTTTTAGGATGGAGTTATCGGGACATAAATGCAGCAATTGTTGAATGGATGGCTGACTTACATCTTCCAGAGAATCAGTTTGTAGAGATCAGCTCCTGACTAAAGGAGTGGTACAGTTACTTCCTAGTTAGTACCAAAAGAACAGAGTGCCCAGGAAGACAGAAAATGAGTAGGGCCTGCTGAGATTTCAAAGCTGGACTATATTGACGGAATTAAAATCTGCCTGCTACATATAGAAAGCCTTTTAGCTCATACTCAAATACCTGAAGACCTTCTGTTGGCAGGTAATAAAATGTTTACATGTGTTATAATTCTTAGCTCTTTCCATGTACATTTTGTACATTTTGGCCATGTTTTGCAAAGGGCAGTGTGATGGCAAAGCACATTGTATGCTTTATCCTCATTTTTATTTCCAACAACTGAGAACATTCAAAATCCTAACATGATTCCTCTGTATTAATAGAATGACCACAGGACAGTTCAGGTATTAAGTTTCAATGTGCGCATATGAAAATGGAAAAAAAGGTGTACCATTAAAATAGTGTGTACAAAAATACTTTCAGAGAATACATATTGTATGACTGTACCTCACAATATGAGTTTGTCTTTACAAAAAGTATTAAAATAACTGTATTTTCCATTTTTCAAGGAAAAGGTGGCATTTTAGTTCCTACTACACAAATTGGCAGGTTACATCTGGCATTCCAGGTGCAATTCAAAACACAGTTGCTAAATAGTAAACTCCTAGTACAAGCCCTATCAAAGTCAACTTTCTCACACAACTTCTCTGACATGACCGAAAAATATCATGAACATTCATTTTAATTATTTCAAGTGTTTGTGAATTGCAGCATGTTTTTTTTTCAAAAAAGAAAAATGATATCTCAGTGATTCCATATCATTGATTTCAGAATGGATGGGATAGTAGTTCAATTTAGGTTGGATGTTGGAGGTTTAGTCATCCATTCAACTGATTAGTTAATATTACCAACTAACTTTGCATGTGATGGATGATGCATGTTTATAGTGCAAACTGGGAAATACTTGTTTAAGGCTCTGCTAATATTGCATTTAGAGTTTGCAGAATTTGGTGATTGGCTGATTAACACATCCTGTTGCATCCAATATAACAGTGATGATATTTGGATACAATGTTGAATCAAATAAACATTGGTTGAGAACTGAAAAAGATTCAGTAGATGTATACTTTGGCATACTGTCAATATTTATTGAAAGGAAAGACAGAGAAGTATGGTGGCTCAGTGGCTTAATGATGCTGGAGTGGTCCTAGCTTCTGTCCACTCAACAGTTTGAAAGCATGTTCTATGCAAGTAGATAAATAAGTACCACTTTGGTGGTGAGAAAGTTGGTGCTTTGTGCAGGCAGAACTCTACTGGCTCTGAATCTTCCCAGTTGTGGTGCCTGTTTACAATGTGGCTCCAGCAAAGGAAGGGGGCTGTCAGCCTCAAGATACCTTCCCCTTCTACCTTTCTGCTAAGATACTTTCCCCTTCCTGACTATCTGCTATTATTTCATTATTTCTCTCAGCTGTCATGGCAACGGTGGGAGGGGGGATTTTATATGGGAAGAGAGCTGGAGGTTTTTGCATTCCTTGCTGGGCTAGCAAGGGGAGGGGGGATTCTTGTCTTTAACTTTCCGTTTCCTGGCTATCTTTTCCTCTTTTGCGCAACTGCGAACTTTTATCAAAATATGTCAAGGTCATTTGACAAGACGTCTCATCACCATCTGAAGATGACCACATGAGCCGTTTCAAAAGTTTTAATTGGAAGAATCATTTGAACTTTGGGGGGTGGGGGCAAACCTATTTCTTTGTATATGCATTCTACCCGCCAATTTCTCAGTTTCGGAATTGCTTTGTAGCTACCACTTTATTTCCCAGTAAAAGGATAACTTTGCTCTACCCCATGGAGTCTGAGTATTTCTTTCTTGGGATCTAAAAGGAGCGCAGCCTGACATAATTCCGAAACTCACACATCAACCCACCCGGAGAAAACAGCAACTTTTCTTCCTAGGGGGTTTCATCCCATGTCGTCTCCAACCGGCGATGAAGAGGATCAGGGAGCTGTGGGGGGGCAGCCCATGCCGCTGCCGGAAGCGTCGGTGGCTGACCGGCTGGCCGAACTGACTCTGGAAGAAACCTCAGCTGAGATGCCCAGATGGTCGTTGAGGGTTGGTTGGAGAGACCCTGAAGACCCCCCTCCTCCCAGGATCATTGTAAGACGAAAAGGTGCGAGGGGACGGCTTTGGCAGGAGGAGGAGGAGATGGAAGGCAAGCTGGATGAAGCCAAGAAATTCTCTATGGACGTTCCTGGAGAGCCCGGCACAACTCAAAGGTATGAGGGGGAAGAGGGAGCGAGATCAGCCCGGGGGAGCCAAGCTACCTCTACCCCCCTTGCCCAGCGTCCACCAGCGCAACCGCCCGCTGCCACCCGGGGAGCCCCAGCAATAGAAGTGGCTCCTAGAAGACGCCACCTGCCCCCCCTAGATGTAAAGTTTGGAGGAAATCCAAGAGATTTGGGATTTTTCCTGGTACAAGTTGGGAGTTATATGACAGAATTTGAGCGGGAGTTCACCTCTGAAGCAGCCAAAGTGAGATGCGTTACCAGAACCCTGGAAGGGATGGCAGCAGATTGGGTGGTGACTTTGTACAATGATAACTCCCCCCAACTACAAACCCTCGATGTTTTCATGACTGCACTGAGGAGAAGGTTTGAGGACCCTCTGGCAGAGAGAAAGGCCAGAATCAGAATGAAGACCCTAGTCCAAGGGGGGAGATCGGTGGCAGACTACACCCAAGAATTCAGGCAGCTGGCACACCACATCCGAGGTTGGTCCCAGGGGGCCCTGGTGGAAGCCTATAAAGATGGCTTAAATGAAGATGTATACCACACGTGCATCTCCAGAAGGGATCCACGTGAGTTACAGTCATGGTACTTGCTGGCGGAAGAGGTGGACATTGATCTAGCCAGAAACAGACGCAGAGGAGGTCCCGCCTGGAGAAAACCGCTTCCCCCCCGTCTCCGGGAGACCTCAGGGCCCCAACCGAGAGGGATGGCGGCAGGAGCCAAAACCACGGCATGTTTCCGTTGTGGAAAGGAGGGCCACCGGATGGTGGATTGTCGAGTAAAGGTGAACCCACCGAAAGCGCGGGACCCCGGGAGAAAGCCAAAACCCCCCTCAACCAAACCCCGCGAGACCGGGCTGAAGACAGGAGAGGTTGTAGAGGTCGCCCTTTCGGCGGGAGAGGAGCTGGAACCTCCAACCCACTCGACGAGAACGAGACAGATTCGGAAGATGACGTCCCAGTAAGTCCTAATCAAGGGCCCATGACCATCCCAATAAAGTTAAGGCAGCCCACCTCGGGGACTGAGGGAGTGATGATGGCCTTACTGGACTCGGGGTGCACGAGGTGTGTAATTAACATGAAAGTGGTTAAGGGGATGGGCATTGGACTGAGAACTCTAAAAACGCCCATATCCTTTTGCCAACTGGATGGGTCGGTGGCGGGAGGTTGCCCCGCACGTTTTGTAACCGAACCCCTAGAGATGACCATGGGAAACCATCATGAGACCCTGTGTTTTATTGTGGCCCCTGGGATGGAACAATCTCTAATATTGGGACTACCATGGCTTCGGAAGTGGAATCCCCATGTAAACTGGAGAGAGGGGTGGATACGCATCCACACCGATCGGCCACCGGAAGGGGAGGAGCAACCCTATCCGGAAGGGGAGGAGGAATCCCATCCGAAGTCCCAGGCACTCGCCAAGATAGCTTCTACGGGTGCCGAACACGTGGAAGGAGAGGAGAAAATCCCGAAGGAGTATTGGGACTTAAGAGTGGTGTTTAGTGAAGAGGCTTCCGACGAACTCCCCCCCCATCGGTCGACTGATTGTAGCATTGAATTCCTGCCGGGGGTGACGCTCCCGAAACCGAAGATGTATCCGATGACACCGGGGGAGTTGGAGGAATTGAGGGCGTTCATTGACAAGAACTTGGAATGAGGTTTCATCACGCCTGCCAGACCTCGAGTAGCGGCCCCTGTGATGTTCCGCGAGAAGAAAGATGGCTCCAAACGTCTGGTAGTGGACTATAGAAACCTGAACGCAGTATCCGTAGAGAACATGTACCCCCTCCCTCTGATGAAGGACATGTTAGCCCACCTGGCAAAGGGGAAAATTTTCACAAAGCTGGACTTGAGGGAGGCATACTACCGGATCTGGATAAAGGAGGGAGACGAGTGGAAGACTGCGTTCAACTGCCCAATGGGGTGTTTCCAGTTCAATGTTCTCCCTTTTGGCTTACAGGGGGCGCCTGCTGTTTTCATGCAATTGATCAATCAAGTGCTTCACGAACATTTGTACAAAGGTGTTCTAGTATACCTTGATGATATTCTTATCTACACGGAGACAAGAAACGACCACGTGAAGTTGGTACGATCTGTGTTACACAAGCTGAGGGCCGCCAAACTATACGCCAAATTATCCAAATGTGAGTTCCATCAAGAAAAAATCGACTACTTGGGATATCGTATCTCCCCCAAAGGTATTGAAATGGACCCAGAAAAGGTGCGAGCCGTTTTGGACTGGGCCCCACCGAAAACTCGTAAACAGCTTCAAAGTTTTCTGGGATTTGCAAATTTTTACCGCCAATTCATCCCGTCTTTCGCAAAAATAGCTATGCCCATCACCAACCTCCTAAAAACAAAGGGGGAATTGAAACCAAAGCCTAGTCAACCATTGAATTGGACTATGGAGTGCCAAGCTGCATTTGAAAAACTTAAGAGACTTTTTGCTGCAGAACCAATACTGAAACACCCTGACATGGACGCCCCTTTCGTAATCCAAGCTGATGCAAGCGATGTAGCAGTGGGGGCGGTCTTACTCCAATTGAACGAGAAGGGGACACTACAACCATGCGCTTACACTTCTCGTAAATTCACTGAGACTGAAAGGAGATGGGCCGTTTGGGAGAAAGAAGCATTTGCAGTCCGTTGGGCTTTATTAGCTTGGAGGCATTTTCTGGAAGGTGCGAAACACCCATTTGAAGTGTGGACTGACCATAAAAATTTAGAAGCTTTAAAGACCCCTCGGAAACTCTCCCCTAAACAAGTTAGGTGGGCTCAGTTCTTCAAGCGATTCAACTTCTCCTTGAAATATATCCCGGGGGGGAAAAATTTTATGGTAGATGCTTTGTCTAGAATGCCTCAATACAACAGTATCCGAAAAGAAGTGATTAGGCCAATCGTATCCACTACACAACTGGCTGCCCCTGTTGTTACCCGCGCACAGAAAAGAAACCAGGAGAGGGATCTACCTACTGATCTGATGGAACAGTTTAAGGAGGCTTTGAAGACAGATAAGTGGTTTCTGGCAAATGTGAATAACTGCACCATTCGAGATGGCCTAGCCTGGATGGGGGCGAAATTGTATGTACCACAAACCCTGAGAAGCTATGTATTGCAACAAACCCATGATTCCAAAGTGGCTGGTCATTTTGGTTTTGTGAAGACCTTGCATTTGGTGAAATGACAGTTTTGGTGGCCTTCCTTGAAAAAGGACATTGAGACTTATGTGGCGAGTTGTCCGACTTGCGCCTCAGCAAAAAGACCGCTGGGTAAGCCACCAGGACTGTTACAGAATGTGGCCAGACCAACTGCCCCTTGGAAGGAAATTTCCATGGATTTTATAGTAGATCTACCTGAAAGCAGTGGACACACGGTCATTTGGGTAGTGACTGACTTGTTTTCCAAACAAGCTCATTTCATTCCTTGCTCAAAGATCCCTTCAGCGAAAACCTTAGCCAGACTCTTCATTCTTCATGTTTACCGATTGCATGGTGTACCTGAACGTGTAGTTTCTGATCGAGGAGTCCAATTTACCTCTAATTTCTGGAGGGAATTTCTGAAGTTAATAGGCTCCACCCAAAGCTTAAGCTCCGCCCACCATCCCCAAACTAATGGAGCCTGCGAGAGGACTAACGGAGTACTAGAGCAATACCTCCGATGCTACATAAATTTTCAACAAGACAACTGGGTGGATCTGTTACCTTTTGCGGAAGTGGCGTATAATAACTCTGTTCATAGTAGTACGGGGTTCACTCCTTTCAAAATAGCAACGGGGCAAGATTTTGTACCCATACCTGAACTGCCTGGTGAAAACCCAACTGTCCAGTCATTGAGTGATTGGATATCTCAACTTCAATTTAATTGGCCAATTGTCCGCAAAGCTTTGGATGAGGCGCACCAATCTCATAAGAAATTTGCTGACAAAAAGCGAGCTCCACAGATGTCATATCAAGTGGGCGATAAAGTATTTCTTTCGACCAAGTATTTACAAACTACCCAAAAATCAAAGAAATTGGGTCCTAAGTATGTAGGACCTTTCCCCATTGAGAGGATTATAAATCCTGTAACTGTCCAACTGACTTTACCAAAGACTCTTCGTCGTATTCATCCTGTTTTTCATGTTAGTTTGTTGAAACCAGAACGTACCTGTGCCTTGAGACCAATCCAATCTGATCCCCCTGTGCCAATATTAATTGAGGGAGAACAACATTTTGAAATTAAAGAAATTCTGGACTCTAGAAAATGGAGGGGTCGTACCCAATACCTTGTAGCTTGGAAACATTTTCCTCCGTCCCATTCTGAGTGGGTAAATGAAAAGGACCTTAGGGCTCCTGAACTATTAAAGAAATTTCATGCCAAATATCCTGATAAACCATAGAAATGTAAATTAATGTTAACATGTAACTATTTTGTTTTTCTTTCAGGGACTTATGTCCTTCTTCTAGGGGGTCCGAATGTCAGCCTCAAGATACCTTCCCCTTCTACCTTTCTGCTAAGATACTTTCCCCTTCCTGACTATCTGCTATTATTTCATTATTTCTCTCGGCTGTCATGGCAACGGTGGGAGGGGGGATTTTATATGGGAAGAGAGCTGGAGGTGTTTGCATTCCTTGCTGGGCTAGCAAGGGGAGGGGGGATTCTTGTCTTTAACTTTCCGTTTCCTGGCTATCTTTTCCTCTTTTGCGCAACTGCGAACTTTTATCAAAATATGTCAAGGTCATTTGACAAGACGTCTCATCACCATCTGAAGATGACCACATGAGCTGTTTCAAAAGTTTTAATTGGAAGAATCATTTGAACTTTGGGGGGTGGGGGCAAACCTATTTCTTTGTATATGCATTCTACCCGCCAATTTCTCAGTTTCGGAATTGCTTTGTAGCTACCACTTTATTTCCCAGTAAAAGGATAACTTTGCTCTACCCCATGGAGTCTGAGTATTTCTTTCTTGGGATCTAAAAGGAGCGCAGCCTGACAGGGGCCTTGGATGCTGCTGCAAGAAGAGCCACTCATCTTTCTTTCTGGTGCAAAGTCAACTTGCTCTCTTGTGATGCATTTTGGGAATTGTGTGAGTGTCTCCTACAACAGAGCTGGTAAATTGGCAGCTGAACTACTCCTCTGCAAACCATTGTGTTCTCCTGGATAATGTAACAACACCATATGCTAATAATAATAGCTGGAAAGTTGTATTTTTTAAAATATCAAAACGGTTCTAGGATGAATTGAATAAGACTGAGGTAACAATACGAAATAAGTTTAGCTTACATACATTTAATTAGTGTATAAAAAAAGGAGGTTGGGAAGAAATACATGGGAAGTAAATTCTGAACTTTTTTTATACAGAGGAAAGATTATTTTTTAATCATTTCATTTTTATCTTATTTTTTAATTGTTTTTATTATAATTTTCAATAATACAAATCACACTCATATTCATAACAATATTTATTTTTTAAAAAGATAATTTTTAAGTTACAAAAGATAATGTTCAGACATGATGTCCAAATGTAGAATAAAATATCTGCAATAGTCATGGGAGAATGTCAGATCTTCTAATGATCCCAAGAGTATTGCCCCAGACTCCAGTAGTCCCTGATCTCTATCTGTTGGTTAAGAAATATTATAACTGCAAGCATGGGGATTTTGATTTGTTTTGAATAATGAATAAATGAGTTTTTCAGTGGGATTGAGAAGAAGGTACATGGAACTGGGGATCCTGGAGAAGGAATCAAGAATATGTCTCCCACATACTTTACAAGTTTGCATACCTTGTGTAACTCTTGAATGAGTTTAGGAATGGATACATTTAGAACTGTGAGAATAACACTCTTCACAGTGATATATAATCACAAGCATTTATGCGGCCTCCCAACTTAACTGAGAAAAAAAATGAAGCAAAACCATACCACATTAAAATAACCCAAACGTGCAAAACAGAGAACCGATGAAAATAGATTTTAAAAAACCAATAGGGGATTCTATTCATCTACTCCCAATGTCCTGGGGAGAGAGTCAGGTCTTGTGTTTTTCCAAAGGTCAGCAGGATTGGGACTCATTGTAGTATTTTGGAGGAAGATTGTTCCAAAGGTCAGGGACATGCATCCTGAATGTGTACATTCTAATCCCCATAAGACTTTAAAAAAGGGACCCAGAACAAATTTAGATTTTCTTACGCAGAATTCAGCTGTGAAACAACAGCCATTGCTATTCACATTCATACCCTACCCAAAGACTTTTGAGAGAAATATCAGCAAACCCTAAGATGTACAAAAGAAGAGGGCGGGGGGAATAATCAGGAGAAGAAAATGCCAAGGTAGAAAGAGAAAATTGCAAAGGATTGACTATATCTTTTTGACTGGAACTAGAAAAAAAAAAAACCTAGGGGATGAAAGTTTTATAGAGAATAGTGTAACTGGCTGGTCAGAACTTGCAACAGGAATACTGACTTTTGGTATTTTCTTACCAATCCCACTTTTTCCACCTTAATGGCCATTATCCATAAACCATCACTCTTTCAAAGGAAGGAGAATAAAGCAAAGAGAAGAAGGGGATTTATCTATTTGTCTAAAGGATTCATCTCAAACATTCTTTCATGCCGTGTTTCCACCATCCATCTACTGCTGAAGGGGGCTTACAAAAGGGGAGCATGTTGTTCATTGACTCACTACCCTTCTGTAGCCACTCTGGTGCCTTTGGTGCTCTTGCTGGGAGTTTTAAGCAATCATAAAAGCAAAATGAGTCTGGGCTTCATTGGAAGAAAGAAAAAATTAAATATCAAACTGGATTGACCTTCACAAGAGAGGTTTACAAGTGAATTAGAGAAAATTCCTCACTACCCTGAATCCATCTGCCCTCTGCAATCTATTGAAAGATGTGCTGTGTAATAGGAGTTGTAGCCTGGAAAAGGAACAGATGTAGCCTGCTTCCTCTGGATTAAGAATGTTGGATGAAACAGTGGGTTAAATTGCATTTCCACAATCTATTAATCTCCAGTAGAGATTAAGGGAAAATCATTCTTGGCCAAATGTCTTTATTGATATGATGTCAAAAATGGGGGGGGGGGGGGGGGGGGGGATAAAAATGTTTCATTAATTTAGGAAAAGAATCATTTTGCCAATAAGATGAAAAATACATTAAAAATGTTTAGGTTGCAGTTCATTTCCTCCAATATCCCTCCAATGTTACTTATATGATTTCTATCTTTGTGTGGATTGTACATACATACACTCACATATGCAGATAGGTTGGATGGAAGAAAGGGGACTGAAATATCTCTTACTACCAAAGGGATTGAATGAGTTAATGAAAACCAGTGAATGACCCCCATCCTATACAGGGTAGCTCCTGATGGGCCTCCACCCTTTTTAATGAAAAGAAGTGCCATGGAAAAGAAGCCTAGATCTAACCCTACCTCAGTTATATATTCCAACTGGGCACAGTCCAGGTTGCTTTGTCTGTGAAAATCATCACATTATCCTATTTTAAGATGACACATGGGAGACCTGTTTAAAAAGTTATGCATTAAACATCTTTTCACACTTTTATTTTACTTCTGTCTGTCAAAATATATGAAATAATCACAAAAATTCATATAATTATAATCTTTAAAGTATTGTTGCGTGATAGCTAATAATATTACTATTGTTGCAGTTGTTATATAGTATAGTATACTGTGTTTAGCAAATGCTGGGAACTTAGTGTCAATTCAAATTTTATCCCAAACCTAAGAATTGTCCAAATGCTGCTATAATATTTCTATTGTTCTAAGCAAAACTATTTTTGTGAATAAATATTGTAAAGACAAATAATACTAGTTTTGTCAGCTGTTATGACAATTTCATTGCTATGGTTGCTAATGCTCCACTATTTTAGTTGTTTTATAATATTTTCCACTTTCTCTTGAGATAGTCTATATAATTTGATATTAATGCATCTATAAATACAACTTTCTTTTATTCCGTTACTATGATCTCCAGAAAGTTGTGTTCTGGATCTGAATTCAGAAATCCCATAAAATATTTATGTGATTATTCTGAAGTACCTTTTCAATATGATACCAATACTTTGATACATCAGATCCATACTATTTGCTTAAGTTCCAATATATAATTTTTGCCATATGATCAAGTCTTGTTATATAATCTGGGTGATTTTGTTATAGTAGCTGATTAGATAGTCAATAATTTAACCTTTTCCTTCACATAATCTATATTTCCTTTGCATAATCTATAATCTATATTTTCTGTTTTCCTGCTTTTGTGAATTTACATTTTTACTGTATTTGTTGCCAGCCCACGTTCTTGTGCTTTAAATATTAAGCCTTCTGTTTTCTTCCTGAGGGATCTAATCTGAAATAATTGCCAAATTGTGTTACCCTTCATTTTGCCTTCCATTTCTTTCATGTACTGACCATGAAAAGAATTACACTTCCAATTTTTCATTGATCATGGAAACTGTTCAGTTTTGTAAGCCACCTTTGATTCTGTCACATTTAAAATGTTTTACTTGCAAGCATTTATCAATATCCTCTCTTTTATCACTTTTATATAATCATTTGATTTCATTTTCCATTGTTTATTTTGCCTGCACTAAAGTATGATGCCAATTTGTCTTACTAAGTAAATATGAACAGTGTTAGTTTTTAGAGTCTTGCAGTTTAAAACATCTAGTTTACAACAATGCCTGCTGTGAATGTACTGCACAGTCACCCTGTATTAAGGGCTTTGATTGTATTGTCACCATTCAGCTTCAATTTTAATTTTGTTCTGACTTATTTTACATACTTAGCCCTGGTTTTCTTTTTATTATACCCTGATAATGTCTTATTCAAAATTATCATTTATGGAATCAGTACCATATTGAAAGGCAATGGTGATACTCTAAAACCTTTCCATCAAAAAAATTATTCTAATTTTGACTTTTCCAACTTCTGTATTTGCCATCAATCTCATTTGTTTCTTCATTGAATAATTTTTTAAAAATACAATTTGCTCCTTAATTCCAAGAATGTCTAATAGTTTTAATCTAACATTGTGATAATGAAATCTCTGGTTTGTATTCTCAAGCCAAATCATGCAAAGGCTTGTTTTAGGCATTTCAGATATTTTTAAGTGTTTTTTAATCAAAAGTTGGTCTTTGTATTTCTAGAATTTTGAAATACCTTTTTTGCTCTATGATGTTGAATGTTGTAGGCAGATAAGTGATTGGGCAAAAATTGCTTGGTGGTGTTTCTTTTGCTTTATTTTCAACTGCATGAGCAGAAGTATTCATAGGATGTGATGAGTTACTCATCAATTAATCCTTCCTGCAACATTGGATTAAAAAAATTTGCAAGATGAGAATGTAAAATGGAAAGACATTTGAGTCTAAATCCATGAAGTTTATTTTTCCCTGGTGTATTCCCATTGTCCATGTTCTAGTAGTTTGTTCTTTTACAATTTCTGCTGCTTCTACAATTCCATTCATTCAGGTTTTGCTTGTTTTTCTATAGCATGTATTCATGTGGCCATTTCATTGTGTTTATTTGGTTATCTGAATGGTATTCCAAAATTCTAGTATTTTCTTCCTTATTTTTAGATGATTCAGCTTGTATGTTTTTAATTAGCATATATTTATATTACAACAATGGTATGAATAATAGTTACTGAAATGCAAAGACTAGTATTTGGCTGGATTGTGTGTAACATAAATGATGAGTTAGAGCAGTGATGGCAAACCTTTTTGGCCCCAAGTGCCCAAATCACACACCCCCAAAATGCAATACATGTGTGCCCCTTGCATGAGCCCCACCCTGTGCATGCACATGACCCTCCCCACAACCAGCACACATGCATGTGTGACCCCCATATCTGTGCCTCACCCCCATGCATGTGTGTGTGATTCCTGCGTGTGCACCCTACCTCCCACACATGTGCATGCAACCCCGATGCATGCTCTGCTCCCTGCACATGCACAGCAGAGACCGAAGCCTGCTGGCTGGCAGGAGGAGCAGCGTGCATGTGCAGTGGAGCTGAGCTGGGGTGACGGCTTGTGTGAGCAGAGAGAGGTTCCATAAGTTTACCATCAAGGAGGTAGACTGAACTCTCCAGGACTCAGCATTTGACTCAAACATTTCATTGTTTTCCTCTAAAAAGATAGAAATAGGCAACCAATTTGGGCATGGTAGAAATGCATCATGAATCAAATCTCATATGTATAACATATTTTATACATATCCCTTTTCCATATTTATCCATTAAAATGCATGTTCAAGATTATATACTACAGTGCTGAAAATCAGAGACTGGGGTGTGTGTTTGTCAGTGGTGTTCAATCCTATCAGAAACGCATTTTGCATAAGAGTAAAAATAGTTCTGATGTATAATATTTAAATCGCTGAGTAAAACTGTGTTCATATTGGAAAGGAGTTTTATTTATTTATTTTTATTTATTTACCCATATCTTTCCTTTATTGTTTTAACAAATAACTCAAGGAGGCAAATATATCCAACACACTTTCCTCTTCCTATTTTCACCACAATAACAACCTTGTGAGGTGAATTGGGCTGGGATAGAGTGACTGACTCAAGATCACCCAGCTGGCTTTCATGGTTAAGGTAGTCCTCGAACTCACAGTCTCCTGCTTTCTAGCCTGGTGCCTTAACCACTAGACCATACTGACTCTCCTTTGATTTGCTTTGATGATGGCTGTGGCTTCATTGCTTGCTCTGGCTATTTTCTCCAGCAGCCCTCTTCTGACATTTCAAGTCAGCATTTTGAAGCATTCACCAATAGTTTGTGTGCATTAACAAGAAAGATAGAGAATGATGTTAATCATAGGAGAGAGCCTGACTAAGGAATTTGCTAACAATAGATACATTTAAGAGAATGTAGAGAATATTAACACCAGGCTTCAGTCACCCACCACTGAAAATGTATGGCTTTGGCTGTAGTTGGGATGACAGGTCAGTGGCCTGCACAGTGGAGCATTTGATTATAAGGTTCAACTTTCAGCCTTGATGTTCATGCAAATTCAGCAACCTTCATTGTTGACTGTGATGAGTTTGTTGACCTTCAGAATGGGAAGTATGCTAATTCAATCAGATTTGTTGACTGTAAAAAAAAAAAAGGTAATTAAAGGACAATTTAGAGAAAGCTGCCGCAGGAGGATCAGGCTGCTGCTTATTCTTTTTACAAACGGGTTGTGGTTGTGGATGTGGCGATTTGATGAAGCAACCAATGGTGGGCAGCCTATTGTTCAACTTATGGTATAAATAATGTTTCTTTATTATCATCTGTGTGTCTACACGTCTATAAACATGTGCAGATTTTTTTTTCATGAATCAATATTTAATACTAATTTGCTCAATCTACCACCTCAGCGCAGCCTTGTAATAAAGTGGTTGGGCACATGGTTTCAGGGCACTTTGGTGACCTGCCTGTGAGTAACATTTACAGCTGAAGTCAGCATTTCAAATGTATAAGATTCACCCCCATACAGTATTGATTTTTAATAAATATTTAAATAATGCAGATGCTTTTGTATAAGGGAAAAGAGAAAAGGGGGCCTCAAATAATAAAAGATGCATATATTATTCCCCTCATAGGTTCAGAGGGAAAGAGAAAGTTCTGCATTGACCCGAATCTTGTTACTTGAAAATATTTTATTTTCCCCTCTCAAAAATGAAAGAAAAGGAAAGCACTGGGGAAAAAAAATCTAGGGCTTGGTGTTATGTTTGGAGCATGGGCGAGAAAGAATGGAGACAAGCCTCTGGAACGGTGAACTTCAGCTCTTTATTTACATAGTGACTTCTCAACTCAATGGCAGTCATTACTCTCCTTATAAAGGCAACCCCAATAACTATTAACCAATAACAATCGAGGAGCGCTAGCTCCCTTAACCCATAGGAACTCTCTGTTAATGGCCAATCGGATTCCCCGGAATGGGCCAATCCAATCCTGCCATTAACAGCCAATCAGAAGTGCAGGGTCAGAACCCTGCACTTTACTCCAAGCTCAGTTCTCTTTATTAAATCTTATGCATTCACAACACCCCTTCCCCCTGGCTTCTGTTTACAGGGCGCAGTTACATAGTCCTTTAGGTAGGATGGTTGCTTTATTAGTCTTTTTGATTTTCGCTGTGTCATTTAACTGCAATCACGCTGCGGTAGATCATTGTTTGGCAACGGGGTCGCCTCTGGTTCAGAGTTCATTTCTTCGTCGTTGCCATTATTCTCGGTAATTCCCTGAGGTGCATCTGTTTCCCTCTCTGGTTCCACTTCCTGTGTCTCTATTATGCCGTCATTTCCTTCGAACGGTTTTCATCTACTTGGAATTCATCCTCTTCTGTATCTCCCCCCCCTCAGTTTGGTCATAAGGGAGTTCAGGAATGTCCGACGGAAGCCGCGATCATAATTGATCGATATGGCGTTTCCATAGTCTATTGTCAAGGCATTGTACAGGGTAGGATCTCGGGCCGGTTACACGAACTACTGGCGCCTCCACCCACAGCGGGTCGTCCGATATTTTTTTAGCGTATACCAAATCGCCTACCTGGAAGGCACGACAGCGGCCGATGGATCCTAGTGGTTTTCTGGTTCATATGCTGGGTGTAACCGGTCGAGGTGGGAGCGGAGTTTTCGTCCCATTAGCAGTTTGGCGGGAGTTTTATTGGTGACGCTGTGAGGTGTGATGTGTTGTAGGAAAAGAAGTCGATTGATCTTGTTGTCAATGTTATCGTAGTCTACCTTCTGCAAGGTTTTCTTCATAAATTGGACCATGCGCTCTGCTTTGCCATTGGTCGCAGGGTGCAAAGGCGCGGTGAGCGTATGTCGGATGCCGCAGTCAGCCAGGTACTGCTCGAATGACAGCGCTGTAAATTGGGGCCCGTTGTCAGATACCAGGACGTCTGGTAATCCGTGGGTTGCAAATAGTCTTTCCAAGTTTTTGATAATCGCTTCAGTGGTTGTGTTCGTCATGCAGTGAATCTCAAGCCAATTCGAATAGGCATCGACGGTGAGCAGAAATATGTGGCCTTTGGTCGGTCCCGCAATGTCCAAGTGAATACGGGACCAGGGTCCCCGTGGTGTCTCCCATTCAGTAGGGATGGCTTTAGGTGGGGCGTTGTTCACTTCCTGGCATTTATGACAAGCTTTAACCCAATTTTCAATTTGCTTGTCGATGTCCGGCCACCATGCGTAGCTTCGTGCGAGGGCTTTCATTCACATGATACCAGGGTGGCCATCGTGCAAAGTTCTCAGCAGCGCTTTTTGGAGTCGTTCTGGGATAACAACTCTATCGCCCCAGATAACACAGCCTTTTTGAGAGAACAACTCTGTTTGTCGAGTTTTGAATGGTGTGAAGTCATCTGATAATTGGTCCAATGGCCATTCGCGTTCTACCCAGCCTAGGACTCGCACTAAGGTGGGGTCACGTTTGGTTTCTCTCGCGATATCTCAGGCAGTCAATGGCGGCGAGTTGAGTGTTTCAATTTGCAACGTGGTTACCATTGGTGCAGGATCGTCAAGAGTCTCTGGAAGCGGTGCTCGGCTCAATGTGTCGGCGTGGGGAATGGCTTTCCCCGGGTGGTATTGCAGCCGATAATTATAAGCAGCCAAAAATTCTGACCAGCGAGTCATCCTGGGGGATAATATGTAGGGAGTTGGCTTATCTCCAGCTATTATCCCTAATAACGGTTTGTGGTCAGTCACGACAGTAAAAGCCCGGCCATATACGTACTCGTGGAATCTTTTAACGGCCGATACAATTGCGAGGGCTTCTTTATCGATTTGGCCATAATTTTGCTCAATTTTTGAAAGTGTCTTTGAAAAATATGCAACAGGGGCTTCATTACCATTAGGCAGTACATGGCTCAGAATGGCGCCCACTCCAAAAGGCGAAGCATTGCATGTGATATTTAACGGCAAAGTCTCATTGTATTGCATGAGTACAGAGTCAGAAGTCAGTAGTTTTTTTTACATTACGGAACGCCTGTTCTTCTCTATGACCCCATAACCAGTTTGCTTTCTTGTCTAACAATCGGTGTAATGGTTCAGCGACCATTCCTTTATGCGGTAGAAATACATTATAAAAGTTGATGAGGCCTAGGAACGCCTGGAGATCGGCCTTGTTCTGAGGCCTGGGAGCATTTTTTATTGCTCTTAGTTTACTGTCGGTAAGGTGAATACCCTGACTGTCAATTAGGTACCCTAAAAATTCAACACTATCTGTACACAATTTACACTTATTCTTTTTTACCTTAAGCCCGGCATCTAGGAATTTTTGTAGGACTAACTTTAAACGATCCCGTAAGATTTTTTTTGTAGGTGCAGCAATTAATACATTGTCAAAGTAGGGAACCACGCCTTTAATCCCTTGTAATAGCCTCTCCATCAGGCTCTGAAAAATTTTTGGGGCTACACTGACTCTGAATTGGAGCCGGGTGCATTTAAAGGCACCTCAGTGCATCACAATCGTTTGTGCCTGTGCCGTCTTTTCATCAACAGGTAGTTGCTGATATGCCTGAGCTAAGTCTAATTTAGCGAAGACCTTTCCGCCCCCCAGGGAGTGGAGGAGATGCTGTACCACCAGCACCGGATATGCATTCTGCTGTCGGGCATGGTTCAGGGTGGCCTGGTAGTCCCCACAAATTCGGATCGACCCATCTGGCTTAATGGGTGTTACAATTGGGGTTTCCCAGTGAGAGTGATTGGTAGGCTCTAGTACCCCCTGAGCTATTAGTTTGTTAAGTTGTTCGTCGATTTTCAGCTTTAAGGCAAACGGAACTCGATGGGGCTTAAGGCGGATGGGAGCTATCTTTGGGTCAAGGCTGAACGAGATTGGGGACCCCTTGTACTCGCCTAAATGTTCCGTGAAGACATCCTTGAACTCATGGATGAGATCCTCCTCCCAGTCACTTTCGCTGATTCGGTTTATGCCTGCCACTTCAATGCCAAGTGGCGTGAACCATTGGAGACCTAGCAGACTAGGCCGATCTTTGTCGATCACAGTTAGTGGTAAGTACGCTGTGTGCTTCTTGAAGGAGACCCGGACTCGGCAGGAGCCAACGACAGCGATTCGATTCCCTTGATAGTCCTTAAGAATAAGTCTTTGGAAACGGAGGTCTTGGCGCTGAATCGTGGGGATGAGTTGCTTGAGGGTCTTCCAGGACACCATCGAGAGGGACGATCCCAAGTCGACTTCCATGGGGCAAGGCTGGTTCTCGATGGCTACTGTGATTCGGATTTTCTTGGCATCCAAGGCTGAGGTGTGACCGATAGTGATAGTATGATGAGCCTCTTCTCGCTGTAAAGCTCGGTTTCTGTAGGAGTGGCTTACTGGTTCTCGCCTTACAGGACGGTTTCCTGTCGATTGGTGATAGTTAGCCCCCTTTGAAGCCTGGCCGGGTCCTTGTAAACTTCAGCAGACCCATCCGATGTGGCCTCTCTTTCCACACTCATGGCAGAGTGCATCGCGGAATTTGCATTCGGACCTGGCATGGTTGGCTCCACAGCCAGCGCAAGGGCGTAGGGACTTTGGGTGGTGGTCCCGGTCGGACCGCAGTCAATGGACCTCTTCTTCGTCGCTGTCTGACGACGAAGAGAGGTCCTCGTGGTGTGTCGTGGAAAGTTGCCCTTCTGTCTTGGGTAAAATATCGCCTGTCGGTTGGTGTACTGGAGCGCGGTTGCGGCATAATTGTGCAGTCGACTTCCTGGTTGCTTCTGCTGCAGTAGCATCGGCGATGGCATCAGCAAGGCTGATGTCGCCTTTCGCCATCAGCTTGCTCTGCACGCCTGGTGCATCTAATCCCAGAATTATTCGATCTCTCAGTGCCTCTTCCAAATCAGTGAATCCGCAGAGGCCTCCCAGGTTTCGGAGGTCTGCTATGAAGTTGGCGACGCTTTCTCCTTTTCGCTGGTTTCTCTGATAGAACTCGTGCCGTCTCATGAGCGTAGGCATGGCCGGTGCGTAGTGATCTCTAAGTAGAGGTTCGAGGTCATCCCAATCCATCACCTTCACTTCTCAAGGTTTTGCTAGTGCTTTAGCCATCTTAAATCCGGTTGGACCGCAATGCGTTAGGAACACCGCCCGTTTCTTCACGGCTGTGGCATCCTTTAAGTTGTTAGTTTCTAAGAACATTTGGAAGCGGTCCATGTAGAAATCCCAATCTTCCTGCACTGGATCGAACGGAGCGGGTGGTACGATGCCACCGGACATGGTTCCGTTGTGTAGCATCGTCAGCCACGTGCTCGGTGTTTCTTCTTAGTTCTGTCGGTTCAGACGTCTCCACATCCCACCCTCATCACCAGTGTTATGTTTTGAGCATGGGCGAGAAAGAATGGAGACAAACCTCTGGAACGGTGAAGTTCAGCTCTTTATTTACATAGTGACTTCTCAACTCAATGGCAGTTATAACCCCCCTAATAGGCAACCCCAGTAACTATTAACCAATAACAATCGAGGAACACTAGCTCCCTTAACCCATAGGAACTCTCTGTTAATGGCCAATCGGATTCCCCGGAACGGGCCAATCCGATCCTGCCGTTAACAGCCAATCAGAAGTGCAGGGCCAGAACCCTGCACTTTACTCCAAGCTCAGTTCTCTTTATTAAATCTTATGCATTCACAACACTTGGAATTTTATCTAAGCTTCAAAATCTGTCACCAGGTCCCTAAGGAAATGTGCAGTATCATTTGAAATCTTATGGTAAGTATTCTGCATGGTCATCAATATCAAAAAATTGATGACTGTAACAAATTAGGTTATAGCCATTCCAAAAAGTGTAGTGACAATTTATCAAGATGGTGTATGAAATGCCAAATTAACATGCATGAGCAGCATATTAATTAAGCCTGTGGAAGAAAAAGTATTGGACAGGAGCTGCAGCTGTTTTTTGCTTCTGAAAAAAAGAACTTGGTCATTTTCACATTTAAAAGGCTAAGCTACAATGATCAGGTCATAGAAAATGTACTTTTAGGGCTCAAAGGATTTCCAGATTAATTAAAAGAGGATAGTTGTCAAAATAAATGCATATTATATAACATAATGCTTTCAAGTTCTAGCTCAACTATATGCTATCACTGCCAACACACACACACAGAGTGTGTTTGTGTGTGTGTGTGTGTGTGTGTGAGAGAGAGAGAGAGAGAGACTTGTTTAACATTTCATTAATAAATGTGCCACTGTTCACTCTTTCCTACAGCAGGCTACTAACCCAATAACAAATACTGCAATGACATTTTTGCATAAGACATTACACTTGCAAACACAGATCCTATGCACTTACTTGCTAGCACAGGAATCTCATGGGTGGGCTATAAATTTGGAGGTAGAGCTACTAAAAAGGTGTCTCTGGTGACATGTAAATTAAAGCCCCCAAACAGAAAATGATATAAAGATGCTAGCAATAAAATGGGAAAGAAGAAACACAGGGCATCCAGAATAGGATTTACAGCAATGATAGCCCTTAACATCTTCCAGAAGTAAATATAATTGTTTCATCCTAAGAAAGCCACCATGCAAAGCTTATTCCTGCTTTTAAACCAGTAAAAATCAACCCAAAGCAATGGTGGGATTGGGACAATTGAGTCAGAGAGATGCCCAAGAATATCAGATTCCTTTTTCTCACAGGGTTTCACAGAGGAGTTTTTCCAGCTGTACTAGAAATGCCAGGGATTTGAGTGGGAAGGGCCTATGCATGCAGATCATCTTGTCTATCACGGAACTACATGCCTTCTGTTGTGTCCGCGAAATGATGCCAGGATTCGGTGACTTCAAATCATGCTCTTTTATTTAAAGTTGGAACCGAACTGGCGCAAAGGAAAAAGCTCGCGGCTTTTATTCCTTTAGCCGCGGCAGCCGCGGCCAATGGCACCGCTTTGAATCTCCCGCGATTTGAATGGACCAATCGCGGGAGATTCTTAGCAAGCCAATCAGCGCGGCTCGCCTGACCAATCAGAATGCCCCGCGCTTTGGCCAATCAAAGCGCGGGGATCTCAAGAATGCTAATTAGGGACAGAACACCCCTCCCCTCTTGGTTCAGTCCTTACATCGCGTAGTCACGTAGGTAGGCGGGGCTCCGTCTGAGCCTACTGGACCTGCGCAGCTCAGTCGTAGGTTGGATCCCGGCCGGTTCGGTCGGGATCTCTGCTGCTCCTGATGCCGTTGTGGGATCTGGCTGGTTGGTCGGGCCGGGCCGCTCTCCATAGCTCCCTCCTGGGCCTCCCGGGTTGGTTGAGCTGCGGGTTTCGCTGCTCCCGCTCGGTCTTTCCGGGTCGGTCGAGCTGGCCTGGCTGTCTCTTCCTGGTGAGGGGTCGTGTTGGCTGCTTTCCGGTAAGTATGGCTGGTTTATTCTTCTTTGGTTTTGGTCCCCTGGGTATTCCCTCCCCCCTTGGTTTGTGTTGTGGGGTTTGGTTTCACCTGTTTGTGCATCGGTGGTCTCTTGGTTGGCAGTCCTCGACCTTAATTGGTCAATGTGGCATTTCCACGCTCGTCCGTCTGCTGTTTGTAGCCGGTACGAGTGTGGGCCTGTTATTTGTGTGATGATGGCCGGTATCCATAGTGGGTCTCCCGTCAGGTTTCTTGCGTATACGGGGTTGCCGGGTGCGAAAGTTCGGTGTTTGCTGTTTGAGTCTGGGGGCTTCTCCGGGTTATACGTGGGGTGTAACCTGTCGAGTGGAGACCTTAATTTCCTCCCCATTAATAGTTCAGCTGGGCTCTTATTCATTGTGGTATTTGGGGTTATGTGTTGGGTGAAGAGTAGTTTGTTTATTTTCTCCTGGATCCCCCCGTGGTCTATTTTCCGGATGGTCTTCTTAGTGAATTGCACCATCCGTTCCGCCCTACCGTTCGCCACCGGGTGCGCCGGTGCTGTCAGCGCGTGGCGGATGCCCCTTTCCGCTAGGAATTTTTCGAATTCCAGCGAGGTGAATTGGGGCCCGTTGTCGGAAACGACGATGTCTGGGAGGCCGTGCGTTGCAAAAAGTTTGCAAAGTTCCTTGATCACGGCCTCCGTGGTTGTTGTTTTCATGTTGCTTACCTCCAGCCAGTTGGAGTAAGCGTCTACTGTTATAAGGAAGGTGTGTCCTTTTGTAGACCCGGCGAAGTCTATGTGAATCCTAGACCAAGGTCCCCTTGGGGTTTCCCACTCTAGGACGGGTGCTGTGGGTGGGCTTGGCCTAGTTTCCTGGCATCGTTGGCACCTTGCTACCCAGGTTTCAATTTGTTTGTCCATCCCTGGCCACCAAGCGTAACTTCTGGCCAGGGCTTTAGTCCTAACGATGCCAGGGTGCCCCTCGTGTAGCAGTTCCAGAACCTTCCCTTGTAGCTTTTCTGGAATGACCACCCTATCCCCCCATAGTATGCACCCTTTTAATAACGATAGTTCCGTTTGGCGGTTTCGGAACGTTTTGATGGACTCGTCGTTGTCCCTTTCCGGCCACCCTTTCTCTACCCAATGCAACACCCGCGCCAGACGTTTGTCTTTATTAGTCTCTCGGGCAATGTCTGACGCGGTTATGGGCAGGTTGGGTAGAGTCTCTATGCTGAGGGTGGTGGTCGTGGGTGCTGGGTCGGTGTCAGGTTCTGGTAGTGGCGAGCGGCTTAAGGCGTCTGCATGGGAGATCGTCTTACCCGGTCTGTGTATGAGTCCGTAGTTGTAGGCTGCCAGGAACTCGGACCACCTTGTCATTTGGGGAGACAGAATGTTCGTGGTGGCCCAGTTTCCTGCAAGGATTCCCAGCAGTGGCTTGTGGTCGGTTATGATGGTGAAAGTCCGGCCGTAGAGATACTCGTGGAATCGTTTTACGGCGGCAACGATAGCCAGAGCCTCTTTGTCCAGCTGGCTATAGTTCCGCTCCGGTTTGGTGAGGGTCCTTGAAAAGAATGCGATGGGCGCTTCTTTTCCGTTGGGGAGGGTATGGCTGAGGACAGCGCTGACGCCGAAGGGTGATGCGTTGCATGTGACGGCCAGAGGTAGGGTCTCGTTATACTGTATAAGGACGGCGTCCGAAGTGAGGAGGTCCTTTGTTCTTTGGAAGGCGGCTTGCTCGCGTTTCCCCCAAGTCCAGGTCGCCGCCTTGTCCAGGAGCCTATGCAAGGGCTCCGCCACCATCGCCTTTTGGGGCAGGAAAACATTGTAAAAGTTAAGTAGCCCCAGGAATGCCTGTAGTTCCGTCTTCGACTTGGGTGTGGGGGCTTCTTTGATGGCCTTGATTTTTTGGTTTGTGGGGTGAATGCCGTGACAGTCTAGGAGGTATCCTAGGAATTCAACCCGTTCCGTGTATAGTTGGCATTTCTCCCTCTTGATTTTGAGCCCGGTCTCTTTGAATTTGGTTAGGACCTCCCTTAGGCGACCCTCTAGTTCGGCTTGGTTGGTTGCCGACACTAGGACGTTGTCGAAGTAAGGTACCACCCCCTTGATGCCTTGCAGTAGTCTTTCCATTAGGCTTTGGAATATTCCCAGTGCCACGCTGACTCCGAATTGGAGTCGGTTGCATTTAAATGCTCCCCGGTGGGTGACTATGGTTTGCGCTTCTGCCGTTTGCTCGTCGACTGGCAACTGTTGGTACGCCTGGGCGAGGTCGAGCTTGGCGAAAACCTTGCCCCCTCCCAGTGAGTGCAGTAGGTGTTGCACTACTGGGACGGGGTAGGCGCTTTGTTGTAGCGTGCCATTTAGCGTGGCCTTATAGTCCCCACAGATCCTCACCGACCCATTGGGCTTGATCAGGGTGACTATGGGGATCTCCCACCGGGCGTGGTCTATGGGCTGTAGGACCCCTTGCTTGACGAGCTTGTCAATTTGCTCGTCTATCTTGGGCTTAAGTGCGAATGGCACCCGCCTTGGTTTCAGGCGTTTTGGGGGGACGTTTGAGTCTAGGTTGAATGATATAAGGGGCCCTCGGTACTTGCCTAGGTTTCCATCGAAGACCTCTTGGAATTCCTGGGCCAGTTGCTGCTCCCAGGTGTCGTCGGTGACGTGGTCGACTCCCGTGACTGCGATGCCGAGTGGGGAGAACCATTGCAGTCCCAGTAGGCTTGGGCGGTCGCGGTCGACGATTGTCAGGGGAAGCCTTTCGGTGTGCCCTTTATATGTGATGTTGAAGTGTTTGGTTCCGACTACCAGGATGCGGTTTCCCTGGTAGTCCTTTCCGATGAGTCTCTGGCTGTCTAGGGTAGGCACCAAGCACTTTATTTCATGCCATGCTATCATGGAGAGGTAGGACCCAGAGTCCACCTCCATTTTGCATGGCTGGCCCTCGATGCCTACCTCCACGTGGACCTTCCGGGCGTCATTGGTTATGGCGTGGTCAATGGTGACCGTCTGATTGGTTTCCTCTCTTCGCCGGTTATCGCCGCCTCGCAGGGATTGTCCGTTCCGGTCCCATCTGTTGTCCGAGGGGCGATCTCTGGTCCGGGGTGGTGTGCTTTCTCTCCTCCGGTCGCTCTGGTCCCATCGTGCCGGGCTGCAGTTCTTTTTTAGGCGGCAGACACGGGCGATGTGTCCCTTCTTGTCGCAATGCCGGCAGGTCGATTCGAAAAACCGGCATTCCGACCTGGGGTCTTCGCTGCCGCAACCGGCACAGTTGGTCCTCGACTTACGACCCCGCCGGTCCCGTGGGTCGCGGCCTGTCTGGAGGCGATGGATGTCCTCCTTGTCATCGGAAGTGCCCGATGCCGAGTAGAAGTCGCCCTGGTGGGTGGTCATCTCGGGTTTGGCCTCGGTCGACCTTGCAGGGTTGTTGTTTCTGCTGCGGTCCCCAGTGTTCGGTCTGCGCATGCGGTCGGCGGATGTTCGGGTTGCTTCGGCGGCTGCGGCTGCGGTGAGGGTGTCTGCTAGGCTGATGTTGCCCTTGGCCATCAGCCGGCTCTGGAAGACAGGGTCCCACAAACCGAGTACGATTCTGTCTCGCAGGGCGTCGTTCAGGTTGTCGAATTCGCAGAGCCCTCCTAGGCGCCGTAACTCGGCGACGAAGTCGCTGAAGCTCTCACCCGACCGTTGGTCCTGACGGTAGAATTCGTTGCGTCGGATCAGAATGGGTACCTCTGGAGCGTAGTGCTGCCGAAGTATTGGTTCGAGGACGTCCCAGTCCATCGCAGTCGCATCGGCGGGTTTGGCAAGCGCCTTGGCCATCTTGAATACCTTGGTCCCGCAGTGGGTCAGGAAGACGGCACGCTTCATGGGGCCGGTGGCGTCCTTCAGGTCGCTGCACTCGAGGAACATGCGGAATCGGTCGGAGTACGATTCCCAGTCCTCGGTGGTGGGGTTGAAGGGTGCGGGGGGGTGCGATTTTCGCCATCGTGGTGGTTCGTCTGGCTTCCGTCGGACACGTGGTTCAGTTCAGGGTCTGGATCCCACCTTCGTCACCAGTGTTGTGTCCGCGAAATGATGCCAGGAGTCGGTGACTTCAAATCATGCTCTTTTATTTAAAGTTGGAACCGAACTGGCACAAAGGAAAAAGCTCGCGGCTTTTATTCCTTTAGCCGCCGCGGCCGTGGCCAATGGCACCGCTTTGAATTTCCCGCGATTCGAATGGACCAATCACGGGAGATTCTTAGCGAGCCAATCGGCACGGCTCGCCTGACCAATCAGAGTGCCCCGCGCTTTGGCCAATCAAAGCGCGGGGATCTCAAGAATGCTAATTAGGGACAGAACACCTTCCCCATTTGCTATCTGAAATCCTCAATGTCTGGAAGGAGCAGGAACAGATAGGACTTTCCAAAATGTTGAAACTCCTTTGTAACCACAGGAGTCCAACATGGAGTTGTACTTTATGAGCTCTTCCTCTAAATTTGTTCTTCAGGCCAAGTTTGGTCTACTGTGCCAGAAAGTCATGTGGGATCTCCAGGGAAGGATATCTTCAAAGGGCTGAAAAGTAAAATGCAATTTCTCACTATTGGTTTTGTTTTTTTGTTTTTTGTTTGGCAATGGGGCTTGGGGGTCCTTAAATGCTGAAACTTTGTAAAAATGTATTATTATTTTTATCTTCTTGCTAATGCTGGTTCTGCTTCAGTTATTATTTGTCTTCTACAGGCTGATTAGGATGATGGTGTTTCTTTTTTTATCATTCCTCAAATAGTCTTTTCAAAAGACAATCCCTAAATTCCCTGATACATCAGTTTGTCCTGGACAAAAATAATAATAGTTCAACTTCTGGCTTTTCTTAGAAATTCTGGAGAGCCATAGCAACCATATTTTGCTCAAAAGAAAATGTTTTACTTGAGATGAGATGGCTTTTTTTGTGCCTTTAAAGTGCCAACTATTTCAAGGGGAAGTTAACTCATGTAAAATATGCATTAACATTGCAGCTTTGGTCAAAATGAAATATCAATTGGTTTATGATGAGCAATAGTTGCTCTCATTGGTTGCAATTTGCCTTTGGGTATGAAGCAATAATATCTCCTCCAAGGGATTCAAATTATATTTTCAAACTCAAATATGTTTTGCTCCTTTACTTAAACATTGCTCATCAAAAGCAGAAAGTCTGTATCCTGTGATCTTGCTGAGCAATTATATGTCATTGTACCTTATACTTTTCATCTTAAAGCCTTACCCTTATTATTTCCCCTGTTGCTCTGGAAAGTAATAAAAATACATAATAGCCTATTTTACTGACCTTTACAATCCATTGGTCCCAACTTTTCCCTGAAGCAGTATTAAAGGTGAAGAGGTTTTCAGAGGAAAAATGAATTCCCTTTGCTCATTGCACACTATATAAACTCTGGAATTTGCTTGACATCAATTTTTTTACGATTTGGAAGAAGGTAAGTATGAGTATTCTATCAGTGAAAATTTCACTGCTTCTTAATATGAGTTAGTAAGTTGCTGTTCAAGAGCTACTAAAATGATTCATGTGGCCTGCTGTCCATGTCATTGGATCAGGGGTCTCAAACTTAAGGCCTGTGGGCTGGATCCGGCCCATGCGATGCTTAGATCTGGCCACAGGGCCGCCTTGCAAACAATGAAGAACTGGCCCGTGGTGCCTCTGCCAGCAAAAATGGAGATTGGGAGTCCCGTGCTCCCGTTTCAGCTGCAACAGTCTCCTGCAGCCCTCTACAAGTAAAAACAGAGCCCAGGGAGGCTGTGTTAGGCCTGCCTGGGCTCCATTTTTGCTGGCATAGGGATGCAGGAGGCCATCACGGCCGAAAATAGAGACTCAACAAGTGACATCGAGCTGGCTATGCCCAATCTGGCCATGCCCACACCACCCATGCCCACCCCTCTGGCCCTTCAAGCTCAAACACAACCCTGATGTGGCCCTCAATGAAATAGAGTTCGACACCCCTGCATTAGAGGAACATACTCAGTTGATCAAAGCTCCCATACATTATTTTGATGGAGAACACATTGCAAATCTGAGATTAGAGGAAGTTATGAAATTACCTTAAGTGTATCTCTTTTTGGACTCCATTCTGTTATCGTGCTGGATGATGGTATTCACTGATTCTATTGTGAATCTTATATTTTTAACAACAAAAATAGTATTTTTAAAATAAATTTGGAGAAATTAATGAATAGAGTGATTATTCTAGAAATTGGAATAAATGTGAGACTACTGGATTTGAGTACTCATTTGAGAGATTTATGGCTTAGAATATTAGCTGATGTTTAAATTGTTTATTTTGATATAAATTGTTATATGTATTATAATATGTATTATATTGTATTTTATGTTTGTTTGAGAATTAATAAAACCTTGGAGGAATGTTGGATGAGAATAACGGTAAACAAGTCAGAAAGAAATGAAGATGATGACTATAAAATAAATATAGAAAATAATAATAATAATGAAATTGAATAAGAGTAAAGAGAAATAATGAGAAATTTGCTAAAAGATATTTATATGTCCACATGGAAATGGGGTAAAATAGAATTATGTTGTATAAAATAATTTTTTATTCGACTTGTAAAAATTTATAATGGAAAGAGGTTTTATGTACTCAATGATAAAGGATGGTTTGTTTGTCTTTAAAATTAATAAAAATTGTTTTAAAAAAAATAATTTGTTTATACTTAAAGAGATGAGATATGAGAAGAAGATATATTTTGTTGTATTTTCAGAAAAGGTAATTAGTTACTGAAATTGTTTATAGTTATGATGATGGGGAAGTCATGTTTTTTTCATTACTATATTCTTATTTTTCCCTTCTCTATTTATATTTTATTTTCTGCACCTTGATTCCTTTTTTAAAGTTTGTATGAGTTTTTTTAAATCTTTGTAACCGTGAACTTTAACATTATTATTGAAAATATGAGGAATGAATGTAAATATTTCTTGAAAGCTGTGGGAAAGGATTTCCATTCTAGATCTTTTGCAAAATAAAACAAACTACTTTCATTAATGTCTCACATTTGTGGTTTGAAATAGCACTCATGATAACAGCTATGTTCTCATATTTTCCTCTTGGAGTTATCACATATGAGATTTAATTTTCAAAGAAAATATTTATAGGTAAATTCTATCATTGGTTTTGGAGAAATAATTGTTTTAGTTCCGGAGGAACTAAACATAATTGCAATAGTAATGGCTATGTATCCCACACATAAATTGTACATTCATGATTAGCAACTGGAAATCCAGCCAAAGGAGAAAGAACTGTAATTTAACCACAGAGCATATACCCAATATTCAGATGGTTGTAAGTTTGCTTAATCTCCAATTGGAAAAGATCCTTCTGAGTTCCTTAGAAACACACATTTCCTAACCACATTAAAAATGTGTAGAGGAATGTTTGACACAGAAATAAACTCTCTTGGAGATTCACAGTTCATTTCTGAATATAGCAATAGCGCTTAGACTTATATACCACTTCACAGTGATTTTACAGCCCTCTCTATATAGCAAGAAAATCAGTCATCCTAACCATGATCACGGGGAAAAACAGAGAACCGCCATTGGATTAATTCATGTAGTTTTCAAAAGAAAAAAAAAGATATGTTGATTCAAACAAACTGAAGTTTTGTTTTGCTCTCTGTACCACAAAATTTTTTATTAAGGATCATGAGACGTAATGCCCAAGCTAAGTGATTTTATAAAGCATTTTCTTCTGTATGTTTATGTTAAAAATGGATGGGTGGGCTTATTGATTCCATATCCTAGAGACTATGCATTAAATAAGCAGTTCTGAGATGTTGGAATGGATATGTTCCTATTTTTCAATCTAAGAGGGAAATGAGAAAGCAAGATATTTTTGGCAGTAAAATACTGTTGAAACTGCTGCAGCAAAAATTCAGACATAAAAATAAATCTCAGATATATAAAAATAATAACAGTAAGTTTTAAGAGAGGTACATCAAAGTACCTCCAGGTTCCTAGTCCTTTTATCATGGACTATGATCATTGCAAGTGTATCTCAGGAATACGTATTTTAGATAAGATAAAGTTGCAGACTGTGCAATGGTTCTTACCTCTCTCTGTCTCTCTCTCCTTCCAAAATCTTGCCAAGAAAACTGCAAGAGTTAACATACACAGTTGCCAGGAAAACTCCTCTGAAGGCACAATTGACTGCAAAGGAGGTATTGGAAGTTACATGCACTCCTTGGATTGTGGTTGCCCAACCCTTGGTTACAATGATAGCTGCCTTTTCAGTAAGCAATATAAGTGATTGTGATTTTTTATTATAGCAATAGCACTTAGACTTATTATATACCACTTCACATTGTTTCACAGGCCTCTCTGAGCTGCATATTGCCCCCAACAATCTCGGTCCTCATTTTGCCAACTGGAAAGATGGAAGGCTGAGTCAACATGCAGTACTGCATTCTAAACACTGTGCCACCACGGCTCTTATTATGCTTATGTTCTAGTTCATTTTTAATCTCCTGGGTGCCACAAGATTTAGTCTTTTTACTGGAACAAACTAATGCTTTTCCTGGTTCTTTATGGATGTGGAATAAATTAGTTGTACAGAAATTTGATATATTAAGGAGGAAAAGAAGAGGTACTTCATAGCTACCAATATGAAACATAACTGTTATCTCATACAATCATGAAATGATTTATGACCCCATTTTCCAGGCTTCCTGATCTCTCACAAAGTGCCATATGTGATTCAGAAATTTCCATTGCAAAAGTGGTTTATAAATCTATTCAAAGGTGAAATAAGCGGAGGGAGCAATAAAACCCTCTGTGAGTAGACCATCAAGAACCAGTTCTGCATTTTCTTAGTTGTGGGTTTCTTTGGACTGGAGCAAAAGTAGAAAACTTTTGATATGTCATGAAGTCAGTGAATAGGAAGGTGTGGGTTAATCCTTCACATGGAAAGGAAGGACCCCCCCCAAAAAAATAGAAGCAGGCAAAGGAGATATATAGGATCAGATTAAGGGAGTAAAGATTGTAAATAGTTTACATAACTTTGCTATCAAAATTAACAAAGTAATATTGGTCAACTGAAAGACAGGCCAGTTTATAAGAAACACTGTCCTCCTGACTTAAGTTGATGAATGACAGCTCAATAACTGACACAATTTACAAAGCTTGAGTGAAGTAATTTACTGACTTGACATTTCTTGAAGCTGGTCTCAAAAGAGTAAAGCAAGAAATAACTTACTCTGACTGTCATCAAGAATTGTTCAGTCCCCTCCCTATTTTCTCTAATGGAACTATGGCATAAATGCTTTTCACAGGATTTTAGTTCACTAGTCTAAGGGATCAGTTCACAAATTTTATCTCATTATATGACAATGGAATGTTCAATTGTTTTATTCTGTGAACTATACAAATTAAAAATTCTACTAATGCTGTATTTTACATGAATATAAAAAGACATTTAAGAACATTGTACCAGTTATTCAACACTATTTTGTTTTTATGGCATTCGAAGTTTTAAATAATTCCAGCATCAAGTCTTCCTCCTCCTCCTCCTCCTCCCTCCTTCTCCTCCTCCTGATCAGAGACTTAAAAAATTCAAATACATTTACATTGAGATGTAAATGATATTTCCTGAAATCTGGAACCATTGTAAACCTAATATTTTTAAAGAGTAGGGTATTTTCTCACAATGTCAAAATAAGATTATTTTAAAATAATGTCAAATAGTAGATTAAACCATCATTTAGTGTTTTGTAGCTTTAAATAAGGGCTGTTCCACTGTAAAGAGACACTTCTCATTTCTAGAATGGGAGATTAGTAGAGAATTTAAGTGGCTGTTGTTATGGACTAAGCCAATGCAGTGATACAACCCTAAACAGCTTTACTTTACAGCAGGCTTGTAATCCTGCACTTCTCATTGGCCCGTGAATAGCGAGTCGTGATTGGTCGTTTTTGGCCAGTCTGATTGGCTGTTAATGGGGGCCCCTGATTGGACGCTTGTGAAAGTGGTAAGCTCAAATCATTGGTTATTTTGACAGCAGCCAGCTCTATAAAAGAGCTGCTGCTGCCCAAGTATTTGCTCTGTTCTTTCTGTTCAATAAAGAGTTGAAGTCACCGTTCGATGCCTCATCTCCATTCCTTGCGCCTATGCCCAGTACCTAACAGCTGTCACACTGCTGATAACTCATACTGATAAATATTTCAGTGTGTCCTTCCTTCTACTCTTCCCACACTCCCTCTCCCAAACAAAACCAGTTCTTTTCAGAACATTTTGACAGCTTAGCTCAATGAATGTCATTCAGAAGTCATTTTATCTCCACATGAGGGGGGGGGGTGTTGAACATATACCCTGTGTAAGTGTGTGTGTATAAACATGCATACACATATACAACACACTGTATGTAATTTCATGCAATGAAAATTGGAAGACCTCTTATAAATTGAAGTTATCTTTGATCCTTTTGCTTATCAAATCTTCCCTAGTGGGAATACTTGGAATCACTAAACATTTTCTGTTCTATGTGTAAAATTTACCTTTGCAGGATTTTGTTTATAAAAATAGTTCAAAGTAACAGCAAATTGCATCATTGGCCATGATTATTTTTTCCATTTTAAGAGCACAACTTATGAAATATGAATTATCCGTGAAGTTAGAAATTGATTTTTATATATTTTTAATATTTAAAAACAGTGTCCTGTCAATAATTATTAGTTGTGGTATGCAGAGCATTTGACAGATATCTAGCATTTGATTAACAGTGTATCTCAAATCAGAAGTGAGCCCAGTTGAATCCGACAGGATTTATACCATTTTGAAATGGTATAGATCAAGGGTGGGCAAATCACACAGTATGGATTACATGTGGACACCCCCCCCCCCAAATTGTGCTCCCTTAATTCAACAGGAAAACATCAATTTCTGACAGATTTGTTTTGCATTATGTTGTAGAGCGGCGGAATAACCTGAGGCAAATTCGGAACAAACTTCAGCTGTTACTTTATTGAAACAATAAAGGGTTGCCGTGGCTGCCGTGCTAACAAGGCAGCCAGCTGGCGGACAACAGCTGATGCCATTTGACAGCTCCCTTTTATAGCCGGCTGTCAAACAGCATCAGCCAATAGGAACGGTCCATGTTCCCGCTGTAAACACGGACAGGAGTGAAGACTTCAACTTAGTCTATTGCCAACGCCACACTCCTTTCCCCCAACACAGAGCATGTGTAGGCCTTGAGATAACTCAGGTGCTTGCGCAGGTGGCCAGATCTTCTAAGTCCTGGTGAAGCTGCTGTGGAAGGAACTTCTCCACTTGCTGGGCAACTTCTGGTGCCGACGAAGCTGGAGTCTCGGCTTCAGACGTTTCCAGGTGAGGGACCCATGGCTGTTCAGGTAGGCTTGTGTTCTTGTCGGATCCGAGGGAAGTTTCTTTGGGCGCCAGCGGTTTCTCTATTGCAGGAACATCTTGAGGGCCATCTGCAAATGCACTCCAATGCCTTCTAAGCTGGTCGATATGGCAGCGCCAGATGCGCCCATCTTACAGTAGGACCCTGTAAGACTTAGGACCAGTTACCGCCACAATTTGCCCAGGCATGTACAAAGGGTGTCCCGCATAATTCCGGGCATAGAGACCTGGTCATTCTCAGCAAACTTCCTTGCCTGGCTTTTGGACCCTAGGGGTGTGACTGGGACATAATGTGGATGGAGTCTGTCTAGGGTGGTCCTCAGACGTCTACCCATGGGAAGTTCAGCTGGACACTTATTAGTGGTGGCACAGGGGGTTGTGTGCTGGGTCAGAAGGTACTTAGCAAGCCTAGAGTGCCAATCTATAGGCCCAAACCTTGCCAGGGCCTCCTTAACTGATCTGACTGCCCTTTCAGCCAGGCCATTACTGGAAGGATGAAAGGGAGCTGTGAGTGTGTGCCTTATTCCTAAGTTGGCTAGGAAGACCTCAAACTAACAGGAAGTAAACTGGGGGCCGTTATCAGATACAATGGTGTCAGGGAGGCCATGAGTAGCCAATATCCTTGATAGAACCTTAGTGACAGCTTCTGAAGTTGTGGTGGTCATCAAGGTCAATTCTATACATTTAGAAAAAGAATCAACCATTACCAGGAATGTACGCCCATGAATGGGGCCAGCCAGATCAATATGCACCCAGGACCAAGGAGCCGCAGAATCTTCCCACCTGTCTGGTGTGGATGTGGGTGGAGCAGGTCTGGTAGTCTGGCATGGCTGACAAGCATTCACCCAACTTGTAATCTGAGCATCCATGCCCGGCCACCAGACATAACTGTGAGCCAGGGCCTTCATCCTGACAATGCCGGGATGGCCCTCATGCAGGACCTTTAAAACTGAGTCTTGCAACTTGGAAGAGATAACTACCCTAGTCCCCCAAAGTAAACAGCCTTGCAAAGAAGATAGTTCTTGCTGGTGAATTTTGAAAGGCAGAAATTCAGGGGCATAAGGAATTGCTGGCCACCCCCTTCCCACCCAGTCAAGAACTTGGGCGATTACCTTGTCCCTGGAAGAGTGGGCAGCGATATCAAGGGCAGTGATGGGGAGTTTGAGATCATTGATCTGGAAAACAGCATTTGTTGGTGCAGGATCTTCCACAGGAGCAGGCAGTGGGCAGTGACTAAGAGCATCAGCATGGCATAGACTCTTGTCAGGATGATGAACCAGTGTATAGGAATAGGCAGCCAGAAATAAGAACCACCTGGTCATTCTTGGAGACAAAATTTGAGGAGTTTGTCTTTCACCAGACACAAGGCCTAACAGAGGCTTGTGGTCTGTAATCAACTCAAAATAGTGTCCATATAGAAACTCATGGAATTTTTTGACAGAAGCAACTGCAGGCAAAGTCTCCTTGTCAATTTGGCTGTAATTGCGCTCGGCTGGGGAAAAAGTTCTGGAGAAAAAGTTCTGGGTGTCTCAGAACCGTTAGGCAGTCTATGACTTAAAACAGCACCTATGCCAAAAGGAGAAGCGTCTTGGACTGCTGCTAAAACTAAAGGCAATTCTTCATTAAATTGTATCAGGACAGCATTGGATGTAAGTAATGATTTGACAGCATGGAAGGCATGGGCTTCCCTAGGTCCTCAGTGCCAGAGGGATTGCTTGTCCAAGAGTCTGTGCAGAGGCTCTGCAATGGAAGCTTTATGAGGCAGGGACTGGATAGGCGCTGATTTGTAAATATCTGTTCAATGATGTCTTATAATCTGCGCAGATTCTCATGCTCCCGTCTTTCTTCAGGGGCATCACTATTGGGGTTTCCCATTGTGAAGTCCACAGGCTCCAATACACCTTGTTTAATTAATTTGTCCAGCTCAATGTCTAATTTGGGGCGGATTGCAAATAGTACCCTTCAAGGCTTTAAATGGATTGGAACTGCCTGAGGGTCCAAGTTGAAAAATATTGGGGTTCCTGAATAACAGCCCAGCCCCTCGCTGAACACATCAGCATAGTCATTAAACAAGGTGTCCACTTCAGCATTTGTAATAGAGTGGATTCTGCTTATATGGAGGCCAAGGGCAGGGAACCAGTCTAACCCCAACAGACTAGGGAGGGCACCATCCACTACCACTAAAGGCAAGTGACTTTTAAAATTTTGAAATTGTACAAAAAACTTGCCTCTTCCGAGGACTGGGATGGTTCTGCCTTGGTAGTCGCGTAGGGTTAACTGGCAGCCAAGAAGCTTCTTCTTAGCCATTCTGGGAAGTAGCTGTTTCAAGGTGCTCCATGAGATGATGGACAGTGCTGAGCCTGTGTCAACCTCTATCCTGCAAGGTTTTCCTTCTATAGAAACAAAAACACTAATTTTGTTAGAGCCTTTGTTAGTCAGCTTGGCTTGATAGCAGGTAAAACAGTCTTCATCTTGTTTTTGGAAATGTTGGGTTGTCTGAGGCTTTTGGGCAAAAGTCTTTCCTGCTTGACAGACCCTGGCTAAATGACCCTTCCTTTGGCATTTTCGACAAATGGCATTTCTGAACTTGCAGGATGGCCCTGAGGTGGTTTCCTCCACAGCTTAGACAAATGGACTGATGCCGTGGAGGTAGATTGGGGTTTGGCCTGTTTTCCCCTTGACTGGTTTTTTTGCTGCCTGAAGCGATTTACATCATTAGCCTCTTCAGAGCCTTCTTCTGAGGAGGCTTCATCGTAATGGATGACTGAGGTGCCCTGGCTAATTGGATTTCCCTGAATTTCTGCTGCTGAAAGCACAGATAGTTCAGCAGCTTGAGATTCTTCAATTGCTATTTTAAGGGTTAAATCTCTTTTAGCCAATAGACACCTTTGTAGCCTTAAATCCCTGATTCCACAAACTAGTTGGTCTAATAGCATGTCTTCCAGATAGTCTCTAAACCCACAATGCAAGGTGGCTGTTCGTAGGGCAGACATGTACCCACTAATAGTCTCTCCCTCAGCCTGAATCCTAAAAGCATGACGCCAGGCAATTTGGGATGGCTTAGGGGAATAGTGGTTGGAAAGAATTTCCTTCAATTCTTCCCATGGAACAGTCTTAACTGAATGTGGAGCCAATAATGCCGTAGCAGTGTCAAACACTGTGGCTCCACAAAAACTTAAAAAGTAGGACTTTTTTCTATGGTCAGAAATGTCAGCAAGGTCTATGGCATCTAGAAAACAGTCAAATCAGTTTCTGTAGGACTCCCATGTTTCCGCCATCAGTCTGAAAGGCGGGAATGCAGGGTTCAAAGTCATCTTGATTCAGTGGTGCCGTATCTTTCGAGGAAAGTTGAAATTTGCACTCGCGAATAGTGACAGTAGCTCTTAAAATGACAATCAGGGGGAGAAGGCGGAGCTTCGTTTCGGCGATACACCTGCGATCTCGGGGCTCTGAGATCGCAGCCGATATTTTCGCCCCTGGTCGGTCCCAACGGACCTAAACCGTCCCGTAGAGACGGGGATTGAGAAGGGTACTGTTCCAGGATCCCAGAGATATCGCAAAATCTCTGGTTTGATCCGGAAGAAGCCCTTTTGCTGGCGGCGGAGAAGCAGCCTCCATAGCTGCTGAAGTCGGGACAGCTCCGGAAAGAAAGTGGCTGGAGTGTAAGTGTGTCGGCTGGGTGAGAAAAACTCTTTTGTGTTGTAAATTCGCTGAGGTTGGAAAGTTCATCCTGAACAAAGAAGAAATCTGTGAGACTTTTTTTTTTGACTGAAATTGTCTGAGCGGCGTTTTTTAAAGTGGTGTCAAATTGAGGCTTGGGGTTTTTTTTTTCTTTTCTTTATATTTTTTGAGGGGGATTTTAGTGTGACTTTGTAGGTAACCGGATTGAATTTTCTCTTATATATATTTTTATGCTCCCTTTGATTTTTTAACTTTCTTTAGGATAGAGGCTCCCTTTGGCTATTTTTTTTTCTTTTTGTTTCTGTATATATTACTTCTTTTTTCTGGCTGGGGGGGAGGAAGAGCATTAAGAAACTTTGCAACACTGCCAACTAGAGGCTTGAAAGTATTTTATTTGAATTGGAGAGAATTGCAAAAAGACCTCTTCTCAAGGACATTTTAACGTGATAAGATAGAGGGAGAGCATAGCAAAATATTATTGCAGGTGCTTTCCTGGACTGTTACCAACAACACTTGAGGTTTGGTTTTGAAGCTGCTGGAGAAGAGAGTCATAACAAGAGCCTTGGATAAATAAACAAAGTGCAGTGTGTTTTCTTATATATACCCCAGTCGCTAGCTTTTGCTAAATTTCAATTTTAGTAATATTCTTATTTTTGCCTTTTATTTTAAAGGGAAAGCCTCAGAGTTTTTTTTTTTTTCCTTATTTTTCTTTTCTTTTTTATTGGGACTTTTTTGCTTTTCCTATTTATGTTTTTGGACCACTTTGTTGTTGTTGTTGTTTTTTTTTTTGGATTATTGAGACTTTTTAACTGGATTAAGATGTGAAGAATCTAGGAACTTTTTTTTTTTTCTCTTTTTGCTTTTTTTTTTTTTTGCTCTTAATCAATATCATTATTCTTGGATTTCTTTGTTTTTTTCCTTTCTATTTTTTCCTTTTTTATGGTGGACTATTTCGTAATTGGATTAGGGTCTAGAAGAACCTGAAGATCTTTCTTCTTCCTTTTTTCCTGTTTCTTCTTTGGTTTCGTGTCTTTTACTATTGGAGTTTTCCATTTTGGATTATAATTGGCTGCTCTACCAGTTGGATTAAAAGTCAAGAAGAATTTGAAGCTTTGGAAGCATTGAAATGAGCAGGAAACCAATACCATCTGGCATTTCTGCTTCTACCTCTGCTTCCCCACCAGCTGGAGGACAATGTTTAATTCAGGCAATGTTGAAGCAAGATAAGGAACAAGAAAGAGTAACTTTACAGATGATTATGCAAGGAATCCAAGATCTCAAGACAAAATCAGACATCATTGAACAAAGAACAGGAAATATTGAACAAAGAACAGAAAATATTGAACAAAGAACAGAAAATATTGAACAAAGAATAGAGAAGACTGATGAAAAAGTGGAAAATATTAAACAAATGATGGTCAAGTATGAGGAGAGATTCCAAAAAATTGAGGAAGAAGGAAAACAAAGAGAGAAGAAGATTGGAAATATTGACAGTAGACTAACAGTGGTTGAACAAGAAAAAGGTGGGATGTTGAGGTGGGAGATGGAAAGGTCAGAATTTTACCTCAGATTTCAAAATATAGAAGAGGAAAAAGGAGAAAACTTGGCAGCGGTAATGATAGAAATTTTGGCAGATGCTTTGGAAATTACAGAGGAAAAGATGATGGATGGAATAGATGAGATATATCGAGTCTATACAAGATATGCGATGAGAAATAAATTACCCAAGGAAGTCCATATTAGATTTACCAAAAAATCCATTAAAACGCAAATATTACAAGTAGTAAGAGAGAAAACATTGAAATACAAAGGTAAAGAGGTTGGACAACAAGATGTAGCACATTAAAGGAGAATAATTATGTTAAACTTAAACAACAGATAATTACAGATTTGAAGAAGTGGGAAAACTTGCAATTGTCATTAATAGGGAGAATTTCAACAATTAAGATGAATATTTTACCTAGAATCTTATTTTTGTTTCAAACAATACCAATTGGGCTTGGAAAAGACTATTTTGAAGATTTAAATAAAATTATGTTGAAGTTTATATGGCAAGGTAAAAAAGCGAGAATAAAGCTAAAGCTTTTGCAAGATGCTAGAATTAGAGGAGATTTTGGCCTGCCTAATTGGGAATTGTATTATCAAGCTTCAAGTTTGATGTGGGTCAAAGAATGGATAACATTAAGGAAACATAGGTTGTTGACATTAGAAGGGCATGACTTGCTGTTGGGCTGGCATGCTTTTTTATGGTATAAGGGAACTAAAACACAGGGTTATTTTAGAAGACATTATGTACGGGAGTCTTTGTGGTTAAATTGGGAGAAGATAAAAAGACAATGTTATTTGAAAATTCCAGTTTGGTTATCGACCATTGAAGCATTTTCCTATCCTATAATCTACAAGAAGGAACAAACAGTTAGATATGGGGAACTTTTGGATGAAAAGGGTGAACTTAAATCGATCCAAAATTTAGAGGAACAAGGTATAAGGATGAATTGGTTTTCATATGCGCAAATACATTCAAGGTATGATGAAGATTCCAAAACGGAGGGATTTTATGATAAGCAGACTGATTTAGATAAGATCTTGATGGGTACTGATGAGAAAGTGATTAAAAAATTATATGGTTATTTATTGGGAATGAAATTAGAAGAAGAACAAGTCAAAGAAACTATGATTGTTTGGGGGAAGAATTTTGGATATGGGATTGATTTAGAGAAATTGCAAAAATTGTGGTCTCAAAATTATAAAATGACAATGTCAACAGCATATAAAGAAAACTTGTATAAGATGTTTTACAGGTGGCACTTTCCTCTGACAAGAATAGCAAGAATGTTTAAGAACAAATCTGAAAAATGCTGGAAATGTCATCAGATACCCGGCTCGTATTACCATATGTGGTGGACTTGTGAGGATGCTAGAAAATATTGGACTATAATTCGCATGTGGTTGGAAAAAATGACAAAGAAACATATAGACTTGAAACCAGAGATCTTCTTATTGGGAATTTTACCTGATATATATAGTAAAGATTTGAAATACCTGATTGTAAATGTATTAACAGCGGCCAGGATTGTATTTGCTAAAAATTGGAAGAATGAGAAAATACCATTACAGGAAGAAATTATTAAGAAAATATTGGAATGTGCTGAGATGAGCAGATTGACATTTGAAATTAGAGAGCAAGAGGATAAACAATTTAATGAAATTTGGGATCTTTTTTATAAATGGCTAGATGATAAAATACGACAATAGAATATTTAGAATGCTAGATAGTAAGGAATATCTTTATTTTGCTATTATTTTGTTATTTGACATTATATTTATAAAGGGTTTTTTAGGATTGATTTGATATGATTATATGATTTGTTATAGAGTAAACTGGTTTAAAGTATTGTTAGCTCATAAAGCATGAATGATTAAAAATATAGTCAAAAACTTCTTTTTTTAGTGATATTAGGATATATAAGTTTGGATTGACAATATGAGTTGTTATGTAACATAATTGTAATTGAGACTACAGAATGAATGCACAAAAATGATGAACCAACTGACACACTGGATGTATATATGAGAGTTGATGTTTTTATGTTTTGTTTGTCTTGTTTGTTTGTAGAAAATTAATAAAATCTTTTTCAAAAAAAAAAAATGATAATCAGCTCGGTAGTGACTTCGGCTCTTTTTGTAGTGACTTCGCTCAGCAATTCTTTGCCCAGTTGCCTCTTATAGGGATCCCGCCCTCATCGCCAGAGTTGTAGAGTGGCGGAATAACCTGAGGCAAACTGATGCTGTTTGACAGCTCCCTATTATAGCCAGCTGTCAAACAGCATCAGCCAATAGGAATGGTCCATGTTCCTGCTGGAAATATAGACCGGAGTGAAGACTTCAGCTTAGTCTATTGCAAACGCCACACATTATTTGACAGGGGAATTAATTAGCAGCAAAATAGTTATGCTAAACCTCTGACAGATTCACTGGAGGTATTTTCCCTTGAATCACACAACTCAGCCAAATTTAGACCAATATTAGTTTTGTCAAACCAGACTGGGCTTTTGCAACCTCTTCAAAACTTTTGTCCCACTCCTCCTATCAACTAGACCCCAGGGCTCAAAAACTATTTACTTCTGGGATAAATACAGGTGTAATGTTTTCCCCTGATTTCTTGGTTATTCAAAAGCTTCATCCAATGTAGAGGCCAATTATTGCAGATTGCCACTGGGGCATTAGTTAAGCTTTTTGATTGATTTTTTTCCATTATATTTATTTTATATTTTTCCTAAGTCTGTCAAAGAGATGTGGTAACTCAGTGACTTAAAAGATGTTGGAGAAGCTCTATACACTGGTGTATCGAATTCTACCACCATCTGATGGGAGGGAGCTCTGTGAAACAATTTTAACATCTCTTTTTTACTAAATGCTTCATGTTCTGGAGAAAAACACTAGAATGTTTATTTATAATAATGATAAAGCCAGAGCTTTATGTTGGAAAAAAAGATCACGAGAGACCAAGCAATTTTGGGTGGATGGGAGAGGCTGTAATGCTTGATCTGATTAAATTAGTAATGAGATTTTCTACTGTTCACTTTGGAATCTGCCCATGCTTGCCAAATGTCAGTTGTTCTGAATTCCCCAAATCATAAACCATTGCAATATATCTAAATGCTTTAATCTTCCAGTATTTCTAAGTCAGCAAATTACAGTAATTCAAACTATAAAATTATTGATTAGAGAAATGTATTGGGTATGATCAAGTAACCTTAGGAAGAAACCATAAAAAGAAGAGAAAACTATGATTAAAATAACCAACATTATTCAAGATTATAGATAGACTTAACCTACAACACAACCAACAGAGGCTCTAGCAAGGCTAATATAAATCCCCAATAATAAGATATATGTTTAAATCAACCTGTCCATGGTTGCTATTGTTACCCGCACATAGCTACTGATGAAACTCTGGAGTGGTCACTGTTAGAATAAAGTTATATATTAAATATTTTGAATATTTTGAATTTAAAGTTCCTTCCATTTACCAATAACAGTTTTGTAGGCTAATCACTAGACATCTATATCCTTTATCCCAGTAGAATTATTTTATGAAAACAAAGTATGCTTTCTTTTACGGATTTGGTGCTCTATAATACTATTTCTTTTTTTAAAAAAAACCTTCTGTCCAATTAGTAGCTGAGATTGAGGTTCTCTCAAATAGTAGCTTTTAATACACCGTAGGTGTGAATGCACCTGAAATATCCACTTTTGCACAAGCTGTTCTTAGTCAAGTCTCTTTTCTTGACATCCAGATGGCCAGTTCAGTAGTACTCAAGCAGCTATCTGGAAATTTATAATTAACAAACTACAAAAAGTAGCATTAATACAAATAATCCCAAGTAAAGCAAAGCATCCTTCCTACAATGTAAATAGCCATTCTTTGATTCATAGCCCACTACCTGTTGGACCCTAAAGCTGTATTTTGTGGAACACCTGAGCTCTGACTGGCAAGATGATCAGAAAGATTAACTGGCCTGTGAGAGCCTGATAAGCATTTCTCCATTGCTAATGTGGCTGGAAACCAGCAATCTTGAGCAGCATCAGTGGGGAGAAAAAGAAGCTTTGTTGGTTTCTTTCCTTTTTTTAAATAAGGTTAATGTTGCTATTTCTCCACTATCATGAGCAATGTGATCTATAGCAGAATTATTGAGGAGATGGACTTGAGGATGCTTCCTTCCCTCTAATGTTGCTTGCGTATGTGTGACACAGCACCATCACATGTTCTTAGTCCCCAACCATTTGACCCAGCAACCAAACATTGGTACAAAAATGCTGTAGTACCTACCCCTTCTGTAATATATAAAACGGTCATAGCAAAATGGGAACTAATCTTTTCCCACATAGAGTATCTGCTTCATTGAATTTTGTGTAAGGAGAAGATTCAACAACATTTGGAGTAGAAAATGGTCAAAATCGTCACTACTCCATATATCCTTAACTCAGTGATGAGCTAGGTGGGTATGGCCATATGACTGGGTAGTGTGGCTTCTTTCTTTCTTTCTTTCTTTCTTTCTTTCTTTCTTTCTTTCTTTCTTTCTTTCTTTCTTTCTTTCTTTCTTTCTTTCTTTCTTTCTTTCTGGGGATTTGTTCAGGTCAGCTACCACTGCCTAGCTAGGCAAGGACTCCCTGCCTGCTGTTTGTGCTTAGCTTAATGGCAACAACAAGAGTTGCTGGGCATTGCCACAACAGGGACTGAATGACAACTCCTTTCAGTTCTGCTCAGTTTGGATCAGGGTGGTGCCTTTTGATCCCTGATACTGTGGTTAAGCTGAGGCGATGAGCTTGTACAGGATTCCTCTAGAGCACAGAATTTTTTGGTGACTAAATTTAGTATTATAATTCTTAACTTTAACTCTCAACTTTGTATGTGCTCAACTTTTAACCAAGTGCATGGGCTTCATGAATAGCGTGTCCATGTATATGCACATCTTAGAGAGAACTCAGATTCCCACTCCTTTCTGCACAGAGAATACCAATGCTATCATAGTGTGGGATTTTAAAGATTTAAAGATTCAGAAAAGAAAGGGAGGAGGAAGAAAGAAATTTCCCTCTCTCCTCTCTTTTCTCAATATTTTACTTTCATTTTACTCCCAAAGACCCAGAAAAAATTTAAGTTGGAGTATAACCAGTTTTTTTTTTTCAAATAATAATGAAAATGTTTAAGACAGAATATTTATATATGGAAACCCGTTATCTCCCCGGAAGTATGTGTAAAGTAAAAAATAGGGAGTCATTTTTATCAGATAATCACCATGCCTATATTGAGTGAAGGAGTAGGTAGATACATTTCAGTCTCCAAGAGGCTCAGCCATTTTCAAAAGAGCAGGAAGAAGGATTCCATGTTTTCCTGACTTGCATAAATTTGCAGAGGTTTGTAACCTTATCTTCATCCTGTTACCAATTATATCACAGGTTTGGAAATGCACTGGAGTGGGCAATAGTTCTTTTATGCCTTAAGTGAATAGATTATAAATAAAAAAATAATCACCTCACTTGCACAGAAGGAATTCTTAGTATTTTGAACTTCAAATGTCTTATGAGTCTGTTGTTCATATCCCCAAGAGAATATTTTTTATTTTATTTATTTATTTTTATTTGTCAATTGCTTACAAGATAATAGGTATAAGTAAAAACATAGTTATGAATACATGGATACAAATAAGAAAAATAATAATTAAAATATATATAAAAGAAACAATAGGACAGAGATGGTAGGCACGTTGGTGCACTTATGCACACTTCCTACAGACCTCTTAGGAAAGGGGTGAGGTCAATAGTAGACAGTCTAAGGTTAAAGTTTTTGGGGTTTGGGGAAAAAAACCACAGTCAGGTAGAGTATTCCGGACATTGACCACATTGCTACTGAAGTCATATTTCCTGCAATCAAGTTTGGTGTGATTAACCTTGAGTTTATATCTATTGTTTGCTCTTGTATTGTTATGGTTGAAGCTGAAGTATTCATTGAGAGGTAGGACATTGCAATGTATGATTTTATATACTATACTTAGATCAGACCGAAGGTGGCATAGTTCTAGGTTTTCTAGGTTTTCTAGGTCTAGAATTTTGAGTCTGGTGGCATAAGGTATTCTGCAACAAGCAGAGGAGTGGAGAACTCTTCTTGTGAAATATTTCTGGACTTTCTCAACTGTGTTAATATCAGATATGTAATGTGGGTTCCAGACTGATGAGCTGTATTCGACTATTGGTCTAGCAAATGTTTTGTATGCTCTAGTTAGTAGTGTAATATTACCAGAGAAAAAGCTACGTAGGATTAGGTTAACAACTCTTAACACCTTTTTGACTATGTAGTTACAGTGGGCTCTAGCACTTAGGTCATTAGAGATGAGTACTCCAAAATCCTTGACAGAGTTTGGATCATCAACAAGGTCTTGACTATTCAGCCTGTACTTTATTTTCTGATTTTCTTTGCCAATATGTAGCATTTATTTGAGCATTTATTTGTTGAGATTTGAAGTAGCCATTTGTTTGACCATTCTGATACATAGTCAAGGTCTTGTCTGTGTTGTTGAATAGCTTTACATCTTGTCTGTGATGTTGAATAGCTTTACATCATCAGTAAAGAGAACGCAGTTGCTCTTGAATACACACCTAAAAAGTAATAGGAAATCAAAAAAATGTTGTTTTTTAAACGGTATAAGAACTACATTTTATTTTACTACATTTATATATATTGGGAAAATTATAAGTGAATTCTTACTATCCTGTAACAAAATTTACAGGATAAATTGATATTGTGTGACAAAATTTCATAGCCAACCATGTTTAATATATTAGACATCATGACTGAGGCTATTGAAAATATATTTTAAAAATGTAGGGGAAAATATAATATTTCTAAATAGGAGAAGTGGAAAAAATTCAGCTTGGACAAAATCTATAGTCCCAAACTTTTATTTGCTCAGTTAATGGTCTCAGACCAATATGGCTGATTCAGCTAAATGGATCAGTTGTAAACAAAAGTGACTTTTGGAATGGCAGTAGCATTGATTCTACTCATAAGCTACTTAATCATGTATAGATATCACTAAAATCAATGACCCTTACTTACAAGAGCTTTGGATTCCAGCCATTAGCAACAAGGACTTTGAAGGGCTCTCGAGAGTGTAGAACATTGGACTAAAAAGAGTCTGATAAGTTGTGTTTCATGATAGTCATTATTCAAGCATAGATATCTGAATGATATATGTTCAAGTACAAAAGACAGAGATCAAACTTTTCCTATCTGCTAATTTTAGCTGCAAAATTTCCCAAACGAGGGAATCATACCACCATTACCCCATATCACTGAGGTGGGCTGAAAGTAATTACTTCCACAACTTCTGCAATAGCAATGTATAATCAGAAAGTTTTATTAATTTCACTGTATTGATAAAAGTGGACATCACTGGAGATGCTTGGCTACTCAATGAGCATTTCTGATGTACCGGAGTCATACATATATCATGCTGCCTTTTGGTTCATGAAGATGGTCCTAGAAGGCTTCTCATCTTGGCATACACAATCTTTTATTCATTGGGAGGGGAAGGTTACACATAGATTGCACTCAGATATAAGCATGTGGCATGTCAACAATTAAAATATAAAAGGAAATTAATTTAAATGGTATCTAAAATTCTCATTGTATTTATCTGCTGGTCTATTTGTACCCTCAAATTAGCCCAATACTGCAACAATTTTTGAATCAAGGTACCTAAAATCTTCTACCTTAAATAATCATAAATAATCCAGAACTTGTTAATCTTGTGGAATTGAAATTTCCATGATATTTAGACCAGTTTTATTTGCAAAATTGTGGCCACTGCAGTCTCCCTACAATCATATGATCATGATTTCTGACACTTCCTGCCAGCTTTCCACAAGCAAAGGCAATGGGGAAGCCAGCAGGAAGTTGGAAGTCACTGCCCCTCCTGCTGCTGTTTTGCGTACCCACATTAATTTTTATTATTTACTTCGGTATTGACTTATATTTGAAATTTGTTTGTCCCTGCAATTATTCTTCTATTTATTATATATACTCTTCTTAGATGATCATGGCATCACCCAGCATTGGGCTAAAAAAATATGGTCACCCTAACATTTAATGTTCATTTTTATCACATCAGACTACACAATATTTTTTTTAATCAAAGGATGACCCAATGGGTTGCAGGGTGGTCTAGTAAATATGTGGGCAATAACTCCCTCATATTCTCCTATTAAATGTTATACAAGTATTTCTAGTTTAGCAAACACAGTTGGGACTGGTCATTAAATGAAGCAGTCATTAAGTGAAACTGCAACCATGCTTATAATCTAATTTAAGATGATTCATTTGCTCTGCAGACCTGCAAAAGTTGTAATTGTGAGGAATGGTTATAAATTTACTTTTTCATCACTATCATAACTGTGAATGGTAGCTAAAAAGGGCAATTGCTGAATGAGAGATAACTGTACTCTTATATGGGTACTGGAACAATATGTCTAAATTGTTAATGGATCTCAGGTTGGACACCCCTGTTCTATTTCATTATTTAATCAATATTCTATTATTAGTCCCTTCTGCCTGCCTTTTTGGTGGTCTAGAGTTTAGAACTACTCTGAGATTACTTGAGGAGAAACAGAAATATTTTTCATTTCCCTGTTTTCCAGGTATCGTTTGGTTGCAGCTCCTGTATTTTTAGTTGAATGTCTATTATAAAATAAATTTGCAGTTTTTCAAGGGAATGGCCAAAGCTTTAATTAAACTAATTTTGCCAGTTTACAAACCAAGCCAAGATATTTTATGGCTGTGGCAGCAGATATGGAGACTTTTGCTGGGTAGAAGAGCAGCATCTGCATGAAAAAAAAGCAAAACAAAAGCCAATTGTTTGTTTGGCCTAAATCACTGCTCAATATTAGGAAAAATGGTCCTGCTAGAACTTCTGGCAGCTCTAATCTTTACTGCTTTAAACTTTACTGGGTTTTCTGCTTCTTTGGGAAAGCTTTTGGGGAAAGTGGAAGGAGCTAGTAGCCACAGCAACTACAGCAGCCTTAGTTCCTGCACATTATTGTCTGTTTTCTTGTTCTGAGAAGTGATCTTCCACGTAAATGTTACTTTCTCACCACAATAAGATATTTAGTTTTGCCTAGGAAGCATTGGCGTTGATGCTCCTACTTTAAGGATCAAGATCTGCAAAAGATCATTGTTATTAGATTTTTATCCTACCTTTCCAGTGTGTGTGTATATGTTTCTGAGTTTTTGTGGGTAATCAACTCAAACTGTTAGGCTGCTCTCTTGCCATTGTTTCAAATGAGTATCCAATTAACAATGTGATTGGCAAATATATATTTTCCTTATCTAATCAAGGTGGAATGCACCTCTCCAGGCCAAAATGTTTACATAGTTTTGCTTTGTTTTCTTGTTTGATCACTATTCTCTATCTCTGCCTTAATACATCTGTAGATTAGTGGTACATTGTGCAATAACATTGTGCATGTAACCTCAAATGTTCCTGTTCAGACCCCAAACAGTGTTTTCTTTCCTTTTCCTTTCCAGAAAAAATATTCCATCTTCCCTGTCTTCATACACGCACTGCAGCTGAACAGCTAAGAGTAATTGCCTTTCTTTCATAATAGTTTGCTTCCATTGTATCCCTGAATTCGGCTATTGATTCACTATCATCTATTTTTCCTTTATATCTATCCTGGATAAAAAGATGAAGAAAGCAATGAAGATGAAGCTATGTTAAATATAGTTCCCTTCATCTATGCAATAAAGAATTGAATGTCAATGTTATTTTTTGGCAAGAGTTTTTAGTGGTTTATCACTGCCATATTATTTATATTATATTTATATTATATTATTTCATTTTATTATTTTATTTTTCACATTTCTGACCTACCATTTTCCCTCAAAGAAGGATTTTTTTTGGAAATTTTATTATGCCCTGGTGTATCCTGGAGATCTCCATATAAGTACTAGCCAGATTCAACCCAATTTAGTTTTCAAGATGCCAACATTCAAAGTGGTGTTCATCTCTTATATGGGTAGAAAGATTAGGCAGAAAAAAATAATTTCCATTATTATATTTTCAGGAAATCTAAGATGATCCTCCATTTAAAAAAATAAATAGAATAGAATAACATAGTTGGCAGGGACCTTGGAGGTCTTCTAATCCAACCCCCTGCCTAGGCAGGAAACCTTACACCACTTCAGACAAATGGTTATCCAACATCTTTTTAAAAACTTCCAGTGTGGGAACATTCACCACTTCTGAAGGCAAGTTGTTCCACTGATTAATTGTTCTAACTGTCAGGAAATTTCTCCTTAGTTCTAAGTTGTTCCTCTCCTTGATTAGTTTCCACCTATTGTTTCTTGGGCTCCCTCTTCTTTGTAGCAGCCCCTGAGATATTGGAACACTACTATCATGTCTCCCCTACTCCACTAAATTAATGGTGAGGGGGCATTTCCTTTCAAATGACCATCTCTCTCTTTTATAGGGTTAAAGAAGAGATTGGACTGCCATTTGTCAGAAATGGTGTAAGGTCTCCCGCTTGGGCGGGGGTTGGACTAGATGATCTACAAGATCCCTTCCAACTCTGATTATCTGAAATCTGTAAACTGTCCATGGCAAGGACTTCCAAGGGCATAGCTAGATTATGATGGTAGTTACTGAAGCAAGTGACTCTTGTAGGAGATGCCTAGGCTGAGCCTGAGGGAGGGGCCATAAGTCACAAGACCCTTAAAGTGCCTGCAAGAGATCTCAGTCTAGCACGCCTTGAATGCCTCTCTTATCGCCCGCTCATTTCCCTTAATGGCCAGTTGGTCAGATTCTTGTAGAGAGTTTAAGGTTGCAATAAATCTTAATACTCATTTGAACTGCCTAAATCTCTTGATTTGATGTTTGACAACTCTTAGGACAAGTATTGGCAAAAATGATATGCTCTTTGAATCAGTTGGTCACTGTGGTGACACAGTTTATATGAGGGAATTGCTAAACTAAATAGGGGAACTTTGGACATTTTTTAGAGTAGTTGTTCTGCTCAACCTAATGCAAAGGCTATCTTGTAGACAAACTGTTTATTTGTAAGAATTCAATTATTTCTTTTATTTTCCCAAAAAATTTAATTGGAAATAGAGAAACTGTGGTATTTCTTTTTATTGCCCATTACTAAGGATATCTTATTACTGTGGCAGAAGCATCAATTTATTTGATTATTTTGGGTTTTTTTTGCTTTCTTCTTGTTCTAGAAGAGTGATATCTGCATAGAAAAACTTTTCTCTTGCAAAGATGTTTATGCTCCTGATTCAGTACAATTTCACTATCTATTTTTTTGGAATTATTTTATTTTCAAAAAGAGCAGAGCTGCTAGTCCTCAAAACCTACCAAGTGGCTCTGACAGACTGAATACTCCCCTAATCCATACATCTTCAATTACTATAGCACCTGAATAAAAATGTCTTGGTAAAAAAAGAAATAATTTCTATTAGCATAGGTGTATTTGGTGTGTTGCAAATGTTTTTTGCATGTCATAGAGTACATGTCAAGCTGTAAAAGAGCAAATTCTTGCAAAGGTTAAGCTGAAACATCTCCAACTTTTAACAAAATGTTTCCAGTATAGTCTGTGTAGAAAAAACAGCATTATCTCTGAATTGTCGGTTAATGAGCTTAATTTATACAGTTGCAGACTTGATGTTTCAGCAGAACTGTGGGAAATTTCCTAGAGAATTCTAGGTTGAGGAAGGTTGGTTTTCAATATTGAAGTCCACACACATCTTAAAGTTGCCAGGTTTGAAAAACGTTGTCCTCAGTGGTCCCTATTAACAAATAACAATACCACACTTCCGGTTTGCAAGGTTTCGGAGGCGGCAGGGATTCGCGATACTGCGCGATCCCTGCTGCGTTCGCCGCCAAGGTTCCCTTGGATCCACAGGGGCTTGGGGGTGTCACAGACCCTCTCCCCAGCCAGCAGAACCCCCTTTTCCCAAGGCGGAGGAGCGGCAGTCAGCAATGGCCGCCACGAAGAAATCTGCAGCCAGACAAGCAGGTGCAGGAGGGAGAAAGTTGGAAGAAATATGAAAAAATAATTGGAGCAAAACTAAATGTTACTAAACATCAATAAGACTTTTAAAAGATATATTTTAAAGGGAACTTTGTGACTAAACTTTAACCCCAGAAAGAGAAAGTGAAGAAGGAGAAGGTATCTAAAAGAAACAGCTTGTTTGGATTGTTCGGTGATTTTGGAACTTCTGAGAACTATTTCTGATTAAAAGCACTTGGGTGGTTGTTTGGAAAAACTTTTTCTCTATACAATGGCATCACTTGTGGATGGATTGAAACTTGTATATCAAAAATATGAAAAAGAAAAGCAAGAAGGGAAGGACGTTTTTGGCACTCTTTTTCAATTTTTAGAAATGGCAGTTTGCACTTATGTAAAGCTGAATGAGCAGCAGGATGACTGGGACAAAGAAGAAGCCATTTTTGATGAACAAGTGACTTTGGTCGGGGAAGGAAAGGAGGAAGAGAAAAAGGAAAAGAAGACCTTAAGATTTGGAAAAATAACCAAAAAAGGGAAGAATAAGCTGAAAAGGAGATATTATGTTAGAAAACAACAGAAAGGAGGAAAGCAGAATAAAAGGGAGGTGGAGAGACAAAGGGTTAAAGAGGAAAAGCAGAAGAATAAGCAAGGGAGAAAGGAAGGGATGAGAAATCTTAATAGTGGGGAGCAAGATGCAAAGAAACAAAAGCTTTTTAGAGATAATGGGTAAATTTTATTGAAAAAGGGATTCTAGAAAGGTACATAAGATTGTATTTTTACATTTGTACTTAGAAATAACTTTAGAAAATTGGAAATAATATGCAATTTTAAATGTGATAAAATATTTAGCATAATTTAGTGAAATTTTTGTTAAGAAAAGGGGAGCACTTCAATGAAACAATGATTTAAGATATGTGATGTTGGGGGGGGATAACTTTGGAAAGCATAAGTGTTCTCATAAAGGCATGATATTTAATTGAAATGGGTAAAATGCTTAAGATATAAATGATTGTTAATATTAATTATTAGATTATGTTATCCTAGTGAAATTTTTCTGAAATGTGAGATTTGAAGTAGGAGAGTAGGAACATTTTAATGAAATAATGATTTACAATACGTGATGTGGGGGGGGGGATAATTATGGAAAATAGGTGCTTCCATAAAAGTATGTGATTTAATTGAAAAGTAATGTGCTAAATGTTTAAGATATAGATGAATATTAATATTAATGAATAGATTTATATTGGTATTGGTATTGATAATGCTGTATAATTTTAGAATGTACCAGACAGAATCCCAATGTAAGCTATGTATTCTATATTAAGTATTATAAATATAGGGGGAAGAGATAAAGGCGTCATACTCCAATTAGTGTACAGGAGAAGTTTTTTTTAAAAGAAGAAAGATAAATGGATAGCTGGAAATAGAACAGACAAAGAATAATAAATATTATGATTCGAATCGAGATGAGATAAATAAAATAAAATCAAGAAAATTTAAAAGAGAGGAGAAGCTGCATAGAAAATTGAAAATGTTAATAAGATATGAAATGGTATGCAAAATGAATATGAATTTAATTTGTGTCTGTACCAAGAGTTTTAACCCGGGACTAAGCAACTTTCAGAAAAGAGGTTTTTTATGTTTTTATGTTTTTTTTCTTTTATGTTTTTTTTTTTTTTTGAAAAAGATTTTGTTTGTTTGTGGAAAATTTTATGTTTTTATGTTTTGTGTTTCTGTGTGTTGGTGTGTTGTATGTCTTTAAAAACTAATAAAGTTTGTTTAAAAAAAAACAAATAACAATACCATATTCTTGGAATTAAACATGATTCTTGGTGGTTTATATGAACATATCTTTGAAATTGCCATTGATATTTTTAAAGATTTTTTTAAAAGTTCCTGGTCTAGTCTACATTCTTGGATTTTTCATATAGTCCCAATCCAAGTCCCACCTAAGGCTGGTTTTCCTTAGCATGTCAGATCGGCCAAAATGTTGTCCTTTGTCATTCAACATGCAATGGAGACAAATTAAATGCTAGCCCCAAAGTGATAACATTGTGATGACTTGTCTCTTCTACTTAGTCCCGTGTTATGTCATTCTTGGTTTACTACTATGTAGGCATATCTTTCATAGTCCAGAAAATTCAGATTGCATGATGTGTCAATAGATTTCTGAGCAATTCTTACCAGTAATAGCCACCATCACCAAAATGAATCCATGAAAAAAATATAAATGAATTGGCCTTAATCAGCTAAAGGCATATGTCATACAATATCAGAAGTGAGGAAAACTGTTTTCAAAAATATGCCTAGGCACTTCTTTCCAAGTCATCAAACTAGGAGCTTAACCACGGACCCAAATGAAATCCAATTTTCTTCATTTCCCCTTAGATTAATGCAAGAGCAATCACTCATCCTTTTGCAATTTCATTTTAGCTACTTTGAAAGTTTGTCCTACTTAGCCTATTGACAGAAAATACTCAATAGATAAATACAAATGATACATATAAACCATAAGAGGTTCACACACAGATCTGTAATATTTAAGTTTACCGATGTAAGCCAGGGGTCTGCAATTTGCAGCTCTAGAGCCATATGCGGCTCTTTCGGCCCTCTGCTGTGGCTCTCTGTCGGCTGATCCCACCACTGGCTGGCTCAATCCCTCCCCGTCACTCCTTGCCTGGCCTGAGAATGTAAGGATGATGGTGAAGGATGGAGACTAGCTCCATATTCCAGAGCAGGAAGTGACTGAGTGGGAGGGAGTGATGTCGAGTTGGCCATGCCCACTTAGTCACACCAGTTGTTAAATTATTGGCTCTTGGTGTTTTCTTTTCTGTGAGAAACAGGTCCAAATGGCTTATTGAGTGTTTAAGTTTGCAGACCCCTGATGTAACCATGAGTGTCAAACTCGTGGCATCATGGCAGCGTCACATGTATTGTGACTTTTTTCCCCTTTGCTAAATCAGGTGTGGCCAGCATGCATCCAGCCACAGGCTGAGAGTTTGACAGCCCTGAGGTTAACCAATCTTGCAAGGCCTAAGTGTACTAGAATCTGTCTGAAAACTTAGACAGTAAAACCATATTTCCCTAAATTAACTGCTTGGTGTATCTATTTAGGATGCCTATAGATGAAAATATTTAAATGGCAACTACCTGATCATTTCCCCAGAAGCAAAGTTTGCTTCTTTATTTGGCTCATGATGATGGATTATATTCAACAGTCATTGATGTAACCCATTACAGAAAGAATACTAATTTTATTTCATTTTAACTACCCTTCAGCAATCCATCTTCTAATTCAAATTTCAACTTGTTTTATTAGCATATTCATTTTGTTACATTCAGTATTAACTCTTTGCTTTCTTTTTTAAGCCTACATTGTGTTATATTTATTTTATTTCTTTACCACTTTGCGCTTCATTATAGATCTGCAGTTTTAAATTATGGTCACATAAAATTTTGATGTGTGAAATATAAAAAGTAGTCTAGCATTTATGTAGTTTAAAAATGGTATATTTTACTCCAGCCTGCAATTGATCACACAAGGCATGATGGGGTTTCAGATAAAGGTATACATAAAGTCCTTAAAACTATAGCATGATTTGGTGTTAAAACAAATATAAAGAGAATGCACATGCTTTGATATAAAATGTGATGTGTTTACAATTTATTTATCTCTATAAGCATATGCGAGGATCAGTTTGGTTCCTTGGTATAAGCTGGCTAGAAACCAGGAGACTGTGAATTCTAGTCCTGCCTTAGGCACAAAGACAGCTTGGGCCAATTCCTCTCTCTCAGCCCTGGGAAGGAGGCAATGGCAAGCCACTTTTATTTTTTATTTATTTTATTTGGTTTGTCAATTGCTTACAAGATAATAAATATAAGTAAAAATATAGTTATGAATACATGGATACATATAAGAAAAATAAAAAAACAATAGGACAGGGACGGTAGGCACGTTGGTGCGCTTATGCACGCCCCCTACAGGCCTCTTAGGAAAGGGGTGAGGTCAATAGTAGACAGTTTAAGGTTAAAGTTTTTGGGGTTTGGGGAAGAAACCACAGAGTCAGGTAAAGTATTCCAGACATTGACCACTCTGTTACTGAAGTCGTATTTCCTGCAATCAAGTTTGGTGCGATTAACCTTGAGTTTGTATCTATTGTTTGCTCTAGTGTTGTTATGGTTGAAGCTGAAGTATTCATTGAGAGGTAGGACATTGCAATGTATGATTTTATATACTATACTTAGATCAGACCGAAGGCAGCGTAATTCAAGTCTGGTAGCATAAGGTATTCTGCAAAGAGTACAGGAGTGGAGAACTCTTCTTGCAAAATATTTCTGGACTTTCTCAACTGTGTTAAAATCAGATACGTTATGTGGGTTCCAGACTGATGAGCTGTATTCGACTATTGGTCCAGCAAATGTTTTGTATGCTCTAGTTAGTAGTGTAATATTACCAGAGAAAAAACTACGTAAGATTAAGTTAACAACTCTTAACCACTTTTTGGCTATGTAGTTACAGTAGGCTCGAGCACTTAGATCATTGGAGATGAGTACTCCAAGATCCTTGACAGATTTTGTATCATCAACAAGGTCTTGTCTAATCAGCTTGTATTTTATTTTCTGATTTTTTTTGCCAATATGTAAGACAGAGCATTTATTTGTTGAGATTTGAAGTTGCCATTTGTTTAACCATTCTGATACATAGTCAAGGTCTTTTTGAAGGGTAGCAGTATTGTCTGTGGTGTTGAATAGATTTATATTGTCAGCAAAGAGAACACTGTTGCTCTTAAGAGGTCATTTATGGAGAATATAAAGACAGTTGGTCCTAGCATACGCCTTGGGGGGCACCACTGTTAACAGGTACAGAATTTGATAGGATGCTCCCAATTTTAACCATTTGTTGTCTGTTTGGCAGGAATGCTTCTATCCAGTTATGCAGGTGTCCAGAGATATCATAAGATTTTAGTTTTAGGAATAGTTTGTCATGTATCACTGAATCAAAGGCTTTACAGAAGTCTATATTGATTGCATCTATTGCTTTGCCCTGATCGAGTTGTGTAGTCCATATGTTTTTGCAGTGTAAGAGTTGCAGATTACAGGATAGTTTTTTTCTGAAACCAAATTGTTTATTAGAGTGTAGGTTGTTTGTCTCTAAGTGGAGGATAATGGATTGGTTAATAATTGATTCCATGACTTTACAGGTGATGCAGCATAAAGAGATTGGTCTGTAATTTCAACTAGGCTGGGGTCTCCCTTTTTGAAGATGGGGATGACTGTGGTTTGTGACCATAGTTTTGGCAAGGAGCTGGTCCTGAAAGATTTTTCAAAGATTATGCTTAGAGATTCGGCTATGCCAGTGGATAGCTTTTTAAAGAAGTAGGCACATATTCGGTCGGGTCCAATAGATAGAGATGGTTTTAGATTGCGTAGTGCTTTTTTAACATTGTCTTCTGTAAAATCAATATGTATTAGATCATTGTAGTTGTCTGTGGTTCAACCAAGAAATACTGGGCATGATCCATTGCTGTTTACAAATACTGAGCAAAAGAATGTGTTAAAGAGGTTGGCTTTAATGGTGTCATCATTGCAGTCTTTACCATTAGGTCCTTTCATTTAAAAAAAAAACTTTGCCAAGAAACTTCAGGGATTTGTTCACATTGTCGCCAAAAGTCAACAATGAATCAAAGATCAAAAGAAAAAAAAAGTACTCTCACAAAATGCTTACATTGTGAATACAAAAAAAAGTTCCTTGTATTATTGAATTAATGCTTAATATACAAACTAAAATCTAGAATTTTCAGAGAACTAATTTAGAAATAGGATATTTTTTAACATAATTATCAGGAATTTCAATGCAGGAATAAATAGAGCCAAAATTTTCCAGTATTGTGAATATTGTCTTTATATTTATCAGTTTATTTATATTTATATCAATTTATTTATATTTATCAGTTTATCAGCCTATCCAAAATATTTTACATCAAGCAATGTCTCTAAAATGGGTAGTTTCATTCATGTTATACTTCATAATCATGTAGACTAATGAAAGGATTTGTGCCTTTTTTTTAAAAAAAAAGAACCATTTTTACTTTCACATATTTTCTTACCAATGTTGTTAATATTGTTGGTTATCTGCATGCAAATAGTTCATCTCTCTCTTATCTATTTGCTGTTTCCTGTTATTGTTCCTGAGCATGTCTCTGTGTGTTTTCTGTTGAAGTTCATAGTGCTTTTGGGGGGTTTACACAGTGCACAGCTAATGGTAAGAACCTGTTTCATTTCTGGATCCAAGTGGATCAAGACAGGATTGTAACTAGCTCCCCAGAAATATCTGAGAAAGTTGGATCTTTCTTAATGTTTGGCTTCATGCTGAGTTATTATCTGGTGTGGCATTGCATGGAGTAAGAATGCAGCCAACTGTAACTTATTCTCAGCCTTCTCAGATAAACCAGACAGGAAACACAACTAGAGGGTCTAATTCTACTTTACTGTAAGGCTACATTAACAGAAACTTGCAACTTAGAAAGTACAAGCTTCCAAGCATCACTTTTAACTGCTTGATCCATTAAGGCAGGTTCTTCCCAACATTTCTTTATCTGACCTTTAAGCCACTGGGAGCTCCTGCCTCTCTTGTTTGATCGTTTCCTAGACAGTGCCTCTTCCCCTCATTCCCAAAGGTTGTCCATTGCCATTCCTTTGCACTTATATAGTAAACCAAGATTAAATTGCACTCATTAAAGTCAGATGCATAAAGCAAGTCTGCATGAGATCTTCGATACCAGCATTGATAGACTGGCATTAGTGTTGGTTCGGTGTGAATAAAATGACTGGTCTATTTACTTCTACATAAATTATCCTCCCATTTAGTATACAGTTCTATATCTTGTGGAAGTTTGGGTAACAATAGATCCATCATACGGGTAAAATTGTCACCCGGTTCCCATTTTTCTCAGGGTCATCCTCAATTTCAAGATGGGAAAATGCAAAAAAAAAAAAAAAAGCCATTTAAAGCCTCTGGAAAGAGTTCCAATTCACTAACTCATGGCTGAAGTTAAAAAGTATTCAAATTACCACTATTCATTGACTGTGAAAGAATAGCCCCAATACTATCAAGTATTTTTAGCTGCCAAAATTAAAATCCAGTGATGCATTTCAGAAAAAGGACAGTCTTTCATTCTCCTGTCATATTATTTTTTGAAGAGCTGCCGGAGGGTTGGGGATTTTTAAAAGAAGCCATGATTTTTAAAATAGTTGCATGTTTAAGGCCATCAGGTTCATTGTATTTTGCTTAAGCTTTGCTTAGTTAAATTTACCTCCTGAAATCAACCTATTTTAAGTTACTGAAATCTGTTAGCCATCTCCATGGTTGTGACCACAATCCTACACTCAGTCGGACTGGGCAATGCTACTTAATTACAGTACACACAGAACTGTAAATGATGCCTATCATTCATTTCTGACTGTTTTGTAATCATGTTTTGCCAGCTGACTGATTCATTGCTGACATTTCATGTTAGAAATTGATCACTTCCAAAATTTTGCTATTGCTTTTATTTATTTTAAATGTCAGTTGTGGTATGTGACATTTTCTTCATTCATGTATATGTATATGTCTACGTGTGTGTGTGTATGTTGAGCCATAGGAGATGTGTGTATGTTGAGCCATATGTCTACGTGTGTGTGTGTATGTTGAGCCATAGGAGACAATATACCTGTAAAGCAGGGGTGTCAAGCTCATGTCATCACGGCGTTGTCACGTGACATATTGTGACTCTTCCCCCTTCACTAAACTGGGTGTGGACACAGCGGATGCATCTGACCTGCGGGCCATGAGTTTGACACCCCTGCTTTAAAACAATGATAGGGAACCTATGCCTTTCCATATATTGAATTACTACGCCTGGTATAGCTGTGATTGGCTGAGGCTGCTTGGAATTGAAATTCAGCCACATCTGGAGGGTTACAGATTTCCCAAAGCTGTCATAAAATGTATCATTTATTAACTTCAATTAATCTAATGGAACCACTCTAAGAATTAGTGTGAGAGTGGCATAAATAATGGCTTGTTTAATTATTGTGCAATTAGTGTCTGATCATCTGCAATGCACAGTTGCAGGGATAGCCAACCTTTAAGCATAAAATGTTCTCCCTTCTGCGCTATTAATAATTTTGGAAGAATGAGCACATGGTGCCCTTCAGAGCATTTGAACTCCAACCCTTATTAACCCCAGTAAGTTTGACAATTGGCAAGTGCCTGTAAAAATCGTACTCACAAATATCTGGAGGACAATTGTTAATGCCTGGCTTTGCACTATGCAACCTTGTCTTCCATATAATTGGAGGCAACAAACCAATGTCTTGCAGTATATCTAGAATGTAAGTTCAGAGTAAAGCACACTTGAAACATACATCCACATGTTGCATTTTGAACACACAGAAATGCATAAAATTTCATGGAATTGGTCTCCCCACCATCCACCCCTAGTTTAAAGAATTGGCTGCCTAACACAATGAATGAGAGGTTAACATTATGGTATGCTAAGTCTGGTTTTGAACTTTAAATTATTTGATCCCCAAAGAAGCCATGAGCAAAATAATGCAGTAAGAAATCTTAATATAAGAGATATATTTTAGTAAATAAATACTGTATATATTCATGAAAGGAGCTTAGTGAAAAATACTGAACAGTTAGAAACAAAATACACATTGTCAGTCATTACCCACATTGCAAACAAGATACTGTTATATTGATTTGACCTGCTATCTGTACAAATATTTTTCCTCCTAGATATGGTTACTTTAAATAACAGAAACAACTGACTGTTTTAGAAAAACCCTAGAAGGAAATAAGAAGATAATTAAAGAATTCTCCTGCTGTTTTGATTGTGCATGGCTGTCTTAACTTTATACTAAAAACAGCTGGCTGGGTTTGATAGGCTCAACAAGTAGCATCCATTCCTATTAAAGCCAAATCCAGAAGGAAGTATTCCTTCCATTTGCAAAGACAACTTATAAATTTGATACAATTGTTTTCAAAGGAACAACAGGAAATTGGAGCAGCTGGGGATCTGGTTCATAAACTTCCAATACTATTTCTATAAAAACATGCTGCTATACACTGTTTCTTTGACCAGACCATAGAGTAATTCTAAAAAGCCTTTGTTATCTTTAGAGAAACAGATTAAATTGGCCTTCACAAGTTGACACACATCAAATGAAACCTGCCAGACAGGGATGGTCACCTGCCAGGTGCTTGCATTTTGCTGTTTAAGGTAGCCAGCCCAAATAGAAGATTTACCCAATAGGTGGGCATCAAATAAGTTGGAAGGCAGCGTCAGTGTGTTGGACAGTAGCCTTCATCAAAGTGGTATTGAACAGAGGGGCTTTGAGACAATGTTGAAGAAGCTACCTAAGTTACAACATATATGAAGATGCTTCCTAAACAATGGAAAAACAGGCACCTCTGCTGCATTTCCCCCCCACCCTTGAACCTTGTCCCCAGGATGGCAGAGTTGGCAATAAAACTGCAGCCTGAACACAGGTTTGGGAGAAGAATTGAGGAAGTGTATGTTTTGGAGCTCAGCAGTTACCAGCAAGCTGTACAGTAGGCAAATGAAAGAAGACATTTCTCCCCACCTTTAGAATAAGTGGTTGGTCCAAAAGAGATGAAAAGAAGTATAGAGGCCCAGCAAGACAAGAAGCTATGTAAAAAATCAAAAACAAAAAGGTCCAGGAACTCTACATGAGACAGAAGAAGAAATCTCAGAGAGAGAGGGCTTAAGTAACAACACGCATAAGAAAGAAATGTTGATGCACACCAGTAGTAGTATGGAGCATAGAATACAGGTAATTGTAATAAAGTAATAGGAAATAGAATAATAGAGTAATAGAAATAAGAATAGAGTTTTCAAAATAAATAGGAGTAGTAATAGAGTAATGGAAAATAGTGTAAATCTTGTCATAATAGTAATTGAATAATAATAGCAGTACAACAATTGTCATAGAAATAATTGTTGTAATGAAAGTGTAGAGATAGAAATAGAACAGAATATAGGTAGCATTCACACATCACTTTTTATATGTTTGTTTGTTTTTTACAAAAGAAAACATTTCCCCAACCCTTATAAGCAAAACACATCTCAGATCAATCCAATTGGACATGTTTTTTTTTAAAAAACACACACCTGTGACATAAGCCAAATATTTCCAACGAGAATAGGCCATTGCTTATTTTAACAAAACAGGTAAGTGAGCAAAGAGGACTGGGAATTGGTATCTTTGCATATTTGGTCCTTTGTTTGGTCCTTTGGTCCATATTTGGTCCTCAGTAGCAGTAGTTGATGCAGTTCTTGTTCCTACTCCGAGTTCTTTTCACTGAAAGAGAAGACACCACTTTTTCTCTTCTTCTATGTGAATAATAGTGTTCCATACTAGCAGGCTTGAAGGCCTGCATTCCTATTGGCCCAGAAAAGCCGGGCCATGATTGGATAAAATAAGCAATCCTGATTGGTTCGTATTCGGGCTGCCGCGACTGGGTAAAACCAAGCGCGGCAAGCTCAAAAGCATGTCATTGGCTGCCTAGCCGCAGCCAGCTCTATAAAAAGGGCTGCTGTGGCTAAGGTTGTTGTCTCAGTATCTGACTTCCTAATAAAGAGCTGTTGTTACTACCTCGAGTCTCGTCTCTCCTTGGGACCCACTGCCCAGACTTAACACTGGCGACGAGGATGGGATACTGAGACAACAAGATCTGACCAGCACATGGCAGAGAGCGCAGGGATGACCAGCAAAATGGCTAGCAGTGCCGTGCCACCCACACCCTTCGATCCGGCCAGCGAGGACTGGGAGTCCTACATTGATCACTTCCAAATGTTTTTGGAATCAAACAACCTAAAAGACACCACCAGAAGCAAGAAGCGAGCGGTCTTTCTGATGCACTGCAGACCTGCCATTTTTAAAATGGCCAAAGCACTTGTGAAGCCTGCAGAAGTCAAGATAATGGATTGAGACACCCTGGCTCCCATCCTTAAGAACCACTATGCTCCAGCAGTACCGACTCTCATCCGTAGACATGACTTTTACCAAAGCGATCAACGCGAGGGCGAGAGCATTGGAGAGTTCATAGCTGTCCTGAGGGACATAGGAGGCTGATGCGGATTCACCAATCTAGATGAGGCTATGCAAGACTGAGTCGTCCTCGGCCTGAAAGACCCATCCCTACAAAGCAGGCTGATGGCAAAAGGGGACATCTCCCTCGCCGATTCCATAGCCGAAGACACTGCAGCTGAGGCCACCCGCAAGTCAGTGGCGTGAATGTGGCATTCGAACAGAACCAACCGCCAACCCACCAGCGAGATGGCAACCACATCAGAGAGACACACAGCATCCACCCACCATTGTGACATCGAATCCCCTTCCGACAGCGATAAAGAAGAAATTCACAGACTTCAGTCAGAATGCGAGCGATGAGACTGGTGCGGTCGTAAGTCGAGTTACCAATGTGCCGGCTGCAGAGGAAATCACCCGCGTTCCGAATATAAGTTCCTGGATGCTGTTTGACGTTTTTGCGAGAAATGAGGGCATATTGCCAAAGTATGCCGCAACAAAAGAAATTCAAGCCCCTGACGATAAGGAAACAGCCTAAGAAGAAGTGATGGCACCCCCACCATGAACCGGGACTGCCAAAATGACAGCAGATGGAACCGGGACAACCGATCCAGAAAATTCAGCGATGTGCCAAGATGAGAAGAAGCGCACCAAACAGTCATCATCGGCCACGCTTCATCAATTGACACTCAAAAAATACGTGTAGAGGTCACCAGCAAAAATCAACCTTGCACCATGGAGGTAGACTCCGGCTCCTCCCTCTCTATGGTCTCCTGGAGGACCATAAAATGACTGATTCCCAGCATCCACCACTAAGAGCTAAGCGACCAGAAACTAATATTAAGAGACTATCAAGGTAACCACATTCTGGTCGCAGGCATTGGACATTTTAAAGTGTCCTTCAAGAACCACACCACCATCCTACCGCTCACCATCGTTGACCGGGACCAACCCAGCCTACTTGGCTTGTAGTGGTTCGCACCATTGGGGATCAAGATGGCAGGCATCAACCACACAGAAGATGATGACTGGGAAGAAGCGCTCATCCGCGACTTCCAGGAAGTCTTCAGTGAAAATCTAGGCAAGTACAAGCGGTCCCCTATCTCCTTTAATCTTAGCCCTGACATCGCTCCCATCCGCCTCAAACTGCGCCGAGTGCTTTTTGCACTCAAGCCTAAGATAGACGAACAATTAGACAAACTAATAGCGCAAGGCATGCTTGAACCCATTGATCACGCCCATTGGGAGACCCCAATTGTCACCCCCATCAAACCAGATGGCTTCCTGAGAGTTTGTGGTGACTACAAGGCCATCCTCAACCACACATTGCAGCAGAGCACCTACCCAGTGCCGGTGGTCCAACATCTTCTACACTTACTAGGGGATGGCAAAATCTTTGCAAAGCTCGATCTGGCTCAAGCTTATCAACAGCTGCCAGTCGATGCTGAAACCGCAGAAGCCCAAACTAGAGTAACACATAGAGGAGCATTCAAGTGTAACTGGCTCCAGTTTGGGGTCAGTGTCGCTCTGGGGATTTTTCAAAGTCTGATGGAGAGGTTGCTGCAAGGAATTAAAGGAGTCGTGCCCTATTTTGACGACGTTTTAGTAGCAGCCCCCACCAAAAAACAATTAGAGAAACAACTGAGGGCGGTCCTACAGAAATTCAAAGATGCTGGCCTCAAGGTGAAAAAGGAAAAATGCCATTTATGTACTGAAAGGGTTGAATTTCTTGGATACCTTCTTGACAAGCAAGGAATTCACCCCACAGACAAAAAATTGAAAGCTATCAAAAACGCCCCTAGACCAAAGAACAAATCAGACCTCCAAGCCTTCCTCAGACTCATCAATTTTTATAACATTTTCCTACCCCTGCATCAACTCCTTGACAAAAAGGCTTCCTGGATATGGGGACGGAGAGAGGAGCACGCTTTTCACCAAATAAAAAACCTTTTGACTTCAGACGCAGTCCTTATTCAATATAATGAAACATTACCATTGACCATTACTTGCGACACATCATCTTTCAGGGTTGGTGCCATCCTGAGCCACGTTTTACCGAATGGAACAGAAGCCCCCGTTGCCTTCTTTTCCAGAACCTTGTCCAAGCCAGAAAGGAACTATAGCCAGCTGGACAAAGAAGCCCTCGCCATCATTTCCGCAGTAAAGAGATTCCACGAATACATTTATGGTAGGACATTTTCCATTATTACAGACCATAAGCCCCTACTTGGTATCTTGCCAGGTGACAAACCCACTCCATACATCTTGTCACCCAGAATGACAAGATGTTCGGAATTTCTTGCCGCGTACAATTACAAATTGATACATCGCCCAGGCAAGACTATCTCGCATGCTGATGTCTTAAGCCGTTCCCCCTTGCCGGACTTGCAAGACGACCCAGCATCCACATTACCGTCTTGCAAATTGAAACTATACCAATGCCACCAGTCACCACGCAAGACATTGCACACGAAACTAAAAAGGACAAACACTTGGCGTGAGTGCTCAGCTGGGTGGAGAGGGGATGGCCAGAAACCGAGCCAAATGAACCTTTTAAACCATTTAAAAACAGGCAAACTGAACTCTTTTTGCAAAAAGATTGCATGTTGTGGGGAGACCTACCAGAGTGCGTGTTGTGGGTAGTAATACCAGAGACACTACAGAAAAAGGTTTTAGACTTACTACATGAAGGGAACCCCGGTATTGTGCACATGAAAGCCCTGGCCAGGAGCTATGCTTGGTGGCCAGGCATGGACAAGCAAATTAAAATCTGGGTCACCGCTTCTAACAGATGCCAAGAGACTTGCTCGGCTCCCCCGAAAGCCCCACCATTGGAATGGGAAACACCCAGAGGCCCTTGGTCGCGCATCCATATTGACTTCGCAGGGCCAACCAAGGGTCATATCTTCTTAATTACTGTTGACGCATATTCCAATTGGCTTGAGGTGAGTACAATGAAGACAACCACCACAGAAGCTGTCATCAAAAAATTAAATAGACTTTTTGCCACGCATGGTCTGCCAGATGTTATAGTATCTGAAATGGCCCACAATTTACTGCCTTGGCATTCGAGCAATACTTGGCAGACTGCGGCATCCGACACGCATTAACCTCACCAGCTCACCCGGCGGCGAATGGTAGAGCTGAACGCATGGTTCAATTTACAAAAAAAAAAACACTGCACAAAATGGAACATGGCAACATCCATGAGAAGATCACCAAGATGCTTCTCCTATAGCACATCACACCGAATACCACCACCAACAAGACCCCAGCAGAACTTCTAATGGGCAGAAAACTCAGGTCACCTCTAGACCACCTGCACCCTGCCTACACCCCAGAAAAACCCATTGGTTCCAGCAGCAAACACCACGCATTCAAGGTAGGAGATACTGTGTTTGCCAAAAACTTCACAGGGGACCCAATTTGGATCCCTGCAAAAATCACGCAAATCACAGGTCCCCGCTCCTACCAGCTGGAGATCACCGATGGGAGGTCGTGGAAACGCTACATTGACCAGCTAAGATCCAGGCTGGCCACTTCCACCCTCATAGACTCTAACCAAGGAATCAGAGGGGGGGGGAATCTCAAGTGCAGGAAAAGAACAAACACCTGTGCTGGCAGAACACCTCCCCACAAGCATTAAATAAAAACCAACAATACTTACCAGCCAGAAGGGAGCCATGGCAGACAGGTATTTCGCTGGGAAGCAGCAGCCGGACAAGCTCTACCAGCCCAGAGAACTCAGGCGGGAGAAGCAGAGCGAACAACTCAAGGATCGTTGGCTCACCAGGTGGGAGTCGCAGCTATGGGACCGGCTCACCCTTCCAGGCAGTTCCATCTAGCAGCTTGAGAGCGATGCAGAGCTCATCTGAACCCGATGGCAAACAGAGACTTTGTGAACTGCGCAAGTCCAGTAGGCAGGTACGAAGACCCGCCTACTTACTTGACTACGTTACCCCACCCCTTGGATGGAACCAAGAGGGGAAGGGTGTTCCATACTAGCAGGCTTGAAGGCCTGCGTTCCTATTGGCCCAGAAAAGCCAGGCCGTGATTGGACAAAATAAGCAATCTTGATTGGTTCATATTCGGGCTGCCGCAATTTGGTAAAACCAAGCGCGGGAAGCTCAAAAGCATGTCATAGGCTGCCTAGCCGCAGCCAGCTCTATAAAAAGGGATGCTGCGGCTAGGGTTGTTGTCTTAGTATCTGACTTCCTAATAAAGAGCTGTTGTTACTACCTCGAGTCTCCTCTCTCCTTGGGACCCACTGCCCAGACTTAACAAACAGCACACATCATCTCTGCCTAAATGCCATGAGAACCCCACTTTATGATCTTAACTCAATCTTCCATTTGTAATATGATGTATCAAGCAGAGGGACAATACTCCTGCTGGTTAGGGCTCCTGGTTGTCTAAAAATATTGTTTCTCATGATATAGCTCTCTCGAAAGTGAACATAATTCCCAAGGAGAAAAAAGGTTCTGAAGATCTGTGACCATCATTAAAACTCCCTACTTTCCCAGTAATAGCTCTTGAAGTGGAATAATGAATGTGAAGTTCAAGACTGTTCTTAGAGATAGTGTAAATCTATAGGGATGTTGGGTAGTTGTCAACCCATTCCCAAAGAGTAAATCTATAGTGGTTAGAACCCAAATAGAACCCATAGGAATATATACAGGGGTGGGTTTCTACCGGTTCTGTCCACCTCTGTAGAACTGATAGCTCTGAAGAGCAGCAGACATAGAACCGGTTCTATGTCTGCTGATGTTTTTGCCCACCCACCCAGGCTCTTACCTGATCTTTATTTCCTCATTTTTCAACTTCAGTTGCCGAACGAGGCACAGCTGCAATTTAAAAAGCAAGAAAAGAGGGCTGTTTCAAAGGCTGCTTCTCTGCAGGCAGTTGCTGCTGACGATTTACAGGCACTTGGTTCACAGCCTGCAGGGAAGCTCATAAATCTCGAACCAGTAGTTAACCCTGTCGTATCCCACCCCTGAATATATGCATTCTATGTAATGAGAAGTGAGTGTCCATCCTAGTGATTCTATTCTTTGTCATACTTTTCCATTTCAACTTTAATGACAGAATAATGTACAACACAGTATAATAATCTAATCATCAGCTGTGGCTCTGTGCATCTGCAACTTGAGATGGCACAGCACACTAAAAAGTAGCAAATGAATCATTATCAGCTAGATAGGCAACTAGAGCAGTTTCTTATACTCTCATCTATTATAGTAATACCAATTTGCTTTGAAAAATGTGGGTAGAGTGTTGTTGTTTAAATGTCTGCCTTACAGTACAGGGAGAAAATAAATGTCTTGGCCCCAGGCTCTACAATCATTGTTGAGTAGAACGAGATTCAGATCTTTGAGCCTAGTGTTTTCGGTATTGGAAAGAGAATTAAGATCAAAGGCTATATTCAGAATCTAAAACTCAGGGAAAAGGTCTTTTAAATTTTATGATCAACCAAGAATAGATATGTGTTAGTTATAAAAGTTTTGTGGAAGTAGATAGAAAAATGCCTCCTCAGACAATTGTCTGATTTAATGATTTTGTTATTGAAATGTCTGAGTTTATAGCATGAGGTAATTAGGTTTGAGACTGCAGGGAAAGTAGATTTATAGTAATGTAGAAAAGTGAACATTAACTTGATTATCATAGCAGATCAAAAGATTCTCTTTGCTCTTTTAGGAAAAAAACCGTAAGGTTATTTGTGCAGGGTTTGCTACAGCAAAGATAAAGATAGACATAAAGAAAAGAAAAACCCTACTTCAATTTCTTCTTTTGAAAGATAACTTCTCCCAATAAATTAATACAGTTCTAAATCTAACTATGATTTTTATAAGTAACTGAGAATGCAACAATTTGTACTGATAAGAGTAATATGGCCAAGAACTATAACTTGTCTTCCCAAAGTCATCTGGAAGTCATATTCATCTCGTTCAGCACTATATCTGAGGCACACCTTTCATATGCTTCTACTTTTTAATGTGACTGCTCAAATTTTAAATATGCAGTCCTGCCAACATCCATTTTCCTGTTTTATGCCATAATGATTATTAGAACTGACAAAACTTCAGTGAAAGCTCACTCTAACTTTCACCATTTCTGATTCTTCAATTTGTTGAGCTTTCACTAAATTCCTCTTATTAAAGTTTTTTCCTTCCATTTTAAAATATTTGAATGTTTTGTCTCATTAGGAGATTTTACAAAGATCTGTCTTAAGCTCATTCCAGCAACATTTTTGCTCCCACAGATTCATGATGGTAAAAAATCAGGAAATCCAGCAAGCATTCAACCCTCCCCCATTTCCAACATTTATGGACTGTACATTGTTTCAGGAAGCCAACAAGCTTTTCTGTGAAGAGCTACAGGCTGCTATGAACCTAATGCACATTTAAATCGAAATAGGAGAACTTCTCCCTAACCAGACCTTATAATCAGTAAGTAAGTTCAACCCTGTCCCTAACATCATTTGACATTTTTATGCTTATGAATTAAAAATCCATTTGAAAAACTGAATGGAAATCAGACAAAGATTAAAATGGGACAGACTTTCTTTTTATCTGATTTCTCTTTATCTCTAAATGTACGATCCTTTGTTGATTAAGCCAGCATTCTGTCAGGCTGAGCTTGAAAGATTCTTTAGTATTCTTTATACTTTTTTCTCTGCATGAGGATTTGGGTTGTATACTGTAGATACAGGAGGATTGGATGGAATTGTTTTATACCCCCATAAATCAAAGAGATCCACTCTTCTTTCTCTATCTTGTTCTTCAACTTTGTGCCAGATTGTTGTTCTTAAAAGCATGCTACTTTTCATATTGCAGGAATCTTTGTTTTCTTTTTCTGCATGCGGCTAGCAAGGAATGTTTAGTGAAAACACTAATAAAATGGCCACATCTGTCCTCTTCTTGACTCTCTGAGCATTTGTGTTGGCAGCTTTTTGAGTTGCCTTACAGCAAACATTTGTTTAGATTGCCACTGATTGCCTAGGCCACCAGTGCAATCTGGATCATTTCTTTCTTAGATGTCTTGTAATTCATGCTTTTCAATATACATACATATTGGAGTAGATGTTATGAAAGCATTCACTCTATACACCTTGACCAGTCAGAGTGTTGAGCAAGTGACATATTTTAAATATTTGGGCATATTTTCCCACAGCTTCACAAACCATAGTAAACACCAAAATCATGTTATAAAAATGATCAAAAAATAGTGGCTGCAGTTCAAGTCCCTTTTTTCATAAATCAGCAAAATATATATGCCACATAACTGTTTCCAAATTCTAGAAAGCATTAACTTTACAATGTGGCACCATTCTCCAAATGCAGAGTAGTTTTGGAGCTGAAATTTTGCCTCTAGGGACAAGGTGCTGTTGAAACTACAGCTCATGACCTGCTGTACTGTACTCTCTCAAAGGATTTAAGGACTCACCTCAATACTTCTTTACCTAGTAAAACACCTGGAAAATTCTACTACTTTTCATGTACAATTGCCATATCGTATCAATATGATTCCAATATAACTTTGGAAGGGACCTTGGAGTCCTAGTGGATGATCACTTAAACATGAGCCAATAGAATGTGGCGGCAGCCAAAAAAGTTAATACTATCCTTGGCTGTATAAACAGAGGCATGGAATCAAAATCACATTAACTGTTAGTACTGCTTTTATAAAACCTTAGTAAGCCCACATTTGGAATACTGAATCCAGTTTTGGTCACCACATTAAAAAAAAAAAAAAAAGATGTTGAAACTTTGGAAAAAGTGCAAAGAAGAGCAACTAAGATGATCAAAGGCCCAGAGACTAAAACATATGAAGAACAGTTGAAGGATTTGAGTTTGACTAGTCTAGAGAAAAGAAGGGCTAGGGGTGACATGATAGCAGTATCCTGGTATTTGAGAGGTTGCCACAAAGAGGAGGGGGGGTTCAACTTATTTTCCAAAGGACCAGAGGGCAGAACAAGAAACAAAGGATGGAAACTAATCAAGGAGAGAAGCTGCCTGAAATTAAGGAGAACCTTCCTAACAGTGAGAACCAATGGAATAGCTTGCCAACAGTAGTTGTGGGTGCTTCATCACTGGAGTTTTTTAAGAAAAGACTTGACAGTCACTTGTCTGAAGTGGTATAGCAATAGCACTTAGACTTATATACTACTTCACAGTGTTTTATACCCTATCTAAGCAGTTTACAGAGTCAGTATATTGTCCCAAACAATCTGACTCCTCATTTTAACAACCTTGGAAGGATGGAAGGCTGAGTCAACCTTGAGGCTGTTGAGATTCAAAATGCTAAATTGCAGGCCGCTGGCAGTTTGGAGGAAGAGTATGCTCTTACCATCAGCAATCAATGCCATAAACAAAGAACGGACCAAATCTCATGATTTCACATCTTCTGAATAAACCATAATAGGAACTATCTGTCCTTCTCTTCAGTGCAAAAGACCCAGGACAGCCCCCTGAAGTCAAAGATATTTTGTGTACTAATCTTTTTTTTTTTTTTTAACAAATTTTATTAATTTTAAAGACAAACAAACCATCATCAACCATTGAGTACATAAAGCCTCTTTCCATTATAAATTTTTACAAGTCGGATAAAACACCATTTTACACAAACACAATTCTATTTTACCTCATTTCCACATGGACACACAAATATCCTTTAACAAATCTCTCATTATTTCTCTTTACTCTTATTCAATTTCATTATTATTATTATTATTATTATTATTATTATTATTATTATTATTATTATTATTATTTTCCCCATATTTATCCATTTTATAGTCATCATTTTCATTTCTCTCTGACTTGTTTACCGTTATTCTCATCTAACATTCCTCCAAGGTTTTATTAATTCTCAAACAAACATAAACACACAAAACACAAAAACATAAAATTTCTTTTTAGAAAGTAGCTTGGCCCCAGATTACCTCTCTTTATATGGACTTCAATTAAATTAATGCTCATCTTATATATCATTACCTATCTTATTTACCATTCTATATCTTCTATATAGCTTCTCCCTGCTTTACACTCTTCTTAATTCTATTTTATTTATTTCATTTTAATTTAAATCATTATATTTGTATCTTTTGTCCATTCTTTTCAAATTATCCATTTATCTCATTCACTATAGTAAAAAAAAAGATTTCTCCTGAAATCACTAATCAAAGTATGATGCCTTTCTATCGTCCCCCTAAATTAACATTTAAAATAACTCCTAGTTCCCAATCTAATTCTACTTAGTACATTCTACCTACTAGATTTTTAAAAGAAGAAAAAATAGTAAATCTAAAATGATTAAATACACAATTAGATAATAAATCTAAATATTAAATCTTATAACATTCCAATTATCTATTTCAAAAACAAATTCTGCAATAATAAGTTTATAATAACATCAACACAATAGTCAATTTAACTCTATAATTAAACTCAATATTTTAGACATTCCCTTTAATATTTTTTTAAAGTTTAAAGTCTATCATTACTAAACATTTTAATATTTTAATATTTTATTAATTCTTATATTCCATTTTATGTACCTTGCAGAATCTTCTTTATAAAAAAAAGATTATACATTACCCTTTATCCCTAAAAAAATTTCCCTTTTTCCCAATTTGTTTCATACCTTTGTGGCTTTTTGCCCTCTTTTCCCTTCCTTTCTTAACCCACCTGGCCTTTTAACCCCGCCCTTCTCCTAACCTCCGCCTTTTTAGCTTCCCCTCTCTGTTGTATTCCCTTTTCCTTTTGCTTTCTAACATTATGTTGATTTTGCATCTTATTTTTCTCTTTCTTGGGTGTTTTTTTAGATCTTAAGTCCTTCATTTTCCTTCCTCTCTTTCTCCTTTCTTTCTTGATCAATCTTTTAGATTCATTAAAGATGGCTTCTTCTTCTTCTTCTTCTTCTTCTTCTTCTTCTTCTTCTTCTTCTTCTTCTTCTTCTGCTTCTGCTTCTGCTTCTGCTTCTGCTTCTGCTTCTGCTTCTGCTTCTGCTTCTGCTTCTGCTTCTGCTTCTGCTTCTTCTGCTTCCTCCAACTGTTGTTGTGTTTGCTGACAAATAGCAAGCGCCATTTCTAAGAAATGAAAGGCTTCTTCCACAGCGTCCTTGCCTTCTTTCTTTATTTTTCCATATTCCTTTCTAAATTCAGGGGTAAAGCCATTATAAAACTTTTTTTCCCCCACCTCTTCTTCTTCTTCTTAAAACAACCAAAATGTTTCAGAAGTTAAAACAGTTCCGCAAAGTCCCAGAGTCATCAATCAGTCCAAACAGAGCACAAAGTTCTCACTTTCTCTTCCTGGGGTAGTATCAGTTAAAAAAATGAAAAAGAAAAGGAGCCCAGTCTGTATTTTAAAGCCTCATTACAATTAATTCTAATCTCAAAATCTTCAAGGCATCTCCTCCAACAAGATCTTAATATTTTTTTTTGTCCTCTCCCTTCCCACTTGTAACAAAGAGCCAAATTTTAATCTTCTATAAAAAGACAGGTTTCTTAATGTACATTTGTTAATTCTGTCGGGAAGAAGAGTAAACTTTTCCTTTCAGTACCTCAAATTCGCTGCTTTGAAAATCTCCTCTGGAAACAAAGTATCATTCAAAAAGTCATAGTTTTCAGGATGGTGAATATATCTTAAAGTCCTGGTTCAGCCAAAAAACCCTTTCTCTTCAAAACTTTCTCCCTCTTCCTCCTGCGCAATCTTACCCAGCTGCCGGCTTCTTTGTGGCGGCCATTGAAGACTGCCGCTCCACCGCCTTGAGAGAAGGGGGTTTTGCCAGCTGGGGAGGGGGGTCTGCGATACCCCCAAACCCCTCTTCAGATCCCCCCTGTCTTTGGCTGCCTCTACGGGGCAGCCTTAGCCTCCAGACCCATCGGGATTGGAGGCACCAAGACAGCTAGTGCAACAGGGATCGCGCAGGAACGCGAATCCCTGCTGCCACCGAAGCCTGGCAAACCAGAAGTATCCTAATCTTCTGAAGAATGTAGCTTTTGCCCAATACATGGTTTAGTATTTTTCAGAATACTAATGTATTTACCATTACAAATTATCTAGGGTAAGTGAAAATGAATGTTAATGAAAAGGTGAAGATCATTTGGAGATCAATACAAATTTGAAATTGGGTCTCATGAATCCTAGCTCAATGCTCAATATTCTTTTATAACTAGATAGCTTTGGTGACTGCTTTCTCCTTCAACAAAATTTTGATTCATTGAACAACATGGCTTTGAAGCAAAGTACCTTACCAAAGTGATCTGTGAGAACATAATGGCTCTTCTCTTTCAGTATAAATGGTGAAAGGGTCTTTGCTAGGCACAAATAACTGGGAAGAGCAGTTGGTTCAAAGTATTAAAAGTTTATTACATGTTACCTGTACAAAAGAATCTGGTCTACTAACAGTCAAGCTAAATTGGCAGTAGATAGCGATCAATAAAATTCTCTTGGCTCTCTTGTGACTGATGACACATTTAATTCCACCCTTGGGTTCAGCCTGCTTATCTGCTACAGTCTTATGCACATGCATAATCTTCAGAAATGACTCAATTTTTCAAATTGAAGCACTGCTACAGCTGAATAGATTATGCCCCAAATCCAAACAATGCTTCAGTTCCAATTATAGTAAATTCACATGCCTCTATTGGGTTTAAATTATTTTTAAAGATATTGTACATATAAAAATACTTAATCAGGAAGATAACAAATCTTATTATCATAAATCTGAGAATCAAGAATAATTACTTTGCTAAAATAGGTTTTATTATTCACAAACCTTTTTTAAAAAAAAATCTGGATTAATTAGAAAGTATTGATAAGATTCAACAAAGAAGCTGAACTATTATAGATGTCAGATCCGTGTATCTGTCATTTTCTTCAGTGGAAGAAGAAAAGGGGGGGGGGGAGACTGATAAAGAAATCCTTTCTTGATGTAACCTGAAAATATTTAATCTTATATCAAATTTGAGATGTGAGATGTGTCCTGGGAATCTCTGGAAAAGATCATTTTAAAAAGGGGGTGGGGGGATTAGGTATGCCCTGGGAAACTGTGAAAAAGATTGTTTCTACAGAAGGGGTGGGGTGGGAATTAACATACTGGCTTTTGTTTCATTAAATACATATCGAGACAAGGGAGGGGTTCTATGGGAAAGATAATTATTGATCAATACAGATATCAGAATGAATGAGATACCTCAATTGTTTACTTAAAACAATTCAGATTAAAAATTAAAAGAAGGTTGTTGGCCTTCCCCACCCCGCAACAGTAGGCACTTCTTTATTTTAATTAGCAAGATAAAACCAAGAAATGTTAATTTTCTTCTTAGATCAACGAGTTTGTATTAATGCTGGAAATATAATCTCATCCTGCCACAAATCAGACCAAACCCTTGTAATTTCTTATTTGTTGCTGCTCTGAGAGGAGATATTGGTTATCCAAAGAGGCCCATAATAATGAATTTTAATTTTTTATCAAAAACCAAACAAAAATTGGTTAATTTATGGGTATTCCCAGAACAATTTGGAAGAACATCTTTGGAACTCTTAGAGCACAGTGCCTCTTCATTATTCATTAAAGCAATCATTCTGCAGAAACTGAAAAGAAAAGTTGTGGCTACTGCTTTAAGTACTTTTAATGATTTAAAACAGTTGCTGCATCTTCTTTTCTGGCTCATGCAGAAGCCTGAAAAAAATTCCTCTGCTTTAATAAAAAGCAGTGTAGGGTTGTCCTACATTGACATGAGATACAAGTGATCTATTTCAGTTCAGTTTTGAATTGTGCAGCTAATTTATAGTTCTGTTTCTTGCTCAAAACAGCATTGCTGTTGGATGAGCCATCTTTTCCTGATTAAATTAAGACACACACACACACAATTAGATCTGACAGAGGAGACTGCTGCAGGTACTATCCACAAGGAATGTACATTTGCTATGTCACAGGTAATGTAATGACCCAGGGCGTGCCACAGAGGCAACACAGCCAAATAAGCAAGAAATGTCCCTTTAATACCTCCAACTTTGCCTCCAATGACCAGGTTACCTTCGGCTGGAGAAAAAAACTCTCCAAAGAACAGTCTTTAAGTAGAGGAAATTCAGTCCGAAAACAAAGTACATACAAACCATAAATAAAAATCCACACAAACCATCCTGCTGTGATTAACTTGACAGGGCAGGAAAAGTAATTGCAGACTTGAAAGCACACACAGTTGGGAAGACCCCAGGAACCCAGATAAACCTCAGTGATACCAGACAATTCACAACTTGCTCCCAACAACTTTGCTTTGCACAGCTTCCTTTTTTAAACACTGTTATGAACTAATAAAATGCTTAAGTGAAGTTTTATCAAACCTTTAGAAATAGCAGGGTTCTAATCCTGCACTTCTGATTGGCCGATAACAGTGATATCGGATTGGTCCATTCAGGAGAATCTGATTGGCTGTTAACGAGCCACTCTCATTGGTTAAAGGGGTTAACACTCCACATTCTTCATTGGTTACTAGATCAGCAGCTTGCCTACAAAAAGGCTGCTGCTGCCCTAGGTTTTCGCTCTGTTCAGAATGATTAATAAAGAGTTTGAAGTTCACTGTTCACCGTCTCGTCTCCGTTCCTTGCGCCCATGTGCAGAACTTAACACTGGCGACGAAGGTGCGATATGGAGACATCAGAGTTGACTGAACACTACAGAGCATCAAACAGAGAATGTGGCTGAAGGCACATCGACCGCGGAAACCATGTCTGGCGGTGCCATACCACCCGCTCCATTTGACCTGGTACAAGAAGACTGGGACTCATACATGGACCGGTTCCAGATGTTTTTGGAGACCAACAACTTGAAGGATGCCACTACGGGGAAAAAGCGAGCGGTATTCCTGACCCACTGCGGACCTGCCATTTTTAAGATGGCTAAGGCACTGGTAAAACCGGCTGAGGTGAAATCCATGGACTGGGACTTCCTCAAGCTCCTCCTGCAGGCCCACTATGCACCTACCGTACCAACGCTTGTCCGAAGACATGAATTTTACCAGAGAGACCAGCAGAAAGGAGAGAGCATTGCAGATTTCATCGCGGATCTCTGGAACCTGGGAGGCCTCTGTGGGTTTGCTGACCTCGAAGAAGCCCTGAGAGACCAAATAGTTTTGGGATTAGATGCACCGCACTTGCAAAGTAAGCTGATGGCGAAAGGCGACATCAGCCTTGCAGATACTATTGCTGACGCTACTGCAGCAGAAGCAACCAGGAAGTCGGCTGCCCGAATGCGCCACATCAATGCACCACTCCACCAACTCACCAGCAAAACCTCACCTTGCCTAGAGGGACACACAATGGCAACCCACCACAAGGACCTCGAATCATCATCAGAAGGTGATGAGGAAGAGGTCAACTGGCTCCGGTCTGAACGAGACCAATGCACCAGCGGAATCAGAGACTGCAGCATCAATGTGCAGGTTGTGGAGCAAACCAGCCACGATCAGACTGCAAATTCCTCGATGTGCTCTGCCATGTTTGTGGGAAAAGAGGCCACACCAGAAAGGTCTGTAGAAGCAAGCAAGGATCCAGCCCATTCCAGAGGGGGTCTAACTACCACCAAACCACAGGGAATCATCCTGTAAGTCAGGAACATTTGAACCACCAATGGAACAACCACTCCTACAGAAATAAACCACTGGCCAACTCAACAAAACAAGAAGAGGCACAGCAAACCATTACAATTGGTCACGCCTCATCATTAGATGCAAAGAAGATCTAAGTGAAGGTCGCCATCGAAAACCAGCCCTGCATGATGGAAGTCGACTCAGGATTGTCCCTCTCAATGGTTTCCTGGAAGACCCTTAAACAATTGATCCCTGCCGTCCAGCAGCAAGACCTCAGAATCCAAAGAATTATACTCAAGGACTATCAGGGATCAATTCCGGTCATTGGATCCAGCCTACTCCAGATCTCATTCAAAAATTGTACTGCATCTTTACCATTGACCATCATCGACTGTGATCGGCCTAGCTTGTTAGGCCTTCAATGTTCGCCCCACTCGGGATCGAGGTAGCCGGCATTCACCAAACCAGAAGCGATGACTGGGAGGAGGCCCTCATCCAGGAATTCCAGGATGTTTTTGCAGACAAACTAGGCGAGTACAAGGGGACCCCAATATCATTTAACCTTAACCGTGAAGTAGCCCCCATCCGCCTTAAGCCTCGTCGGGTACCTTTTGCCCTTAAACCAAAGATTGATGAGCAGCTTGATAAATTAATAGCCCCGGGTGTTTTAGAACCAACAGACCATGCTCGTTGGGAGATCCCAATCGTAACACCCATCAAACCAGATGGATCGTTAAGGATTTGTGGGGACTACTGAGGTACCCTGAATCACGCCCTTCAACAGAACGCTTACCCGGTGCCGGTAGTACAACACCTTCTCCATTCCCTGGGGGGCAGAAAAGTCTTCACTAAACTGGATTTAGTGCAACAACTGCCTGTAGATAAAAAAAACAGCAGAGGTACAAATGATCGTGACGCACCGAGGCGCCTTTAAGTGCAACCGACTCCAATTCGGAGTTAGCGTAGCCCCAGGGATTTTTCAAAGTTTGATGGAGAGACTCTTGCAGGGGATCAAAGGGGTTGTACCATACTTTGATGATGTTTTAATTGCTGCCCCAAATAGAGAAATACTAAAAGAGCGTCTTAAATTAGTTCTCCAGAAATTTAAAGACACCGGCCTTAAGGTTAAAAAAAATAAATGTCAACTGTGTACAGATAAAATAGAGTTCCTGGGGTACCTAATTGATAAACAAGGCATTCACCCCACCAATAGCAAATTAAAGGCAATCAAGAACGCCCCAAGACCCAGAAATAAGACTGATCTCCAAGCTTTTCTGGGGCTCATTAATTTTTACAACATCTTCCTGCCCCACAAAGCAACCGTAGCTGAGTCCCTACATAGACTTCTTGACAAAAAAGCAACCTGGGTCTGGGGACACCGAGAGGAGCATGCATTCCAACAAGTGAAAAACTTACTAACCTCAGATGCTGTTTTAATGCAGTATAACGAGACTTTGCCTTTAACAATTACATGTGACATGTCACCGTTTGGAGTAGGAGCCATTTTGAGTCATGTGTTACCAAACGGTAGTGAAGCCCCTATTGCCTATTTTTCAAGGACTCTATCAAAGGCTGAATGTAACTATAGCCAAATCAACAAAGAGGCTCTTGCTGTTGAATCTGCTATAAAACGGTTTCATGAATATGTATATGGTTGAGTTTTTACTATTATTACTGACCACAAACCTTTGCTGGGGATTATAGCGGGAGACAAGCCAACCCCCTATATATTATCACCTAGAATGAATCGCTGGTCGGAGTTTTTGGCTGCGTACAATTATAGACTGCAACACTGCCCAGGGAAAGCCATTCCCCATGCTGACGCACTGAGCCGTGCACCACTTCCGGAAACTGTCGACGACCCAGCTCCAACCCTTACGACGCTCCAGATTGAAACGCTAAATTCACCGCCGCTAACAGCTAAAGATATTGCGATCAAAACAAAACACGATCCTATCTTATCGCAAGTTCTTAGCTGGGTCAAACAGGGATGGCCAATAGAACAAACCCCTGACGACTTCACCCCCTTCAAGAACCGGCAAACAGAACTTTTTTCGCAAAAAGGCTGCATCCTATGGGGAGATAGAGTCGTCGTCCCAGAGTGGTTACAACGAGCAGTATTAAAAACACTGCATGAGAGTCACCCCAGCATCATGCATATGAAAGCGCTCGCATGAAGTTATGCGTGGTGGCCGGGCATCGACAAACAGGTAAAGACTTGTTTAAAGTGCCAAGAAGTTAGCAGTGCCCCACCTAAAGCAATTCCAACAGAATGGGAAACACCCCGGGGACCGTGGTCCCACATACACATTGACTTTGCGGGACCTACTAAGGGGCATATGTTCCTACTAACAGTGGACGCCTTTTCAAACTGGCTCGAGATCCATGAAATGAAGAGTACTACAACCGAGTCCATCATCCGGAAGTTAAACAGAATATTTTTGTTTGTGAGTGCAGGCTTCCAAATAATTGACAGTCTGGTGGATTCATCTCTTCTATTCATGCTTTCAGGTCTTTTTTAAATCTCTATGGCTTCTCTGATAATTCTGTAGCTGGGGTTTTCTATAGTGGCTATAGAAAATTTGGTGCCATTGAATATTCACTTCACTATTCACTTCAATTTGGTGCCATTGAATATTCACTTCACTATTCACTTCAATTTGGTGCCATTGAAGTCGATGCTATGACCTGTGGTTTTCATGTGTTAGACTAGTGAGGAAATCCCCACAGAATCCATCATATGTGGAATGGAATCCAGCCTAACTAAATTAAATACAGATGAAGCTGATAAAATAAGACACCAAGTCACTAACATCCTATGCACAAGCAAGCCACCCAAAAGCAACTTGCACAAAGAGGAACTAAAAGCCCTGCAAGCCTTAAGGAACAACAGCAGCATAATCATATTTCCAGCAGATAAAGGTAATGCCACAGGAGTAATGGATAGAAAAGACTACAAAACAAAATTGACAGACCTACTCCAAGACTCCACATACAAACCTAGAAACACGGACCCAACCATATATCTGGAAAAAATAACCAAGAAGAAAATTATAACCAGCCACATGAGCAAAGGGATCCAACAGATGATCATCCCAAGAGAAAAATCTTCCAGGTGCCCCAAATTATACGGCCTCCCAAAAATACACAAAGAAGACATACCTCTCAGACCCATAGTCAGCTCCAGAGGAGCACCACTACAAAGCCTAGCCAAATACCTAGCAAAGCAGCTATAGCCCCATGCTGAAGCAGCAGCTTCACATGTACAAAACTCAAAGCACCTCTTGGAAATGATCAAAGATCTACACGTGGAACAAAAAGTGCTTGTAAGTTTTGATGTGGTTTCATTATTCACTCAAGTCCCGATAAAAGAAACTCACAAAATCATCAAAAATAAATACCAACCACCAAAACATCTCATGGAACTAACAGAACACTGCTGAACCAACATATATTTCAAATAGAAAGGACAAAGATACAAGCAAATTGAAGGACCCCCTATGGGATCACCACTGTCACCCATCATTGCAAACCTGTTCATTGAATAATTCGAATCCAGAGCCCTAGCCAATGCCACCCACAAACCCAAACTATGGCTAAGATACATCGATGACACATTTGTTATTTGACCCCATGGAAAAGAAAACCTAAACAATTTCCTAACACACCTAAACAGCACACACCCCAAAATCAAATTCACCATGGAAATGGAAACAAACAAACAACTACCATTCCTAGATGTACTAATCTACAAAAAAAAAAAAAAAAAAACAGATGGCACACTAGGACACACCATATACCAGAAGAAAACACACACCAACTGCTACCTCAACGCCCAATCCCACCACCACCCAGCACAGATAAACTCTGGCCAAAACACTAATTGCCAGAACCAAACGCCTGGCAGACAAGACACACATAAAGACTGAACTATGCATCCTGACTAAAGTATTGACAGCCAACGGCTTCCACAAAAGCAAAATCACTGGCTTGATCCACAAAAACACACTGAGACATTATCGAGACCTAGAAGATGAACAGACCCATGGAACAGCTGTCCTGCCCTACATAAGAGGTACTACAGACAAAATCAGTAAGATACTACACAGGCATCACATCAAGACTGCCTTCAAAACAGACAGAAAAATAGCAGCCATCCTAAGAAACCCCAAAGATAAAATTGACCTGGAAAACCAAGGCATATATGAAGTCCCTATGCATCATGCCCTGCCATATACATTGGACAGACCAATAGAAGAATAAGTACCCGCCTAGATGAACACAAAAATGCAGTAAAAAAGCTGGAACACACTTCCTCACTAGTCCAACACATGAAAGCCACAGGTCATAGCATAGACTTCAATGGCACCAAAACCCTAGCCACAATAGAAAACCCCAGCTACGGAATTATCAAAGAATCCATAGAAATTGAAAAAAGACCTGAAAGCATGAATAGAAGAGATGACTCCACCAGATTGTCAATTATCTGGAAGCCTGCACTCTCAAACAAAAAAAATCTTCACATCACAAGCCAGCCAAACACCTGGGCACAAACAGATCCCCCCTGATACCTCCAGCTCAAACACACCCCAACCAGTCACCCAGATGAAACCTAGCTTCCTAATAAATGATAGCTGTCCGTTTACTCGGAGCCAAACCACACTAAAAGCCTCCAATACAGGAAACACAATGTTGCCAGTCAATCAAGGCAAAAAATGCTACAAAACAGACAGAAGATATTAGAAACACCAATCAAGCAGAACACAGCAAACTCCAAGACCAATAAACACAGACCAAGACTCCCAACCAATCAGGATGAAGAAAAAAACATTCTGGCATAGCGAAGGCCAGCACCAAATTTAAAATAGAAATGGCTGTGAAATTCTGACTCACAGACGAACACAATACAGAAGCCTGATGATGGCAGATGAGATTCTTCCAAAACGTTGCTTCAACTTTAAAAGCACAACTATAATGACGTGGGAAAATACCCAAACAAAGCTGAATACCATACATATAAATACCCATGAAAACTTAAGAAAATACACACACACACACACACACACGCACACATACACACACACATATGGCTTCATGCCCAAGAAGGGTCTAGAGGTCACAATCACCCAGTTTCCCAGCCTGATACCTTAATCGCTATACCAAACTGGCTCTATGTATGCATGCCTCCAATGTGTGCTTTTATTACTGATTTCACAAAGACGCTCAGAATCCAGATTTTGAAAACAAAATAAGAGAGCCTTTTAACATTCCAATCTTATGCCCAATTACCATTTTACAATATTGTTCACAATGAGACCAATTTTGAGTAAAAATACTCAGAATCACGGTGAAAAGCTCTTATGTAGACTTGTACTTAACATTGTAGAGGTAGAAAAATATATACAAAGATATTTTTAAACTTCTGGTGAAAGGTTAGGGTGCATAAACCATGCTTTTACATGAAAGAAATTTAACTTTGTTGTGCTCCTTCCATGTATGTGGTAATTTTTTTTTTTAATATGGAAGTTAGAGTCAAAAACAATTCAGTTTTAGATTAGAGATCTGAATAAAAGTACTCTTGTTTTATTTGAAATGTCTATGGTCAAGAGTAGCACATGGTATTCTGTGTTTAGCTGAGAATAACCTTTGGAAGGCAATTCTGTCTTGGGGCATAAAATTAGGACACAAAACAGAACTGTTTGGTTTTTTAAAAATCCTTTCCCAGATTAGTAGAGCATTTTTTTCACCTGATCCCCTGAACATTATTTTTTCTCTCCCCCAGGTGAAGAGATAACTGGCTCTTTGCCAGACTTTCCCCATATATCATAAAATATCCAACTTCCAGGCTTGGATAAAACATGGGAAACTAACAAAACTTACAGTTGAGTTGCTGTGACCTCCTCACAGAACAGGAAAAAAAAAACTTTATTCTCTCAATTGATTTGCAGCACATGTTCTTTCAGTGCCAACAAAATATACTGGGCCCAGCTGCTATAAATCACCTCCCCACCCCCCAACAGATTTTCCCCTTCCCCCAACTACAAAATATATTGCAAACACCTAGCACGTATTTCTAAAAATGCGTTAGGTTCTAAAAGCAGTGCAGTTTTCTCTCTCTGACATAATGATGTTTTTTTTTTTCCTTTTGTTTTTCAAATGTTGTTTTCAATATGGTAGTTAGAATGTGGGCCCATTTTGCAGGTTGCCAATTTAAAAGAAAAGCTACTTTTGCAAATTTAGGTGCATCTTGCATTATTCTTGCTATTTTTCTCTTATTTTAAATATTATTAGAAGATGGAGGGAAGGAAAGAAAGGAGGAAAGAAAGGCCATGTTTAGAAAGAACCATAATTTTCTATTTTAAATTGAAGAAACTCATGAATAATATGTCTCTAACTCCCCCATCCTACTAGAGGCTTGTCTTGACCAATTGAAAAAGAGAACACAGTTCCTTGAATAATTATACAGAAAGGAGAATTCTGACAGGTGCAATTTATCATGCCACTGTAAGGAAAGCTGTACCCTGCTCAAAGATGCTCAAAGACATTTTGCAACTTGAAGATAAAATGGCACATCCTTCCCCAATTCCATATACAGAATAGGATAAGGCTGACAACTAAAGCTATCTCAACAATGGTGAGATGACAGCCTCCTCCACCAGATCTCAAGGTTGGAAACCATTGTGAGATACTACACATCTTGTCAACTCTTCCCATTTACTTGGCCATACAATATCCAACCCTAATAAAGCTATGATTATGATCTGATTCTTATCCCAGCCTAAGCATTTCAGTCTAGTCTCTTTTGGTTCATAAACCCCAGTAATAGTCACAATGGACTGATTCATGAGATAATGTCCATAAGGTCCATTACCACAAAAACATCTTATATAATCAAGATAATTTATTCCAGGCAAAATTTGCCTTCCTGATTCCCCCCTCCACTATTTAGCACTGGGTGACCCGCTTTTTAATTGTATACAATACTCTTGAGTGATGCTTGGTCACTGATATGGTGAGAGATTAAAATTTGGCCCCAGGACATTACGAAGATTTTAAGTGGTGGCAGTCTTTAGGAAAGCCATGGGATCAATCAATTCTATTATTGAAGGAAGGGACCTTGGCCATGGCACTATACTTCTAATTCAGAACATTTGTCATTCCAGGCACAGAGATAGTAAAAAGATAAAGAATGTTACTTCCACTGGCAGATTAAGGTATCAGAGCAGGGGAAGTTTGGAGCTAAAAAATAAATCTTACATTTAAAACAGTTTTAAAAGCCTTTTTCGTGGTCTCGGTTTGGCATCAGTACTAAAAGAAAATGAAGAAACAGGTCACAGGTTTTAACATGGCAATCCCATCTAAGACGAATATTAGTCTGGAACATTATAATGGAAAGTGCTAGGAAATCTCTTTTGATTTATAGCAATACTGCATTATATTACCCCAGCTGCAATCTGTTATAATAATGCAAGTTTCCATCACTTCTTTTATAGGTGCCCAAGGTTGTTAATCCAGTCAGGTCCTGCCTTCTCTTTTCCTATCCGGAGGAAATTAACCACTGTTGATCTACACCATTCCAATGGTTCTCTCATAGCCATGTAACATTCCCTGATATTCATCTACAAGAATCTAATCTAACCCTAAATTAGTCAATTGACAGCAAACTCCCAGTTTTACACAGTGATTTAGGAAAACTTAATTTTCACCTTTGCAACATCTAGCCCAGGGAATACATTTAGTTTGTTTTAAAATGGGATAAAATTGGCCAGGAAGTTCAAATATAATGAGGCATCATCAAATGTCAAGGAAATCAATGCTGATGTTTTCAAGTGATGTCATTTAAAATCTGGTTTAGTAGATTTTCCACAACTTTCTATTTTCAACAAGGAAGAATGCATAAAATTGACAAATTTCAAGCAGACAGAATGAGAAGGTTCAATGACAAGAGAACTTGTAATCATAAGCAATAATGATATCCTTGTCTGAATATAGTGAATTTATTGTTGGGGAGTGGGGGCAGTGAGATTAACTCCCTGATCTTTTTCATAGTCTATCAATCAGCTGGTTAGTGACAACACCACAAAGCATCATCCTAGACCTGCTAAGGAGACAGGAAAATAATGACATGCAGCAATGAAAGTAAAACTTCAACTGCCTTCCAAGAGCTGTTCACATCTGCCAAGATACTGTGAATGGCAGTTTGATCATAAGGCTTCCTTTAAGTTGATGTAAGTCTTCCTGGGTAAACCAGCTTGGAAACACAAGTAGATGAGCTATTTCTACTTTATTGTAAAGCTACATTAACAGAATCATGCAAGTCTGAAGGTACCAACTTCCTGCCACCACTTTTAACCATCTCAGCAATTATGGTGAGTCCTTCACAAGTTTCTTTCTCTGACTATTTATCTGGGGTTCCTACCTGTCTTGTCTGATTGTTGCCTAGATAGCATCTCGTCCCTTCATCCCCCAAGACCATCCATACATTCCCTCTGCATTTCAGAGCATCTTACTAATCCTTCCTCCATCTTCTGTTCCCTTCACAAGAAGGAGTTTAGTGATGCACTTTTAGGCATGGCTGCCCTTAGTCTAAATCAGGGGTCTCCAAACTTTTCACCTCAACAACTCCTCCTTCATGTGGTTTCAGACTGTTATTGACCTTCAAATATTTATTATATGAAAATAATGTGATAAACACTACTTTAACTACTAATACTTTGAATAATAATAATAATAGATAATAATGACTTCATAAATTAGGTAAAATATGAAAAAATAAGATTTAACATACCTTTTTCTTACTGAACATTGATATCATTAATGGGGAGGATGTGTTTGATGCATATCAACAAGGCTGGTGAAGGGCTGGAGATTGATGAATTTTAATCATTAGGTCACCATGAGCTATGAGGATCAGATTGTTCCTATTGATCCCTAGACATTTACTGACCCCTTTTCAATCCCCAGACATTCATTAATCCCTTGGATAGTCCCATTGACCCTCGATGGTCAATATTTTTTGAAATTATTTATATTAGAGATTTTAACATAAGTAAAAGATAAACATGAAAAATATAAAGAAAAATTAAAGAAAAGATCAATAAAAGTGCAGGAAATGAGACACAAAAAGAAATATAATAGATAAGTCACTTCCAATCTTCTTTACGCAAATTACAAACAAATTTATTATCTCTCCTCCCTCTGTAATAGAGTTCCTCAACGTTTCCAGCTTTGTGGACTAGCAGAAGGAAGGGGATGGTACCAGGGCTGGGATTCAATTTTTTTAACAACTGGTTCTGTGGGCGTGGCTTAGTTGGTGGGTGTGGTTTGGTGGTCATGTGACTGGGCATGGCCAACTCAACATCACTCACAATGAGACACGCATCTCCTCATCTGGCCTCTCATGACTGTGGGGATGCTGCAACAGTCGTAAGTGTGAAAAATGGTCATAAGTCACTTTTTTCAGTGCCATTGTAACTGAATGGTCACTCCACACAAGCAAAGCACCAGCAAAGGAGGGGGAAAAAACTCCAGAGAAGTTCCAGAGACAGGAAGTCTAGTCCTGTCAAGAATGTAATAAGGATTAATGGAGAGGCAGTTTCTGTAAGCAACACCAGAATGTTTCCTTCCTGCCTTCCTTACAGGATTAGGCCAGTAATTTCTTCTAACACCCGGTTCTCCGAACTGCTTAGAATGTTAACAACCAGTTCTAGTGAATAGGTGCAAACTGGTGGAATCCCACTCCTAGATGGTAATCAAAAGCAGCTGACAAGCACACCCATGCCCACCACTCACACAAGTGTGTGCTCGTCAGCTGTTTCCACAGCCCCATTGCAAACCCCTCATGGCTCATTAGTGGGCCACAGCCCACAGGTTGGGAACCCCTGGTATATAAGATTGCATTACATGGTTTCTTCTTGCCTTATTCAATCCTTTTTAATCAGCAAATCATAAATCACCCATTCACTTTTTTCCATTTTCAGGAAAAAAAAAATTCTAATCTTTTAGGAAAATACATACCCTTTTTTTATACTTGATCAAACAGGTCAGTTTTGCCATTTCTGCAAATTCAAAAATCTTCACTACCCACTCCTCCATTGTGGATATTTCAGTATTTTATCATTTTTGTGTCTTGTTTCACTTGGGTATCTTTGTTAACTATACTAGGTATTCCTCCCCTAAACTAAGAAATCAATGCCAGAGTTTAAATGATATTTTGAAATTAAGCAACATCTGTCTGAATCAAAATTTCAGTGTTAATTAATTAATAAATTCATGTTTTTTATTTTTTATATTCCAGATCCTCTATAGTCCTTTCTTGTTTCATTTTCCCACTTTCTCTCTAATTTTCATTTTTTATTTCTTTCTTTTGTCGATTCATTTATTCTTTCAGTCCATATCTCTTGTCTCATTTATTTCTCTCTACTCCCATTCCATTTCTTCTAGTTCTGTCTTTCTTCTTGCCTCTTTTCATTCATGTTCTGCTGTATCTGTTCCTGCTACTAGACAGAGTAATATTATGTTTTATTGCTAGGGTGTGTAACCATGTGCCTAAATAAATGGGATAATATTCATGTTTTATGCACCTTCATTTAACAGATTTGTGGACATAGGAAATATAAAAACAGAATCTCATTTTATCATTTTATCAGTGTTGCATTGTGCTGCAATCTCTCCAAATTTTATATTCTCCATAAATTAAATCATAAGGTTACCAGATTTTGAAGTCTTTGAAAAACTTCACAAAACCACTATGATTTCTCTGGATTTTAACAACCCAGATTTTCTCACCCTAATCATATCCAGTCAATATGGCTAAGGCTTACTGTAAGTGGTAGAACAACATACTGGTGAGCAATGCAATTTTCTCAGACTGGGAGTGAATTGTTCAATTTACTTTTCTTCCACAGGCAATGAAATATATTGAAATGGCTCTGAGCCCAGCTTTCTAACAGTATATAAAATGGCTGAAAGATAGGAGTTGTTTAAATGGTTAAATGAGCCTTTTCAAAGTATTTGCCCTAAGTCATTTTGAAATAAATAGTTTATGTAAAGAATAGTCTATATTTACTGGGTTATATGTTAAGTGATTGTTAGGTTTTGGCCTAAAACCAATGGTGGGATTCAAATATTTTTGCTTCCGGTTCAGTGGGTGTGGCTTGGTGGGAGTGCTTTATGTGTGCTTTGCGTGCCCTCGTGTGCCAAATGTATACTTTGTGCAGGTGCAGAGGCGTGCTAACTCACCTCCTGCAAGCCTCCTGCATGCTTCAGCAACTGCACCACGGCACTATTCTGTGCTGTGCAAAGCAGCTGCGCTTCAAATTCAGCAGATAAAGGTGAGTATAGGAGCAGGTGGGCGGTTGGGCCCAATAGCAGAGCAGCAGAGAGAACCGGTTTGGTCTCAGCTCCTCATCTCTGCTACTGGCTTGCCAGAACCGGGCCAAACCTGTAGAATACCACCACTGTCTAAAACATTGCATAAATCAAGCCACCATGGTTTAGTTTATAGATTATGTGTTATGTAATCTCAGACTATTGAGGTTTATTTTACTAATGGAATAAAACATACTTACTGACACCTCTTGGGTTTTTTCTTGTGTGTCTCCTAAATGCCTGTAACACATGAGAAAGTTCAGTGATACTGCCCTCCATCTGAAGTTTAGAATGTTGATTGCCAAGATCCCTTAATACTCTAAACAGCTCACCCTATTGAATCCAGGAAGCAGACCAGAAGTGGGCTTTCCTTTCCCAGGAGATTAAGTGGATATATGCTTGGATTTTTTGTAGAGATACTAAGTAAAGCTGGTGAATCAAGAGCCCTGTAGAAAGTTAGCATCCACCCCTCTCCTAGAATAATGAAATATTCTAGGAAATATGAAAAAGGCAGAATATTATACCTCCCTAGATTTGAAAAGGAGAAACATGCTCTTGGAAAACAGTCCCTGTTGTGAATCAATAAATACTTCATAAAGATTATTAAGAGATTGAAGCAAAGTGCAGGGTTCTGGCCCTGCACTTCTGATTGGCCGATAATAGCGACTTCGGATTGGTCCATTCAGGAGAATCTGATTGGCTATTAACGAGCCTCTCCCATTGGTTAATGGAGCTAGCGCTCCCTGTGTTTCATTGGTTAAATAAGTTAGAGTTGCCTATATAAAGGGGCTCATTGCAGCCATTGTGCTGAGCTGTTTTCACATGTAAATACAGAGTTTGAAGTTCACTGTTTCACTGGCTCGTCTCCATCCTTTGCACCCATGCACAGAACATAACACTGGTGACGAGGATGGGATGTGGAGACATCAGAGCTTACTCAATGATGAAGAACTATAACTGAGCACGTGGCTGAAACGCACCAACGGCAGAACCATGACCGGCAGCGTCATACCACCCGCTCCATTCCACCCAGCACAAGAAGACTGGGACTCATATATGGATCACTTCCAGATGTTTCTGGAGACCAACAATTTGAAGGATGTCACTACCGGAAAGAAACGAGCGGTATTCCTAACTCATTGCGGGCCAACCATATTCAAGATGGCCAAGGCACTAGCAAAACTGGCAGAAGTAAAGTCTATGGACTGGGACGTCCTCGAACCCCTGCTGAGGGCTCACTATGCACCGACCTTGCCAACACTCGTTCGAAGGCACGAATTTTATCAGAGAAGTCAGCGGAAGGGCGAAAGTGTTGCTGATTTCATAGCAGATCTCTGGAATCTGGGAGGCCTATGCGAGTTTGCCAACCGAGAAGAAGCCCTAAGAGACTGAATAATTCTGGGATTAGATGCACCAGGCACTCAGAGTAAACTAATGGCGAAGGGCGACATTAGCCTTAAAGATGCAATAGCTGAAGCTACTGCAGCAGAAGCAACCAGGAAGTCGGCTGCCCAAATGCGCCGCACCCACGCACCGTTTCGCCAACGCACCTGCAAAATTTCACCTCAGTCAGAGGGACAGCTTGATACAGCCCACCACGAGGACCTCGAATCGTCGTCAGAAAGCGATGAGAAAGAGGTCCATCGACTTTGGTCCGAACGAGACCAATGCCAGAAATCACAGTACCAATGCGCCGGGTGTGGAGCAAGCCACCCCCGGTCAGAATGCAAATTCCTTGACGCACTCTGCCATGTGTGTGGGAAAAGAGGCCATATCGGACGGGTCTGTAGATGCAAGTCAGGACCCAGCCAGCCCTTGAGGGAGGCTAACTATCGCCAACCGATGGGAAGTCGTCCTGTGAAGCGAGAACCCATAAACCACCAATGGAACAACCACTCCTACAGAAACAAAACCCTAAACCACCCAACAAAGCGAGAAGAGGCTCACCAAATGATCACGATCAGTCATGCCTCATCTCTTGACACCAAAAAGATCCGAGTGAAAGTGGCCATCGAAAACCAGCCCTGCCTGATGGAAGTCGATTCAGGATCGTCCCTCTCGATGGTTTCCTGGAAGACCCTCAAGCAGCTCATCCCCACTATCCGGAGGCAAGACCTCAGATTCCAAAGACTCATACTCAAGGACTATCAAGGAAATCGAATCCCGGTCGTTGGATCCAGCCGAGTCTGGGTATTGTTTAAGAACCGTACAGCATTCCTATCCCTGACTGTAATCGACAGGGATCAGCCTAGTTTTTTAGGCCTCCAATGGTTCGCTCCACTTGGAATTGAAGTAGCCGGCATTCACCGAACCTGCAACAGCGATTGGGAAGAAGACCTCGTCCACGAATTCCAGGACGTCCTTGCAGAAAAATTAGGCGAGTACAAGGGGACCCTGATATCATTTAACCTCAATCCCGAAATAGCTTCCATCCTCCTTAAGCCTCGTTGAGTTCCATTTGCCCTTAAACCAAAGATTGACGAGCAGCTTGATAAATTAATAGCCCAGGGTGTGTTAGAACCAACCGATCACTCTTCCTGGGAAACCCCAATTGTAACACCCATCAAGCCAGATGGATCGATAAGAATTTGAGGGGACTACCGAGCCACCCTGAACCACGCCCTTCAACAAAACGCTTACCCGGTACCGGTGGTGCAATACCTCCTCCATTCCCTGGGTGGCGGAAAAGTCTTCGCTAAACTAGACTTAGCCCAGGCATACCAACAATTGCCTGTCGACAAAAAAACGGCAGAGGCCCAAACAATCGTTACGCACCAAGGTGCGTTTAAATGTAACCGACTTTAGTGCGGAGTGAGCGTAGCCCCAGGAATCTTTCAAAGTTTGATGGAAAGGCTATTACAAGGGATAAAAGGTGTTGCCCCATATTTTGATGATGTGGTAATCGCTGCCCCAACTCGGAAAATACTAAAGGAACGCCTGAGGTTGGTTCTCCAGAGATTTAAAGACTCAGGTCCCAAAGTTAAAAAAAACAAATGTCAATTATGTACGGTTCGTGTAGAATTTTTGGGATATTTAACTGATAGTCAAGGCATTCACCCCACCGATAACAAACTTAGGGCAATCAAGAATGCCCCAAAACCCCGGAACAAGGCCAACCTCCAGGCTTTTCTGGCCTTATCAATTTTTATAATGTTTTCCTGCCTCACAAAGCAATCGTAGCTGAACCCCTACATCGTTTATTGGACAAAAAAGCAACCTGGGTATGGGGACACAGAGAAGAACAGTCGTTTCGATGTGTGAAAAATTTATTGACTTCTGATGCTGTTCGATGCAGTATAATGAGACTTTGTCTTTAACGATCATGTGTGATGCATCCCCATTCGGAGTGGGCGCCATTTTAAGCCACGTTTTGCCAAACGGTAGTGAAGGCCTGTTGCCTATTTCTCAAAGACGTTATCAAAAGCAGAACGCAATTACAGTCAAATTGATAAGGAGGCCCTTGCTATTGTGTCCGCGGTTAAGAGATTTCATAAATATGTGTATGGCCGAGCCTTTACCATAGTGACTGACCACAAACCTTTGCTTGGAATAATAGCGGCAGATAGGCCAACACCGTATATATTATCTCCCAGAATGACTCACTGGTCAGAATTCTTGGCGGCATATAATTACAAGTTGCAACATCGCCTGGGGAAGGCCATTCCTCACACCGACGCATTGAGCCGCACACCTTTTCCAGAGATCATTGATGACCTCGCTCCGATGGTTACAACACTGCAGATCGAGACACTTCGAACGCCGCCATTAACAGCCCGAGATATCACGATGGAAATGAAACATGACCCCATTTTAGCACAAGTCCTCAGTTGGGTCGAGTGGGGATGGCCGTTGGACCAGATACCTGACGACTACACCCCATTCAAGAATCGACAAACAGAACTATTTTCCCAGAAGGGCTGCATTATCTGGAGTGATAGAGTTGTCGCCCCAGAGCGGTTGCGACCAGCGATACTAAGGACCTTGCACGATGGTCACCCCAGCATCGTGCGTATGAAAGCCCTCGCACGAAGCTACGCGTGGTGGCTGGGTATCAACAAGCAGATCGAGACATGGGTAAAAGCTTGTCACAAATGCCAGGAAGTAAGCAACGCCCCTCCGAAAGCAACCCCGACTGAATGGGAAACACCGAGGGGACCATGGTCCCGTATTCATCTGGACTTTGTGGGACCTACTAAGGGACACACATTTTTATTAACGGTGGATGCCTACTCGAACTGGCTTGAAATCCATGAGATGAGGACTACAATAACTGAATCAGTCATCAGGAAACTAGACAGACTCTTTGTGACACATGGATTACCAGACGTTCTAGTATCCAACAACGGGCCCCAATTTACCGTGCTGTCTTTCAAATAGTACCTGGCAGACCGCAGTATTCACCATGTGCTAACTTCGCCGGCGCATCCTGCGGCCAACGGAAGGGCCGAGAGCATGGTACAATTCGTCAAGAAAACCTTACATAAAATGGACTATGGAGATATACAAGACAAGATTAACCGGATACTCCTTTTGCAGCATATCATTCCACACAGCATCACCAATAAAACTCCCTCCGAGTTGTTAATGGGACGGAAGCTTTGCTCCCACCTCGACCGTCTGCATCCATCATATGAACCTGAAAAACCACACGGTTCCAGCGGGAAATGCTGCAATTTTCAGGTAGGCGACTTGGTTTTCCCTAGGAACTTTTCGGGTGATCCGTTGTAGGTCGAGGCAACTGTAGTACAAGTAACCGGCCCTAGATCGTACCGCGTGAAATGTCACGATGATAGAATATGGAAGCGCCATATTGATCAGCTGCTTTCAAGGCTACAGTTGGGGATCTCCGAGCCCCCTGATTTCCAAACCGAGGGGGGAGGAGATACCAAGGAAGCTGAATTTGAAGTGGCAGAAAGTTTAAGCGGAAGTAATGACCGCTCAGAGGCAGCACGTGATGGATCCGGAATGGGGGTGGCCTCGCCTCAAAGAGATGCCGAGAGCAGTAGCGGCAACGAAAGTTCGAATACGGAACGGGAGGCACCCTCTTCACCAGATAACGTCTTACCCCAACAAGACTGTAGCCAAATACCAGGAGAACAACGCAAATCAAATAGACAATCAAAACAACCTGCCTACCTCAAAGACTACGTGACCGCACCCCTTAAATGGAACCCGGGGGGAAGGGGTGTTGTGAATCAATAAATACTTAATAAAGATTATTAAGAACTTGAAGCAAAGTGCAGGGTTCTGGCCCAGCACTTCTGATTGGCCGATAATAGCGACATCGGATTGGACCGTTCAGGAGAATCTGATTGGCTATTAACGAGCCTCTCCCATTGGTTAATGGAGCTAGCACTCCCCGTGTTTCATTGGTTAAATAAGTTAGAGTTGCCTATATAAAGGGGCCCATTGTGGCCATTGTGCTAAGCTGTTTTCACATGTAAATGAAGAGTTTGAAGTTCACTGTTCACTGGCTCGTCTCCATCCTTTGCACCTATGCACAGAACATAACAGTCCCCACCTTTGTTAATAGCCCCAGAAAGACTAATGCCAATTTATCTACAAGACAAAAGCTCTTCAGCTCCAGGGTGATAGGATTAGCCTTCACTCAAGATCCAAACCAAGACAATGCCATTAAGCCATAATAGGAATTGTCCAACACCCTTTCAGAATACACTGCCTCTTCATTTCATCATCACTCACTAAGATTCAACCAAGCCTGGGACAGCCTACCAGGTTAGATGAACCCCTGCATAGCCCCATGGGAGTGTGACAACCAATAGAATACATTTCTTGCAAGGTCCAAGAGACGGGATAAATATATCTCACTCTCCACTGCATGTAGTCAAATACCCAGAATCGCATGTGCTTGGAGGTTCCGCTTCACCATTTAACATCCTTGCAAGCAGCCTCCAGGTTTCCAGTGTCTTTCTTCCCACTTGGAAATGAACCCAGATGGACATTTCTTCCAACAGCCCTAAGTCTTCCCAGGAATCAAGTGACCAGAAACCAAATGATATTACATATTCCTGTGGGGATTATCCTTTAGGTCACCAATGACCAATTTGGTTTACTAAAAGGTATGTAAACCTATAAGATAACTGCATTCTGGGAACATATCTCAGAACCACCAAAATATTTTAAATTTGGTTGCATCTCTTGTTTATGTCTTTTTACCGAACTGCTTTAATTTGCCCTTGCTGGGCTGTCGAAATTTTGAGAAGCAAAATAAACTTCTCTACTGGAATATTCTGAGAGAATCATTATGTTAACAGAATGGAATATAAAAAGGGGGAAAGTTGTAAAGTGTCATCTGCATTAGAACTGATTCTGCCAACCATGATTGCTTTGTTATGTGGAGAAAAAAATGGTTTGCATTTTTATCAGCTCGTTTTTATGCTATATTACCCCAATAGTATTTTTTTTAATCACAAACATGCCTTGTGGGGAAAAAAAATGCTAATTTGTAAACAAATTGGTAATCCTGTAATTGCAGCAATGATTAGAAAACCAGAGTGAAGCATGTGTCGGTAGTGACCCATTGGGATTATGTTTCATCAACTGTTTTTCTGCATTATGTCCAAACCATTTAATACAAAAGAATACATACAATGTTTAATTCACTGGAGAAAATTCTATGGGGCTGTATAATACACTGAGTGACAACAATAGAGCTCCTATGTAATGAATGTTGGGTTATGTTAGAAATAAAAATCACCCCTATTTTAGTCTCCTCTGATGCAAGATCCTTTGTTATTATAAAGATCTGACTTTTTCTTTTGTTGAAAAAATAAATAAACTCTAAGCTACGAAAAGCAAACAGTGTCAATTGCACCGAGATACCCCCACCTTTTTTTTTAAACAAAGGAATTAGTTAGGAGAAATTCAAAGGAGAAAGTTAACATCGTTCATCCTGCATATACCTATTCACAATGAATTCACAAATGCAAATACAATGAACAGGTATGTAAGCATTGCTGAATTCAGAACAATGTGTTTGGAATGCAGCTGTAATATCTGTGGCTCTGTATTGTGGTGCTAGGCTTAATGGGTAAGAATAGGCCTAGGGAAACTGAGGTCCAAGTCCACCTTCACCAGGGAAATTTTTAGGGAAGCTTTGAGCCTGTTACTTTCAGTTCAGCCAAAGTTGTTGTGTTGTTGTAAGTATTAAGTCCTGAGCATGGGCGCAAGGAACGGAGATGAGACATCGAACTGCGACTTCAACTCTTTATTGTGGCTTCAGAACAGAGCAAATACTTGGGCGGCAGCAGCTCTTTTATAGAGCTGGCTGCTGTGAAAACAACCAATGATTTGAGTTTACCGCTCTAACAAGCGTCCAATCAGAGAGACCCGCTAACAGCCAATCGGACTGGCCAGAAACGACCAATCACGACTCGCTATTCGCAGGCCAATGAGAAGTGCAGGATTACGAGCCTGCTGTAAAAGTAAACCTATTAGGGTTGTTACTGATGCATTGGCTTAGTCCATAACACCCTTCCCCCCCAAGGTTCCGTCTGAGGGGTGGGGTGACATATTCTCGTAAGTAGGCAGGTCGCTTCACCTGTCTGCTTGATCTGCGCTGTTCCACCGGTTTCTGTCCTGGTTCTGGTTCCGGTAGGCTGCTTGCTGAGCTGGATGGCGAAAACGGTCCTGCTGTTTCATCGAATGGCTCTGGGCTGTTCTCTCTGTTCTCGCCAGCGCTGTCTTCTGGGTTCCCTGGATCTGTTTCCATCGCGGTGCTATCACGCGGTGAGGCCACTCCCCGGCTCTGTTCTCCTTCTGGCAGTGAGTATCCCCTGGTTGGTTGTGTATAGACTGCTGGGTTTCGATTGTTAAATCATCTGTTATTTCTTTTTCCCCCTCGATGTCCCTTCCCCCCCCAGTTAGAGATTCAGGGGATGAGATGGGAGTAGGTGCTAGTCTGGAACGAAGTTGGTCTATGTGGCGCTTCCACATTTTACCATCTGCAGTTTGTAGACGATAGGATCAGGGTCCCGTAAATTGCGTTATGGTAGCGGGGACCCACAATGGGTCACCCGAGAAGTTTTTCGCAAAAACAGGGTCACCTTCCTGGAATGATCGACACTTGCTGCTGGATCCTGGGGTTGTTCAGGCGTGTAATTAGGGTGGAGGCGATCGAGATGCGAGCAAAGTTTCCGGCCCATCAGGAGTTCAGCTGGGGTTCTGTTTGTGGTGCTGCTTGGGGTTATATGTTGGAGGAGAAGCATCCGGGTTATTTTGTCGTCAATGTCACCGTGGTCCATTTTGTGTAAAGTCTTCTTTACAAATTGAACCATTCTCTCAGCCCTACCATTGGCCGCAGGGTGAGCTGGCGATGTTAAGGCATGGCGGATGCCCCGGTCTGCTAGGTACTGTTCAAATGCCAGGGCAGTGAATTGGGGGCCATTATCGGAGACCAGGACATCCGGCAATCCATGGGTAGCGAATAGCTTATTCAGTTTTTTAATGACCATCTCCGTGGTGGTGCTTTTCATCTTGTGGACCTCAAGCCAGTTAGAATAGGCATCCACGGTTAGGAGGAAAGTGTGTCCTCTTGTGGGTCCCGCAAAATCGATGTGGATACAGGACCAGAGACCTCGAGGTGTTTCCCACTGAGTTGGGGGTGTTTTTGAAAGAGCAGACCAAGTCTTCTGGCATTTGCTGCACTTCGATACCCAGATATCTATCTTTTTGTCTAACCCAGGCCACCATGCATAACTCCTAGCCAATGCCTTCATCCACATGATGCCTGGATATCCATTGTGCAACATTTTTAAAACTTTATGTTGTAATTTCTCCAGGATTACAACTCTGTCTCCCCACAAGATGCAGCTCTTTTAGGAGAATAGTTCTGTCTGTCGATTTCTAAATGGCTTGAAAGTGTCATTGGGTGTGCTGTCCGGCCAACCCTGTTCCACCCAGCTGAGGATTTGTGCTAGAGAAGGGTCCTTTTTCGTTTCTGAGGCGATGTCTCGAGCAGTCAGCGGCGGTGATTTAAGAGTTTCGATTTGCAATATGGCTAAGGTTGGAGCTGGGTCCTCTATGACGTCTGGTAGTGGAGAGCGGCTCAAAGCGTCAGCATGGGGAATGGCTTTCCCTGGGTGGTGTTGCAGTTGGTAATCGTAGGCGGCTAAAAATTCCGACCAATGTGTCATTCTTGGTGATAAGATGTGGGGAGTTGGTTTGTTTCCCACCAAAATATCAAGTAGCGGCTTGTGGTCTGTAATTATGGCAAAGGGTCTCCCATACACATATTCATGGAAATGTTTAATTGTGGATACAATGGCAAGAGCCTCTTTATCAAGTTGGCTATAGTTCCTTTCGGTTTTAGACAAAGTTCTCGAAAAGAACGCAATAGGTGCCTCATTACCATTTGGCAGGACATGACTTAAAATGGCTCCCACTCCGAATGGTGAGGCATCACAGGTAACCGTTAAGGGTAGAGTCTCGTTGTATTATATCAATACAGCATTGGAAGTTAAGAGGTCTTTTACTTGAAATGCCTGTTCTTCACGCCGTCCTCAGACCCAGGAAGCCTTTTTGTCGAGAAGTCTATGTAGGGGCTCGGCTACGGTCGCCTTCTGGGGCAAGAAGATGTTATAAAAGTTAATGAGTCCCAGGAAGGCTTGGAGGTCTGTCTTATTTCTAGGTCTCAGGGTGTTTTTGATTGCAGTTAATTTTTTTTCGGTGGGGTGGATTCCCTGTCTGTCGAGAAGGTATCCCAGGAACTCCACTCTCTCTGTACAAAGTTGACACTTGTCCCTTTTTACTTTCAGGCCAGTGTCTTTAAATTTTTGAAGAACCTTTCTGAGTCGTTGTGTTAATAACTCTTTAGTAGGGGCAGCTATTAAGACATCGTCAAAATAAGGCACGACATCTTTTATGCTTTGTAATAGTCTCTCCATCAAACATTTGAAAATGCCAGGTGCCACGCTTACTCCGAATTGGAGTCTATTGCACTTGAAGGCACCTTTATGTGTAACTATTGTCTGGGCTTCTGCAGTCATCACGTCTACGGGTAGCTGTTGGTATGCCTGAGCTAAGTCCAATTTCGCAAATATTTTTCTGCCACCCAGAGAGTGAAGAAGGTGTTGGACCACTGGTACTGGGTAAGCGCTCTGTTGAAGAGCATGATTTAGGGTGGCCCGGTAATCCCCACAAATTCTTAATGTGCCATCTGGCTTCATGGGCGTTACTATTGGAGTTTTCCAACAGGCATGGTCAATCGGTTCCAACACACCCTGGCCTATTAGTTTATCTAGCTGCTTGTCGATCTTTGGCTTGAGGGCAAAAGGCACCCAACGAGGCTTAAGATGAATGGGATCTACATCGGGGCTGAGATAAAACGATATAGGGGTCCCCTTGTACTTTCCTAATGTTCCTGTGAATACGTCCTGGAATTCCTGGATGAGGACCTCTTCCCAGTCATCGCTTCAGGTTTGGTGTATGCCAGCTAGTTCAATTCCGAGTGGGGCGAACCACTGTAGCCCTAACAAACTGGGCCGGTCACGATTGATGACAGTCAGGGGAAGCGTTGCGGTGCGGTCCTTGGACGTGGCTGGAACCGACAACAGGAATTCTGTTTCCCTGGTAGTCTTTTAGGATGATTCTTTGAGTGCTGAGGTCCTGGCGACAGATGGCAGGGATCAGCTGTTTGAGGGTTTTCCAGGATACCATCGATAGGGATGACCCCGAATCGACTTCCATCACGCATGGTCGATTCTCAATAGTAACCTTTACGCGAATCTTTCTTGTATCTAGCGATGAAGCGTGGCCGATAATAATAGTTTGATGCGCCTCTTCTCATCTCGTTGAAGAGGCAGGTGCTCGATTTCTGTAGTAGTGGTTGTTTCGTTGGTGGTTCAGGCAGTCCCGATTTCCAGGTTGTTTGCCTGTCTCCCGATGAAGTTTATTCTCCCTTTGGCTTGGACTGGACTTTCACTTGCTTCTGCAGACCTTTGCGATGTGGCCTCTTTTCCCAAAGGATTGGCAGAGTGCGTCGAGGAATTTGCAGTCCGATCGCGGGTGGTTTGCCCCGCAACCAGCACATTGGCGCGGAAGTCTCTGGTTCCTTTGCTCCCGTTCCAAGCGGAACCGGTTGACCTCCTCTTCCTCACTGTCTGAGGATGACTCGAGGTCTTCGTGATGGGCGGTAATAGCGTGCTTCTCAGAGGAGAGCAGACTATCGTTAGCAAGTGTGCGGTGCGTTCGCTTGACGCATTCGAGCGGCTGACTTTCTGGTTGCTTCTGTGGCAGTAGCGTCACCGATGACATCTGCAAGGCTGATGTCTCCTTTCGCCACTATGCGGTCTCTCAGGGCTTCCTCGAGGTTTGCAAAACCACAGAGGCCTCCTAGGTTCTGGAGGTTGGCTACAAAGTCCCCAACACTCTCGTTCTTCCATTGGTCCCTCTGGTAAAACTCATGTCTTCGTATCAGCATAGGTACTGCGAGTGCATAATGGGCCTGGATGATTGGCGTGAGGTTATCCCAATCCATTGCCTTCACCTCCACCGGTTTGGCAAGTGCTTTAGCCATTTTGAAAACGGCGGGGCTGTAGTGAGTCAGGAACACCACTCGTTTCTTGCCAGGCATAGCATCTTTCAAATTGTTGGTCTCTAGGGACATCTGGAAATGGTCTATATACGAGTCCCAGTCTTTGTTTGCTGGGTCAAATGGAGCGGGTGGTATGACGCCGCTGGTCATTCTTCCATTTGTTGCATGCGCTCTTCAGCCACGTGCTCTGTCTTGTTCGATGAGTACTTAGTCAGCTCTATCGTCTCCGCATCCCATCCTCGTCACCAGTGTTAAGTCCTGAGCATTGGCGCAAGGAACGGAGATGAGACATCGAACTGTGACTTCAACTCTTTATTGTGACTTCAGAACAGAGCAAATACTTGAGCAGCAGCAGCTCTTTTATAGAGCTGGCTGCTGTCAAAACAACCAATGATTTGAGTTTACCGTTCTAACAAGCGTCCAATCAGAGAGACCCGCTAACAGCCAATCAGACTCGCCAGAAATGACGAATCACGACTCGCTATTCGCAGGCCAATGGGAAGTGCAGGATTACGAGCCTGCTGTAAAAGTAAACCTATTAGGGTTGTTACTGATGCGTTGGCTTAGTCCATAACAGTGAGATATAATAGAAGGAGGTTTTTGTGGAAGCTAGTTTGAGTTCCTGAAGAAAAGATAGGATCTAAGTGTTATGTTCGGACGGTCAGGCTCATAAAGATGAGATACTTCAGTTCAGTAACAACAGCTCTTTATTTATCGGCAGGAACAAGTCTGAAAAACTAGTAGCTGCGGTGGCTCTTTTATAGAGCAGGCCACGGCTTGGCAGCCAATGATACTGCTTCAAGTCTCCCGCGGCAGACTCTTAGCGAGCCAATCACAAATGCCTGGCTATCCAATCAGGTAGCGGTTGCAATGGGCCAATAGGAATGCGGGCTTTCAAGTCTCTGAATATGGAACACCCCTCCCCTCTTGGTATAGTCCAAGGGGCGGGGTGACGTAGTCGCATAGGTAGGCGGGTCTCCATACCTGCCTACTTGACCTGTGCATTTCAGTTAGTCCTTGGTCATCGGCAGGTTCAGACGGGCTCTGCGTTGCTCTCAAACCTCTCGATGGAACCACCTGGAAGGCTGAGCTGGGCCTATAGCTGCGACTTCCACCTGGTTCACCCGGGTTGATCGAGTCGTTCACTCTGCTGTTCCCATCTGGATTTTCTGGGCTGATTGAGCTTGTCCGGCTGCTCCTTCCAGGTGAAACACCTGTCTGCAACAGCTCTGTGTTTTCAGGTGAGTATGGTTGGTTTATTGTTTGGTTTTCGTTTGGGGGGTGTTCTGCTTGCGTTGAGTTTTTCCCTTTTTCAATGTTTGGGGTCCCCCCCCCTGATTTCTTGATTAAAGTCCAAGCTGGCTAGTCGTGACTGGAGCTGGTTGATGTGGTGCTTCCAGCTCTATCCGGTGATTTGGGTGATGCGAGCAGGTACCCAGAGAGGGTCTCCGGTGAAGCTTTTTGCGAAGACGGTGTCGCCAATGTTGAATGCATGGTGTTGGCTAGTGGAGCCTGGGGTTTTCTCCGGGTTATACGTGGGATGCAAACGGTCTAGCAGTGAACGGAGTCTCCTGCCCATGAGTAGTTCTGCTGGGCATTTATTGGTGGTTGTGTTTGGCGTGATGTGTTTTATCATCAGCATTTTGTTAATTTTCTCTTGGATGTTGACGTCTTCTATTTTCTGAATGGTTTTTTTGGTAAACTGAACCATTCGTTCTGCCTGCCCATTCGCCGCTGGGTGGGTTGGCAAAGTTAATGCATGTCTGATGCCATAGGCAGCCAGGTATTGTTCGAATGCCAGTGCCGTGAACTGGGGCTCATTGTCGGATACTATCACATCTGGCAACCCTTGTGTGGCAAAGAGTTTGTAAGTTTTGTTATGACAGTTTCTGTAGTTGTTTTTTTCATGGTGCAAACTTTCAGCCAATTAGAATAGGCATCGACAGTTATCAGAAAGGTGTGTCCCTGAGTGGGGCCGGAGAAATCGAGGTGGATTCATGACCAGAGACCCCTGGGTGTTTCCCATTGCAGGGGTGGTGCTTCAGGGGGTGGTGGATCGCAATTGTTGACAACTGTTGCATGTGCCCACCCATGTTTCGATTTGCTTGTCCAACCCTGGCCATCAAGAGTAACTCCTTGCCAGAGCTTTCATCCGAATAATGCCCAGGTGCCCTTCATGCAGCATGTCTAAAACAGCAGTTTGCAATGTTTCTGGTATCACCACCCGATCTCCCCACAGTATGCATCCTTTTTTAGTAAAGAGTTCAGTCCGCCGGTTCTGGAAAACTTTAAAACGTTCGTCTTTGTCGTTTTCTGGCCAACCCCATTCTACCCAGCTCAAGACTCATGCCAGCCACATATCTTTTTTAGTCTCGTGGGCAATGTCCAGCGCGGTGAGGAGTGGGCTGGGTAGAGTCTCTATTTGGAGGACTTGTGTGGAGGGTGCTGGGTTGTCTAGCACATCCGGAAGGGGTGAGCGGATTAAGGCATCGGCATGTAGAATGTCCTTGCCAGGGTGGTCGGTGAGCTGGTAATTATAAGAGGCCAAGAATTCAGACCACCTTGTCATGCGAGGTGATAGGATGTTGGGGTTGGCCTTGTTGCCTGCCAAAATGCCTAGCAGGGTTTATGGTCAGTAATGATTGAAAAGGTCCTACCGTAAACGTATTCATGGAACCTTTTCACTCCAGCGATGACTGCTAGGGCTTCCTTGTCCAGCTGACTGTAGTTTCTTTCCAGTTTGGACAGGGTTCTTGAAAAGAAGGCAATGGGTGCCTCTTTGCCATCTGGTAGGGTTTGACTGAGGATTGCCCCCACTCCGAAAGGTGATGCATCACATGTCATCATTAGTGGTAGAGTTTCACTATACTGGATGAGGACTGCGTCGGAAGTTAAGAGGGTTTTTATTTGTTGAAAGGCATTTTCCTCTCATTTTCCCCAAATCCAGGAGGCATTTTTGTCCAATAGTCTATGCAATGGTTCCGCCATGGTCACCTTTGGGAGTAGGAAAACATTATAAAAATTAATGAGTCCTAAAAACGCCTGAAGTTCCGCTTTGTTTTTCGGTCTGGGAGCTTCCTTGATGGCTTTAAGTTTTTTCTCTGTGGAGTGAATTCCATGTTTGTCAAGGAGATATCCCAAGAATTCAACCCTCTTGGTGCACAGCTGGCATTTCTCTTTTTTAACTTTCAAGCCAGATTCTTTAAATTTTTGGAGCACCGCCCTTAGGTGTTTTTCTAGTTGTTTCTCATTGGTAGCTGCCACTAATACATCATCAAAATACGGCACTACTCCCTTGATGCTTTGCAGCATTCTTTCCATGAGGCTTTGAAAGACCCTGGGCACTACGCTGACGCTGAATTGGAGGTGGTTGCATTTAAATGCCTGTGTGTTACAATCGTCTGTGCCTCGGTGATTTCTGCATTGACTGGTAGCTGTTGATAGGCTTGTGCCAGGTCGAGCTTTGCGAAGACCTGGCCTCCCCCCAGTGAATGTAGGAGGTGTTGGACTACTGGCATGGGATAGGCACTTTGCTGCAGGGCATGGTTGAGGGTAGCCTTATAGTCACCACAGATTCTTATGGAAGGATTTGGTTTGATTGGAGTGACTATAAGCGTTTCCCGACAGGCGTGATCGATGGGCTCCAATACCCTTTGGGAGATGAGTTTATTTAGTTGCTTGTCTATCTTGGGCTTGAGTGCAAATGGCACTCGCTGCGGTTTGAGGTGGATCGGGGTGACATCTGGGTTAAGATTGAATGAGATTGGGGACCCCTTGTACTTGCCTAGGGTGTTGTCGAAGACCTCTTGGAAATCTCATGCAAGAGCCGCCTCCCAATCTTCGTCATTGGTGTGGTGGATACCGGCCATTTCTATCCCTAGTGGCTCAAACCATTGTAGTCCAAGCAGGCTGGGACGATCTTTGTCCACAATGGTGAGTGGCAGGATGTTGGCGCGGTCTTTGAATGTGACTTTGAAGTGCCCGATGCTGGTAACAGGAATGCGGTTCCCTTGGTAGTCTCTGAGGAACAGTTTTTGGTCATTTAGCTCATGTCGGTGTATGCTGGGTATTAGACGCTTGATGGTGTGCCAGGATACCATGGACAAGTAGGATCCCGAATCTACTTCCATAGAGCATGGTTGGTTTTCGATGTTTACCATTATGCGTACTTTTCGAGTGTCTATGGTAGAAGAATGGCCAATGACAACCGTTTGATGGGTCTCTTCTTTTTGCGGCGCTTCATTGAATCACTTGGTTCGGCCGTCTCACTCCATTGGCTGTCAATCTGGTGATCCCGATGCCTTGAGGGGATGCCGTCTCATTGTTTAGGGCTGTTGCCTCGGCGCCAGGGGCTGTGGTTGCGTTTGTTTTGGCAAACCTTTGCGATGTGCCCCTGCTTCTCGCAATGCTGACAAATGGCATCAAGAAAACGGCATTCAGAGTGGGGGTGATCGGCTCCACATCCGGTGCATTAGAACCCCAACTTACGACCTCATCAGTCTCATTGATTTCATTCCGATTGGAGCCGGTGAATTTCTTCCCCCTTGTAGTCGCTGTCAGAGGGGGATTCAATGTTGCCATGGTGGGTGGAGGTGGTGTGTTTCTCTGGTGTCACGGCCCTCTCGCTGGCAGGATGATCATCAGTTGTATTTGCTCGCCGTATACGAGCCGCTGATTTGTGGGTGGCTTCTGCTGCAGTTGCCTCAGCTATGGTGTTGGCGAGTGAGATACTGCCTTTTGCCATCAGCTTGCTTTTTAGTGTGGGGTCTTTTAGGCCGAGGATGACCCCATCTCGCATGGCCTCTTCTAGGTCTGTGAAACCGCACAAGCCTCCAAGGTCCCTTCGATCAGCCACAAATTCACTGATGCTTTCACCTTCGTGCTGGTCTCTTCGATAAAAATCATGCCGGCGAATGAGAGTGGGAACGGCTGGAGTGTAGTGGTTTCGGAGGATGGGTGCAAGGTTGTCCCAGTCCATCGCCTTGACGTCTGCCGGTTTCGCCAAAGCCTTGGCCATTTTAAATACAGCGGGCCCGCAGTGTGTTAAAAATACGGCCCGTTTCCGGTTTCCATTGGCATCCTTCAGGTTGTTGCACTCTAAGAACATCTGAAACCAATTGATGTAGGACTCCCAGTCCTCAGTAGCCGGATTAAAGGGAGCAGGTGGTGTGGCGTTGCTGGCCATCTTGATGGTCGTTTTCTCACCGTTTGCCAGGTGCTGGGTTGTCTCGTTGTCTTCTTTATCCCACCTTCGTCACCAGTGTTATGTTCGGAAAGTCGGGCTCATAAAGACGAGAGACTTCAGTTCAGTAACAACAGCTCTTTATTTATTGGCAGGAACAAGTCTGAAAAACTAGTAGCTGTGGTGGCTCTTTTATAGAGCTGGCTGCGACTTGGCAGCCAATGACACTGCTTCAAGTCTCCCGTGCTTGGTTTCAACCAATTGTGGCAGACTCTTAGCGAGCCAATCACAAATGCCCTGGCTGTCCAATCAGGTAATGGTTGCAATGGACCAATAGAAATGCGGGCTTTCAAGTCTCTGAATATGGAACACTAAGTAAGACATATCTGCAGACTGAAACCTATCAAAGGTAACTGGGGTTAAAAAGTGACACCTCATAAAGTTGAACTACCATGATAGAAAGCTCTTTCTCATGTCATATTAATGTACAGTACATTCTTTTAGTTGGCAGAAAAAATAAACCAACCAAATTCCTCTGCCCTGAGTGCCAAACCTCACCCTGCCTCAGTGTTGAGACTGTGATGAGGCTGCTGTCTTGCATTGTCCTTACAGATTTAATGTGGGTAGATTAAGGAAAGTGATTGGCTATTTCCCTAAAATTTGTTTCTCCTCCCATTGAGTATAGTGCCACCCATCTGAGACAAAGCAACCAATGATCATTCTCTGTATGTGGTGTGGTAAGGTGGGGTCAGGATAAGCAGGTGCTTAGAATGATGAGTTTAGCACCTGTTTTCACTCATTTACTCTGTTAACAGGTTGCCAGCATGGAAGTACCCCATGACCTGTTTGTTATCTATCACTCTGACTATTTCTGAACATGAGTCTAGCACTCTTTGGACCGAACTATATTCAAAACAAGCTCAGGTGACAAATGGAAGTGGAAGCATTGCAAGGTGTCTTGGGAATAGTGTCTCTAACCTCTTACTTAGGATAAGAGATGCAGCAGAGGGTGAAGGTTAAATGAAATACTGTAAAGGAATGGCAGTATGGGAAGAGGGTGACCACCGCCACCAGCACTGACAGATAATTTGTGGATTATGCAAAGTGGAGGTACCTCTCACTAACTAAAATTACTAAACAATGCAATTGGCAGAGTTCTAGAAGTTACTCCAATTAAATAGTTTTATAGTTGACAGCAGTCATGTGAAGCTTCTTGCTGTAATATCAATGAAGCACTCAATGGTCTACTAAATAATACACAGTTGGCAAAACCTAGCTTTGTTTCCTAGTTTAAACTCAGCTTCTGTGCAGCCCTTTATGACAGTGCTGGTCCTTTTTTAAGAAATAGAGTAGAAACACTCTTTCAAAGTCTGGAGCTTTCTGAAATATCAGTCAGGCATTTCGTGACTGCGGAAACCAGGATTTGGTCTGTTCTAAAGCCCAAGGAACAATGACACTGGGAAGATAGTGCCTAAATGACAGGGTTATGCCCAAAGCAGGCTAGTATATCAACTGAAGGGAGGGAGAATCCCAAACACTGTCTGAGGAAGATTTATAAATTGAATTATGGCATAAACCGCTGGTGGATTAAATTTAAAACCAGAAGCTCTAAAGACAAAAATTAACTTGTCCACAATGTGAGGAGGAGATGAGATCATAACACAGTCCTAAAGACACATTTTAAACAATTAGTAGGACATCTATTTGAGTATGAAATATAAAAATCCATAAAGTATAAATGAACTGGGCATGTTTTATTCTAAGAAAAGACAGAACGGTTTTGAAGTATGCTTTTGATCTGAGTGAAGGCCTTGTGCCGGTTTCTAGTCAAAACCTGTCTTCCACCTATTTGATCTCCATGTCTTTGAGCTGGACAAAGAACAGCTTGAGAGGGTAAATTTTCAGCAAAAATAAAGCCTTCTGTTGACTCAGAAGTAGGGTGTTCTGGAATACTATCCAATCACTGCTTAGAATCAAAGTGTCCAGATGAAGCATTCTTATAATGAGTATTATTTGCAGTTTGCTTTTCACCAAAAGTAGACAAGCATAGGTCCCATGATGTTTGGCAATTCTGGGAGTTGCAACCTCAGCTCAGACAATCCACAAACAAGGCAGATTTGTTCCACCCATATGTGTGTGTGTGAGAGAGAGGTGGGGGGCTGAATGAGAATGCTGAAAAGAAAAGCAGATCTGAGCATCTATTATTTAATTGTAAAATATTTTTTATTCCATTTTTCTACAAAACACTGCTTAGTGTATGGAAACGTTTGAGATCTGATTAGAAATATCCATGTAGCAAAATATATAGGTAAGAATAGACCCAAATTTCCTTCCTTCCTTCCTTCCTTTGAATACAGGCACTACTAATTATATTAAAATAATAACCCTTGAGCCTTTAAATACAATGAGTGTTATAGCTACTTTGATCTCACACTGTGCTCTAATATAATAGAAATTCAATTCGCAAAATTTGCCAGTATTCTATTTTTGTGGGCTTTTTTTTTTTTTTTAAATGTATGATTTACCAAGAATGTTCTCACTCCAAAAATGAATGATTTCAGCAATAGTTAGCAGTTTGCAATGGCAGGAGTTGAGTCGAGTGAGATTTTTAACACATTCCAAGGAACTTGATTTCCCTTCCATCTGATCATATTAATTTAATGCAGGAAAGGGAAAAGATACAGGGGAAATTATGTAGATTTTTTTTTTTAAAAAAAAAAAAACCTCCCACATACCTTATGGGACTCAGACAAAGTGCTGGACTAAGACTATGACTGTATGTTCAGTTCCAGGAATGGTCTCCTAGAACACATTTTCACAGAGTTAAATTAAAATGCAATGATAGCTATTCTAACTAAAAATTCTACTCCAAACATAGATCATACCTATGGAAATTCAATATTATTAAACCTACCTTAAACCATGATGGTTAAATGAAGGCTATGCATATCCTACCTTTTTTGGGAGGGGATGGACAGATAGGGATATTATTTTCATAATGAACACAACAGAAAGCAGTAAAACATACTTTTGAATAAGAAATCTGCTTCCATTGGAAAGGAGCTCCTAATTTTTGTGATGCCACAGTGTTGAGAAGATTCAATTCATTTCTGTTTTCTAATTTTAAGGAATTCTTACTCTCTCCTTCTTCCTGATCTTTGGTGATATTAGAGAGTCCTAACAGGGGTATCCTAGCTTGATCATTCAAAACTTCCTCTCTGCAAGCCTACACAAGCAACCAGAGAGGATATTAATAAGACTCTGTCAGTTTTCCTCAGGGAAAAATGTCAGCTACTCTGGATTTTTTTTTGTTCATTTCCTTTTGTGTAAAGGATATTAGGATGAGGGGATTTTGATTGCTGTCAGACCTGTGCCAACCTGAGTAGCAGAACAATGGATGACATCTCTTGCTCTTCTGAATTAGTAGAAAGTCAGTATCTGTTGCTCATTTTCAAACTGCTTTGAGTACTTTTTAAACATAGTCCTTGCTCTCTTCTCAAACGCACACACATTTCTGACCATTTGTCCACTAACAACCAGCATATGATTATAGTAGGTATTCAAAGGATACCACTGTGGAGAAAGAACCATGTATATTCACTTTGAACTGCTTTAACTTTATAAATGGTAAGTAAATGAGAAGCACAACAGCTTTATGGATCTGTGCAACATACTAAAGCAGAAAAACAGGAGACAGGATGTGGGAAATCCTGTGTTCTCACTTTATTTTTTTTAAGCACAAAATTAGAAATGGTCTCCTTGTGATACTTTTAGAAATCTATTTGCAGCACATATAAATATAATGCCAAAAATGGAGAGGAAAAACAGATGCAGGCTTTCTTCAGATAATAGTTATGAAAAAAAAGTAGCAAAAATAAATGCTTAAAAAGAAGCAAAAAATAACTCAATCTGGGACCTGATGCTATTCCACTTTTTAATAGCAATAGCACTTAGACTTATATACACTTCATTGTGCTTCACAGCCCACTCTAAGCAGTTTACAGAGTCAACATATTGCACCGAACAATCGGGCTCCTCATTTTATCAACCTCGGAAGCATGGAAGACTGAGTCAACCTTGAGCTGCTCAGAATTGAACTCCTGGCAGTCAGCAATGAGTTAGTCCTGCAGTACTGCATTTTAACCATTGCATCATCATGGTTCAGAATTAATATATTCATATGATTCTGAAATGGGGAGGAAGATTGGGAGGAACCAAATAACTCTATCCTGGGTGTCGGCAACCCATGGTTCAGAAGCCACATGAGGCTTCCTGCAACCTGGTTGCGATCTGCTCTCTGCCCTGAGACACTGGTGCAACCTGGCCATGGCTGATGCCAATCTCACTAAAATGAGGGCAGCTATGACAGAAAGGGGGATAGGCCACCCAGAGGACACTTTTCAATGAAAGCCAATGAGAGCACCACCCTCCTGAAGGAATAAAGAAGCTCAGGGCAACAGGAAAAGGGAGTTGGCTCCGCCAAACCTCACTTACCCACCCCAAGGGTCAAGCTTGGAGAAAGCCAGAGTGGCCTCATCATAGACAGTCACTCTTCAGCTGGTCAATCCAACTGCTCTGTGCACCTTCATTGCCACTTGCTTGAGGAGGGTATCCCCACTCATGCATGAGAGAGAGTATACTCACTCATGTGCATGCATGCAAGAGAGGGAGAGAGAGAGAGAGAAATGAGAGAAAGAAAGGGGGAGAAAAAAAGAGAAAAATAAGAAAATAATGGAAGAAGAGAAGGAGAGAGAGGAAAAAGAGAAGGAAATAAATGAGAGAGAGAAGGGGAGAGAAAGAAAGAAAGAAAGAAAGAAAGAAAGAAAGAAAGAAAGAAAGAAAGAGAGAGAGAGAGAGAGAGAGAGAAAGAAAGAAAGAAAGAAAGAAAGAAAGAAAGAAAGAAAGAAAGAAAGAAAGAAAGAAAGAAGAGAGAGAGAAAGAGAGGAAAAAGAGAGGAAAAAGAAAAACAGGAATGAGCGGGAGAGAAAGAGTGAGAGTAAATGAGAGAAATGAGGTAGAGAAAAGGGAAGAAAAAGAGAGACAGAGAGAGAGAGAAATGAGAGAAAGAAAGGGGGAGAAAAAAAAGAGAAAAATAAGAAAATAATGGAGGAAGAGAATGAGAGAGAGGAAAAAGAGAAGGAAATAAATGAGAGAGAGAAGGGGAGAGAAAGAAAAAGAAAGAAAGAAAGAAAGAAAGAAAGAAAGAAAGAAAGAAAGAAAGAAAGAAAGAAAGAAAGAAAGAAAGAGTTAGATCTGGGAGAGTGGGCACAAGGAACAGAGATGAGGCATCAAATAGTGACTCCAACTCTTTCTTAGTGACTTCAGAACAGAGCGAAAAACTAGGGCAGCAGCAGCTCCTTTTATAGAGCTGGCTGCTGTCACAACACCCAATGATTTGAGTTTGCCGCGCTGAGAGCGTCCAATCAGCAGCGACCCACTATCAGCCAAAACTGACCAATCATGATCCGCTGTCAACGGGCCAATCAGAAGTGCAGGCTATGAACCTGTCGTGGAAAGAAAACTACTAGAATCGCAAGCTAACAAGTTTGCTTAGTTCGCAACACCTCTCCCCCCTAGGTTCCGTCTCAAGGGTGGGGTGATGTATTCCCGCAGGTAGGCAGGTTGTTTCACCTGCCTACATGATCTATGCTGCTCCATCAGTCTTTGGCTGGACTCTGGTTCCGGTGGGTTGTTCGTTAGACTCAGTAGTAGCGGTGATCCAACTTCTCCGTTGGGTGACTCGGGGTTGTCATCTCTACTCCCATCAAGGCTGCCATCTGGATTCTCTGGGATTGCTGATGTTGCCGTACTGCTACGCAGTGAGATGACCATCTGTCCCGGCTCCTCTTCAGAAGGTGAACACTCCAGGCTTGGTTGCGCTGGCCGCTGAGTCTTGCGCACTGGATCAGGTACTAGTTCATTTTCGGCCCCCTCGATTTCCCTCCCCCCCTGGTTTGGAGTTCAGGGCTTGTGAAAGGGGTAGGTGCCAGCCTGGAACGTAACTGGTTGATGTGGCACTTCCACAGTCTCCCATCATCAGTTTGCAAATGGTAGGAACGGGGACCCGTAAGTTGTGTTATGGTAGCGGGGACCCACAAAGGGTCACCGGTAAGCATTTTTGCAAAGATCAGGTCGCCTACCTTGAATGTGCGATACTTGCTACTGGAACCCAGAGGCTTTTCCAGCATGTAGGCAGGGTGTAGACGCTCAAGATGTGAGCGAAGTTTCCAGCCCATCAGGAGTTCAGCTGGGGTTTTGTTTGTGGTGCTGTTTGGAGTGATATGTTGGAGGAGAAGCATCCTGGTTACCTTGTCATGGATGTTCCCTTGTTCCATCTTGTGTAAGGTTTTCTTTATGAACTGGACCATTCGTTCAGCCCTACCATTGGCCGCAGGGTGAGCTGGCGATGTTAAGGCGTGGTGTATCCCCCGGTCTGCTAGGTACTGTTCAAATGCCAAGGCGGTGAACTGTGGGCCATTGTCTGAAACCAAGATGTTTGGCAAACCGTGTGTGGCAAATAGTCTGTTTAATTTTTTAATGACTGCCTCTGTGGTGGTGTTCTTCATTTTGTGGACCTCAAGCCAGTTGGAATAGGCATCCACTGTTATGAGAAATATATGCCCTTTGGTGGGTCTCGCAAAATCGATGTGGATACGGGACCAGGGACCTTGGGGTGCTTCCCATTCAGTTGTTGGTGCTTTCGGTGGGGCTGAGCGTGTTTCCTGGCACTTGTTGCAGGTGGCCACCCAAGTCTCTATTTGCTTATCTATACCTGGCCACCAAGCGTAGCTCCTTGCTAGTGCCTTCATCCGCACAATGCCCGGATGTCCATCGTGCAATAGTTTTAGGACTTTATGCCGTAGTCTTTCTGGGATGACGATTCTGTCTCCCCATAACACACATCCCTTTTGGGTGAAAAGTTCTGTCTGTCTGTGTTTGAAGGGCTTGAAGGTGTCATTGAGTTCGTTGTCAGGCCAACCTCTTTCTACCCAGCTGAGGACTCATGCTAAACAAGGGTCTTTCCTTGTTTCAGATGTGATGTCTTGCACAGTCAGCGGTGGTGAAGGGAGTGTCTCAATCTGTAGTACAGCTAGGGTTGGAGCTGGGTCGTCTATGACTTCTGATAGCAGTGAGCGGCTCAGGGCGTCAGCGTGGGGAATGGCTTTCCCTGGTCGGTGTTGCAGTTGATAGTCGTATGCGGCTAAAAACTCTGACCAGCATGTCATTCTTGGCGATAAGATATGGGGAGTTGGTTTATCCTCTGCCAAGATGCCCAGTAATGGTTTGTGATTGGTGATTATAGAAAAGGACCTTCCATACACGTACTCATGGAATTGTTTAATCGCAGCCACAATAGCGAGGGCCTCTTTATCTAGTTGGCTATCGTTTCTCTCAGTTTTAGATAAAGTTCTGGAAAAAATGCAGTGGGTGCCTCAGTGACATTTGGCAGGACGTTGCTCAGGATGGCTCCTACTCCAAACGGTGAGGCGTCACAGGTGACGTTTAAGGGTAAAGTCTCGTTATATTGTATCAATACAGCATCGGATGTTAAAAGGTCTTTAACTTGCTGAAAAGCTCACTCTTCTCGATGTCCCTAAACCCAGGAAGCCTTCTTATCGAGGAGCCTATGCAGGGGTTCAGCAACAGTCACCTTCTGGAGTAGGAAGATGTTATAAAAGTTAATGAGTCTCAGGAAATCTTGAAGATCTGTTTTGTTCTTAGATCTTGGGGCGTTTTTTATTGCAGCCAATTTTTTCTCAGTAGGGTGAATTCCCTGTTTGTCAAGAAGGTAATCAAGGAATTCAATCCTCTCTGTACATAGTTGGCACTTGTCCTTCTTGACCTTCAGGCCAGTGTCTTTAAATTTTTGGAGGACCATTCTTAGCCGCTTTTCTAGTATACTTCTAGTGGGGGCAGCTATCAAGACATCATCAAAATATGGCATGACCCCTTTTATGCCTTGCAGCAATCTCTCCATCAGACTCTGGAAGATGCCAGGTGCCACGCTCACTCTAAACTGGAGTCTATTACACTTAAATGCCCTTCTGTGCGTGACTATAGTCTGGGCTTCTGCAGTCTCTGCATCTACAGGCAGCTGCTGGTATGCTTGGGCTAGGTCCAATTTTGCGAATATTTTCCCACCCCCAAGGGAGTGCAGTAGGTGTTGGACCACAGGCACGGGGTAAGCGCTCTGTTGAGGTGCATGGTTTAGGGTGGCCTTGTAATCCCCACAAATTCTCAGAGATCCATCAGGCTTTATGGGGGTTACTATTGGGGTCTCCCATCGGGCGTGGTCAATCGGTTCCAACATGCCTTGGGCTATCAATTTGTCCAATTGTTCATCAATCGTTGGTAAGAATGCAAAAGGCACTCGACAGGGCTTAAGATGAATGGGCGCAATATCTGGGCAGAGGTTAAATGATATGGGGGATCCCTTGTACTTGCCTAGCTTCTCGGTGAACACTTCCTGGAATTCTTGGATGAGAGCCGCTTCCCAGTCATCGCTTTCGGTTTGGTTGATGCCTGCCAGTTCGATTCCAAGTGGCACGAACCACTGCAAGCCTAATAAACTGGGTCGATCTTTATCGATGACTGTAAGTGGTAGAGTTGCGGTGTGATCTTTGAAGGAGACTTGGACATGGCTGGATCCTGTGACCAGGATCCTGTTTCCTTGATAGTTCTTCAATATAATTCTCTGAGGGCTGAGATTCTGGCGACGGATGTCAGGGATCAGTTGTTTGAGGGTTTTCCAGGAGACCATTGATAGGGAGGACCCGGAGTCAACTTCCATAACACATGGACGGTTCTCAATGGCGACCTTTACTTGGATCTTTCTTGCATCAAGGGATGAAGCGTGGCCAATGGTGATGGTTTGGTGTGCCTCTTCTCATCTGGTAGAAGTGGCTGATGCTCGATTTCTGTAGTAGTGGTTCCATTGGTTGCTTGGGCAGTCCCGATTTACTGGTGGGGTGCCTGTTGTCTGCCGGAAATTATTTTCTCTTCAATTTGGGCTGGACCCTCGCTTGCTTCTACAGACTTTTGCAATATGGCCCCTCTTTCCACAGGAGCGGCAGAGGGTGTCTAGAAAATTGCAGTCTGATCTTGGGTGGTTTCTCCCGCATCCAGCATACTGATACGAGGGCTTAGGAGTCCATTGATCTCACTGATCTCGGTCTGACCTAAGTCTGTTGACCTCCTCTTCTTCGCTTTCTGAGGAGGATTCGAGATCTTCATGGTGGGTAGTCACTGCGTGCCTCTCGGAAAGGGCCGTAGAGTCACTGGCAAGTTGGTGGTGTGGTGCGTTCGCTCGGCGCATTCGAGCTGCCGACCTCCTGGTTGCTTCTGCTGCAGTAGCATCAGTGATGACATCCGCGAGGGCGATGTGCCCCTTTGCCATAATCTTGCTCTGGGTTGTGGGGTCTTTTAGACCCAGAACGATTCGATCTCTCATGGCTTCTTCAAGGTTTGCGAAACCACAGAGTCTCCCCAGGTTTCTGAGGTCTGCAATGAAGTCTCCAACACTTTTGCTTTCCTGTTGGTTCCTCTGGTAAAACTCGTGTCTCCTGATGAGTGTTGGCACCGCTGGGGCATAATGGGCCCAGAGGATTGGGGCAAGATTGTCCCAGTCCATTGTCTTGACTTCAGCTGGTTTTGCAAGTGCCTTTGCCATCTTAAAAACGGCGGGCCCACAATGGGTCAGGAATACAGCTCGTTTCTTGCCAGGTGTAGCATCCTTCAGGTTGTTGGTTTCCAGGAACATCTGAAACCTGTCCATATATGAGTCCCAGTCTTTGTTAGCCGGGTCAAATGGAGCGGGTGGTATGGCACCGCTGGTCATTCTGCTGTGATTGGTGCGCTCTCAGCCACGTGCTCTGTTTGCGTTCAATGAGTGTTCATTCAGCTTTCTCGTCTCCGCATCCCACCTTCATCGCCAGTGTTAGATCTGGGAGAGTAGGCACAAGGAACGGAGATGAGGCATCGAATAGTGACTCCAACTCTTTATTAGTGACTTCAGAACAGAGCGAAAAACTAGGGCAGCAGCAGCTCCTTTTATAGAGCTGGCTGCTGTCACAACACCCAATGATTTGAGTTTGCCGCGCTGAGAGCGTCCAATCAGCAGCGACCCGCTATCAGCCAATCTGATCAGCCAAAACTGACCAATCACGATCCACTGTCAACGGGCCAATCAGAAGTGCAGGCTACAAACCTGTCGTGGAAAGAAAACTGCTAGAATCACAAGCTAACGAGTTTGCTTAGTTCGTAACAGAAAGAAAGAAAGAAAGAAAGAAAGAAAGAAAGAAAGAAAGAAAGAAAGAAAGAAAGAAAGAAAGAAAGAGAGAGAGAGAGAGAGAGAGAGAGAGAGAGAGAGAGAGAGAGAGAGAGAGACCCATTTCCCACCGAAAACACTGGGAGTGACAAAATCTGGGTAGGCATGGCTGGGAAGGGTCATGTGACTGGGTGGAAATGATGTTGAGTCAGCCCCACCCACCCAGGTTTTGTGGCTTCCTGTGTTTTCTTTTTTTTGTGGGAAACAGGTCCAAATGGCTCTTTGAGTGTTTAAGGTGCAGACCCCTGCAATATCATCATCTTTTCCAGGAAGGCTGGGACAACTCAGCAATTTAAAACACTAGTCCAGCTATCTTTAACTGTTGGCAAAGCTAAAGAGAATTGCAATTTAAGGTAACAGTGCTCCCTGATGTCATGCTGGCCATATGACTGAAGAAAAATCTTCAGATAGCACTGGCTCAGTGGCCTTGAAATGGAGATGAGCACTTCCCCCTAGAGTCAGCAACAACTAGCAGAGTAAAATCCACATGGACTCCTCATAGTCTTCAAAGGGATTCCTTAGTCATGGGGCCCTTGAATAGCAAATCAGGATTTAGAAAAATCCATTGTCTCAATTTATTTCCATTTTGTCCCTTGTTTTCTAATGTGGATAGGAAAAAGTATGGAAAGAACAAGGAATCTATTTGTCCTTTTCAATGGGGAACACCATAACAGGATTTAGCTGGACAAGAAGGCTGCTTATGCATTTTGCTGATGTCACAAGCCTCACAATTATGTGAATGGGAATAACCTTTAGGACTTTCAATTCACCAGGAAAAGAATTGCAGCATATATAAATATTTGAAGGACAGACATATTTTAAAGTAGTGGGTTTTATGATACATATAAGGAACTGGTAGCTGCACCGCTCTGGACTATCTGTGATTCTAGCCAGTGAATAAAAATATATTTATTTTGTTTAATTTATAATGCTGATTCATGAAAGATGTGAAATATTGCTGTTCATATTGATTAAAGCAATAGTCCTCTTCTGTCAATTACTTTTTATTTCTGAAGTTATAAAGAAGTCTTCAGATTTTTGCCTGCATTGGTTTGTAAAATAGACGTTATTTCATTTTTTAAATTTGATTTATCAATTTCTACACTGCCTTTTTCTGCACTTTCCGTCTCTCCTGTGACTCTTATAAATTGCAAGATAATCATATATATATATATATATATATATATATATATATATATATATATATATATATATATATATATATATATATATATATGAGATTGAAAAAAGACCAGAAAGCATGAACAGAAGAGATGATTCCACCAGGCTGTCAATCATTTGGAAGCCTGCACTCACAAACAAAAAAATCTCCACACCACAAGCCAGGCAAACACCTGGGCACAAACAGATCCCCCCTGATACCTCCATCTCAAACACACCCCAACCAGGCACCCAGATGAAACCCAGCTTCCTAACTAATGATAGCCATCCATTTACCCGAAGCCAAGCTGCACTAAAGGCCTCCAATAAAGTAACACAATGTTGCCAGCCAATCAAGATACAAAAAGAGCCCCCCCCAAAAAAAAAAACAGACAGAAGATATTAGTAGCAGAACACAGCACACTCCAAGACCAATAAACACAGACCAAGACTCTCAACCAATCAGGAGGAAGAAAAAAACCATTCTGACACAGCAATAGGCTGCCCCAAATTTAAATCTGAAACCACTGTAAAAGTCTGACTCAAGACAAACACCATACAGAAGCCTGATGATGGCAGATGAGATTCTGCTGAAACGTTGCTACAACTTTAAAAGCACCACGTGGGAAAATACCCGAACAAAGCTGAATGCCAGACATGTAAGTACCCGCGAAAACATTGGAAGTATCTAGGCAACATTTCGATGAAGTCTCATTCATCATCTTCAGGCTTGGTCTTCAGCTCTGTGCTTCTCAGAGTGATGTGAGCTTGCAGCTGCTTCTTCCTTTTAACTGCTCCTGGGGGTGTGACTTGATTGGCTGGGGGCTTGGCTGTGTTCTGATTGGATGGGTAGTGATGCAGCTGCAGTGCAGCTTCTGGTCCGTGGTCGTCTGACTGCAGCTGCATCACTACCCACCTCAAACCCCTCTGAGCCATACATGAAGCGAACTGACCCCCACCATGAAGATGCAGCACGACCACGAACTCAAAGCCAAACAGCAAGATCACAGCTCACCAGCTCAAACCTTCCAGCAACTAAGACTAACCTGAGCACAATCAAGCCCCCACCTGAACAGAACACGCCTCCAGCCAATCAGAACACAGCCAACCCCCCAACCAATCAGAACACAGCCAAACCCCCAACCAATGAGAACACCCCCCCATCCAATCAGAACACAGCCAAGCCCCCAGCCAATCAAGTCACACCCCCAGGAGCAGTTAAAAGGAAGAAGCAGCTGCAAGCTCACATCACTCTGAGAAGCACAGAGCTGAAGACCAAGCCTGAAGACGATGAATGAGACTTCATCGAAACGTTGCCTAGATACTTCCAATCTTACGCGGGAGAAAACCCGAATAACCAAAGATCCACATACAAGTACCCGCGAGAACCTCAGAAAATATATATATATATATACATACATATATATATATATATATATATATATATATATATATATATATATATATATATATATATATATTCTTTTAAAAAATAGTTGTCTACCTATGTTCGTGATTGATATTTGCTAAGAAGCCAATTGTGTCTTTAGAGCAAGGCATTTCATTTCACAAATCATTCCATTTCACTCTTTGCCATCTAGGTGAAATTGTTATAGAACTTTGCAATGGCTTAGGTGAGTGAGAATGTTGGTGATATCCAACTTGTTTATCAAGATGGCAGGTTTTTTTTTTTTCTTGTATGCTTTTCAACTGATTTGAGGATCATATTTACTTCAAAGAAAACTGAACATCCAGTTCCAATACTGAATGAACAGAGCAGCAGAGGTGAAGCAAATTCTATCTCAGGGAACAGCTCCTATCCTATGGTAGTGTTTCAGGTCTGAGGTATAAACCTTGCTAGTACATCAGGCATAAATTATCTTTCCATGGTAATAAATTCAACAGAATACACTAAAAATGAAATATAAAACTAATTTTGAATAAATGAATAAGTTGGCATGCTATTAATGGACTAGCCTCCAATTCCATGGGCATCCTGAGATGTCCAACTTCTTTTCCTGTGTTTTCCCAAAAATAAGAACCTGTCTTATATTTTTTTGCTACCAAAAAAGGCACCAGGTCTTATTTTGGAGGGAATGTTGTTCACTGACTCACCTCACTTGCATGCATCATCCCCGTCCAGCTTTTTGCTGTCAGAGGACTTCAAGAACTTCTTCTGAGACTAGCAAGGGTTTCCTGAAGGCCTCTGCAGCTGATAACAGAGCTCCGGATCAATCCGGAACAAAGCTGGCTGAGGAATTCTGGAAATTGAAGTCCACAAGTCTTAAAATTGCCAAGGTTGGAGACTACTGTCCTAGAAAGATACAAGACAAAAAAAAAAAAAAAAGGAAAGGAGTCCCTGAAGATTTTACTTTGTTAGTCATTGCCAACTATAGGGGTGGTGTTCCTTTCCCTTTCAAGGCCATTGAACCAGCACTTTCCAAAGACATTTCCATGGTCAGCATGATTTCATGGAGCATGATTATGATTTCATGGAGCATGATTCATGGAGCCATTTCATGGCCAGCATGATTTCACGGAGCACTGTTACCTTCTCACTGAAATGGTACCTATTTATCTACTCACATTTGCATCCTTTTAAACTGCTATGTGGGCAGGAGATGGGGGGGTGAGAACATGAGCTTACCCTGTCACATAGTGCTCAGGTCTTGAATGTGGGATACTGGCTTTCCAGCTGACAAGCCCAGAATCTTAACTGCTGAACCACCATGCTGCTCAGAGAGATACACATGACACTAAATTTACAATATTTTTTGAAGTTAAGTTGAGATATTTTTTTTAAACCTGGGCACCATCTTTCTTGGACACTCCCAAACAGCCTTTGTGATCAAATGGTAAATTGCTCTTTTTCATTATTGCTGCTGGATTTTTCAATTTTAAAAGAACATATTACTGAGATATCCTGGTGGGCAAGGGGAAAGGAAGGATAAATGAAGAATTGCCATTACAACACAAACTCTGCCCCTTTTGTACATGTGTCATGACACTACATGGACATACAAAAGTGGCAGAATCCATGTTACAACTATGATGTTCCTTTTGTTATTTTGACCAAAGCTTCAATCCTACAGGCACCTCTGATTATTTATATTGCTCATGGCCCTCATATTTCAAGTGATAGGAAGGAGAACAGATAGGCAAGAACTAAATAAATCTGTTGTGAATTCAAGTCATAAAATGTTTCCTTGTCCCTTTTTTCTGAGAGCAGGGAATTCTAGAATCCAAGCACCTTATAAAGTCAGGCTTCCAAATCTGTGCTACATAGATCCAAGCAGGCACCAAACAAGTTGGAGCTTTTGGTATTGAGATCTAAAAGAAAGAAAAAGATGCAGACACAAATATAGGATCTACCCCCTGAGTCCTCCTACCCATCTCTTTGATTTTTGAAGGTTGAACAGGAGATGTCCAAAAGAACAATAAGTGGTATTGCTATTGCGATTAACCATCAGCAGCATGGTTAACTCTCCCTAACTTTGACACAAATTGTCAGGGAAATAAATCTATTGATTAACTGGTTGATTATTTTATTATTAGGTCATTTTTTAGTCCTAGTGAGCATATAGATTTTTTCCATGACAATCTACCCCTAACCTTTCAGGTATTCCAATGGTGCATTCATTGCCACTGTACCTGAAGCCATTGCCTTCTTTTTCACACAAAGAATGCTTTTTCACACAAAGAATGCCGTTGTCACTGAAGTTGTCATCTGCTTTCAGCATCTTCCTCTACTGCTGCTAGCCAATATATATGTCTGCTTGCTTTAGCTTTGTAGCTGGGAATGACCTTCAGCATTGGGTGACTCTATTGGAAATATATTTTCCTGGCATACATTCACAGAAATCTTTGCTCACCCTTGACAGGAAAATGCACATCACCATGATAAGGCAGCCCAGAAGACTAAACAAGGAGGAAAATCCATAACCCTTTATATATAAAAATTCTAGGAGTTGAAGTCCATGAGCCTTAAAATCACCAAGGTTGGAGACCCCTGCTCTAGGAAGCTTATTCCAAATTTGGGGTTTCATCATTAGAGATCTTTATGCACATGTCTTTCTTGTTATTAACAAGGTAAAAAAGATAACCGCACATCTTTTTTTTCCTTCTCATGATTTTCAGTAGAAAAAAAATACTGTTTAACAACCTGCAGGGGTGTTCTCAATCCCTGTACTTAATGCAGTTCCAATTGTTACTGAATAAAGTAGATAGACCCATAATTTCCATTAAATAGTCAGTTAGATAATCCAATGATCTCACTTAGTATGAGTCAGATTCTAAAGATCTACAGATCGCATGGTTACATTACTTATTATATTTACATGTTATACCCTTTGCACACCAGATATCTATATCACTGTACTTTAATATTTGTTCAAAGCATCATAACCCAAGAACAAAGGTGTAAAAGGTGCACAATAAAATATGAAACTAGCATTAGAATAAGGGAGTGATGTAATAAATAGGAAGAAATAATACAAATAGAGCAAAGGAGGGGTTCAACTCATTCACAGGGTGGTGTTTCACGTTAGAGGTGCTACTGTCAAAAAAATCTTATCTGAGATACCGATCAACATAGCATCTATAAGTGGCAGGACACATAATATATAAATAATTGTAGTTCACAGGCTTATTCATATGAAAATAGCCACTCTTACAAGTTAGCCTGTCTCCAAACTGTTTATGGAAGTATCAAATATAAATAGCCCCCTCATTGTGCCTGGTTATAAAGTAGAGGACAGCAAAAGTATTTCAAAGCCTGTTTAGTGTCATCTACTTAAATCTAGCTGCTACATTTTGCAGGAACTGTAAATTCCAAATACTTTTCAAGGGCAGCTCCATGTAGAGTATGAAACAGTCATCTATAGGAAGAAAATAATGTGGCTGGTAATTCAACAAAACTGGGCAAGCAATTGCCAAGAACAGCTCCAAAATTAAGAATTCCAAAGAACAGATTCAAAATTCCCTCTTTCGGAAGAACAGCACCAACTGTTACAATAGTTTATATCCAACTCCAGACCAAATTGTTTAAAAACAAACAATTGTTTCATTAGGTCCAAGTCTTTATTTTATTTACTCAAGCCTCCTTTCTTTTTAGGGTTAGGGTTAGGGTTAGGGATAAGGTTAGGGATAGGGATAGGGATAAGGATAGGGTTAGGGTTAGGGTTTATAATTCCCATCATATGTAATCTATCAAGAGAAACAAATTTAATATAGTAAGTGTACAAACTGCCCTGAGTTAAATTCATGGTATGCTGTATTAAACCAGTCTCCCTGTATTTTACAAAAATGGGGTGGTAGCTAAATGAGGATTACCTGTATTGTGCGTTGGCAGGCTGTGGAATGCAATAGCAAGTGCAATTGCTAAGTGCAATAGCAATAACACTTAGACTTAAAGCACTTTTTAGTGCTTTACAGCCCTCCCTAAGCAGTTTACAGAGTCATTATATAGCCCCCAACAATCTGGGTCCTCATTTTACCTGCCTCGGAAGGATGGAAGGCTGAGTCAACTTTGAGCCTGGTGGGATTTGAACTGCCAAATTGTAGGCAGCTGGCCGCAGAAGTAGTTTGCAATACTGCACTGTAACCACTGCACCAAAGAGGCTCCTTTGACAATCCTTTAAGCCAGGGTCTCCAACCCCCGTGTCCTGACCCCTACCAGGCCATAGCCTATTTCCAACTGGGCCATGCAAATGGAGGGCTGATGTGTATGTGCATAGATGCACACAGCTCAACTTGCACAAGTCAAACTCTGCACACACGCACATGTGTGTTTGCCTGCTGCTTGCACAAGTTGAGCTGAGCACATATGCACACAAGCCCACCACTCACCTGGCCTGGTTCCCCTCTCCTCCACTCTGCAAGATCGCCAAGCCACAAATGTTGGGGACTTCTGCTTTAAGTAATCCATCAAAGATTTGGGGGGCTATTTCTGAAGGACATCTTTGGTAATTTTAGTGGTCAGAAGAGGATTCTGAAAGGTTCAGGAAAGCTCCTGAAAGCACCAGGAAGACCCTGCAGCTGCATAAATCATCTCATTGCAATACTTCAAATAATGTTGCCTCATTGAACAAAACCACAGTCATTTCCTACAACTCTGTTGTGTAATTATACGGCTACAGCATCTTATCACATGTAGTCCTCAACTTATGACCACAAATGCAAGCAGAACTTCCATTGCTAAGTGATGTTTAAGTGAGTTGTGACCAATTTTACAATCATTTCCGATGCAGATGTTAAGAGAATCATATGGTTGTTAAACAAATCTGGCTTTCCTCGTTAACTTTGCTTATCTGGAGCCCTGTGGGAAGGTCACAAAAGGTGATCACATGATACTGAAACCATTGTAAATACATGCTGGTTGCCAAGTGCCTGGATTTTGATCACATAATTGCAGGTACACAGCAATGGTTGCAAGTGTGAGGGATGACTTAAGGCATTTTTTTTTTTTACACCCAATCATTGGGTCATTTTAAATTCTTGGTAAAAAGCAGGGAAATAGGAGAAATACAGCAATCAAGTTGTCTCACAGTCTTGCTTTGTCTTGATACTATTTTTCTAGAGAAAGCATTCCAACCAATAGAAACTCTATATGAGGTCAGGTCAAAATGACAATTATTAATGAGAGTACTTATATTATATGAATGCTTCAAAATTGGTTTCTGCCCTTGATGTATTTTCTTCATAATATTTGACTACATCTGTTCATAATTAATTATTACCTTCTTCACCAGTTGATGGAAGTTTATTTATGGGGTATGGAAAAATCTCTGTAGGAGAGGAGTAATTATTTACTTCTTGGAGCAACACATGCTTTGGATCATTACAAATTCTGAAATTCTGTGTGAAAGGCAGCCCCTATGTACGTTAATCAATATGTTACTTTAGGTGTCCAAGGTAATTGGCAATAGATACACTTTTAACACTAGGAATCTCTTTTCAAACAAATAGCAGGGGAAAGGAGACTCATAAAACCCTGCTTGGACTAAGTTTATTATAGAAATTGATTTCAATCTATCCTAATAAAAATAGATACGAGGATAGTTTGTGATGATGAAAAAGTGGAACATATGTCCCAAAGGTGCTTTTTTAAGAGGCAACCGGACTTTCTGATATGTAAAATTAATTTGCCTTATTCTTTCATTGAGAAGTTGGAGCTATGCTTTCTACAGGATGTTTTCTACTCTGTGTCCCTTTACTGTTGAAGGCAGGTGCAGGCTGTTGGGGATGAGTCTGTGTTGTCTGCAGCTCAAACTGAAGTGCAAACAGTTCTTATAATCTGCATTTTTTTCTGGAAAATGGTTCATACTCCCACATCATTTGAAGGGTGTTTATCCCAAAGTGCATCACTCAATGTCTATGGAGATTCTCAGTCATCCAGATCATGATTGTCCCAAAGATGCTTTTTCAAGAGGCAACTGGACTTTGTGGTAGTCCAGTTGCCTCTTGAAAAAGCACCTTTGGGACAACCATGACCTGGATGACTGAGAATCTCCATAGACAAGTGGAACGTATACACCCAAGGACATGCAGATACATACACTTATGCATGCAAGGGAGCTGGGATTATAAACACTGATAAAACACTGATACTATCATTATAAGCACAGATACTACAAAGACAGAAAAAGAAACTTAGTCAGTGTAAAGAGGAACAACTGAATTATTAATGATGATTAAAATACAGTATGTTATCTTTATTCAAATTATATATAATGGAACAGAGTTTTTGAGAAGTAATTAATCAGTTTCCCATTCCAAGCTCCCTGTGAAATATCCTTATACTAGACTGGATATCAAACACAGAATGTCCTGGGAGGCAGAGATATTGTTTCGTGATTAGCTCTTGACTATTGATCTAGCTGACAGCAGATCTGTACCTATGTATTCTATTGAGGAGCGACTGGCCTATTTTTTCCATGTAGCAGATGAAAGGTAGATGATAATATGAGGCGCGCTGGAAGATAAATAGATGGCTGAATTGTTGATGGTGAAGACTCTGATTCTATACATACTGTACCTTCTGAGTGGTACTGCCAACAATCATGCTGTTAGATTGCATTCCTACAGTGCCAGTCCCAAGTAAGCACCACTGAGATCAATAAGAATTACTTCTGGATTGACATTATGGAAGAAATGCTTAGTTTGTATTAATATTTCATTTGTTCTTGACATTTAAATAATGAGTTTACTGTTTTCTGTACTCTACAAAATTGGCTGATCTTTACACAGGCTCCCTAGTTATGTAGTTTTCAGTACGATGATAAAAACTGCTGCAATGTTTCTTGATTTTTGGCTCTGCTACATTGTCAGAAGTCTTAATTTGTGAAAAAATGCTGATTTTTGTTTTAATTTTTTGCGGGGTCTTCTTTATTACAGAGGTTTAAAGAGGAGGAAAGAAAGAAAGACAATTAATTACTTTTGGAATGCAGCCTTGTATATTTTGCACAATACCATTTGTGCTCCCCTGATAGCTTCATCACTTTATTAAAACAAGTATATGCTCACTTAATGACCTTTTGCCATTGTCGTCTTGCCAGTTCACTTTGGTTATTTGCACCCTTTTACTAAAATTAAAAAGGTAGCATGTAATGGGAAAAGACAGATTCATAATTATTGCCTTTTCCTATCTATTTCTCTCTCTTTTTTATAAAGAAAGTTGACAATAACCTATGCGTCCAAGAATAATTTCCTTTGAATAGGTCAAAGCCCTGAATAGGAAATGATAGAACTGTTCAGGACCAAAATATACATGTTCATTTTTCAAAAAAAAGTCTTTTAACTTCAATGGCTTGGCTACTAATGTACATCTGAGAGAGAGCGCGCCTTGGCAATAAAATACATAGATATTAATATGTGACAGATTGCATCTTTCTGTTCACAATCAAATGCAAAGCTGCATATTTCTAGTGGAGACTTGCCCCTTATTGATTATGCTGGGATTATTCATAAAAATGAGAGTTTGTTGAAATATTAAAGTGGCAGGATATTAATCTTTATTGTATATCTGCTGCAAATGAAGTGACACAGGTACATATACATTCACAACATGCATCAATGACTGAATGAAATTTACATGTTGCTTTGTGCTCCCATAAGCTGCTGAGAAACTGCAGGTAGTAGAGATGATAAATTAGAGGCATTTACTGCTAGGGATCTGAAATCCAACAATTACATAATGTTGCATAATTCCTTTTACTAGGATCAGCACTGCAGACAAAAGTAGAAAAGTAAAAGGAATTCCAGGAAATGAAAACCAATATTTTTTCTCCCTTTCCAGCCCCCTTCCCTCCCTCTTTACTTTTTCTTTTTTATAATTTTCTTAGTATGAACTAGTGTTTTACCTGTCTATTTTGAACGTCAATAAAACTATCATAAAAGAAATTGAAAAATGATATTTAGTGAGTATTCTATAATATAGACACTGACTCTTTTTTCCCTCCACAGATCATGGTTGCTAAATGCTAAAAACATGTTCAATTAACAAAGTTCCTGTTTTAAATACAGCAAGTGAGTCCTACACTGCAGCCTACCTGAAAAACTGTCTTTAGCTTGATAACAGAATAAAATCTTTGCCTTTTGTAATCTTTGTATGGTTTTCTCTTGAGTTCTTGACCAATAGCATAGCAATAGTATTTAGACTTAAATACTCTCTGAATGGTTTACAGAGTCAGCATATGCCCTCCAACAATCTGGGTCCTCATTTTACTGACCTTGGAAGTATGGAAGGCTGAGTCAACCTTCAGCCAGGTGAGATTCAAACTGCCAAATTACAGGCAGCCGGCAGTCAGCAGAAGTAGCCTGCAGTACTGCACTCTAACCACTGTACCACCAAAATGACATCTTATCCCTCCTAGCCTCTAGCTATTTCCCTGATTGTCTCTTCTGAAGACTTAATTTCCTCCACCATATTCATTCTCCTTTTCCTTTTCCTTATCAGAAACCTGCCCCTGTTTCTTTTTTCTTAAAATAGGAAGAGGGGTCATTGGTACTCTATGAGCTTCTTTGTTTTTATGCAGACATTTCATTACCTAAACTGGGTAACATCATCAGTGACTGATGATATTATCTAGTTTGGGTAATGAAATGTCTGCCAGAAAAACAACTAAGCTCAGAAAACACTACAAGGACCCCAAACTTTCAATCCTGAGTTACAAGTATTTTCCTTTAAGATAGAATGCCAGAACTGTTTAGAATATACTCAGGATATAGTCTAAACAGAGCTAACAATAACTTCTTATAGCTTCAGTTTGAGGCAGCTTAAATTTGCATTTGCCATTTTAGTCAATAATGTACTAGTGATTCATACTCAATTTGTCATTGACTACAGCTTCACACTTACTATAACACAGTGAGTTTGATTCCCTCCCCCTTGAAGAATGTTGCGTTTCTTTTGATGAATTACATCCAGTCATCTTTAGCGCTTTTCTAACTTATCAAGATCATTTGATTTGATTTGTTTTATTTTTTATAAAGTAGACATTTTATGTAGGTAAGTATCTGCAAAGGATTCTACTGAAGAGACATAGTGACACAGCCCACTACTTAGGTTTTACTGTTTTAACTACCTGAATGTATTAAGAATGGGTATTAGAGATATTTATGTCTTCTAATCAGTTACATTCATTGGCCAGCTTCATACATTTTGCTAGGGTATAATAAAGTGTGTTTATTTTTGGCTTCACACAATGTATGAAATGAATTGTAGTTTGTAGTTTATTGTTGGTAGGTTAGTATGATTGTCAACCCAGATAGCTAGCTCATTGGAAAATGATAGCTTAATATAATGTATATGTTTTTGCCAATTTATACAGAAGCAGCATTAAAATAAATGAAAGGGTTTTCTTTTTATAAACATTGATATTACAGCAGCCATCAGTTTTCAGCCCTCTGGGCCACTAGATGATCCTGGAACATTTGTTATGATTTCATTTGAACATCTTCAGAATCACATTTGAGTTCTTAAAACTCTTGATTAGATACCACTGGGGCTTAGAGATTTGTTTATTGTTTTACCATGTCAATAGACAATGTCCTCTTCTTATTCAAACCCATAATTGCCAGATCACTAGAGGTAAGCCTCATCTTTCATGGTTTCTGGAACCTTTTGGAGAAAATATAACATTCTGTTCATTCGTCCATCTTTCCCACACATATACGGTTGTATAGTATCTCTCTGGGTGTATTGTAGTACAGTGAGAGACACACAAGGGTGTTCTGTAGTTTACATTTTGGTTTTGATACTTGAAATATATTAGCAAGAAAAGAGAAAAAAACCCAGAGACTTTTTTGTGGGGGTTTAATGGAACAAGACTTGGGGGAAAAAATTAGAACTCTGATTTTATATTTGCTGATGGTAGCAACAGAGAAATGGAAATTTACCTCGAGCCTCACAATGGATGAATGGTTGCAAAATCCAAGTTAGCAGAAATGGTGAAATTGGCTGCTCTGATTTTTTTTAAAAAAACTAACAAACACCATTACTTCCAGTTGGGAATAACTTCTGGACTTTGTACTTGAAGTGGAAAAAGATGAAACTTTGACCTTGAGTTTTACCACTTAGACAGATTTGTTGTTGCAGAAATTGTAGTTTTTATTATTAAGTAAAAGTAAAAAGCTGAGGATAGTTCTTAACGCCTTATTTTACTGCACCAAAGGAGTTGGAAGTCATTGCCTTTTCTTTCTTTTTCTCTTCCTTTTCCCCACTATTCACTTCCTTTTTTCTTTCTTACTTCCCCTAATACTTACTTTTGTTCTCTTTGTATGTTATATTATAAACTTATACATGTGTGTGTGTGTTTATGTGTGCGTGCATGCATGCATGTATAAAGAAATGTATTAGCAAGACAAGAAAGTGATGTCCTTATTTAGAAAGGATTATTTAGTAATATAAAATCTTCATTCGCAATCCGAATGAATACAGATCACATTCTGGCAATCTCAGGGACATGTTGACTAGGTCTTAAAGTGCTATTCACATTAAATTAAATGTTGTATAAGTTTGTCACAAAAATAAATTTGTCACATAAAAATTGGAGTGCCTTGTTTTTCAGTGAATCAAGAATGAAATGCTACCATAGTATCAATTTGGAGGAGGGTTTATTATCATGTCTAATACACAGAATACTGATGTAGGGCATGAGTCTTAACAGTGACATTATTTTGAATAGCAATGGAGAATAAGTAGCTGATGCACTCTGCTTGTGTGTATGTGTGTGTGTGTATGTGTTTATATGTAACAAGTTTACATCATTGTTGTGTAATGAAATCACCACCTTCTTCAGATTGAAGCAGATGCTATTTAATTGAAAGGAACAAATCCTGACAATGTCTTGTCCTTCCCAATTTGTAACTTCCCAACTTGCAATAGATAGCAAATCTTGGTAGGTGAGTGAATGACAGCTGTCAAAATGATCTCCCCAAGTTGAAATGAGTATTAAGGAAGATAGCATATTCTGGTAAGTGGAAACTGCCTATCATAATTTTTTGCCTCTCTTATCATGGATACAGATGGTAAAGATAGCAAATACTGACAGGGAAGTGACATCTATCAGTATTTCTTAGATATACCTTCACTTTTCTAACTGTAGAATAATACAACCTTCTTATTTTTCAGCTAGAGGCAAAACAGTCTGGAAACTATTTTTCTGCAGCAACCAGCATCAGGGTGCCTTCCAGGTGTGTGTTTTCTTCTTTTTTTTTTAATAAAAGTTTTATTGACTTTGACAACAAACAAAAACACATAAAACATAAGACATCAAACATAAAAGCATCCTCCTCCTTCATAAATTTACAGACAGTGTATTGGTTGGTTTGCCACTCTTTTTTGTGCATCCATTTCATAGTCACCATTGTAATTATGTTACATAATAACTCATATTATCAATCAACAATTATATGTCCTAATATCATTATTAAACAATCATTTGACTATAATTTTATTAATTCATACTTAAGCAAGATAACTATAATTTACTTACTTTATTTTATAACAGATCATAAAATCATACCAAGTCTATCGCAATAAAATTTTATAAAGATGTTATCAAAACAAAAGAAAACAAAAAAAATGTATATTCATTATTTCCTAGGTTTCTAAGTATTCTATTATTATATTGTATTATCTAACCATTGATAAAAAAGATCCCAAACTTCATAAAATTGTTTATCTTCTTGTTCTCTAATTTCAAATGTCAATCTACTCATTTCAGCACATTCCAATATTTTCTTAATAATTTCTTCTTCTGGTGGTATTTTCTCACTCTTTCAATTTTTAGCAAATACAATCCTAGCCGCTGTAAATACATTTACAATCAAATACTTTAAGTTTTTATTATATGTATCAGGTAAGATTCCCAATAAAAAAAATTCTGGTTTCAAATCTATATGTTTGTTTGTCATTTTTTCCAACCATATGCAAATTCTAGTCCAGTATTTTCTGGCCTCCTCAGAAGTCCACCACATATGGTAATATGAGCCAAGTATCTGATGACATTTCCAGCATTTTTCAGATTTATTCTTGAACATTCTTGCTGTTCTTGTTGGGGGAAAGTGCCACCTGTAAAACATCTTATACAAATTTTCTTTATATGCTGTTGACATTGTCATTTTATAATTTTGAGACCAAATTTTTGCCATTTCTCTAAATCAATCCCATATCCAAAATTCTTCCCCCAAGCAATCATTGTTTCTTTAACTTGTTCTTCCTCTAATTTAATTTCCAGCAAATAACTATATAATTTTTTAATCACTTTTTCATCAGTACCTGTCAAAATCCTATCTGTCAGTTAATTTATCATAAAATCCTTCTGTTTTAGAATCTTTAAGATACCTTGAATGTATTTGCGCATATGAAAACCAATTCTTCTTTATACATTGTTCTTCTAAATTTTGCATGGTTTTAAGTTCACCCTTTTCATCCAATATTTCCCCATATCTAACTGTTTGTTCCTTCTTATATGTTATAGGATAAGAAAAGGCTTCAATAGTTGATAACCAAACTGGAATTTTCAAATAACAACGTCTCTGAATTTTCTCCCAATTCAACCATAACGATTCCCATATGTAATGCCTTCTAAAATAGCCCTGAGATTTAGTTCCCTTATACCATTGAAAAGCATGCCAGCCCAATAATAAATCATGTCCTTCTAATGTCAACAATCTAGTCTTTCTTAACATTATCCATTCTTTGGCCCACATTAAATTTGCAGCTTGGTAATACAACTCCCAATTAGGAAGGCCAAATCCTCCTCTAATTCTAGCATCTTGTAAGAGTTTTAATTTTATTCTCTCTTTCTTACCTTGCCATATATACTTCAACACAATTTTATTTAATTCTTCAAAGTAATTTTTACCTAACCTAATTGGTATTGTTTGAAACAAATATAAAATTCTGGGTAAAATATTCATCTTGATTGTTGAAATTCTACCTATCAATGACAATTGTAGGTTTTCCCATTTTTTTCAGATCAGATGCTATCTGCTGTTTAAGTTTAATACAGTTATTCTCTTTCAATATAATACATCTTGACATCAAATGTATCCCCACGTATTTAACTTTGTTCATAACTTGAATTTTCAATAGGTCTGCCAACTCTTCTCTTTGTCTTAATAGCATGTTCTTTGTCAGAATCTTTGTTTTGTCTTTATTTATTTTCAAACCAGACATTTCACCGTACATCTCTATCTTTTTCAATAGTTTTAAAGCTGTCTCTAGAGGGTCTTCCAAAATAAAAACCAAGTCATCCGCAAAGGCTTGCAATTTAAATTCCTCCTTTTTAGCTTTCATTCCTTTTATATTTTTGTCCTCTCTAATATTTCTATTTAAGACTTCCAAGGTCAATACAAATAACAAAGGAGATAATGGGCATCCTTGACTTGTACCTTTTCTTATATTAATAGAGTCTGTAAATTCTCCCTCTATCATTACTTTTGCCGTTTGCTTATAATATATGGCTTCTATTGCTTGGATGAATTTTCTAGCAAAGCCCATCTGTTCCAATAATAATAGCATAAATCTCCAATTCACATTATCAAATGCCTTTTGCATCTAGGAATATCAAAGCCATTTGTTTTTTCAGGATGCGCCTCATAATATTCCAAAGTGTCCAGGATTACCCTCATATTGTCTTTAATTTGTCTCTTTGGTAGAAATCCATTCTGATCAGGGTGAATAAAGTTGTTTCAGTATTTTTTTAAGCCTTTCTGCCAAATTTGAAGCAAAGATTTTATAGTCTGCATTCAATAAAGAAATAGGTCTATAGTTCTTAATTTGTAATGGATCGGCTCCTTCTTTTGGGATAAGGGTAATATAAGCTTCTGACCATGTTTTAGGTATTTTCTTATTTAACATAACTTCATTCATGACTTCTAGCAGTGGAGTGCTCAACGATTCTTGTAATGTTTTATAAAATTCTGCCGGAAGACCATCTGGACCTGGTGCTTTTCCATTATTCTGTATGTTGAATCTTTCGGTTAGTTCCATCATTGTTATAGTGCTTTCTAACATTTTTCCAGTTTCATCAGGTATCTTAGATAGGTTAGCATTTTGTAAATACTGTTTAATTTTTTCCTCATCAAGATCCTCCTGTTTATATAATTGTCCATAAAAGTCTCAAATGATTGCCTTTTTCTCCTTATTACCATAACAGATTTGACCTTGATCATCTATTAACTGTAATATTTTCCTTGATTCTTTCTCTTTTCTCAGTTTATATGCGAACCATCTACCTGGCCTATTTGCATCTTCAAAATAGTTCTGTTTAGCACTTCTAATTTTTTGTGCCAGTTCTTCTTTCTCTACTTGATCCATTTTATGTTTAATTATGTCCATTTTAAGTTTAATATCTTTTTTCTGTGGCATTTTCTGTAATTCTTTTTCCAGTTTTTTATGGTCATATTCTAGAGCTTTAATCGTTTGCTTCTTCCTAATGTTCTTTTTCTTTATATAGTTTATTATTAATCCTCTCACATATGCCTTCATTGTATCCTAAGCATTCTGTATTGAAGTATCTTCTTTTTTATTTTCACTAAAGAAGAAGGTCAATTCTTTTTTCATCCATTGTGTAAAGTCTTTTTCCTTTAAAATAGTATTATTTAATGTCCATTTAGATCTTCTTTTTTGTCCTTTCCATTTAATTGTCATTGGATTATTGTCTGCCCATGTACTTGTTTCAATATTTATTTCTTGAATATTAGATATTAGTTCTGTTGAGATCCAAATCATATCTCTTCTGGACCATGATAAATGTCTATTTGAATAAAAAGTATATTGTTGAGTTTTAGCATTTCTTTCTCTCCATATATCTTTTAAATTTAATTCATCTATCATTTTAAAAAAAGATTTGGGGAGAGTCTTTCTATTTTGTCTTGATGCTGTCACTGTATAATCCAGTTTATTATCTACAATTCCATTGAGATCTCCCATCATAACTATGTTAGAGTAGTCCAATCCCATTATTTGCATATGTAATTTTTTATAAAATTCTTCTTGTTTATCATTCGGGGCATAAATTGCAACCAGGAATGTTTTTGTATTATTATCCACTATTTCAACCATCTTCCGTCTTCATCAGTATAAATCAGTTTTGCTGGAATGGTTTCTTTGATGTACAAAACCACTCCTCTTTTCTTACAATGAGTCAAAGAAGTAAAAATTTTCCCCAATTTTGGTCTTATCAATAATTGTTGATATTGTTTTTTAATATGCACTTCTTGTAAGCAGATTATGTCAAATTTTAACTTCTCTAATTTATGAAGAATTTTTCTTCTTTTAATAGCTGAATTCAGTCCATTTATATTCATAGAAATCAATTTTTTCCCTCCATGGTTATATTTTGTATTTGGGTCTGACAGCTCTCGTAGATCGTACTTCCCATTGTTCTTTGGTCACCACTTGTCCACTTACTGCACCTTCTTCTTTTCCCCTCTCCATTTGATCCTCTTGAAGTTCCGTTGAAATGATCTCTTTTTCTGTCTCTATTTCTCTTCTTTCGAAGAATTCATTGTAGAATATTTTTGCTTTCTCAATTGAATCAATTCTATGTCTCTGTTCTTGCCATGTAAACATTAATCCTTCTGGGATCAACCATCTGTAATTCACCTCTTTTTTCAATAACATTTTGGTCAGGAATCGATATTCTCTTCTAATCTCTCTCACTTTTCTGGGTACTTGTTTTAAAACCACAATCTCTTTGTCTTTATATTTCAACACCTTCTCTCTTGCCACTTGTAATATTTGAGTTTTAATAGGGTTTTTTTGGTAAATCTGACATGGACCTCTCTTGGTAATTGGTTCTTCACTGCATATCTTGTGAAGACTCGATATATCTCATCTACTCCATCCATCATCTTTTCCTCTGTTATATCCAGAGCTCCAGCCAGAATTTCGATCATTACTGCAGCCAAATTTTGTCCTTTTTCTTCCTCAATATTTTGGAATCTGAGATAAAATTCTGATCTGTCCATCTCCCACTTCAACATCCCACTTTTATCTTGTTTAACCATTGTTAATCTGCTATTAATATTTCCAATTGTCTCATCTCTTTGTTTGTCTTTCTCTTCCATTTTTTGGAGTCTCTCATCATATTTCACCATCATTTGTTGAATATTTTCAATTTTTTCATCAATCTTCCCAATTCTTTGGTCAATACTCTCTGTTCTTTGTTCAATACTCGTTTTAAGTTCTTGAATTCCTTGCATAACCATCATTAAATCCACTTGTGCTTTATCTTGCTTCGCCATTGTTGGAAGTCGTCCTCCAGCTGATGGGGAGGCAGGAGCAGAAGTTGAGATGCCCGAAGGTAAAATTTTCTTACTCATTTAAGTAGGTCAAAGTCTTCCAGCTCTTTTAATCCAAGAGCGCTCTTTTAATCCAAAATCGCAGCTGATATCTTCGCCCCTGGTCGGTCCCAACAGACCTAAACCGTCCTGTAGAGACGGTGATAGCAAAGGGTGCATTCTGTTGATCCCAGGGACATTGCAAAGTCCCTGGTGGATCCAGGAGAAGCCCTTTTACCATCGGCGGAGAGGCAGCCATTAAGCTGCTGAAGCTGGGACAGCTCCAGAAGGAAGAGACAGAAAGATAAAGTGTATGGGCTGGTGAGGACTTTTTTTTTTTAATACTTGGGACTTAAGGACCCTCTAGAGTGAGAAGAAATCTGTAAAATTTTTGACAAAATTTGACTTAGCGGCGATTCTTTAAAGAATGTCAAAGTGAGGCTTGGCTTTTTACTTTTACTTTTTTTTCCCTTTTCACTGAACTTCTATTGCGATCTAGTTAATCAGACTGTTTTTTTTCTTTTATATTTACTTGCTCTTTTTTCTCCTTTTTGACTGTTTATACTTTTTAAAATAGAGGCTCCTTTTAGTATCTTTTTTAAAATATATATAAATATACATATACATATACATATACATACATACATACATACATATATTCTTTTTATTAGGCTTTTTTTGGGGGGGGAAGAAGGGGGAGTGGATTAAAGAAACTTTGTAACACTGCCAACTAGAGGCTTGAAAATACTTTATTTGAAGTTGAGAGCTGTGAAAAAAAAATTTCTCAAGGTCACTGGAAACGATAAGATAGAGGGAAGAGCATTGGAGAATGTTTACATAGGTGCTCTTTGGGACTTCTATTATCAATTGAACATTTGAAGCTTGGCTTTGAAATTTGTGGAGAAGCCAAAATAAGAGCCTTGGATAAATAAAATGCAGTGTGTGCTTTTTTTTAAAAAATCTTCTACTATCTGTTTTATCCCTCCTCTTCAACCCCACAGTATTTTGTAATATTGATACATTTATTTTTATTTTATTTTATTTTTATTTTAAAGGGGAAGCCTCAGAATATTCTTTTCTCTTTTTTTTTCATTGGGATTTTTGCCTCTCCATCTCTATTTTTGACTTATTTTTATGTTTTATTTTTTGAGATCTTTCAATTGGATTAAGATGTGAAGAACCTTTTTCTTTTTCCTCTTATTATTTTTTAATATTATTGGGTTTTATTTTTTTCTGATTATTTTTAATGTTTACTTTTGAATCATAATTGATTATTCCACAACAGGATTAAGGTCTAGAAGAACCTGAAGAATCTCCCTTTTTTAATTTTGGGCTTTTTACATTTTACTGGCTTTTTTTGGTGTTTTCCTTTTTCCTGATTGGATTATAATTGGCCACCTTACTAATTGGATTAAAACAGGTGTGTGTTTTCTTATCCAGGGCCACGCTGACTGGGATTTATGGGAAGTGAAGTCCGAGGGGAGGGGAAGCAGGTCAGAAGGCTGTATCACAAGAATGGAATTTATAGCCATCTACATTTTGCAAGGTTCAGCTCCAACATCCATTGACCTTACTCTTTGAAGCTGTGGAAATTTAGATATAAGACTATGTACAAATTTATCTGGGCAATGGTGAATCTAAGGAAAGGTGTAGCATTTTGAGAATAATTAAAAGTGGGACCAATATTATAGATTTAATGCTTTCTTCATTTTTAATCACACCTATAAATCTTTCAAAACAAGTTCCCCAAATATAAGTGTAAATTGTACACAGGCAGAAGCACAAAACATTTAATAACGTGGCAATGGGACCCTGTAGTTCTTCAGATGTTGCTGAACACTGACTCCCAACATTTGTTACCTCTGGCCATATTGACTGAGCTGCTGGAGAACTGCAACATGTGACAGTAACAGATTCTAAGTGATATTTAGGAAACGAGCCACAAAAATTACCAGGTAACTTCATGCATAATTAGTTAGATGTTTGTCCAGGGGATTCTACATCCAGATAAATATATGTGGGGTTTCAAATTTAAGGCATAGTTCAACATGAAGGAGAGGCTGCCACATGAGGCACTGAATTCTCCTTTGCTAGTCTTCAGAAGCTGAATGGCCATCTGTCAGAGATAATCTACACTGTGATGGAGTTGAATGAGAGGGCCTCTCTGACTGCTTCTGACTTTAGGATTCTCTGAAATGTTTGCTAACATCTAAGTGAAAATATATTACAAGTAAACACATTCTTTCATGAGTTGCATATAAGATATAAGGCTTTCATAAGGTCAGATAAGCAGTAGGCTACAGCAGAAGTATCAAATTTTAAAAGAAGTGATATCCATCAGTTAATGTAATATGTTTCATCTCTCCTGTACTAAATTAATACCCAGGGTCCAGTGGCTTCATTTGCTGATGCCTCAAAATGGTGATTCTAAAGGCCAGGCCTTGGCTCAGATTTTAATTGTTCTTTATCTACCCATTAAAACTTGGGAAGAATAGCCAGGGCAATCATTTGAAAATAATGTTTTGCAGTGTGTCATTTTCCAGGTCTGCTGAACTATAACATTTTCCATCCCAAACAGTGCAGTTTTCTCCTTCACACTGAAAAGATGGCTTAACCAGTGCCATTTGTACTTTAACCTAAACTTTTGCAAACATAGTGCTTATTTAGACAATTTCCAGACTCCCCCAAGTGGATAACACAGAAATGCAGTTTAGAACAGATTGTGAAAATAAGAATTCTCCAATAAGTCATTATGCATATGATTTTATGCTCTAACTCCATGATGGCAAACCTATGACACGTGTGCCAGAAGTGGCATACAGAGCCACTTCTGCCGGTATGCAAGAGGTCACCCGGAAGAGCCCCACTGTACATGTGCGCGCACAGCCCACCCAACAGCTGATTGTCGGTTATCTGGCGTGCATATGTGGGGGGACTGGAGACATGCATGCGCAGAGGTGTGTGGGCTGCATGGGGGGTCTTGCACACATGTGCAAAGGCACGCAGTGCAAGTAGGATCGTGGGCGCATGCGTATGGAGTGTGTGGAGCCCCCCCGCACACATTGCCTTCTGGCTGCTGGCATGCGAGTACACACACACAAGTGTGCATGCAATTTTCGGCACGGGAGCCCAAAAAGGTTAGCCACCACTGCTCTAACCTTTCTCTGATCCACCTCACATCTAAGATATCTCTGGCAACCTTCTCAGATAAAACCTTGGGAAGGAGGAGGAGGGTTGCCTACACTCTTCTTAGGACCAGGGACAATTTGCTTCTGTAGCACCAACCCATGACAAAGGAGTTACTTTTTCATTTCAAAGCCTAATTCAGAAACAATGAACATAAGAGTTCATTTTTTAAAAAAATAGATGTCAAAAAATCTATTAAATCTATTTAAAAAAATAGATGTCATAAAATTTCGTTGACTTTGATTATGTGCCATTAAACTGGGGTAGAATTTTAGCAATCACAAATAAATCTGCAGGATCATCTGTCTCCAACCTGGTTCTTTGGATCTTATAATATTGCACCCTTTGCCATGGTAACCAAGTCCATCCATCTTCCTGCTATTTGTTCTTTTCTTCTCTTTCCTTCCATCTTTCCCAGAATTACAGCTTCTTTTAGAGAACTGCTAGATATAGGACAAGTTGAGCCTGGTCATTTGTGACTTGAATGAGAATTCTAGATTGATTCACTCAATGATCCCTTTTTTTCTTTGCCTAGTTATCCATAATGTTTTCACGTAACTTCACCACAATGAAATTGAAAGGTATCAATATTCTATCTAGTTTGTTCACAGTCCAACTTTTGCTTAGCATATTTATATAAATATATAAACATATACATATACATACACATTCATACATATACAAATAGCTAAACTGTATAAATGTCCATTCAAAGCTAAGGTATTCACTCACAAATCTTCACATTAAAAATTCATGCTTAAACCTCTGTAGATGAGTCTTCAAAGCATACCATACTATGCTTAGTGTAATCATGGTTCATTAAACAAGCGATAGCCAGAATATTGTGCTGAATCATAAAGTATAAATAGATTAACTACATTAAGACTAATCATGAAAGCTTTTTTTCCATATATGAACCCAGATTAGTTTACACTTGATTTCAGCCATACATATCTCCCATGTTATTTTTTTTAATGAAATATACTTGTTAGGGTAGGAAGAAGATATTCTGGAATATCACCAACTGTGATACAATTGTAGATATTCTAATCCAAAACATGATGGAACTTAGGTTGACCATTCTTTTATTAGACTGTGAATGTATTGGGACTTATCCACAAATGCATAGGATTACAGGGGAATGTCATGGCTGATTTGAAAACCAGTATTCTTATACGCAACGACCCTACAAACTGCATAAAATACAGTACAGCTTAGAAGACCTTTTAATTTCTCACAGATTGATGTATATAAACAATAGCTTCCTAACCAAGTGACACCGAATATTTTCACTATATTGTGTGAAATGGATTACTTCAGAAATAATATTGTAAAACACAGAGTGAGCTTGAGCCTCCCGCCTGTTTTGAATTATAACTCCCTTAGAGTCCAGCTTCAGTGACTAGAAACCGTAAAAGTTGTGTTCCAAACCACAAATTCACCTACTCCTCTTATAAGGAATAAAAACCGGATTCACAGAAATTATTCTGCCCCATAACATCATCCATTTAATTTACAAATTATATAAACCCAGTTGTTGATAATATAAATCATGTAAGTGGTTAGCAGTTAGAATCACAATACCCAGTTAACTGCGTTTTCTCAATCATACTAGGTTAAATAACAACAGTTTACTACAATCTACTACTACCAACTAACAATGTTCTTGCATGTAAACTATTTTTTTTTAGAATTGGTTCTTAACATCAACAATTTACTTCTGAAATGTATTTAAAATCTAATTTTAATTTATAATTCCCACTTTAGCGTTATACTTTGTTTTAATTCTATGCCAATAAAATTAAAAAAAGTTTTTCCCGTCATTATCCACTCTCAAACACTAGCACCTAGTTCATACAGCAGTGCATCGCAATGCAAGCGAAGTGTGATAAGTGTGCAAAGAGGTTCCAGACAACTGTCTTGCACCCGCGCGTTTTAAAGACGCCGGAGAGAGTCTGCGTAGCCATCCGCTTTAACCAATTATTAAGTCATCTTAAGTTACAAAAAGGAAAAGGAAAAGGAAAAAGAAAGTTCTTCGTAAATCCATTGAAGAAGGCGCGGTCCCCAGGCTGTCGGCTGGCTGTTATCGATCCCTTTAAGTGCCTGCTAATGCCAATAAAGTTCTCTGAACAGGGGCGGCAAGATAGATGAGGCGCTGCTGGCAAGAAAAGGCACTTTTTCGCAAAGCGAGCTCGGGCGAGCAGAACTTGTTATAGATTCGAGAAGCGGACCATTAAGGGTTAACCCGGAGGAGGAGGAGGAGGAGGCGGGACGAGTCGGGGGCGGGGAAAGGAGGGCGCTGAAGGGGGCGGGGCGGGGAAACCCTACAAAAGAAGCCAGCGTGTGTGCGCGGTTGTGCTTTAAGTGAATGGGGTTGCGGCGTTAAACTGTAAGCCTATTCCCGTGCGAATTGAGTTACCTCCCACCTCATCTATGAATGTATCTCGCGCTTCCTGGGACTGCCCCACCCTCAGTTAGCTGTGACATCTGGCTCTCGAGGGTTGAGATTTGACGTGAGGCGAACTCGTCAGGCGACGGTGTGAGGGGAGCGGACCCTAAAATAAATAAATAAATAAAAAATAAAAATAAACCTGGGAACCACAGCCTTTTTCAATGGTAATTTCCTTCAATAAGGTGGCCCTAAGATGTGCCGCACTTCAGTCTCTCTCCCCCTCCCCCCCCTCTCTCTCATCTCTCTCTCGCTAGTCCACCCGAGTCTTGGGATGGTGGAAGTTCCTTTCCAGCACATTTCGCTGCTTTTTTTTTTTTTTTTTAATTTCTTCCCCCAAAAGGCATTTCTTGTCGCAATTCTCCGAGCAGGCAGTTTTGAGAGAAAACACGCTGTGACTGTCTCAGCGTTCGGTTATCAGGTAGACGGCCTCAGAACGGAGAGGCTCCATGTTGCTTTCGGGATTTTTTTTTTTTTTTTAATCCTTCTTCCTCAGATCTCCATCGGAGCAGCTTCCTCCTTGTGCAAAAGAAAAAAGAAAAAGAAAAAAATTCCTTCACAGTCTCACAAATCCTCGAAAAAGGACCCGGTGCGGCTTTTCCCCGAGCGAAGAACTGGCAGGAGAGCTTCCCCCGCTTCCCCCGTTCAAAGGGAAGGGAGCAGCTGCGAATGTCACTTCCCTGGAAAAGGGGGATTCGCTGCCGCGGAGGGAAAGGCTTCCCTCCGCCAGCCAGTCAAAGACAAACGGTTGCCTTTCCCTTCTGTTCTGGGGGAGGGAAGCTGAACGCCACCTTCCTTTTTATACCTGGGCAACGGCGGCAGCCCCTGCTACGATAGGAATGGGGGTCCTCTCTCCGTTTCCCGCCCTGTGATTGCTCTTTCCCTTGGCGCGCTTGAGAATCCTGTGTGTGTGTGTGTGTTTTCTGAAAAGGGGGGACGAGACGGCAGCGTGTGACAGATGCACTTTCCTGACAGCTCCCAGCTCAGCCTAGTGGCTCCCTGCCATTGGCTCAGTGCAATGGAGCGGCAAGGCTGCGCGCTATAATAGCGCCATGCCTGCGAGAGGCAGCAGCTCAGACTTCTTCAGCGAAGCCCGGGAAAGATGCTGCTAATGCTGCTGCTGCCGCCGCCCCCCTTCTTCCTTGGGCTTTTGCCTGCTCTGCGCTGACGGAAAGAGACTGTGATGAACGCCCGCCGGCTCCTGCTGTAGCTAAGCTTGCCCGGCTGCTCGATCTGGCTCCCCGCCTTGAGAGAGAGAGAAAAAAAAGAAAGGGAGAGTTAGGCTGCTGCTGCTGCTATTGTCGCCGCTTTACTTGGAGACAACAGCCGGAGGGAAAGCAGTATATGCTTCTGTGTATAGCTTGGTTATTCCCCGGATCAACCAGCTCCTTCGCCGCTTCCTGGTCTCAGCCAAGCCGGCCAGTCCAATCATCTACCCCACTCCCGACGCCTTGCAGCCTGTGCCTGGTCTGGAGCCTTCGGGGTGTATGGAAACGGCGGCAGCCCGCGAGGCCGCTGCTCCATGGAGTGTTATTACATTGTCATCAGCTCCGCGCATCTCAGCAATGGGCACTTTCGCAACATCAAGGGAGTTTTCCGAGGTCCCCTCAGCAAAAACGGCAACAGAACTCTGGTAAGGTGTATGTGTCCTTCCCTTCCCTCCGTTTTTCTCCCCCCCCCCCCTCTTTATCTCCCCCCACCCAGTTACCCACCGCCCCCTTTCATCCTTTATATCTTCAGTCTGGAGTATTCAGCACTCCGGAAAGCTGGACAGTTCAAAGCGGTGCGCTTTCCTCGAGAGAGTCCGGGTCGGTTTCTTGGAGATTTCTTTTTCTTTTCCCAAAGCGCCACACACACACACACACACACACACACACACACACACACACACACACACGGAGAAGAAAATAGTTAGTTTGTACCCGGGTTTTCCTCTCGGATTCTTTCTGTTTCTATAGATTCTTTCTCGATAGCACTTTGATTTGGGGCTAGGTGTAAGATAATCCAGTGGACTCTTAAATGGCCTTGAAAGAAACACTTAGTCCATTCGTGCCCTCCCTACTCCTCAAAGGTAGCGTGCTGAACAAGCTGTAAAAGCTCTCTGTTGGAAAAGATCTGGCATTCTGGGTTTACTTTGGTGAACATCAACATGGTCCAGTTTGAATTTAAGGGGTCAAAGTATTCAGAGAATAAAGAAAAATAACAAAACGAGTTTTGGGGCAGATGATTATTCAAGAATTAGGACGGGAGGGGGATTCAAAAGGTTCTCTTTTTTTCTTTTTTCTTTTCATGGTTGGTCAGGATGGGAAGATTTAGAACTGTTCCCATATTTTCTCACAAGGGAATTATGTTGATATTTGTTAATGTGCTTTTAGGACTCTGCTTCCACATCCTCTTATTAGAGAGTCATTCTTTATAAACTATAGTGGGACTTCTGAGTGCATGTAATGTAATAAGACCATTGGTTTCACTCTCTTGAGATGGCCTGAAATCAGAATGGATGGGACCCCAATTTAAAGGGGGGGGCTGGGGTTATATTCATGTTGCCAACTAAGTTACTTTGAATGTTCTTGGAAGTGTCTAGAACAATTGCAATTAGAGAAAGAAACCTTATATATATATAAAACCTTTAGAAGTTCCATAATGCTGGTACAGATTTTGAAAGTAAGATAGATGGTTCTGCTTTCTCATCACCTTTTCATTCTGAAAGTTTCTATAATAACAAACTATAGGGAAACTCAATGTATATCTCATTTACAGGAAGGTCTCTATAAAATTAATATTTACTGTATAAATACAATGATTAAGGAAGTGTGTGGTAAATTCTAAGTAATTATGAATAATATTAAAAAGTTTTGTGTGCATCTCTTTGACATATATGGTTTTCTGCACCCTAAACATTTCAAATTCTTTCCAGAAATGTTATCTACTTTAAATTATCTTTCACTTATGTCTTATCAAATAGGTATGTAGGTATGTGTATGCATGCACATATGTATTAATTAATCAAAACTAAATGGTACAAAACTTGCCAAATTGACCATTAATTTTTAAGAGAAGTAATGGCAGGAATGATCCAGTATTTATATTTTGCTCCATTTTGTAATTCTCTACCTAACTCCATTTAGACTATGCCAAACTTGACCATTCAATGAAAGTACATGTTTTGTACAGTTCACTCCATCTCTTTATGGTTGCTATTATCCTATTCATAATGATTAAATAGGAGGCCCCTATAAAGTCAGTGATTAGTATCTCCTAGTAAATGTTCCAAGGCAAAGGTGAGCTCAACTCCAAATATCTATTGAAAAATTCAATAGAGGATGAACCATTGTGATTGCTATTTTCATCAACATATGGAAATTATACTTAATACAATAGTGGAGGTTTATACCATTAAGCTGACATGTGTGTGGATGTTATTCTAAAAGTTATATTTGAATTCTTTGGAAATCTGTACAGTGTCATATAGATCACATTCTAAACACATCTATTTTCTTCTGCAAAGCTAATGAAACTTCAGTATTCACTTTGCTTTGGGCTTGCTTTGGGCATAACTGGGAACAATTTTATTTTAAATATATATTTAGCATATATTTAGAAATGAAATCAGTAATTGAACCCAATAATATTATTTTCTGAATTTATCTAGGTTAATGCTTATATTTGACTTTGCATTGGATTTAAAAGGCTTAAAAGTTTATTGAAAGTAGTATAGCAAATTTTTGAAAGGTAACGGTAGTGAATTAATATAATCTAACGTTCTCAAAAAGAAGCAGAGAACAGATGTAATTTTATTTCACAGAGCTTAAAAGTGGTTAAAGTTATGGAATGCAGAAAATCTTATAAAGTATGAGGGATTTTCAGTGAGAAAAAAATATATAAACTATGTAACTTTGAGAACACATTGTTTCTTCTATTTTATATAGTAGAACAAGTTTGGCTTCAAAAAAAATTAAACCAAAATAAAAGTAGAAAACTTGCCCAATAAAGGAGAACATATGAGATATAATCTATTTTTTAAAAAAATAGATGCCTACATTTGCATATTAAAATAAGATAAAAGCTTTGTTTGTTGTTTTAGATAATTCATATTCCATGAGGCCTCATTTTAGAAGATGCTTTTTTATTTCATGTGAGGAAGAAAAAAGAATGTCTCTTGAATCAGTCCTTCCATTCAGGGGATTGTTTACAAAAACTTTTATTAAAATAATTACAGATTTTAACATGCACTCTTATCAAGAGAGAAGGAGTCTCCAACCTTGGCAACTTTAAGACTTGTGGACTTCAAGTCCCAGAATTCCTCAGCCAGCTGGCTGAGGAATTCTGGGAGTTGAAGATCACAAGTCTTAAAGTTGCCAAGGTTGGAGACCTCTGATATAGAGCACTATTTTTTTAAAAAAATAAAGCTTTGTTTAAAGATAAAATGGCTTTGAGTCAAGCTTGACTTCCAGTAACCACATCCATGATGTTTCTGACTCCAGTTGCTATCAAAAATGAAGAATATAGTTTGAAATTGTACCCTTAAAATAGACTGATAACCAGCATTAAAAACTCTAAGATGGTTTTAGGGAACACTTTTGTGATAGGTGGATTATTTAGATAATTAGCCATTTTTTCAGAGTCCATGAGGTAACTTCCATTACTAATGAATTTCAGGGCTTAGATTTTACCTGAAGGGATTAAGAAATTCCATTCCACTGTGCACATATTGTACAAGTGACTTGCTCAAGCAGAAATACTTCATGATATCTGCGCAATATAATCAATTTTAAACTGTCAGCATTGCAACATTTTGCTGGTCAGCATCACAAATCAATAGAAAATATCAATATTGGAAGCACTAGTGTTGGCTTATGTTTTAAAGAATAGTTTGAAAGGTAAGGAAAGGGCTCTCAATAATTTGAAATGAAAGTTTATCTCCTCTTCTCTCCCCCCCCCCAAATTTTCTTTCTCCTATCTCATATTTGTGCAATTTATTTCCTTGACCAAAAGGGGCCACTGCTGAGCAGCTTATCCCCTGCTTTTTCTTCTATTAAGCTCACTTTTTCTTCTGTTAAGCAATGTTGCTCTGTGTGTTGTGGATCTTCAGAGTAAGACATGTAAAGGAATGTGTTTGAATGGCCAAATGATACTAGATTTAAAAACCCTCCACAAAGTTCAAGTATTATATCGTACCTTTCCCCCAATCTTATTGATAGAAAGAAGGGCACATCAGGCTGGAATCAATGGGTAAGTTCTGAAAATATAGTAGTTGAACATTAAATTCCAAGGGAAAAACAAAATTTGCAAACATAGACATAACTATTTTTGAAATGCATAACATGAATACACAAGAATTTCAGCTCTCATAGGAGATAGACATGTTTGTATGAAGTGGTTAAAGTGGTTGCAAGGTGGAGAACAAAGAAACTGGCTGTGTAAGAGACAATAACTATAAGATTAATATGAAAGACATTTGAGATTTAAAAAAAAAGTCTGGTTTCAGAAAATGACATTTAAGTCCTGCACTAAAAAAGCAATAGAGCTGAAAGAAAAGACAGAAAAAAAAAAAGAATAAGCTGATAGAAGTCAAATTTCTAAGAACTCCATATTATATATGTTTACTCAGAAGCAAATATTGATTTCAATGAGATGTCTTGATAAATGGGAATAGTTTGCAGTCTAAAAAAGTATAACATTATATGCAAACTTTAGGATGTAGATAGTTTTGTATTATAAAACTAGAGTTCTGTATCCATGTAACTTAGCAGGAAAGAGCAAGGAATGGGAGGAGATCTCCCCTAAATAACCTTGCTATTTACTGTGTTGCTATTGCTATTGACACTGTCTGTATACACAACCAAGGTATTGCAACGGGGACAAATGTGCCACACTCATCATCAAATGGGGAAAATAGTGAAATCTATTGCAAAGGTCAGCTTTATTTGAAAGAGCCTACATTCTTGTGACAATACCTTTAACACCATTCAAGCATCAATGTGTGCCTATCTGAGGTTTTTGGGAAAGACTCGATAGGTGGATAAAAATGCCAAATCTAACCTCTGGCTGACTGTGTAACCAACCATAAATATTTCCCCCTAGGAATAAAATAATAGTTATAAATAGTTATAAATGTGTCAAGGGATACCATTTTATAGAACCTTCCAAAGCTTAAACTGTTTGGGAAGGGTGATTTATAAAATAGAAAAATGTATGACATGGAATAGAATTTGTGAAGAGAGCAATCAGAGTCAGAAAATCTGTAGAGATTCTCAGTCATCCAGATCATGGTTGTCTCAAAGGTACTTTTTTTCAGGAGGCAACTAGACTGCCTTGTTTTTTGTTTTTGTTTTTTTGAAGATGTTTTGCTTCTCATCCAAGAAGCTTCTTCAGCTCCTTCAATTCCCCACTGTCCTGTCAGAACTGAAGAAGCTTCTTGGATGAGAAGCAAAATATCTTCAAAAGAAAAAAACAAGAAAATCCTCCTAAAAAACCACCAGAGTCAGAGTAACTGGACTTTTAAAAAGTTTCAAAACTCTTCCTCACCATGCTCTATAGCTGTCCATTAATAGGGTAGAAAGTTTAAAAACGTCAAATTTGGGCTAGCAATCTTAGATTTCCCTGTTTCCTATTTTTCCTTCTAACTGAAATTACTAAACTCTGAAGTTAGACATTTCTGCATTCAGGACCAAGGCTTTTGTTGTAGAATAGTGTCCTTTTATAAGGAAAACATTCTAAGAGCAATTAATTAGTTCCTTGGAAATTTCAGTTAGGATTGTTTGGCAGCCTTAGTACTTGTATTTTTTTTTTTTTTTTAAGATTCAATGAACTAAAATGGTGGTAATATTTAAAATTTCTTGTATCTTCCATCATTTGCCAATACCCACTGTAATAGGCTTTCTTAAAAGATTCCAGGTTTCATAGTAAAATTATGTGGCCATGGTGTATCTAAGTACATTAAAGTAGGATAAATATGCTCATTAGTGCATGTGTAAAAAAACCTGCATTTCTGTGCTTATTGTTTATACATATTGTTGCACAGATTCAACCTATTTCTTGACAGCAAACTTGTCTCTTCAAGTACAATCATCCAGACTTGTTAACTTGCTTGTAAAATCTGGCTGTCATTGAGAAACACTGATCAGGATGTGGCAATTACAATAGCAGTTTTTGGACTATATTATATAGAAAACATAAAGACCCTTGAGAATTGAAGAACAAGTTGACCAACTGTATTTTCAGTTTGTTGTCTTTAATGGTTTAAGTGAATAAGTTGCTTATGAAATACGATGTTGTTTTCTTCACTAGAGCTGAACTCACCAGACAATCAAATGTTTATTCTTTTGTCCAATATTGTTTTACTTAGTTGTACCATTTGCTCTGAAGATTGTCTTATGGCCTCCCAGATAGTACTGAACTCCAGTGTCCAACAACTTTAACCAACATTGTCAGTAACACGTATAAGGTCCATGTTCTCCATCTCTGCTTTAAATCCTCCAAGGGTTAAAAATAATTTATAGAAATAATGAAAGTTTTCCTTGAAATCATTTTTAAAAACATGTTTATTCTATTGTATGTTCATAAATATTTCTGCTGATGTTTACTGCAGACTGCATACATTTAAAGTAAGTTCCACAAATGTCCACATATAATTCTTTCCAACATTGCTCTTATCTGAACAGTATTAAACCTTCACATTAGTGGCTGACTTTAAGAACAGTCCAGTTACATAAATGCAACATATTTTTGCCAGTTTACAGAATGCATGGCATATTCATAAACCAATTTTGCTGCTGCTAGAAGGGTATCTCCGGCAACCAGTGAGGCTGGATTGAAGAAACATGTTGCTTTTTGGTATCTGTTGGAGGTGGAAGTGAAAACCTTATGGAGTGTCAGCATATGTTGTTGGCAGCACAGTATGCAGTGTGATAAGGGGAAAGAACATAACACACTTTATGCTGACTGATTATTTCTTAACTGTTAATACGGATTTTGTGGAATTGCCATCTCTTCAGCCCTCTATGTATCATATATCAGGCTGAGGAAAATGTGTTTTAATAAAAATATTTATACCGTACTTATTAGACTAGGGTAGGGGGAAATTTGAAAAAAGGAAAAAAAATAAAAAGGGAGTCAATATATCTTTTTCCAGAAAATCCTGACACCTAAAATTCTTTGGATACTGAGGGTTTTAATTCTAATTAAACTTGCATATAGTGTCATCTTTTTATTTTAAAAACAGTTTTTATGATACTTAGAGCTTTATAAAATAGAATCTTACATGGATTCATATTTAAATATGTCCATAATCCAAATATAAATCTAACATTGTGTAAAAGGTACAGTTGATTTTGTTTCTCCATCTTGGCTGTGCCTGAATCATATAGAAAAGCAGCATAAAGAAAAAAGCATAAATAATACAGTAGCATAAAATCTTTTTGGTTTCGTGTATGTTTGTTTTTTTATTATAACAAATAATATTTTTTTAAAAATATAGTCATTTCAGATTTAAGTATGAGTAAATAAAAGGAAATGCGAGGTTGAATATGTAGCTCCCTGTGCCAAAGGAGAAAGACTTGGATTTCTGCATTCACCTTGAAGTTGTAAATTAAGTACAATGACATGAAATTGGCAGAGAGATGCTTCATAAAGGAGAAGGAAATTTAGCTTGGTCATCAAAGTTATTCAGAATAATTCTGGCTTTGTCTTAATGAAGTCTACTTAGTGATACTTTCTCAATATTTTCATTGCTCTAACATTCATGAAATTAATAACTTTTGTAAAATTAATAGAACTATATTAATATCATTTTTAGTTTAGGGCAGCTATTTAAAAAAAAAAAACAGCAGCAACTAACAGCAGATGGAGGAGAGGAATATGATCTGAAGGAAGAGCAGGAAAGTCCATTGATCTGCTGACTTCAAAGGAAAAAATAATTAATGGGATCTCCAATACATACGGTATATCGATAATACTAATTCAATTCAGGTAGTAGATAGTTTTGTGTATAGGAACTGCTGCTCATATGGATATCCCCAGTTCAGTATAGAAATCTCTGATGGAGGATGGACTATCCTGGTCTGAATCGGTTCTAAAGAACAACTTGTTATAGATTTGAGTCATGATTTCAAATTTCCCATTCCCCCCCCACCCCAAAAATGGATTATTATAAAATACCGTATATACTCGAGTATAAGCCGAGTTTTTCAGCACATTTTTCGGCTTATACTCGAGTCAGATTCCCCTCTGAAAAAAAAAATGGTGTGGAGCTCCGAAGCTGGGCAGCCGCTTCCCTGCTTCCGTGTTTCCTTTGCAACTTTTAAGCATGGGGGTAATCGGAAGCAGAAAAGTTCTTGCTTGAGGATATATTGTTTTTTCTTTTTTAACTGTTTTTAGGAGGGGGAAAGACCCACCGCCATGTGAGAATGCTCAGACATGAAATCTATCCGACCGAAAATAAGTGTGTGTGTGTGTGGGATTTTAACAGAGGGAAGATGTAGGGAGAAGGCAAAAGCGACGGAAGATCCTTCAGGGGAAACTGAGGGGGAGACTCACCCTTGGTCCAGATGAGCCCCCTTCCCCTTTCTCTAGGCTGAGAAAACAACGTGAGCCGAGGTTGCTTCGGCTCCACTCAGCTTTGTTTCCTCAGCTCCACCTGCTTTCAGTCCACTCGGGAGGAGGGAGAGGAGGAGGAGGTGGTGGCAGCTCGCATTGTTTTCTGATAGTGAGATCATTTCCCAAATTAATTGTTTCACTAAACCAAAAGAAGAAGATGTTGATGACAGTGGTAGGCAGTAGTCACTCTCTCCCTTGCAAGAAAAAAGCAAGAGCCGTTCTTATGATCTCTCCCTCTCTCTCTCTCTCTCCCCGTAATACAGTCAAGCCCTTTCCAGCACGCGGGATCCGCCCCCGCCGCTTTGCACCTTGCAAATGCAAAAACCCCAGGATTTTGCATTTGCAAGGTGCAAAGTGGCGAAGGCAGATCGCGCGTGCTGGAAAGGGCTTGACTGTATTATGGGGAGAGAGAGAGAGAGGGAGAGATCATAAGAACGGCTCTTGCTTTTTTCTTGCAAGGCAGAGAGTGACTCCTGCCTCCCACTGTAATCATCATCATCTTTTGGGTTAGTGAATCAATTAAACCTTTCATGATAGTGAGATCGTTTCCCAAATTTCCCTTAAATCAGGGAAGAAATCAGAAACAAACCTTTGGACTGAGAATAAGCCTGTTCCTATGATGCCATTTTTGTTCACTGCAGTGTGAAAAGTGTGAAAAAACACACTTTTTTTTCTTCATCTTCTTGTTCCCTATTTACTGGTCTCTTTCAAAGAGGAAATTGTGAACATCAAACTTATTCTCAACTGTCCTAGTGAAAGTTTTTATTGGTATCTATTTTTATTTTTGAAATTTACCAATAGCTGCTGCATTTCCCACCCTCGGCTTATACTCGAGTATATACGGTAGGTAATCCTTACTTACATCAATTGATTTAGTGACTATTCAAAGTTGGAACAACACTGAAAAAAGTGATTTATGACCATTTTTCACACTTATGACCACGGCAATATCCCCATGGTCACAGGATCAAAATTCAGACATTTGGCAACTGACTCATATTTATAATGGTTGTAGGGCCCTGGGATCATATAGGTATGATTGTTTAAATGCTATGAATCATGATCAAAGGTGAATGGTATATGCAGAAAGATTAACAATGAAAACAATCTACCGTATATACTCGAGTATAAGTCGAGTTTTTCAGCCCATTTTTTGTGCTGAAAAAACCGCCCTCGACTTATACTCGAGTCAGATTCCCCTCTGAAAAAAAAATGGTGTGGAGCTCCGAAGCTGGGCAGCCGCTTCCCTGCTTCCGTGTTTCCTTTGCAACTTTTAAGCATGGGAGGGGGAGGCTTTTCTGAGCTCTAGGCTGAAAAAGCAACGCAACTTTTAAGCATGGGAGGGGGAGGCTTTTCTGAGCTCTAGGCTGAAAAAGCAACGCTGCTTTGAGTCCACTCGGGAGGAGGGGGAGGGGGAGGAGGAGGGGGAGGCTTTTCTGAGCTTTAGGCTGAGAAAGCAACGCGAGCGGAGGTCGCTCCACTCAGTTTCATTTCCTCAGCTCCAGCTGCTTTCAGTCCACTCGGGAGGAGGGGGAGGAGGGGGGGGAGAGAGAGAGAGATATCATAAGAACGGCTCTTGGTTTTTTCTTGCAAGGGAGAGAGTGACTCCTGCCTACCACTGTCATCATCATCATCTTTTGGGTTAGTGAATCAATCAAACCTTTCATGATAGTGAGATCGTTTCCCAAATTTCCCTTAAATCAGGGAAGAAATCAGAAACAAACCTTTGGGCTGAGAATAAGCTTGTTCCTATGATGCCATTTTTGTTCACTTCAGTGTGAAAAGTGTGAAAAAACACACTTCTTTTTCTTCATCTTCTTGTTCCCTATTTACTGGTCTCTTTCAAAGAGGAAATTGTGAACATCAAACTTATTCTCAACTGTCCTAGTGAAAGTTTTTATTGGCATCTATTTTTATTTTTGAAATTTACCAGTAGCTGCTGCATTTCCCACCCTCGACTAATACTCGAGTCAATAAGTTTTCCCAGTTTTTTGTGGTAAAATTGGGTGCCTCGACTTATATTCGGGTCGACTTATACTCGAGTATATACGGTAATCACTTTTTGTGACCTTCTGACAAGCAAAGTCAATGGGGAAGCAAGATTCACTTAGCAACCATGTAACTAATTTAACAACTGCAGTGAATCACTTAACAACTGTGGCAAGAAAGGTTGAAAATAGGATAAAACTCATTAAACAATTATTTCACTTAGCAACTGAAATTTTGGGCTTGATTGTGGTGATAAGTTGAGCATTGCCTGTATTAACAATTGAAAGGAATTCATTCTAGCTGCACTATCCCCTTCATGCTGTGGGATGGAAGCTAAAGCAGAAATCATATTTGGCTAGAATAGATCAAGTTTATGAATTTATCACTGATGTGAAATTTAAATCAGAATTTCTCATTCTTACAATAATTCACTTTTGACCTTTTTCCATAACAATACAATGGTTAAGGAGACAAGCATCTTTCCAGATGGATCTTTCATTAACAATAAAACAAAAAACATTTCTTGTATTATCACATCACTTTTTAGTCACTGTTAGTTTTTCACTCCCTTATTAAAAATAAATTTTAAGAATTAATATAGACAATTTTCTTTTCTCCTTATCTTTAAACCTTGTCCATATCTGAAATCTTAATGAAGTGAAATTCAAAGTGATACATTTTCTGTACCCTTTTATTGTGTTGGATATAATTTATAGTAATGTCTTGTATAGCAAAATAAGCAGTAAGTATGATTGTTTAAATGCTATGAATCATGGTCAAAGGTGAATGGTATATGCAGAAAGATTAACAATGAAAACAATCTAATTTAGATAGAACATTTTCCACTGGCCGTTAATGAAGTGCACCAAGTAGTTTCTCCTTTGACCTCTTTTCATTCTTCATTTCTATCTTATCTTTGTACTACAAAAGAAATTTTAGAGAGCTTCTTTCAGTAAAAGGGCAAGATAAATTAGAAGAGGACTTTAATTAAAAAAAAAAAAAACAGAATAATGCATGTTTTTGATTACTGTCCTCTTGTGAAAAGGGTTTAGGACCCATGATAGGTTTGCAGCTGTCAGTTATTTCCCGCTAACAGGCTTATTGGTTCTAGAGACTTGCATAACATAGTTGGATGAGAAGTTGGAGTCTTGAGAGCCACTGTTGCATGCCATTTGGACCCACTACTTCATCACATGTGCAAATGTATAAAACTAATGATATATATACAAAAGGCTTGTTTACTTCAGACTTTCTCTAGTCTGAAGCACTCCCATCAGATGAAAGGATATCCAACCGGTAATATATAGGATGCTCTCCTCAAGGAGATCCTCGTATCTCTAAGCTATTGTTAACATTTTATCAGATAAAATATCTAGGGAGTTTCCTTTGTAACATTCATAACCTGTAATGTTTTATTCCAGAAATTCTATAGTCCAGTTTATAATAGCATCTTGACATTCTGGGCTCGATCCATCACCCCAAAAGTTCTTTTTTTAAAAAAAAAAAATTTTATTGGTTTTTAAAACTAGCATAAACAAACAAAACATACAAAGATCAAGTCATCTTCCATATATATACATACAGTGTGCCGGTTGGTTTACAAATTGCTTTGTGCTTCCATTTCATAGTCTTCAATTATAATTACATTGTATATAATCTCGTATTTTCAATCAAATATTAAATACATTAATATCATTATTAATAAATCATTTGACTATACTTTTATTCATCATTTTTACAAAATGATCATATTTTACTTAATTTGTTTTATGACAATTCACCCCAGATCTATCCTATAATTATTTTGTAGATATAATAAGAAAAAAATACATTTTTATATATTTATTATTTTCTAAAAGTCTACATATTTCATTGCTATATTTTATTATCTAACCATTGATAGAATAGATCCCAAATTTTATAAAATTGTTTATCATCTTGTTCTCTAATTTCAAATGTCAATCTACTCATTTCAGCACATTCCAATATTTTCTTAATGATTTCCTCCTGTAATGGTATTTTCTCATTTTTCCAGTTTTTAGCAAATACAATCCTAGCCGCTGTTAATATATTTACAGTCAGGTATTTCAAGTCTTTACTATATATTTCAGGTAAAATTCCCAACAAAAAAAATCTCTGGTTTCAAATCTATATGTTTTTTTGTCATTTTTTCCAACCATATGCGAATTCTAGTCCAGTATTTTTAGCATCTGCACAAGTCCACCATATATGGTAATATGAGCCAGGTGTCTGATGACATTTCCAACATTTTTTGGATTTATTCTTGAACATTCTTGGTATTCTTGTCTGGGAAAAATGCCACCTGTAAAACATCTTATACAAATTTTCTTTATATGCTGTTGACATTGTCATTTTATAATTTTGAGACCACAATTTTTGCCATTTCTCTAAATCAATCCCATATCAAAAATTCTTCCCCCAAGCAATCATAGTTTCTTTAACTTGTTCTTCTTCTAGTTTAATTTCTAATAAATATCCATACAATTTTTAATCACCTTTTCATCAGTACCTGTCAAAATCTTATCTAAGTCAGTCAGTTTATCATAGAAACCTTCTGTTTTAGATTCTTTATCATACCTTGAATGTATTTGCGCATATGAAAACCAATTCATCTTTATAACTTGTTCCTCTAGCTTTTGTGTAGATTTAAGTTTACCCTTTTCATTCAATATTTCACCATATCTAACTGTTTGTTCCTTTTTGTATATTATAGGATAAGAAAATGCTTCAATAGTCAATAGCCAGACTGGAATTTCAAATAACATTGTCTTTTAATCTTTTCCCAGTTTAACCACAGAGACTCCCGTATATAATGTCTTCTAAAATACCCCTGTGTTTTAGTTCCTTTATACCATAGAAAAGCATGCCACCCCAACAACAAATCATGTCCTTCTAATGTCAACAATCTAGTATTTCTTAATGTTATCCTTAACCCACATCAAATTTGTAGCTTGGTAATATAACTCTCAATTAGGCAAACCAAATCCTCCTCTTATTCTAGTTTCTTGCAAAAGTTTTAATTTTATTCTTGCTTTCTTACCTTGCCATATATATTTCAACACAATTTTATTTAAATCTTCAAAGTAGTCTTTTCCAAGCCTAATTGGAATTGTTTGAAACAAATATAAAATTCTGGGTAATATATTCATCTTGATTGTTGATATTCTCCCTATTAATGACAGTTGTAAATTTTCCCATTTCACCAAATCTAGCAAAATCTGCTGTTTAAGTTTAATATAATTATTCTCTTTTAGTGTACTGCATCTTGCTGTCAAGTGTATCCCCAAATACTTGATCTTATTCGTAACCTGAATTTTCAATAAGTCTGCCAGTTCTTCCTTTTGTCTTGATAGCATATTCTTTGTCAAGATCTTTTTCTTATCTTTATTTATTTTCAAACCAGCCACCTTTCCATATGTCTCTATCTTTTCTATCAATTTTGATGCTGTTTCCAGTGGGTCTTCTAAGATGAAAACCAGATCATCTGCAAATGCTTGCAAATTAAATTCTTTCTTTTTAATTTTCATCCCTTTTATATTCTTTTCATCTCTAATACTTCTATTTAGCACTTCCAAAATTAACACAAACAATAGAGGTGATAGTGGGCACCCTTGTCTTGTTCCTTTTCTTATATTGATAGAGTCTGTCAGTTCTCCCTCTATCATTACCTTTGCCATTTGCTTATGATATATAGCTTCTATTGCTTGAATAAATTTTCTAGCAAAGCCCATCTGTTCCAGCAGTAATAATATGAATCGCCAATTCACATTATCAAATGCCTTCTGTGCATCTAGAAATATCAGAGCCATTTGTTTTTCAGGATATGCCTCGTAGTATTCCAAAGTGTCCAAGATTACTCTCATATTGTCTTTAATTTGTCTCTTTGGCAGAAATCCATTTTGATAAAGATGGATAAAATTATTTAAATATTTTTTAAGTCTTTCTGCCAATATTGAAGAAAAAAATTTATAATCTACCTTTAGTAGGGAAATAGGTCTATAGTTCTTGATTTGTAATGGATCGGTCTCCTCTTTTGGAACAAGTGTGATATAAGCTTCTGACCATGATTTAGGTATCTTCTTCTTTAACATAACTTCATTCATAACTTCTCACGATAGAAAATTCAATGATTCTTGTAATGTTTTCTTTCACTCCAAAAGTTCTTGAAGTATAGTATGATAAAAAAAGAGGCAAGCTAGAGAACACTGTGTTTGGGTTTAAGTAGTGAAATAATAAAACAAACTCAGTAACAGACCCATGAATTGAAGAGGGGAATTCTGAACTAAAATAGATTGAAGCATTCAAGTTTTACTTATTTGCTGAAGTCTGCTCATTTGCACTTAGTGCTGGAAATTACTTTTGGACATGATGATATTTTAATGTGAATACAGTACTAAAATAAAGAAGATATTTGCTTTACCCTCTGATCAGACTAACTTGAGAGGGAGGAAAGTATTGCTGCAAGCAAAGCCAACTTTCAGAAAGTTGCTGATGATGAAAGCTTAGAAATACATTTTGGTTCATTGGGATTGCTCAAAGAAGAGTAATATTCTTTTGCCCCTTGGATACTGCTGGAAATTATAGACCCATAATTCTAAAGTTTTTCATATTAATTTCTTAGTAAATTGATTCAATTGCCTTGTGAATTAAGCATACCAAGGAAAATTTCTCATCAGGTTTTAATCTCAGAATTAAAAATTGTCACCTGACATGTGACTCTGGTCCTCCAGTAGGTTTTGCAATTAATAAAAATGTCTCAATGTGGCTTCATTTAACTAAACTTTTACTAAACTGTTTTAAAGCAATAATAAATGCACACCTTTTATTTCTGCAATTGTTAAGTAATTTTGTTTTGCATTAAAATATCACACACAAACAAAATTACACACACACACACTCACTCTTATTGAGAGTTTCCAGGGCATGCTTAGGAACTTCTTAACAATTTGGTAAGCATTTTCATGTTCATCTGATTCATCTTTGGAAGAGACTACCCAAAACTTGATTGTGAGACCTTATTCTGATTGCTGATACCTGGCAACATTTTAGTTTTCCTAGAATGAAATTGAGAACATAGTTGGAGCAATTGTGATCAAAAGTGATTATGAATCAGCACTGCTATGTGCTTAGGCTGAAACCTAAGTCAGTAGCAATAACAGCAGAGAAGTAAGTGGCTGTTCTTCTAAACATGTAATGTACTTGTGGATTTCGGGCATGTCCCACCGATCCAAACTCAGTGAGGAAGGATGTGGGATAAGAAGACTTTAGGCTTCTAGATGATTTTGTGGGTTTCCCTTGCAGATTTGTATTTGATCTAGCTGGGATTTAGGCCCAGTATTGGAGCAGAAACTTCATTGGTCACTGCTAGATGATCTTCACTGAGACCTGGAATGGATGACTTCTCTCTCTAAAAGAGTGGGTATCCTATATTTTCAACTTTTGCTTTTGGGAGTGGCTGAGGCAGATTTTGATTGAACAGGTATATCAATTATGGATCTATTTAAACTAGAAGGCATTTTGACTGATTCATGCTCTCATAATACAATTGAATTAGTGTCCCACTGTATACAGGATTGATTCAAAAGCTGCAGCTGCTACCAATATGGTGGTCACACTGCTAACTGGGGAAACTCACTATTACAGAATTATGTTCATCCTGAGGTCGTTGCATTGGTTATCAGTCCCAATTTCAAGGGTTTGTTATCTATATAGAGCACTATATGGCATCACACTCGGATATATCAGGGATTGCCTTGCTAAATAATATTCCACCCATCTGGTTAGAATATTACAGTTAGTGCTGAAAGAGTGGTGGGCCAAAAGATAGTGCTTTTCTGTAGTACCCCTGAGAAAAAATGCAAACTCATCTTTATTACAACCAGAGGCCAACCATGCAAATTGTTTACAAATGGAATTAACATTCCTACTAGTAATTAGTGCACTCTTATTAAAATCAGCTTAAATATAATTCACCAGCATGGCACCAAATTATAGTAGTTTATGTAGCTGTTATCTTCTCTCTAATTTTATAAGCTATTACATAAAAAGTTTGCCACATTGAGGATAATTTCCTCATCTGTAGCAAATAAAAGTACAAAAGAATAAAACAGATCTGAGCGTCCTTAAGGTGTTGACAGAATTAGAGAAATGTACTTTAATTAACTATCTTGATAGACATTACAAAATAAAAGTACAGCTTTTAGTTTCTCCCAGTGCATAAGAGACACATGCTGCATGTAATATAATTATATGTAGCCAATAGAACTACCAATGGTAGTTCTCAGCTAGAAACAGTGTCCAAATTAATACCAGTTGCATATCTGTTTCAGATATTCTTTCACAAGTGCTACATTTTTTTTTTCCTACACTATTTTAAAAATGCAACATCTGAAGAGGGATTTTCTCTCTTTGCTTAAAAAATAACAACCCTGGGCTATTTTTGGTATCTAGCTTCTACAGTCTTTACTACAACCAGCTTGTCTAAATCCAGAGAAATGAAACAACTCATTGTTTAGTTCAGGCATAAGGTATATTAGGGATCCTCACTGAGGCCTATTGGAGACATTTGGAATGTTTGATAATAGGGAATAATGTGAATGCTCTCACATTCACAAAATGACTTCTATCATATAATCAACTAATCACTTACTCTCTTAGCCTTAGAAAGGAGGCACTGGCAAACTCCTTTTAAAAAATCTTGCTGACAAAACCCTTCAGTATTTCAGTATTAATCCATTTAAGAGCCCCAAATCACAGCCAAGAAAACAAATGGATCATTGAACAAATCAATCCAGAGTTCTCAATTGAGGCTTTAGTGACCAACCTCAAATTATCCCAGTGCAGACATACCATGTAAAGATCTAGCTCTCTGAAAAAGGTTCTAATGCTGGAAAAAATGGAAGGAAAGAGAACATAAGGATGACCAGAAGCAAGATGGACAGATTCAGTTACAGTTACAGGGGTGATGAATGAATGAAAGATGAGGTTAGGGATAGATCATCATGGAGAAAATCAATCTATGTGGTCACTAACAAAATAACAGAATTGGAAGGGATCTTTAAGGTCTTCTAGTTTAACCCCCAACTCAAGCAGGAGACCCTATACTTTTTGAGATAAATGGCCATCTTAAAAGCCTCTAGTGATGGAGCACCCACAACTTCTGAAGGCAAGCTGTTCCACTAGTTAATTGTTCTTATTGTCAAGAAATTTCTCCTTAGTTCCAGGTTGTTTCTATCTTTGACTAGTTTCCATCCATTGGTTCTTGTGTTGCCTTCTGGTGCTTTGGAGAATAGTTTGACTCCCTCTTCTTTATGGCAGCCCCTCAAATATTGGAACAGTGCTATCATGTCACCCCTAGTCCTTCTTTTCACTAGGCTATCCATACCCAATTCCTGCAGCCTCTAGTCAAAAGTAACTTGACACCAGACAATCAATTTTCTCAGGAACCCAAAATGGCATACATACTTCTCCTTCTTCCATATTTCCTCTCCTCACACAAAAAATATGTTGAGAGAGAGTGAATAGTCCAAAGTTCTCCCTGGAAGTTTTGAAAGTAGACTTAAACCTGGGTCTCCCTGATCTCAGTCTCATACATGCTACACAAACTGCTCTAATTTCAATATAAAAAGAGACTGCTTATATCGAATTAACTCTCTTTATAGTTTATCTACAGTAAATTTTTAAAAAATGTCCTGCATTTCTTATCTGTTTACAAAATCTTCATATTGGAGTACATCTTTTCATTTATTTGAGCATACTCTGAACTTCATGCTGAGAATAATAATGCCCTCTGAATTCTGTATTGCTCAACCCTGACTCAATTAGGGAAAGATGCATAGTATATAATTTCTCTTGTGCATACATACATTTTTAAAAACATAACCTTATTTTAAAATCTTTATTTTGTTTATTTTGTGATATTGCTCTGGGCTCTTCATACTTGTAAGACTCAAAATCAGCTGTAATCCTAAACAAAAAATGTAACCTTCTTGGTTCTTTGGTCGAGCTGTGTTTTTATTCAGTTTTTATAATGTTGAGATTTATAAATATCTTCTGAAAACTGCCATCTGTCGCTCAGTCTGTATATTGTCAGCTTATCTTCTCTGTAACATCTTGTCAAATTTGTCTAAATTCCTTGACCACCATTCAAATAGTGTCAGATATGCAAATATAGTTCGCAAGTAGTGAAAACATGATTGCTACAAATATGAGCTATGCAACAGCACAAAATATTAAAGCTCTTGAAGCCAACTTTCAGGCATCAATTAAAACAGGGAAGATATTTTAGGATATACATGTTCGGAATCCCTTATGCTTCAAATAAGCTGTATATTAAGAAGGCAAATATCTTACATAGGGAAAAATGTTTTAATTCATTTTAAGTGTTTTTCAAGTAACTGATAGTAGTGATGAATTGAATCTAAATGAGTACTATAATGTAATTGAAATCCTGACTTGATTAGTATGACTGAGAAAAAACTGCACTGTAAATAGAAGCTAAGATTGAGAAAAGATATAAATATATTCTAAGTGTACACTCAATTTTTTGTTTCAAACCACTTCAGAAGCTCCTGTACAATTCATTTGTGTTTTTATACCTACATATACCTAATATGCACATTGCCTTTGAATATAGATATTCTTCAGTTCAACATTCTTGGCCAAAAAGAAATTTCTTCTGATCACTCCTCTCTGTGTGTGTGTGTGTGTGTGTGTGTGTGTGTGTGTGTGTGTGTGGTCTGTCTGTACTCATGTACTGTGTGTATGTATATAATGATTTGATTTAAATTATGCATTATTTCTTATTCAAAAAGATATTTTCAAACAATATAATAATGACTTAATATTGGTAATGCAATTAGGCTATGCTATTATCACTACCCAGTATTTCTATGCTTTCTGGTTTCTAAAGGCACTTCTTTATTTAGCTATTGAAATATTTATCAGGCTCCTTATATCAGTGGAACTCAGGGATGGATGTAAACAATAAAAAGGAATTGCAAACCATAATAAAACATTGAAGGCACAGCACCACCAAAACCGTATAAACTATAATCCTATATAAATAAAAGATGAATCAAAATGGAGACCATTCATTCCAGGCCTTTTGAGAGGACAATCGATACCCATTTCTTCCTTTTTGTTCCCCTTTTCCATAGTTGTTCCTTTGTCTCATGCTTTTTCTGTGTTTTTGTATAATGTTGTCCTTTGTTTTTATAATGCTTTAACCATTGTAAACTGCCCAGGAATCAGGGGGCATATAAATGTAATAAATTATTAGTAGTATACACAACAATGTGGAATCACAAAAATGTTCTTTATCTGGTACATTGAATTTGTATCCTTGAAGTCCTTAGGAGTATGTATATTAGTGTGATTAATGACATAACATCCCAGTCAAGAAACTTCTGTGTTGCTCTCATGTACTAAATGAATACAATAGTCCTGATTTTAATTCAAGACTGCAAAGCAGCTATTAAATGCTTAGTTCCGTGAAATCTGTGACCAACCCATGGTATTGTGGACAGTATTATGATGAATTATTCAAGGGCCTATGTTGTCAGCAAATTTATTGCAGATAGTAGCAAAGGCTACAATCTTCAAGTGCATGAATTTGTTTTTCAGTGATTACAGTGCTGTGATCATTTTCATCATAGCTAACCCAAGTGTTTTGCTTATTTCAAGCAAAAATACGATTGCGTTGCATTTTCCAGTCTGTGCCCTTTGCTTGGTTTTATTTTTCAAAATCCTTCTTGACTTAAACAAGTGGAATACTTATGGTTTAATAATGGGCAAAAACTGCCATCTCTTTGACAGTAGTATGGCTTCCAATAATTCAGTGAGATTAAAAACTCCATCCAAATTGTAATTACCCTACTCAGTGTGGTTGTAAAAGCTAACTGCTATTAATTGAAATAATAAATAATCTAGTCAGTCATTAAATAATAATAAAAAAAATCTAGTCAGTCATTAAAAGGATAGATTTTTAATGAAAATAATGGTTAAAGTCAAAATATCTTTTACTGAATCTATTTTCAAAATTTTGCTAAAATTACTTGGAATGAACATATCTGGTCCAGCAATGTATTGCCTCACCCAGCCTTTACTATAGTGTCTGCATTACTGATTTTTTACTTGAGTTAATAGTTGGATGATGGTATAATTACCATATTTTTCAGACTATAAGATGCACACACACACACACCAAAGTGGGTGGAAATGTCTTTGCATCTTATAGAGCGAATGTTGCCGAAACCTCACCCACCCATGGGCCTCCACCCTTTGGCCTCTACCTCCCAGCAGCAGCAAACAGCAAGCAGTCTGGTCAGCTTCAGAACAGCCTGATTTAGCACGAGTAGCTGATTGGCAGTTGAATTGGCCTCCTGGAATACCATGTCAGCTGTTTCAGTCTGCAGGGATCACTGCCACCCATCAGCGCCATCATCTCTGCCAACTATTGCTGCCTCTGCATCCCATTTTCGGCTTCCACACATCCCATTTTCGGCTTCTGCATGCCCCATTTTTGGCTCTGTGTGTCCCATTTTCAGCCCATTCCAGATGAAAGGGATTGCTGCTGACTGGAACGGGCCAAAAATGGGACATGCAGAGGGCAAAAATGGGGCATGCAGAAGTCAAAAATGGGATGTGCGGAGGCCAAAAATGGGGCACATGGAGGCTGCGATAAGTGACAGTGGCAATGGGTGATGGCAGCACCAAAGGGTGGCGGTGATCAACAACAATGTTAAACAGCTGATTGGTGGTATTCTGGGAGGCCAATCCAATTGCCAATCAGCTGCTTGTGCTAAATCAGACTGTGCTGAAGCTGACCAGGCTATGTGCTATTTGCTGCAAGGAGGCAAATTGCTGGGAGGGAGATGCAGAGACAGGTTTTTTTCCTTCTTGTTTTCTGCCCCCAAAGCTAGGTGTGCTTATACTCCAGAGCATCTTATAGTCCAAAAAATACAGTAATTCACATGGAAAACTTCAATAAATCAATGTAATGCTTTTAGGATAGATTGTGACATGACAATTCAAGCCTACATTGTAGTCCAAAGAGATACACTAATCAAATTAGGATCACCATAAGTATAGTGAACTGTTTTATAAAAGGATATTATTTTAGCCATTGTCTATCTTCTGCAGGATGAAGGCCTCTTCCATGTGTTTCCAACCAAAATGGTCCTGAGCTTTCTTTTGCCAAATAGGCCTGCAATACTTGCTGATGTCATCGATCCATCTTGTTTTAAGTCTCTTTTGTGGACTCTTTTTATCAAGTGGGATCCATCCTAGGACTGCCTTGGTCCACCTGCTATTAGTTCTTCTTGTTATTTGGCCAGCACATTTTCATTTCAATTATTTTACTCTCTTGATGGTTTCAAATACTTCCCTTTGTTCTCTGATACATTATTGTCTATTATATCTTTGTATGTAAGATTTTTATCTTACACAGGAGCTTTATAGAAGTCACCTGTAGCAAAAAAAACAACTGAAAAACAAAGAACAACCCCCCCCTCCCATACATCCAAACAGACTTTCAAGAATTATGTGGTTCATAAAAGCCTGTTGGGTTTATTCTAAGAAGATTAAAACTGCTAGTCTCTACTGAATATGCTGAGTGTAATGAAAAGAGAAGATAGGCTTTTAAGGAGCCATCACCAATGTGTGCTGAATAGAGGTGAAAGGACAAAACTTATGGAAGGAAATTTGCAATAAGCATATAAAAGGAGTGTTGAGAGGCTGCTAAGGAGAAGAAATAAGTTAGTTTTTAAATCCCGCTTTTGAAGTATGTTTTCCTATTCAAAGAGATGTCTAGACAAAATCTTTTTTACATTTTCTGGACCTTGAGAGAGTAGAGCTTTGTGGTTGTCCACAAATTATATGTGTGTGTGTGTGTGTGTGATTCTCAGCTGAAACAAGTGCTGAAAATGCTCCAAAAGCTCAGGTGTAAATCTACCTAAAGGAATGCTGATTGCCTGAATGGGATCACTTATTTGGGAAATAGATGTCTATGTCTTGTTTTTCTTTACTCTATGCATACCTAACAAGCTGGTTTTTCTTTACTCTATGCATACCTAACAAGCTGTGTGAACTGAATTTGATGGACTTATTTACCTCTTTTAAGAGACTTATGTTGTTTTTGGATGTACTGAAATAATTGGATGCCTCAGTCATTAACCAGAAGTCATCTTAGTTTGAGTATTTTGAAAGACCATCAAGTTGTGAATTATTTAACCAATTGGGGAAGGGTTGACAGAGGAAGAGAAAGAAGCTTGTGAGATTCATGATTCAAGGAATGAGTTCCGCATACTATGTCTGCTTGGGTACCAAAGAGTCTTGGGATAGCATCATTGTCAGCAGTGAAGGAGTGATTTATCTTGTGTGTGTACTACTGCAATGAATCTTCTGAATAGCATTCAACCTTGATGAGTGAAATAGTGGCATACTGAGAAGTCATTTCCATACCAGCCAAGCAACAAACAGCATTTTGGTTTATAGAATTGCAAATACAATTGGTATTAATTGCTTTTTAAGGTCTTCTGTATTTTGGAATGAGCTAAAAAATATTTATATTCATAGGAAGTCACATTCATTGCACCCATTGAGATTGTGCAATGAGGCTACTGTTAAAGAATCAAGAAGGATGCCAGGTTGAGGTATGGACTGTATCCAGAATGTCTGTAGATTTTAGTGGATAAGGTGGGAAGAACTAGGATGGGGATGCCGTCAAACATGCATGAAAAATGGTCATAAGTCAATTTTTTTCAGTGCCATTGTAACTTTGATTGGTTACTCAACAAGTAACAAGCCCTGTGAATCTCAGATTATTTGAGCAATGTACTTTTACAGCAAAGTCTCAATATAGATTTTTTAACATCATCTTGTTATTGCATTATATTGTATTTGGGGGTGTTTTTGTGCATATACATGCATGTATGTTTGTATTTATGTATCCAAACTGAGATCCAAGCATGCTTTGATTCATTCTGCTCTATGTATAGACAACATGTGGAATCACAATGTCTTTCCCCCATTTATTCTGTCAGATGTTAGCTGGGAAGTGCACAAATGATGATCATATGACCACAGGACACCACAAATGCCAGTTGCCAATGTTTGAATTTTAGATCATGTCATACTGAGATGGTCATAAATGTGAGGAGATTGTATATCACCTTTTTCAGTCCCATTGTAATTTTGAATGGTCACTAAAGAAATGGTTGTTAGTCAAGAACTACCCATAGTTATTTATGGAACACCATCTATCACAGCTAGCAGTGTTGAAGGTCTCATGTCTGAACTGATTCTAGGTTGTATCAATATCTTAAAATAAATATGCAGGCTATTTATTAACCAGTTATTTGGGCAAATCTTTAACCAGGATATTGTGTGGATATATGCATTATTCAAATAGAGTGGAATATTACAACAGTAAAAAGAGAGAGAAATCTTTCAGAATGAATGACAGTAGATTAATATTCATGTCATTCTACAGACTGTTACAATGATTAAAACCCACTCTTTTAAAGTGGGATTAAAGCCACTCTTTGCAGCCTCAGCTGGCAATTACAAATGCCACAGGGGATCATAAAACAGTGCAAAACAAAGTAAAGATGTTTCTTCACTTCGGATTTAGATAAGGGGGTAGCATTAAGTTGCAAACCAAGTTTAAGGGGATATATTGCTTATTCTTCTTTTAAAGCATAGTCCATGTCTTCAGCCTCAGGAAGATATGTGAGTCATGTAAAAACAGATGATGCTGCAGATAGAGAGAACTTGTTTTACTACCAGTGATAATTTTATTAATAAGCAGAAAATTAAATATAAAGCTTACTCCCCCAATTCCTAAACAGCACAAGAACATTCTCTCTCTTCTTAAGAATTATATAACATTGTCCTCAAAATATTGTTTTCAAAGAGACCAAAAGTTTATATTTCCAAACCTGAAAACAGGCACTAAATAATCTTGTTTTACTTTTTGAAATAATGTTTGACTGTATCCTCCAACTGAAACATATTTTAATAGATTCTTTTAAAGCTACCATATTCATTAAAATCTGCTACTTGCACTTTTTTTTTTTCTTACAGTTGGATTGTATCAGAGGTGATATTCAGCAGGTTCTGACCAGTTCTGGAGAACCGGTAGCAGAAATTTTGAGTAGTTTGGAAAACCGGCAAATACTACCTCTGACTGGAGATTTTACAGTATCCTTCCTCTGCCACGCCCACCAAGCCATGCCGACAGAAAATATTTGAATCCCACCATTGGATTGTATACATAGTTTTAATCAGTCAATCAATCAATCAATCAAATTTTAAAGCTGATTAAGGGCCTGCCAATAAATCTTTTACTTGATATTTGGAAGTTTCTACATTTGAAAATGGGTTGACAAATAAAAGAGAGAAATCTTTCTCAATGTTGGTGCTTCTTCATTTGTAGAATTCTTTCCCCAGTACTACCCACTAGATCTCATCTTTATTTAAAGTCTTTAGGTTTCACAGTGGGTCCCAAAGACTTGTCCAGTAATATGAGCCTATAATTTATTAATTTGTGAAAAGGCCATTTGCACACTTTACAGCTGGCTTCCAACAAACAGAATCAATGAAGAAGCTTGCAGTAAGATCACAAATCGCCATCACATGATGTCTCACTTAATGACTGTGTCACTTAATAATGGAGTTGCTGGCCCCAATTGTGATAATTAAGCAAAAGCTACCCGTATATAATAGCATACTTTCTGCAGATGCACTATTGGTTGTAAGAAAGTGATCTTTGGACTTAATATCGTGTCTGGTTCATTTCCACAGCTTCTAAATTTATTCTACACTAATTGCTACAGAGGAGAAGAAAGGTGAAAACTAAAGAGCAACTTGTTCTGTGTGCAAACAGGGAATAAGTCAGGAAAGCCTGAGAACTGCATAGTGATAAGCTGCCATGGAACAGATTTCTTATCACTGTACATAATTGGGGCATAACCTGCTTAGCTTATTATCAGTAGCACACAGGGGTATGCAGGGACTGTACAAAATTAAAAATAAATCCAATTTCTTTTCTGCCTGCATGCTCATTTCAAATAAACAGAATAGTGAGGGGATAACATTACACCAACAAAAATGTTGACGTGCATTGTACAGTGGTACTTAAAAGTTTGCACACTCTTTATAATTTTCAATATTTCTGCATAAATATGATGTAAAATGTGACCTGCTCTCCACACAAATCCTACAATTAGCTAAAGAGAACTCAATTAAGCAAATAAGTCAAAATCATTATACTTCAATTATAAATCCTGGTGCCAAATTTCCCTCTGTGAGTCAAGCTGGATACCATCTTTTCTCTGGATGGGTGAAATATTTGCATTTCTGTCAACTTTAAACCCCACTCCCCCTATCATATCCATCTGCATTGGACAAGGTATATTTTCTCCTCCAAAAAAAAGCCTTCAGCAATATAAACACTGCCTATTCCAGCTCAGGGTTACAGCCCGCATAGTTCTTAATTGCTTCCATTTTTCTAGTTCTATTTCCCAGAGTTTAAAATTCCATCCCTGCCAGCTCAGCATCTGTGATCCTTTCTATTCTTTCTCCTATTGAAAGGTTTCCTAGAAAAAAACTAAATTATGCAATACTCCCAGCTTCTTCTCTTCAACAAAGTAGCACAAAGAGTTTCTCTGGGTTCCTGCAAGGATATGTGAACTGCTAGGAGCAAGCTTTGGGTTGAATCCTGAATATTAAAGATTACAGAAATTGTAGCAATTGGATTACTTTCACTTTGGAACCCAATTTACAATTCTGTTTTTTGGGAATATATTTTTTCAGTCTATTCCTAATGACTTTTTTTGTGAATCAGAAAACAGGCTGCTCTAAAGATAACTGAAGAGCAGGCAAGCAGTTGTTCTCCCATGCTATCAGCTAAATCTTTGTTGGGATCTGAACAGATCATTACAAAATGACACAATAACATTATCAGAATGATGAACCTGTGTGTGTGGTTTTCCACAATAGGAAGGCTTATGGGAGACAACCTCACAACTGCAATACTGCTCTCCACTTTTGCTAATTCTTGCAGTTTGATTAGAAATACAGGTAATCCCATTGGTAAAAGCATACTTGGAATAATGCACCATTTTGGTCGCCATGATACATAAAAAAGATATTGAAACTTTAGCAAGAGTGCAGAGAAGACAACAAAGATGATTAAGGGGCTGGAGGCTAAAACACATAAACAGTTAAAACCCACTGGTTTTAATGATTAAAAAAGGCCATGTATGTGATTTTTGCTCTTGTTTTAAAGTAGGAAGCACAGGACACTGAGGAGGAATAGAAAAATTTGTAAGTGGGAGAGGAATCATGTGACACACAAAACAATACACTAGTTTCTAAAACATATTGAGAATAAAGTAGAAGTGCTTCTTCTTTCATAGAAGAAGTAACTAAAGACAGATTTTGTCATGTCTCTAGAATGAGTTTTATCTTTGAAGTTTCACACAGGAATAGTCAATTCCTCCAGGATTCTTCTTTCATGAATATGGAGACACTTCAACGGACTTATAATCAAATTATAATTCACTGCCTTGATGACTGCAAGCAGTTAAATAAACAAATAAATGACTTAGATATGTAGCATCTGCACTGAAGAAAGGAAAATATCACCTACTCATTTTGCTAATTGGAGAACCATCACAAGCCATACAATGAGATGATTTGGTAGAATGGTTAGCAACCACTTGCTTTGCTGAAAAACTGCTCAGAATATGCAAGTTGTTCATTCTATAGCCTTATTTTTTTTTAAATGTCTACATGAAGTCAGCCATGAGCGTGGTGCAGTATGGGTGTAGCATTGTCAGTATGTTGATGATATTGAATTGTATATAGCCTCCTCTAACCTCTAGGTTAGGCTGTCAAGACTCTTTCCTGATACATGGAGGCAGTAGGAATCTGAATGGGTAACAGTAGGCTTTGACTCATGTCTATCAAGACCAAGGCTGTGACCTCCTGGATCCTGCAACTGGATATTTCTCATCTTTTGTTCTTGATAGGGATTCATTTCCCTGCATGGGTGTATTGGAATTGCTAGACCAGTCGAGAAGTCTTCCTGGATGCTTAGCTTCTGCTTGAAGAAAAGATGGTAGCTGTGGTCAGGAAACCCTTTGCACAATTTTAATTGTGTAGTAATTACCCCTGTTCCCTGAATTATAAGGCTCTGTTCTTCTCACTCACACATTTGCCTACTGGTTGGACTTTTGCAATGTGCTCTGCATGGGATATACTGCATAGGAAAACCATCAAAAAACTACAGTTGGTCTAGAATGCAGAGATGAAGGCAACATCCTGATTTACCAAGCTGCACTGGTTTCTTAGTGGCTTTTGAATGCTTTTCATCATCTATAAAGCCCTTCTTCATGTGATAGTACTGGGTTATTTACAGGATAATTTTGGTCCACCTCATTCTCATTGTGTCCTTTCTTTGAATGACTCTGATGGAAGTCAGGAAGCGTACTTTTTTGGTTGCAGCCCCTGCCCTCTGGGAATATCCTCTATTTTCCTCACACATGAACAACATTGGCCTTATTTACTTTTAGAAAGACCTAACAATGGCTCTTTCCTTGGCTGCTGGGACTGGAATGATTGGAATCCTTTCTGGAGGAGAACAGAAATAGTGAATTCTGCTTCCTATGAAGGGTTATTGTATGTAATTGGAACTATATATGTTGTGTTTTCCATTAATTATTTAGCTATTGATTGATTTATTTGTCACACATGTATTAGATAACAGATATAATTAGAACATGATTATGATTACATGAAATAGGTATGAATAAAAGGGGACATTAGGACAGGGACAGTAGGCACGTTGGTGCGCTTATGCACTCCCCTTACATACTTCTTAGGAATGGAGTGAGGTCAGCAGTAGAGTGTATAAGGTTAAAGTTTGGGGAGTTTGGGGAAGAAACCACAGAGTCAGGCAGTGCATTATAGGCAGCCATATAAATATTTTAGATAAATAAAAATGAGTATGTTCAATTGCCATAGCAAACTACCAAAGTAAATTTATTAGGTTCAAAATCTTGAAGAACTATAGATAGATAACTGGATGCCTCTCTTGGGTTGTCAGACATCAGTGCTTCTAGACCTATCAAGACAAAATGTATCTGTCAAGGCTCCGACTGACAAACCAACCAAAGCAAGCACGGTCGAAATGATCTGATCTCTTAATGCAAAATTCCATTGAGTACATCACTTTGGCATGAATGAAGCAAAACCAGATCTAACTATTTCCTATGCAAGCCCATATAGTTAAAGTTCAGGTTCTCCTTCCCCCCAATTAGACCAGGTCACGTTGTCCAATGGAGACTCCTGTTGTTGTTGTGAGAAAGTCTTTTGGCTCTGGTAAAGACCTGGTGAAGTATCTTTGGTTCCCATGGCTGGCAACTTGATGTCTGGAACTAAGTTCTATCTCTTCCTTCCCTCTCCCACCCCATAGTTAGTTGGCAAGTTGAAAAGCGATAATAGTTGCAACAGCAAAAAGTGCCCTTTGAAGCTTGACAGTATCAGTCTCCCTTTTGAGGTAACATTAGTCATGAGAACTTCATTATTCTTACCTAAGGTATGACTAGAGTACCCTTTAGAAAGCAATATAAAATTGTTATGGTGCTAAAGACTATAAGGACATATGAATGTGTTGCTCAGTCAACTGTCCAGTTAACTGGTGGATGGACAATAGTGTAAAGTTATAGATGCAGCTCAGTTTCTTTTGAAGGAGAGGCAATGACTGATGCTCACGAAAAATCTGAACAAAATCTGCAATTTAAGATTAAAACTAGAATTCATTTTCCCACAGAAAATGAATTGAATGTACATATTTTAAATAAAATAAAATAAAAATATTTTTTAAAAAGCATTCCTACATCCAACGATATTAAACCCTTTCCAGCAGAGACAAATTACATAGAGCCTTCTAGAGGTGTGCTAAGGATGAGGTGGAATTTAAAATTAAACTTAACTCAATTTCCTTTTATTTTTATTGATTTTTATTGATTTCCTACAGAAAATGAATTGAATGTACATATTTTAAATAAAATAAAATAAAAATATTTTTAAAAAAGCATTCCTACATCCAACAATATTAAACCCTTTCCAGCAGAGACAAATTACATAGGGCCTTCTGGAGGTGTGCTAAGGATGAGGTGGAATTTAAAATTAAACTTAACTCAATTTCCTTTTATTTTTATTGATTTTAAAATTATGACAGAAAGACAAAACAAAACACAAAAATAAAATATATGCTTTATTAAAGAAAAAAGCACATAAAGTGTTCTTTTAAAGGGTAAAAAACCCAACACATTAAAAAAAGATATATCATTTCTGCTGTAAGAATTGTATATAAAATTATCAAATGCAATTATATTCAAGCACATACATATTTTCTAATATCTAACTGACAAGTGTACTAGAGGAAAAAAAGTAATTAGAAAGCATATTTAGTAATGCTGCTTAATATTACCTAATGTTTGAAGAGAAGATAATTTCCAGATATGAAGGTTTCTATCCTGGTATATATGCATTTGCTGATCCTGACGACATAAATTAATTGAAAGGGTGCTTTACAAAGCAGTGAAACACCCTTAATTGTACCATTGAGGCACCCACAGATTGCCAGCAAAGTTAAGCTGCTGTTCATGAACACACTGTATACTAATTTCAAAGCTTTTATTTCGAAGAAAATGACCACTTTTGTGAAAGATGTCTTTCAAATGTTATTCACAGCTCTACTATTTTCAAAACTATAGATAAAGCAAACCAAGTTGCACTAGTCATAAGAAGAAGGGGAAAAAAACATACTTTACAATCAGGAAATTCCTTTGTCAAGACTAACAGTAATGTAGAAAGTTGTGGTAAATGTTTTTAAAACCATGGAATGTGCACTGTCAAAGTATCTGATGGCGCTTAAGGCTTTTAGCTCTGCTCTCTTTCTGTCTGTCTCCATCCTTACTAAAGCCACTGTTTTATAAAGCTAATTCAATGTCATGCAGTAATGATCTGTCTTGATCCTATTAAGGCAATACTTTCATTAAACCAACTCAAGATCACAAGTAGTGTGCAAGCTTTCAAATTCTTAAGAACACTTCATCAGATAAGATGGTTTTAATGAAACAAAAAGTGCAAATGGCAGATGCATATAATTTCTGTATTGGGACAGACTGATGGAATCTAGGAGTGGTGTCAGTTGTCTCTTTCAAGGGCTTCTGGGTTGAACAGATAAGCAAATTGTGCAACTGTTTCATTAGTACGAAATAGATTTTAGAATAGAATAGAATAACAGAGTTGGAAGGGACCTTTGAAGTCTTCTAGTCCAACCCCCTGGCAGGAAACCCTATATCATTTCAGACAAATGGTTGCCCAATCTCTTATTTAAAAACTTCCAGTGTTGGAGCATTCACAACTTCTGGAGGCAAGTTGTTCCACTGATGAATTGTTCTAATTGAGATATTTCTCCTTAGTTCTAAGTTTCTTTCTCTCCTTGATTAGTTTCCACTCATTGCTTCTTGTCCTGCCTCAGGTGCTTTGGAGAATAGATCCTTCTTCTTTGAGGCAACTCAATAGATCTTCTCTGAGGCAACTCCTGACGTGCAAAGGTTGGTTTTTGTTATGGGTCAATGTGGCTTGATTTGCTTTTGTGTGCAACCAAACAATATGAATATGATATGGTGACTATCATATTTATCTAAAAGGAAAATGATCTTACTTTAGCTGATTTAAATCTCCAAGGGAAGGTGAAACACGCTGCCCTCTTTACAGCTGTCACCAAAGCCAAAGTTATCTTTTGAAAGAGGATTGTTTTGAAGGGAGGAAAGGACCCTATAATGCAAGGGTCTTCAAATTTGGCAAGTTTAAGACTTGTGGATTTCAACTCCCAGAATTCCTGAGCTAACATGACTGGAGAAGAAATTTTAGAAGTTGAAGTCCACAAGTCTTAAGCTATTAAGTTTGAAGACCCCTGCTATAATGAGTGCTTTAGGTGATACAGTATTTTGCTGGTAGATTTTCCAATTCTTCACATTAGCAAGAACAGTAAGCGCTTGCTGAAATGAAACAAAGAACAGGTTATCCCTTATGTTCCAACATTATGGAGCGTGTTCCAAAATTAGCAGTCACATATGGACATAGTGGCATTAATTATGTATAATGCAGAAATGGTTTCTGCACTACTTTTTATTAATTACTTAGCAATGAGAGCAATTCCATTTAAGTATCATATGAATGTTACACCTGATTAAAATTTAATTTAAGATCCCTTCAGCAGCAGCAGATATAAGTAAAAGGTAGGGGCAATTCAAATTCACAGGGTGTGTTGCTATTAGAGCTTTACACCAGTACAATTGATGGCCACCAAACTCTCAGCCGTCACTTTAGGAAGTAGTTAATTATCTCTCTATTTCTGTTTATGTTAGATTTGTACTATTAAAGAACAATGAATTAATGACATTGCCCATTTAAAAAGAGCTAAATCTTTCATTTCTCTTTTAACTACTGCAGTAGGATTCTGTTAATAGTTTTGCTAGTTAGTTTTTAACAGAGCTAGGAAACTTACAAAGGATTTGTTTTGCTCTGTGGGTTACTTTTGTACATCAGACTTCCAAAGCTTCTGATTATCTCCCAATCATTATAATGACAACATTAATAAATACATTGTTGGCCTAATTATACATTAATACATTATACATTGTTGGCCTAATTGGCTGGCATTGGCTGGTATAGTAACATAGTTACATATTCTGAGCTGCTAAAGACAGCTGGACTTCAGACAATGGGAAGGTAGGGATGTAGATGATAGACATGCCTTGAAATTGATATGAAGGGAGAGATAATTAAATCTGAATCTCTGTCACTAATCTTCTCAGAAATGGTCTAAGAACAACATGGTCTTTTATTACAATGGTGATCTTACTGAAAATATAAAAATGGTGATCACATAATAACATTATAAATGTAGCATGATAAGGAACATAAAAAACAGCAGAGAGAGTATGCTCCGGGTCCTGATACTCAAACAGTATCATTTTGTTGGATCCAGGAAACATATTATTCCTAGAGACAAATCTGGAATTAATTTAAATGCAATGAAGGCTAAACTGGAGACCAGTGGAGGAAGTATTTTTGTACTTAACAAAGATTAAATTCAATACAAATGCATATGAGATTTAAGAAAAAGTTCAGAGGGGCTTAGATGTGGCATATGAGTTTTAGTGGCCTGGTGTGGCTATAGTTGTGTTAGTGAGTAAGAAGTGTCTATCTACACAAGTACTGTATGTTGCATATACGGCATGGGACATTTGTACTGCAGGTTGCTTATTTGTACACCAAAATCAATTTCACTAGAAGGCTTTTGAAAGGAGAAAACCATTAAAGTCATTTCAGCACTCATTCTCATGAGCACTGAGGTCAATACATCTGATTCTGATTTAGTATTGATATGGTTTTATTGATCTGTTTACAGACTCTATTAACCATTACATCGAAGAGTCACCTTGTAGGTCTTGTTCTAGATTGAAAGATGCAGGTAAAATTAGATTACAAAACTGCTAAATAATTTTAGAGTTATGCATCATGAATAGCTGTTAACTGAGAAAAATTTTGGATTGAATTTCAAAATGCAATTACCTAGCCTTAAAGGAAACAGAAATCTTTTTCCATTTTTCTAACTTGTAAGCACCATGTGAGTTTTGAGCAATATCATGGTTACTTCCTGCAGGAAAAAAACACCAGAAGCAACATCCCAAAAGAATAAGATACACAAATGATGCTGGCTGTCCATGATTTGTAAGAAATACTAAAGCCATATAGTTTCATTCCTACATGTAACACATTATTAGGAGGGGCATACAGTCCAATCCGAGTTTAAAATAAAAGATCTAAAAAGGGGAAAGAAGAATCTTGGAATTGCCTATCCACCAATTAACTGGAAAGTTGACTGAGCAGCACATTCATACGTCCTTATAGTCTTTAGTATCATAACAATATCTATTGCATATCATTTAAATAGGATTTGCATCTATTCATAAATACGAATAGATGTAAATTATATACTGTTCTGGGTCGTCCCCCGTCCCCCCCCCCCCCACTGATGCATCAGTATGCAAACTAATCCTTGGTTCTCCAAGTGGCATATTGGAATCAGTATGGGACTGAATCAGAGTCTTGCTGATTGACAGCAATTAAAAACAAAATAATGTGCCAAGTGGCTAATTTCTTCCTTAGTTTTTTAAGGAAAAAAAATGCATTGGGCATTCATTTCAAAATACTTTTAGTTAGTTAGATAGATACTGCCCTTCAGAGAATTGCAAAGTTGTTTACAAAGATAAAACTTAAAATAACAACAATTAAATGCAGTACTAAAACTGTATATATCCTTTAGCTAGCAGCAACAGCTAGCAACTTTTATAATTCTCCTGAGCTTCTGCTGTTCCAGGGCTTTGTGGAATGAGATGCAACAATTGTGACAACTTCTGCATTCCTAAAAACAAGAGACTGGTTTCAGAGAAAATTCTGCAAAATATCCTGTTTCCCAAAAGGTTGAAAAACATGAAATTCTCGATGATGGGGCAAATATGGTATTTAGGAAAATTTTGACTGATAAATTGAAGGAAAGTGGAATTATATAGGAGAAAAAAAATCTGGTCTCCAAAAGAGAGCATTGACAAACATTCCTGACTTTTATTGTCATTCCATGATCTTGTGTAATGTCCCAGATTCCAAATTATTGAAACACTGCAAGTTAATCTCCTTCTGTCTCCTTTGGGGACCACACTGACTTAAATAATGAATTTTTCAGGCCAGGTAGAGATTTAAATGTGAAGCCAAGCAAACAATCCAACAGTGCAGGCAATTAAATCAACCAAATGCATATGTACCCTGTTTCTCCAACAATATGGCTTCCCCCAATAGGAAGTCCCAGCATGTTTTATAGGCATGAAATGAAATTAAGCCCCTCCCCTCAAATTAAGGCCTATATTAAAACATGCAAAATGGGGGGGAATGGTGGGGGGCCTTGCCGTTAGGAAGTACTTTTGTTGCACACCCCGATATGGTGCTGCCTGCGTTGACCCCGATACAAAGTTCCCCACCAATGCCGAGGTCAACATCCAAGCTGTCGCCACCCGCCCGAAGATGCAAGGGGGGGGATTAAGTCACCCCCGAAAAGACGGCCTAGCCATTTTTTCGGGGCTCAAAAAACAAATAAGACCCAGCCTTATTATATGAGAAACATCGCAGTTTTCCAACATTGCTTTGTGCAGTTCTCCCCACTTTAAGTAAAAGAGAAAAATGTTTAAAAAGTCCTCTGATTCCAGGTCTTGTAGAAATGTCTCAAACTGATGGGGATATTTTTTGCTATGTAGTTCTAAATGTTCTGGCTCACAGAGTGGGAGATGGGTGGGTGGATAGTCTTACACAGTGGTAAGCTATCTAATACGGTAGGAGAAAAAATATCTCAGATTGCTTCTATTCTCAGGTAGTTTTTAAACACTGCCAAACTGTGCGTCTTTCTCTGTCTTATGCACATTTTCTTTTTTACATTTGTGCCCATTTTCTGCCTCTTGTCTCACTGTTTAAATATAGCTTGATGGAAAAATATACATTGACTATGGCAAGGAACAGGTGTTCTGATCCTTTTCCAACAAATCAAACACAATTCAAAAGTAACAGAAACCTTGTGATGCTTTTGCAAAATCATTAGCTGTGATAAGCACAAGCTTTGCCAAACTGTGCGAGACTTGCCAAAAGATAACAGACAAGAAATAATTTGCAATATAAGAATCTTCAAATACAAACTCAGGATACTGGAATGTCCATGAGGCTGGAGTTTCAAAACTTCTTTGCCTTCTGCAAAGTATGCTCGTTTCACAGATGGCTTTTATCTTCTTGAAGGAAGGGCCATTATCTTGCAGCCTTACTCCCGAGTCACCCATGCTGTTGTAGCTGCTCTTTCCTCCGAGCAATCCTGCGTGCACAGGTTCCTCGGGAACCTCCTCATCACTGCTGCCAGCCCTCACAATCTCTGAAGGCAGCAGTCCACTCCCTAATGGTCCTGGCCCCTCATCTGAGTCCTCGCTCTCCTCAGCTGTCTGCACCTGCTGCCGGCTAACCACAACAACAGGGACCTTATACCTTTTGACTAATAATTACAGACCTACATTGAAAATACGTTCATATATATGTATTCCTCATGTGATAAATGTGTCATCAGGTGGCAAACATGTATGTGTGAGTTAACTACCACAGATCATGTTATAAGTAGCACTCCTATAAAGCCTCATAGACCTATAAAGCCTCATAGAAAATAGTGCTATTTCAACAATGAATTCACATACAATACTTCTATTTGGACATTAATCCCCAAGGGTAATCAGAGAAAAGCTATCGGTTGTAACCATCAACTCAAAATGGAACAAAATTCCACTACCTTCAAGGTTGTTCTGCCTGCTGTTCAAATTGCTTTCCTACTGCCATTACAATTGCCTTCATTCTTCCTGTCTACCTTCCCCTGACCAAGAGACTCATTGGAAGACATACATTTCCTGCTTCAAGGGGGATTATTGGAATGAGACATTGTGAGTTGATTGCAGCTGTATAGAGTTTTCTGCTTGAGCAGGGTGTTGGACCCTTCCAACTCCATTATTCTGTTACATATGGTATAGTAAAATAGATGGTTATATCTACTTGTGCCCTTACCCTCAAGGCTTTGCTCCTCATTTTGATGACTGAATGAAGCATTGAGGTCACCCTTGCCCTATAGCTCTGTAGATTTATGGTGTGTTCTAATAGCTCATCATTAAGAGTCCTTAAGGTGAAGCATTGTAGCAGCTGATCACTCCAGGCAATAGGTCAGAAGAAGTGGATGAGGTTCTTGTCTTAAGCTTCTGCTCTTCCTAATTCCTGCATGAAGGGACCATTTCACTACATATATTAATAGGCTGGCCCTTCTATTTCCTATTTATTGGATGAATTTAAAAAAAAAAAAAAAGGGAAGGAGACTTTTAGGAAGCTGTTAGGAAGCAGTCTTAGTATACTGTATTTGTTTTGTTTACTAACTAGAACTAGAACCTTTATTTTATTTATTTATTTTGTCAAGCAATTATAAGATAATATAAGCATAGTTTATGTTATATATAAACATAGTTATGAATACATGAAATGGATACATAAAAGAAAAAATTAAAAAAGAAAAAATAGGACAGGGACAGTAGGCATGTTGGTACATTTATGCATGCCCCCTATAGACCTCTTAGGTTTCCTTACTAATTTTTTAAGAGGAATCATAAACTCCACGAATTTAGATATCTGATATACCTATTCTATTTTGTTGTTATTGATTTATACAGTGGTCTTTGCTTGTGCTGAATAAATTACTTTTATTTTTTTGAAAAAAAGATGCTTATTTTAAAGCAGCAAGATCTATAACTATGAAAAAAATTTTTTACATAAACACATGTAAGAACAAACTAGGCAAAACAATGGTGTTTCATTGGAAAGTAAATATCCACAAATGTATTACTGTGGACTGAAATTATATCTTGGCATTTGATGTATCACCGGAATCCTGTCATCCAGTCCCCAGGGTCAGTAGCAACTCAATCTCGTCCAAATTCAAACTTCATCTTGTTTTCTCACATCTGATCCCTTACACCTTGGAGAAACATAAATGCATGAACACACTCCAAATTTACACGTTTGAATTCTTGGAAATGATATAGCCAAATATCCATAACTGGTGGCAGTTAGATCTGATTCCACATATGGTATAATAATTATACCACATATGGTATAATAATTCATACCAAAAAAGGACTTTGTAAAAGTGGAATAAATGTCTGCAATACAAAAGACAGCACTCAAAAAGATAAGATCAAAGTCACGAGGGGATGATCCTTCAATTTTACAGCTCCCTCAAGAGCTTCAAAAGGAAATAAATAGTAATAACAACAACAATGATGACAATAATAATAACAATAATAATAACAATAATAATAATATCAAAGATCTTCTAGAGATCCAGGCACTCTTATATTTTTTATTACAATACAAGTATTCAATTAGACAACCAAAGTCATCCTCATGAGAAATCTAGATGGTGGACTCAGTTTCCTCTATGTACTTCTTCTCTTCATGGGTATATATAGATTTGACTTTGAAATGAGAAACAATAACAATTGAGTTCTATTAAATATAATGATTAGGTGGGTTACCAGTATAATTTCAAACAAACCAGTTTATGACTCCTAAAGAATAGGAAATACCATAGTTAAAATAGTTTGATTGTTATCTGCATTAAATAGCTGGAAGCAGGATAGCAATTGTTGTAATAGGAAATATATTTAGAGCATGTTGGTTTTTTTAAAAAAAAATGCTTCTTGGGGTCATATTTGCAATTGGACTTTATTTCAAATAGTATCAGAGCCACATTGGGCACTAACAACACGGAAGTAATGTTGTCTGGCAGCTAAACTGCTGAATAGCATTTCCATAAGCACTTAGAAGCACATAATATCTATCTAAGCATAAGGTTGATCAAAAATATAAGAGCTAATATACTAATGGCTTAAATGGTAGGCATTAATGGCTTACTTCTTGCAGACATCATGGAAGAAGTGAATTGCTATGTGCACTGTTAAAAGATTCCTATGGGAAAGTGGTAAATAATAAATAAAAACATTGATGATGAGGTAATGGACAAAATGAAATCTGGTATAATTTGAGTCACAATTATGGCATCAATATAGTATTCAGATCAACCATTTTTTTTACCTGTGGAGACAAGTCAAATGATATATTTTTAAAAGGTAATTGCTGTTTTCAACAGTCATTTTGCAATAGGCAGGGAGCCAAATGAACATTGAACAAGTTGACAGTTCTGAAATTTATTAAAGCTAGAAAGGAGCTTTTGTGTACATCAGGTTTGAAATATTCAGCAGAGACATTTAGTGTTTGTGGTAATATCAAAATTACACAAAATCCATACCATGCATAAAAAACCCAGATTTCTGAATGCTATGTAGATTCAAATCTAATTGAGGCTAGAGGGCTAATATTGTAAACTATCCTGCATTGTATATTACATGTTACATATAAGCAAAATAAAATACTGTAAGGTAAACAGAGTGTTATAGATTTAAAATTCTACAGTAAGTAGATTACTATTATTATTGTGGTTATTCTTATTGTTTGAATTATTTTGCTCTCCGAGGACTTATTTCCCTTCTGAGTGCAATATGTAAATAATTGTTGGAGCTGAAATATCTTCTCTGTCATACATATTTACCTTTCCTTTTTTATTTATCCAAACCCACAAACATATTAATTCCTATGCCCACAAGCACGAAGATGTATTTTTTTTCTATCTGTAAGGATGACCTATCATTTGAATTGCTTTTGACATGCTGTAATTAGATTTAAAAAAATGTATCTCCAAGTTTCACTCAAGAAAATTGTGTTGCCAATTAATGAAGGATGTTTTAAGTTTTGAGATTTGTCTCAGATCAAAAGATGGCCTCTTATAGTCTATTTTTGATTCCGCAATATTCCTTATATAGTGGAGGGGCTGATTTCCAAAAGTATGGAATTATTCTTCTGTTCTTAGATTTGAAGTGGAACTGTAAAGCAATCAGTAATATGAACTTTTTTCTTATATGGGGCCACAGCATGCATGCATTTATGTCAAATAAATAAATAATAGTAATAAATCCAGCTAAATACTTTTGACATCTTGAACTATCAATGCTTCAAAACTTCTTTAATTTATAGAGAATCCATCAGATGCTCTATCCATAATAAGCCCATTATTATTATTTACAAGAAACTGTGAAACTATGCAAAATTAAATATTCAAAATTTGAAGGAGGCAAGGAATAGAGGACTGGAATGTCCAAACTATTTTGGCATCCAGAGTAATATTTATTTAGATTTAAAGTTATGATTAAATTGAAGGAATTTTGTTTTTATATAATTGACTGTTATGGATCTTTTCACGAAGACATTCTGGTTACAGATGTGGTACTCAAAATACACATTGGCTCTCATAAAACAGTTTTTATCAGCATCCTAGTGGTCTCTTTTTAGCTAGAAGTCATATAAGATAAGGAACACGGTGGTTCAGTGGCTAAGATGCTGAGCTTGTCCATCAGAAAGGTTGGCAGTTCAAATATTTACTACATAATGGAGTGAGCTCCCATTACTTGTCCCAGCTTCTGCCAACCTAGCAGTTTGAAAGCATGGAAAAATGCAAGTAGAAAAATAGGAACCATCTTTGGTGAGAAGATAACAGTGTTCTGTGTGCCTTCGGCGTTTGGTCATGCCGGTCACATGACCATGGAGACATCTTTAGAAAGCACTGGTTCTTCAGCTTTGAAACACAGATGAGAGTCGGGAATGACTAGCACGTATGTGCAGGGGAACCTTTACCCTTTTCCATATGAGATAATTCACTTTTGTTTTGAATGATTCACTGTTTTTTTGTAAATGATCATGCTTTTTTGAAGTGCATACCATAGATATGGAAACCAACAAAAGGATAAAGCAACTAAACATAGCAATGAGGTTTATAATCCAAGGACAAATACTCATTCTGTCAATTCTGCAGAGAAAGAGAACTTAAAATATCAGCCCTCTCAAGTAATCCAGGCAGGAAAGATTTTTTTTTACTTTTTTATTTATTTTTGTCAAGCAATTATAAGATAACAGGGATAAGTATAAGCATAATTATGAATACATGAAATGGATACATATAAGAAAAATAAAAGAAACAATAGGACAGGGACGGTAGGCATGTTGGTGCGCTTATGCATGCCCCCTACAGACCACTTAGGAAAGGGATGAGGTCAATAGTAGACAATCTAAGGTTAAAGTTTTTGGGGTTTGGGGAAGAAACCACAGAGCCAGGTAGAATATTCCAGGCATTGGCCACTCTGTTGCTGAAGTCGTATTTCCTGCAATCAAGTTTGGTGCAGTTTACCTTGAGTTTGTATCTATTGTGTGCTTTTGTGTGCTCTTCTTTTGTTTTGGTTGAAGCTGAAGTATTCATTGACAGGTGGGACATTGCAATGTATAATTTTATATACTATACTTAGATCGGACCGAAGGCGGCATAGTTCTAGGTTTTCTAGGTCTAAAATTTCAAGTCTGGTGGCATAAGGTATTCTGCAACAAGTAGAGGAATGGAGAACTCTTCTTCTGAAATATTTCTGGATTTTCTTAACTGTGTTAATATCAAATATGTAATGTGGTTTCCAGACTGATGAACTATATTCGAGTATTGGACTAGCAAATGTTTTGTATGCTCTAGTTAGTAGTGTGCTTTATTACCAGAGAAAAAGCTACATAATGCCTTTTTGGCTATGTAGTTACAGTGGGCTCTAGCACTTAGGTCATTTGAGATGAGTACTCCAAGGTCCTTTACAGAGATTGGATCATCAACAAGGTCTTGACTATTCAGCTTGTATTTTATTTTCTGATTTTTTTTTTGCCAATATGTAAAACAGAGTATTTATTTGTTGAGATTTGAAGTTGCCATTTGTTTGACCATTCTGATACATAGTGAAGGTCTTTTTGAAGGGTAGCAATATTGTCTGTGGTGTTGAATAGCTTTACATCAACTCAGTTGCATGATGGGAAGAGCTAATTCTGTTTATAAGGCTACAATAATATAATCTTGCAAGTTTGAAGATACAAGCTTCCCACCTCCATTTTAAACTGCCTGATCAATTAAGATGGGTCTTTCCTAGGTTTCTTCCTCTGATCATTAATCCACTGGGGACTCCTTGTTTTGTCTTATTGTTTCCTAGGTGGGATCTCTTGTCCTTGTCCTCCAAGGTCACCCATATATTCCATTATGTCAAATTTGACCAAGTTTCAGTTAGAGGATCACTTAGAAATTAGTTTAAATTTCCCTTTGTGTTGAATTTCCATTTTTTCTCCTTTTAAAGTAGGCAAATATTGAATGTAAATCCACTGTGTAAGCCCTCTATTTAATAGAGTAATTGGAGAAAGGAATGTTCTTTAAAGTCTATGGTTGTTAAATCAAGGGCCTAAACTCTTTAGACCAAGCTTCCCATTTTAAGTTTCCAGCATCTGAGATTGGGCCAAAGAAATTTAATGGTAAATAGACCAAATGTTGATTGTATCAATTTAACCTATTTTTAAGAGTTTTTAAGAAATTTGTAAAGGTGGAAATTTGAGAATTAAAAGTTCAGCTTGGGTCTTCCTGGTAATATCACAGTATTACCTGATAGATTTTTTTTTTATGTCCAGAGAGTTGGAAGGCTGAACTGTAGCTCCAGGTAAGAGTACTCTTACTCTAGAGGAATCAGCATTTGAGGCTATGATAAACAATGACATGTCCTATGTAAATGTAACTGAGAAAAAAAATCCATTAAAAAAGCAGGACTTGCATCTGGCTAGACATGTATAAGGATAAGTATTCAACATTTTAATTAGCTGTGAAACTAAAACATTATATATTTGTTTCTTTTTTTGCCAAATAAGGTAAGTAAATATCCTCAGCAATTACCTTTGAGTATTGATGGGATATCCCAACTGGATTAAATTTATTTTTTCTCTCTGTATCAGCATCAGATAATACCTCAAAGTAGTGTTTGTATTATCTTTATTTTATATGTATAAAGCTAAAATCAATACTGTAATATTTGTGAAAAATCTACTTGACAGGAACTAATATGAATTATATAAAGGAAATATGTTAAACTGACATTTCTGAAAATCCATAAACCTCATGCATTTATAAAGTTTTATTCAGAAATTTAAGCTGGCCACATGATCATGGAAATGCTAGCTCCCTTGGCTAAAAAAAATGGAGATGCCCATGCACATGACTGGACAGGGGAAACCTTTACTCTTATTTTTATACTGATACCAGCTTGCAAGCAAAGACCTTGTGCGTCATGGCTTTACATTTTGCCTTTATCCTGATCTCCAAGTGGAAGGATTGTGTTTTCATGATGAATAATTTCAATTCAATTACAAATATGTTCCTTCCTTTTAAATGTTTTAATACAAGAAATTAAAATGCTTTTTGTGAATGAAGTTTTCTGGAGGTCAAATAGTATATAAAGTAATAGTATATGAAGTATATAACTTCAGTTCTTTAACATTGCCCTCCCAAAGCTACATATACAGTAAATGAACAACTATGCAAACCACATCCCTAATAGATGCAAATTTGCTGTTACATCATTTAGAATAATATATTTTAATTTGTTTCTTGTGATGCAGAACTTAAAAATATACATTTATTTTAACGTAGTGCTGGCTATCTAGGAACACACAATACAGAAAATTTCTGTCTGACATTTCCTTAAAAAAAACCCGGAATACAGCTGTATAGTTTTTTTTTTTTTTGTAAGTTTTATTTGAGTTTTCACACCAAAAAAAGAAAAAAGAAAAAAGAAATACAAGTAAAACATCTTTTTTGAAAGCAGCATAATCCTGGGTTACATCTCTTCGTACAGACACAAATTCAAGTCCATGCTCATTTTTATGTTCCATTCCATATCTTATTACTATTCTACATTTTCTACACAGCTTCTCCCCTCTTTAACTTTCTTTATTTTATTTTATTTATTTCCTCTCAATTCAAATAATTGTACTTATATTCTTTGTCTGTCCTGTTTCAACTATCTACTATCTTTTCTCATTTAACAAATTTTCTCCTATAATCACTGATTGGAGTATGATGGCTTTATATCTTTCCCCTAAAATTATAACACTTAATAAAATACATAACTTCCATTCGGATTCTGCTTGGCACATTCTAAAACTACACATTGTATTCTTGAAAAAAGAAAAAATATATACATGTATAATATAATTAAAACAACAATCCGTTCCAATTCAATTCTATCCTTAATATTAATATTCATTTAGATCTTAACATTTTGCACATTACTTTTCAAGTAAATATCATACTTCTATGGAAACTATTATAAACTTTCCATAATTGATCCCCCCCCACTTCACTTATATTTTATAAAACATTGACTAATTAAAATGTTCCCATTCCTTCCTAATTCAATTTATTCATTCATTCATTTATTCAATTTAATTCATTTATTTTATTTCATTTATTTTATTCACAAACATTTCCCCAAACCATACCAACTACTTTATCCCCCCCTTTTTTTTATCATATGTTGTTTCTAATTTTCTAAAATTATTTCTATTACAAATATAACAATACAATCTTATGTACCTTTACAGAATCCCCTTTTCAATTAGATTTTCACCCATTATCTCTGAATAGGTCCTGTTTCTTTACATCTTGCTCCAAACCTTTGTAACTTATCTTCCTTTCCTTCTCCTCTCTCTTCTTCTCTCTCCCCTTTTTACCCCCCTGTCTCTCCATCTCCATTTCCATCTTCTGTATTCCCCTTTTCTGTTGCTTTCCAACATTATATCCATTTTTCAAATTATTTTTCCCATCTTTGGCTGTTTTTTTAGGTCTTAAATTCTCCATTCTCTTTCCCCCTTTCCCTTTTCTTCCCCACATAGAGTTACTTGTTCATTAAAGATGGCTTCTTCTTTATTCCAGTCTTCTTGTTTTGCAGTTCTTTCTCATAGTTGCAGATCTCCATTTCTAAGAATTAAAAAACAAAGCCAAAAGAGCCCTTCTCTTCTTGTGTGTCTTCTTTGTACTTTTTAAGTTCCATTTTCAATTCATCCAGAAGTGAATGCCATTGTAAAAAATTTTAAACAACCACCCAATTGATTTTAGTCATTCAAATATAATAACCAAAAGTCCAAAAGTCACCAGACAGTCCAAATACACACAGCTGTTTCTTTTTCCACTTCCTTTTTTTCCACTTTCTCTTCCTGAGGTTACTATTTAGTTGCAATCTCAGTTAAAATGTATCTTTTAGAAGTCTTGTTGAAGTTTTACTTTAGATTGTTTTAAAATCCAGGCAGTCTCCTCCTTCCAGATCCTGCCCTTATTCTTTTTCTCTCCCTTCTTGTTTATAAAAGAAAAAGTTTTTAATGTCCAGAAATCTTTATTGTCCCTTTGGCATTTAGTTATATTTTCAGCTTAATTGCCTATTGATGCCAAAGCGGATTTTTCCAATTTCTTATTCCAATCTCTTAATTGTCGATGTAAGGAAGGAGAGAGAAGAAAAAAAAAAAACCTTTCCCTTTTTACTTTCTCTCACTGCTTCTGACCTTCTTTGGGAGCGATGTTATCTTTTGTAAAATTTAAATTCCAGGATACCTTAATTGTTGTCTTTTCAACTTAACCCAGTCAGCCAAAACTTTCACTTCTTATCTTCCTCCTGCACTTTCTTTTCCGGTTGAGTTCTTCTTTGAGGCGGCCATTTCTGACTGCTGCTCCTACTGCCTTTGAGAAAGGGAGTTTGGAGAGATATGGCTCTCCTCAACCCTGCTGGCAGTCTCCCCCTTCTTCACCACCTCTACGGGGTGGCTTAGTCCCAAAGCCAACCGGCTCGGGGCACTCCAGTGGCGAGCCCAGGCAGAATGATCGCGGATTCCTGTCTATCACCGAAGCCCTTCAAACCGGAAGTCTGTATAGTGTTTTTATAGACACAGAAAATGGATTTGCTGCAGAGGTTCAGCAATTAAATCAAACCAGATGCTTTACTTTTCAAATATGTAGTACCTTGGCAATAGCCCTCTAAAACTGTCTACTTCACTGTATAGAGCAATTATTCTATACTGCACAAAGTTAACTTACTGAATTTTTCCCAGGTTCATGTAATTACCTTGCATTGAGTGAAGTAAACACACAAATTAAAAGAAAACCTGAGTCATGTGTTATGAAAATGACACTAAGCAAAAAAACATGGGCAGAGAGAAACAAGTGTCTCGAGTGGATTACTGTGACTGATAAAATGACAAAAATAAATGCTGTCTGAAACTTCATCTTTTTTTTTTTTTTTGCTGTTTTTTTCCAGATATATTCATCCACTACTACGCACCTACCTTGATAACTAAATCTGGAGTTTTTGCAGGTCTGAATCTTAGGTCATTGGGGACATTTTATAGCAGTGTATGGGCAAGCATCTTCTAGCAATATATGTTTCTTGTTCATTTTGAATGACTAAGCCAAGATTAAGAAGGACAACAAGAGTCAGCTATAAATGTAATACATCATTATGCAATTCTTATAAAGAACCAATGAATATGACCACATAAAGATCTAATAATGATCCAATGAACACAACTGAAAATGATGCACCTTATATTCTTTTTGTTATTCATAGTTTTATTAATTTACAATATGACATACAAAAAGAATACAAAAGCAAATATTAGGAAAATTAAGAAAGGAAAAAGGGAAGTGGATAGTGGGGGAAAAGAAGGGAAAAAGAAAGGGGGGGAAGGCACTGACTTCAAACTCCTTTGGTGCAGTAAAATAAGGCATTAAGATCTACCCTCAACTTTTTACTTTTGCATAATAATAGAAACTAGCCATTTCTGTAACAACACATCTATCTAATCGGTAAAACCCAAAATCAACTTTTTATTTTTTTTTCCACATCAAGCACGAAGTACAGAAGAGGTTTCCAAGTAGAAATTAAAGTATTTGTATTTTTTTCTTTCACCAAAGCAGTCAATTTACCATCTCTGCTAACTTCATCAGGTTTTGTAGCCATTCATCCATTGTGGGAATCAAGGTGACCTTCCATTTCTGTGCGCAATATATTCTTGATGCTTGAACAGATTGTAACTGGATCAAAGCTCATATCAGAAATTCCCTGTGCTCTCCCTGAATATTGCTATTGGTATCACCTGTAAGTGACAAGCTTATGGTGGTTAATGAAAATACGTTCAAAACAGCAATTATTTTGATAATAATCCATAGTCTATTTATTCCAGGAAGTATCATGTCTTGCATAAATATATCCCAGAAAACATTCTGTATACTCAACCTTCCCTCCCACTTTAACAAATGTCATTAAATCAGATTTTTAAAAAAACATATTTTAAGACACGTTAATTTGATTTTTCCTAAATATTACATTGGGGATGCATACAATTATATAAGTCTGAAGTACAAATCAGTTATAAAGCTGAACAGTTAAATGCCTCCCTGCTTCGGAGAGAAAAAAAATCACAGTGAAGCATTTTTTGTATGCTTATATAGCACATTAAAAAAAAAAAAAACTCTGTAGAATTCACCTCTCTTTAGGCTTTTTGTGCTGTCATAAATATTAAACACTTTTTTCACATTATATAATTGTTTAAAAAAATCAAATCATGGTAGAACTGGCTGATCTAGTCTTCAGAAAGATCTGTGCCCTGGGAATGAAATACAGATTTAATTAGAGAATGATTTAATCAACCAGAACCATGGCTTCCTGTACTAACATCTAGCTGCATGATCAATACAGAAAAAGTAATATGACAGGTCTTTTAATCTACTTTGATACTAAAAAAAAAAAAAAGGTGAAAACACATGAATTGTAGTTGTGGGTTTGGCTGTAGAGATTCATAATTGTACAAGGCACTGTAGAGATTCTTGACTGTATACAACATATACAACACAAGACATTAGTGTATTAGCTGGCTTAAGCCTATTGCCAGCATAAGGACGGGAGCTATTCAACACAGCTGGGTACAACTGTGGGAAGCCAAATCTTAGAAAGAGCTATTAGTAAAATCTTGGCAAGGATAAACTAGAGATACATAATTCCCAGGCATGGGTAATTTTGTTATTTGACACTGAAAAGACCTTGACCTGATTTAGTTTTGCCTGTTTAAATTTGTAGCCTGTAATAGATTTTCAAGGAGCATGTTTCTTTTCTTAGATATAATTTGTGTATGCAAGACTGTACAGAATCCTTTTAGGATATAACAATTCAGTTCAGGAGTATAATATTGAATGTAACTCGTTTATTTCATCTAATGTTATACACTTTCCATGCGTATACAGTAATTATTCTTTCATGTTATATGTATATTCTATTATGCGATGTATTTCTATCATACATTAATTTTAAAATAATCCAAGAAGGGTAGGAGGGACGGATGGATGGGTTGTTGTTGCTTTTAGTGTAGTGACTTTTCCATGCAAATAACTAGCTGCTTCCTGCCATTAGTGATTTTCAGTTACTCAAGCAACAGTATTAAAGAATGCCAGATGGTCTCTATTCTTTTTGCCTGTCATAGAAGAACAATTTCAACAGAATGTGTGTAACAATCTGGATAGATTAAATATGCATGGGGGGAGGGGGATAATAGAAGCAAGTGTTTTCAATGGTCTCACGAACAGCCTAAACATTATAAACCCTGACTGTGGTATCCAGAATACCAATATATTTAAGGATATTCTTCTTGATGCCAACCTGGCTTTTATTTAAAAACTCAGTGGGCATCATCAGTGGAACAGATAATGGATGCTCCAATACTGGAGCTTTTTAAGAACAGATTGGACAATTACTTGTCTGAAATGGTATAAGGTCTCCTGCTTGAGCAATGGCTTGGACTAGAAGACCTCCAAGGTCCCTTCCAACTCTGTTATTCTGTTAAATGATCAAATTTAACATGAAAGCAACATGATAATTTCTATTATTACCATATGGTCTCTATTCTTGGACATAAACACTGATGACTATAGGTAGTCCTTGTTTAATGACTACAATTGGGATTGGCAGTTCAGTTGTTAAGTGAAGCAGCTGTCAGCAGTTGCCAAATGAAACTGCAACTATGTTGATGATCTTACTTCAGCTTTCCATTGCTTTACAGATTTGTGAATTATGAACATTGGTCATAAAAGTACCTTTCATCCTAATTTTGAACAATCTCTAAATGAGACAATCTTAAACAAGGCAGTCGATAAATGTGGACTATCTGTTTCTCAAGTTCATTCGTGGGTCCCTAGCAATAGGAGGGAAAAAAGAGGGTGGTAAAGAGAGCGTTCTTGAGATCTGAAAGGGATAGAGAATGGGATAATAGAATAATAGAGAATAGAAAATAATAGAGAATAGAGAATAGAAAATTCCTTTCTCTATCTTGATTACACAGAAATACACACACAACACACACGCACACACACAAGTTTATTAACGGGAGCATTTGAAAATGAGGTGGAGATTGTGATTGTGGCTTGTTTCCATCTGTACACATTCATTCTGAGGAAAATAGTGCTTGTGATGGTTTTTTTTAAAAAAAATAATTTTGGGGGGTTAAATAATAACAAGAAAAAGAAAACACAAAGAAAATTACAATGCAAATATATACATTCTCAAAGGAAAAAATGCACTATATAAAAAGTATTTTAAAAATGAAAAAACTAGATAGAAAAAATAAATGAAGTACACTCTAGTCTAATAACATTATAATAATAGATTCTATATTTACTTCTTTAATGTAAATATTATTCAGGTCATGTATTTGTTACTAATATTCTGGTATAAATTTCATTCTTTTTTAACTTACTGTACTTTGAAGAAATAATTTCATTATTGAAATATACTTGTTCATACAAAGTATATATCCCACATTTATCTTTCCAATGCTGCAACATTAGTCTTTTGGCCATAGCAAGGGTGCAGGGAATCCATGCATGTTGTCCGGTTGTCAAATTCCATGTAATGAATTCCCAAAGAAAAATTCTTCTGAAAAGTTTAGTTTTGTTGCACAGTTCTATTTATATAGTCTAATGCTTACTCCCAGAACCTGCTAAATATAGAACACTGTAAAAGCACAGGTTTTAAAGAAACATTATCCTCATTACATTTCCAACAGAATGCTTAGTGCTTTTCTATACAAATGTAATGGAATCCAGTGAATTCTATATTATTATTGTTATTGTTGTTACTGTTATTGTTATTTTGGATATGTTGTAGTTTGAGGTCCATGAACATGATTTAGAAATTAATGTGCTTTCCCGCTCTCTAGGCAATAAGGGAAGTTCTGATTCCTTATTTCACTTACTCTTAGCACCTGCATATTAAATATATCAAATGATTAAATTGATATGCATATCAAATATATCAATCAAGAAAATTGATCTACTGATAATTAACATATTGATTTGTTGATTTGTAAGACCTAATAGCAGGGATTTTTTTTCTTCATTTTAAAGAATTGAACAAGTTATACCAGGTGTTTCAGAAGCTGAAAATGCTGCTGGTCCAAACAATGGTGTACCTATAAATATTGCCATTGAGTTTCATCAGATAGATCATGGGTGTCAAACTGGTGACCCATGGGCCAGATGCATTACGTGCAGGCTAAACCCACCCTCGCTCTATGAATGGGAAAAAGTCACAAAACATCACATGATGGCAATGTGACATGGTGATGAGATAAATGATATTTGTACCACATGTTAAACATTCATGTTCATCATCTTTCAATTGGTCTAAAGTTAATATTCCCACTTCTATCCATCTTTTTCCTATTTTTAAAAAATTAAGTTTCCAAATAAATTCAATTAAGAATGAGAAAAGGGGTCAAGACAGTCTGTTACTTTCTAAATGATATAATTGTTCCTGGAGTGACAATGATGCAGCTTGATCACAGTGATCAACCAATAGCAAAGCAAGTACTGTATAAAGTAAGTTTTCATACCTTAAGGCAAGGGTCTTCAAACTTGGCAAGTTTAAGACTTGTGAACTTCAACTCCCAGAATTCCTGAGCTAACCTGACTGGAGGAAAAATTCTGGGAGTTGAAGTCCATAAGACTTAAAGATATCAAGTTTGAAGACCCCTGCCTTAAGAGAAACACAAACATGAATAGAAGTGATGAAGATGCAAATTGTGCAAGTCTGACACTGAAGACCCTATCTTTAACCAGTTAATCTGAGTTTAGATTCAGAGGCAGGTTCCTTTCCATCTAGTCTTCCAGCATTCTTGTTAGCAAATTAGTGCAATTGTGGTAATTTACATTACCATTTACAAATATTAAAACTTATCTGACTATCCTTCAGCACATTATCTTATTATTAGGGTAAATGCTAGCTCTAAAAGGCACCGTGTCTCCAAACTAAATAGTCTGACTTCAGCGATGGGGAGGGGGATAATCTTGTTAAAGCTACCCATGCATCTGCCACTCTCTGCTGACTTATGGGTATGGGGGAGGAGAAGCAGAAGGCTATGTATGAAGAGCACATATGTTTCTGTTATTAAGCAAGGAATAAAAACAGTTTTGTCAGTTGATTTCAGTTGTTTGCCATTTATTTAGAGTGGTCTGAGTAGGCTTAAAACACATAGATGATGGTGTTCCAGTATAAGCATAAAAAAGAACAAGGAAATAAACTGCCTTTTTAAAAATAAAACTACATTTGAAATAATTTTATTGAAATACATATTGGAGGCAAAAAGACTGAGTTGTATCAAATGTTAGTTAATCTGCTATGATTAAGAAATGGGATGCTGCATTTAAATATGCTACCAAATCTACAGAATACATTCATTATCTAAGCCTTGAATCCATGAAAGCTTTCACACTTCAGCCTATAGTCATGTTTTCTCATTTCATTTTTTCATTTATTTATTTTATTTGTCAAGCAATTATAAGATAACAGGTATAAGTATAAACATAATTATGAATACATGAAATGGATACATATAAGAAAAATATAAAAGAAACATTAGGACAGAGATGGTAGGCACGTTGGTGCGCTTATGCATGCCCCCTACAGACCTCTTAAGAAAGGGGTGAGGTCAATAGTAGACAGTCGAAGGTTAAATTTTTGGGGGTTTGGGGAAGAAACCACACAGTCAGGTAAAGTATTCCAGACATTGACGACACTGTTGCTGAAGTTGTATTTCCTGAAATCAAGTTTGGTGTGGTTTACCTTGAATTTGTATCTATTGTGTGCTCTTGTATTGTTCAAGCTGAAGTATTCATTGACAGGTAGGACATTGCAATATATAAGTTTATGTACTATACTTAGATCAGACTGAAGGTGGTGTAATTCTAGGTTTTCTAGGTCTAGAATTTCAAGTCTGGTGGTATAAGGTATTCTGCAATGAGTAGAGGAGTGGAGAACTCTTTTTGTGAAATATTTCTGGACTTTCTCAACTGTATTAATATCAGATACGTAATGCTGGTTCCAAGCTGATGAGCTGTATTCAAGTATTGGTCTAGCAAATGTTTTGTACGCTCTAGTTAGTAGTGTGCTATATTACCAGAGAAAAAGCTACGCAGAATTAGATTAACAACTCTTAATGCCTTTTTGGCTATGTAGTTACAATGGGCTTTGTACAGTATTAGCATACTCAGAAACCCTTGCACCCGATTGGTCCGGACCAGTGGAGACCTGATTGGTCAACAGGTCGGCCGTGATTAGAGCACTAGGAATCTACCGCGATTGGCTGTGCCAGTCACGGGAGATTCAAAGTGCTGCCATTGGCTGCCGAGCTGCGAGCCAGCCCTATATGAAGGGCTGCCGCGGCTCGCATTCTCAGACCTTTACCTATACCTAATAAAGAGCTGAACTCACGTAAATGGTCTCACGTCTCTGTTGAACCAATCCGCCTCAGATCTAACACTGGCAACGAAGGTGGGATCGTGAGACAAAGAGACCATCCAGCACGTGGCGAGGCGGCACGCAGCAACCAGCAGCATGGCCAGAATCAACTCGCCACCCGCTCCCTTCAACCCTGCTACTGAGGACTGGGAATCCTATATTGATAGGTTCCAAATGTTCCTCGAGAGTAGCAACCTCAAGCATGCCAATGGCCACAAGAAACGGGCTGTGTTCCTCACGCACTGCGGGCCCACAATCTCCAAAATGGCCAAAGCCTTGGCCAAACCGATGGACGTCAAGGCAATGGAGTGGGATGATCTCGAGCCCCTGCTGCGGAGCCACTATGCCCCCATCATGCCCATCCTCATCCAGTGGCATGACTTCTACAGGCGGGATCAACGTGAGGGCGAAGGGCTGGCCAACTTCATAGTGGCACTACAGGACCTGGGGGGTCTGTGCGAGTTCACCAACCTGGATGAGGCCCTGCGAGACCGCGTCATCATGGGACTCCGAGACCCCTTCCTCCAGAGCTGCATCATGGCAAAGGGGGACATCTCCCTCACCGATGCCCTCACCAAAGCCGCTGCAGCAGAAGCGGCCAAGAAATCAGTGGCTCGGATGCGACAATCGAGCATCATGCCATGAGCAGCAACTGGAGAGGCAACGTCGACCCCCAAGAGGAGGCCCGCGACAGACCCAACAACCACACACCATGGCGACATCGACTCCTTCTCAGAAACCGAAGACGAGGAGGAGGAGATCCACTGCCTCCAATCAGCACGGGAGAGGCAGGAACCACAAGGTCGTAAGTCGAGGTTCCAGTGTGCTGGCTGTGGCGGCGATCACCCCCGAGCGGACTGTCGTTTTCTCAAAGCCATTTGCAGGCATTGCGAGAAACGGGGGCACATCGCCAAAGTGTGCCAGAATAAGAAGCACTACAGCCCACGGCGACAAAATGCCAGCCCCCGATGGAGAGACAGCACCCCCACCAGGACCCGAGATCGCCAGACGGAGAACTGCTGGAGCTGGGAAGGTCGGAACAGGCGACTCTAGGAGACGAGACAGAGAGAGGAAACGCACCAGACTGTTGTCATTGGCCATTCCTCCACCAGCAACGCCAGAAAGGTATACGTGACGGTCGGGATAGAAAACCAGCAATGCGACATGGAGGTGGACTCAGGGTCTTTCCTCTCAATGGTCTCCTGGAGCACACTCAAACGCCTGGTCCCCACCATCTGCCGCCAAGAACTGGAAGACCAAACACTAACCCTCAAAGACTATCAGGGAAACCGAATCCCTGTAGTGGGTAGAGGCCATTTTAAAGTCACCTTCAAGGGCCACACAGAGATGCTACCCCTGACGATCGTCGATTGAGATCAGCCGAGTCTGTTAGGACTGCAGTGGTTCGCACCCCTGGGCATCGAAGTAACAGGCATACACCACATCAGAGAAGTAACAGGCATACACCACTGGGAAACGGCGCTCGTGAGGGACTTTTGGGAAGTCTTCGACGACTGTTTAGGCAAGTACCAGGGGTCCCCTATTTCATTTAACATAGACCCAAGCATCGCGCCAATCCGCCTTAAGCCCAGGCGAGTGCCATTTGCACTCAAGCCCAAGATCGATGAGCAACTCGATAAGCTCATCGCACAAGGGGTGCTGGAACCAATCGATCATGCCCAGTGGGAGACCCCAATTGTCACCCCCATCAAGCCAGATGGGTCAGTGAGAATTTGTGATGACTACAAGGCCACCCTAAACCATGCGCTTTAACAAAGTGCATACCCCGTCCCAGTAGTTCAGCATCTTCTGCACTCACAGGGGGGAGGCCGTATCTTTGCAAAGCTCGACCTGGCGCAAGCCTACCAGCAACTGCCAGTCGACGCCATGACAGCAGAAGCCCAAACCATCGTAATGCACCGAGGGGCTTTCCGTTGCAACCGGCTCCAGTTTGGAGTCAGCGTGGCACCTGGGGTCTTCCAAAGACTTCTCCAAGGAATAGAAGGGGTGGTGCCCTACTTTTATGATGTCTTGGTGGCTGCGAAAAATGAGAAACAACTAGAAGCCAGGTTGAGGGAGGTACTGCAGAAGTTCAGAGACTCGGGACTTAAAGTCAAGAAAGGGAAGTGCCAGCTACGGGCCGAAAGGGTTGAATTTCTGGGGTACCTCCTAGACAAACAAGGGATTCACCCCACAGAAAAGAAACTGAGAGCCATAAGGGAAGCACCGCGACCAAAAAACAAAACAGAATTACAGGCTTTCTTGGGACTGTTAAATTATTACAATGTCTTCCTACCTCAAAAAGCGACCGTGGTGGAACCGCTACATAGGCTATTAGATAAAACAGCCACCTGGACCTGGGGAGCACAGGAGGAGAGCGCTTTCAACAACACAAAGAACTTGCTAACATCCGACGCAGTACTAATCCAGTACAGCGAGACTCTGCCATTAACGGTAACTTGCGATGCGTCACCATTTGGAATTGGCGCCATCCTCAGCCACCAGCTACCAGACGGGAGGGAAGCACCCATCACTTTCTCATCAAGGACACTTCAAAGCCAGAGCGGAACTACAGCCAGCTCGACAAAGAGGCCCTAGCAGTCGTCGCCGGCATCAAGAAATTTCACAAATACCTTTACGGTAGGACTTTTACAATCATCACGGATCACAAGTCACTGCTAGGAATCCTGGCGGGGAACAGGGCCACACCGAACATTCTATCACCAAGAATGACGAGGTGGTCCGAATTCCTAGCAGCATACAATTACCAGCTGATACACCGACCCGGCAAGGACATTGCCCATGCAGACGCCCTAAGCCGGTCACCCTTACTGGACTGGGAAGATGACCCAGCACCCACAACAGAGGTACTCCAAATAGAGACAATATCCAACCCACTCGTGACCACGCCAGACATTTCCAGAGAAACAAATAAAGACAAACGGCTGGCGCGAGTCTTGAGCTGGGTGGGAAAAGGGTGGCCGGAAGGGGACATAGATGAAATATTCAGACCCTTCCGGAACAGACAAACCAAACTCTTTACCGAAAAGGGCTGCATACTTTGGGGGGACAAAGTGGTAATTCCTGAAAAATTACAGGAAAAGGTATTGGGAATGTTGCATGAGGGGCACCTGGGGATGGTTAAGATGAAAAGCCTGGCCAGAAGCTACACATGGTGGCCAGGAATGGATAAACAGATCGAAACCTGGGTTGCCAAATGTAAACAATGCCAAGAGTCCAGATCCAATCCACCCGCCGCCCCAACCCAAGAATGGGAAAAACCAAGAGGTCCGTGGTCCAGAATTCATATAGATTTCACAGGGCCAACCAAGGGACATATGTACCTTATCACAGTAGATGCTTACTCCAACTGGCTGGAGGTAAGCACTATGAAGTCAACCACGACGGAGGCGGTGATAAGGAAACTGAGCAAACTTTTCGCTACGCACAGCCTGCCAGATGTAATAGTGTCAGACAATGGACCCCAGTTCACCGCACTAGCATTTGAACAATTTCTGGCAGGCCAAGGGATACACCATGCATTAACCGCACTGGCAAACCCGGTGGCGAACGGGCGGGCGGAACGCATGGTCCAATGCACCAAGAAAGCAATCCAGAAAATAGAAACAGCCAATATACAGGACAAAATCAATAAAATGCTCCTCATTCAACACATTACACCTAGCGCAACCACAAACAAAAGCCCGGCAGAACTAATGATGGGCCGGAAACTACGCTCTACACTAGACAGAATGCACCCAACATATAACCCAGACAAACCCCCAGGTTCCTCCAGCAAATACAGAACATTCAACATAGGGGACCCAGTATATGCCAAAAACCTCACAGGAGAACCACTTTGGGTGCCAGCAACAATCACCCAGATAACTGGGCCCCTATCATACCGATTGGAAACTAGTGATGGGAAAAACTGGAAACGGCACACAAACCAACTTAGGTCAAGAATAGCCGCCACAACCAGCCAAACACCCAAACAAGAAACTAGAAGGGGGGGGGGAGAATCGGTAAGCGATAGAGAAGGAACCGAAGGAAACCAACTAACACAAGCAGAACACCCCCCACCTAGAATAGATAAACCACTAAACCGATGCTACTCACCTATAGACACAGGACCAAGGGAGCATGAAACCCCAGAGTCTTCACCTGGAAGGAGCATCCAAACCAGCTCACCTGGCCAGGAAAAACCAAGCGGGAGCAGAAGCGGCAGCTCAACCAGCCCAGGAGAACCGGGAGGGAGCTACCAAGAAAGGCCCAGCTCGACGTTCCAGGCGGTTCCATCCCAAGGAACCGGAGCGACAGAGGAGGTCAATGACCACACCAGAACTGAACCGTGCAGGTCAAGGAGGCAGGGAAAAAGCCCCACCTGCCTCCGCGACTACATCACTACGCACCACAGGACGAAACCAAGAAGGGAGGGGTGTACAGTATTAGCATACTCAGAAACCCTCGCACCCGATTGGTCCAGACCAGCGGAGACCTGATTGGTCAACAGGTCGGCCGTGATTGGAGCACTAGGAATCTACCGCGATTGGCTGTGCCAGTCGTGGGAGATTCAAAGTGCTGCCATTGGCTGCCGAACCGCGAGCCAGCCCTATATGAAGGGCTGCCGTGGCTCGCATTCTCAGACCTTTACCTATACCTAATAAAGAGCTGAACTCACGTAAATGGTCTCGCGTCTCTGTCGAACCGATCCGCCTCAGATCTAACAGGCTTTAGCACTTAGATCATTAAAGATGAGTACTCCAAGGTCCTTGACAGAGTTTGGATCATCAACAAGGTCTTGACTATTCAGCTTGTATTTTATTTTCTGATTTTTTTTGCCAATATATAAGACAGAGCATTTTTTAGTTGAGATTTGAAGTTGCCATTTGTTTGACCATTCTGATACATATTCGAGGTCTTTTTGAAGGGTAGCAGTATTATCGGTGATGTTGAATAGCATTACATCATCAGCAAAGAGAACACAGTTGCTCTTAATATATATTTAATATTTAATATTTTGTATCCCAATACAGTGTATATTGTAGTTACTGTGTATGAGAACACTACTTTTTAGGGAAGGACAGAACTACATCACCTCTTTCTGCTTGCTTTCTTTGAATCCAAGGTAGTTGTTTTCTTACTGTTATTTTCAGTAACATTATCACCAGAGGTGGGGAAACAATGAGGCATGGAAATAATAACTTGCCTTTTGAACAAGGTCCTTAGTGACATAATATTTGACTTCCTGCTTCATGCTCTTTAGTATGAGATCACAAGATACAGCTTCTATTGTGGGTTTTTTTTAGGATTGAATAATTCTCATGTAGAATTTGATACTATTGTATTGCATATACTTTGCATATGGGCTTTATTTGTGTAGAATCAAGGCATAGATTCATAAATTAATTCATGAGATTTGGCGGCCAGATCTTTAAACAACATGAAGACATTTTTATATAAATCATGCTTACTTATTTACAGAATGAATGCAGGTATATATTTTAAGTAACTCTTCCTCAGAAAATAATTCATCATTCCCTTTTCACCAACTCCTCAGATTTCTTTTTTAACTGGTTGGTATTTCAGAGCATTTGGTACACTATTGGTGAAAAGGAACCAAATTTGTTGATTTCTTTCATAGAAGAAACACAAATATTTAAAATGAAACTGCTAACAAATAGAACATTGGAGGAATGCATTACTGAAACGGGATGGCAAAACCTCTGTGAGGACAGGACAACTTATAGCAGGGCTATCAAACTCCCAACCCATGGGCCAGATGTGTCATATGCTGGCCATGCCCACACCTGGTTTAACAAAGGGGAAAAAAGTCCTGATACATCATGTGATGCCGCTGTAACGATGTGAATTTGACACCCCTGACTTATAGGTAGGTCTGTTTTTCTTGGAGGACATGCTAGTAGAAACCTAATCAAATCTATTGGATCTAATTCTACAGTAGATTAAATGTTGCTAGATAGAATTCTAGTGGGTTGAAAATATTCTAAGTCTCCCCAAACAGATGCTGTCCCTGGCTGGGGAATTCTGGAAGTTGTTACCCAACACATGTGGATATGTCTAGGCTAGAGAAGGCTAAATTGGGTATTGCAAAATGAGGGGGTAGGGATCTCTCATTACTGCAGACTGAATATTGGGTCATTCCAGTGCTTTTATTTTTTTAGTAAGTTGTGCTCTAAATTGTGAGACCTAAGTTGATGGTCTCTAAGTCTCTCCCACAATATGTGTGACACAGAATAATGACTAAGAGGTACCATGATATGGTTCTTAAAATGTGAACCACCCCTGAGCTCAATAACTTCTCAACACTTTGTCAGCATTACAAGCACTCAGAGACAAAGTCCATCCAAGTAAGAATTTATTAGAGAAGTCATGTTGGCACAACTGGGGAAAACCCAAATCTGAATTCCAGCATTTTCCCCATGCCACACTAACACTCATACCCAGCCCTATTGATGATTCTTAAGTCACATCCTCCAATCCACCTCAATTCTGAACTCCTGCCAAGTCCAATCACTCCCCTCCAAACTCCAGCGACTTGACCTTGAGCTCTGATGTAAGAATGATGTTGTGGCTATCCTTCTTTCTCACCTTCTTTCATTCCCACAGCTGCCCCACCCCCACCCCTCGTGGCAGTCCTTAATCTGAATCAAGATGGATCCAGGGCTGACACATTTGACAATAAATGTATCACATCATGTATATTTTCTTTATGACAGAAGTAAGTAGTCCTGAGTTTGATGGCAAATTCTACTCAACTTCACTTGAAAAGGCATTAAACACCTGCAGCTATACAGATTTTTCATGAACATGGAAGCTCTCCCAGGCTTCTTTTGACCAGCTGTGTGAGGTATTTACAGGGATCCTGGCCTTATAAAGTAGAAATTTCAACAATATTTTCCCCATTGATCTCCCACAGACAAATTAAGACCTTTGTGTTTCAAGTCAGTTTTGGGGGGTGGGGGAATACTGCTTTGCTCTTCTTTTTTTCAGGTGAACTGCTTTTTTTTTGCACTGCATGAAAGAGGCAAGCACTGTTCTGGGTTTAAATGAGGATCAAATAGCATATACACCAGGTATTTGCCACAGTTACCAATTATATGTACTTGGATCTCACAAATACAGGGATACAAACACTTGGTTATCCATGCTATTTTGGGCTTGTGGTATCCTTGGCTCAATTTTAAGCCTTTCACTATAATAACTTCCTTTATTTGTTGCATCTCTAATTCCCTTTTCTACTGCTGAGTGACAGTAAACTCTATCAATATATGGAGAAAATCTAAGTTTGATGTTCTGAGGGTTCAGAAAACATGGTTACTCTTATTTAGCCTGTAAGATATAAACTATTTCTTCCTGTTCTCTAACTGGGCAATTGTTTAACAAGATAATTCTCAAATTTAAGATAGGAAGGCATATTTCCAAGCCAGCTGATACTAGCTCATGAATGTGGAGGTCATTCATGTCTCAATCCCAATTTTGTCAGAACATTTCATCAACCACCTCTCCATGGGACAACTCACAGAAGGACAAGACTTACACTAATATTGAAGAAATAGTGAAATAGAATTATTAAAGAAAGGATGCCAAAGGCAGGACAAAATGAAATGTGAATGACAAAATTAAAATATTTTAAAAATTATTTTAAATAATTAAATTGAATTGTTGAATTGTTCTGTAGCAAGTGATCTCATGGTGAGTTGGCCATGTTGAGTTTTCTTGTGGTAAGTTGGCCATGGTGAATGGGCTGTGGCGAATTGGCCATGGCAAGTTGGCTGCAGTGAGTTGTCTCATTCTGACCTAGATCTCTGGGTAAAGCGGGGTGAAGCTGCTGGTGAGTCTTTCAGCAGCTCAATATTGACTTTGCTCCCTTCCCTGCCTTTCCAGCCAGTATTTGTAACATATTTTATAACATCTTCACTATACTATTTTAATATTTGGCTTGGTTTATGTTTATCTTTCATGTTTAATTGTTTGATATGCAGGAAAATGGTAAATAGCATGTGGCTTATGTGTTCTGTGCTACTCTCTGGTATTTTAATAAGACTAAGACTTGGCTCTGTGTGTAGCTTAAAACAATACAAATTGTTTGTTCTTAACTAAGCTCCTGTAGATAGAATGAAATCTTTGTTTCTTCAAATACCAGGTCACTTAGCTATGGCAATTTCATTTGTTTTTTTTTTTAATGTATCTTTTAGTTTAAATAAATATTTGACAATTTTGATTATATTATGAACAAAATATGGGATATATACACCATCCCCACCATCCCCATCACTTTTTGAGATGTAACAGCTGAGCAGTTAACAGGCATGAATTTTTCAAATAAGAGTGGTGTGAAATTGGTAAAACTCGTGCATATGCAACAGCAATAATAAATGCCATTTGGCATGTTTACCTTCCATGCACTTGCTCTGAAAATGCAAATGCTGTCAGCTGATGACAACATAATGTAAAATGATTGGCTGTATATTTAGAATCATGGTGACAAATGGAATGGAGTGAAACTTGGCAAATTACTAATGTTAGTGCATTAATGACATTTTTCATTCTTCCCAGGACATTTACTCAAGTCCCTGTATTATTTAAAAAGTCACAATTTTGCCAAGTATGGATAAAGGCCAGCACATTAACCAAAAGAAACAGCAGGAAATCTTTTTTGCTAACATTATATTGATATAATTGACCTTAAAATTAATTTATCTTTCAGAGATAACCAATTATTACTATTATTTCTTTTAAAAAAAACTTTGCAGAGTTAATTTTAATGGATTCTTAATGAAAGAAGGAAAGTTTAAAGTATGCTAATTTTGCATTTATTTTTAATTTACTTTAATAAGTGCATAAATACCGTATAGAGGCTTTTGTGCAAGAGTATTATTAATCCAGCTAATTCAATAAGTGCATAAAGTCAGTAAAAAAATTGTAAGATGTTTTCTATAAGTCCCTTACAGTGCCTTTGTTTTTCTTTGAGAAGTATATGACTCAACGTTATGCCCTTTTATTCCTATTAATCATTACTTACAATTGATATTTATGATTTTGCCATTAAATAAATGCAAATGGAAACTTTTTATTTATTTATTTGGTTTGTCAACTGCTTACAAGATAATAGGTATAAGTAAAAACATAGTTGTGAATACATGGATACATATGAGAAAAATAAAAAAAAATAAAAGAAACAATAGGATAGGGACGTAGGCACATTGGTGCACTTATGCACCCCCTCTACAGACCTCTCAGAAAAGGTGTGAGGTCAATAGTAGACAGTCTAAGGTTAAAGTTTTTGGGGTTGGCAGAAGAAACCACAGAGTCAGGTAGAGTATTCTAAATATTGACCACTCTGTTGCTGAAGTCGTATTTCCTGCAATCAAGTTTGGTGCGATTAACCTTGAGTTTGTAGCTATTGTTTGCTCTTGTGTTGTTATGGTTGAAGTTGAAGTATTCATTGACAGGTAGGACATTGCAATGTATGATTTTATATATTATACTTAGATATTAGTTGATATAATTTCAGTTAAATATGCCTCAACTCTGTCATATTCATCATCTTGTAAGCTACTGCCATTTTTTGCAATTGTGAGGCCTAAAAACCTGCTTATAGACCTGGTAGAAAAATCAATCTATATAAATCCTTAGAAAACAATTGGATTATTTCACCAAGGGATGGAGACCACCTCTCCAAATTTCTGTCTCTATGTTCTTCAGTATTCTATGCCTGCTTTTAATTTCCTGTAGGTGTTTTATGCTAAAAATAGTGCAATAGTTCAAACAAGCGGGTCATGCCTTTGCAAAGTTATGAAACCAGGTTGCCCATTAATGCTGGCAAAATCTTCAAGAGGATAATTTGTTTTGATTAGGGTTCAAAAAGTGACACAACCTCATGAAGTTACTTTGCCACATTACATAGCTCCTATGAATGAAGGGAAGGGGTCATGTTCGTTGCATCATTCTGCTTTGCAAGCTTTTCTCAGTCTCCTCTAGCATTTGCAAAATGCAATTATGCAGCCTCTTCTGGTTTTTGTGTCGTGTCCGCAAAAAGACGCTCAGAGTCGGTGACTATCATTCAAGCTCTTTATTAACAGTGGGGGAACCGAACCAGCGAAGAGGAAAAAGCCCGCGGCTTTTATTCTCTTCGCTGCGGCGGCCGCGGCCAATGGCAGCGATTCAAGTCTCCCGCTCTTGGTTTGAGCCAATCGCGGGAGACCTAAATCGGGCCAATCAGCGCGGCTCGCCTGGCCAATCAGAAATCCCCGCGCCTTAGCCAATCAAGGCGCGGGGATTTCGAGTATGCAAATTCAAGACATAACACCCCTCCCCTCTTGGTATGGTCCATCATGTGGCGTAGTCATGCAGGTAGGTGGGGCTCCGTCTAGTCCTAGTTGACCTGCGCAACTCACTTGCAAGCTGGAACTTGGCCGGAGCGGTCATCTTTTTGGCTGCTCCTGCCTCTGTGCGAACCGGCTGGATGATCGGGCCGGTTCTTTCTCCGTGGCTCCCGCCTGGGCCTACCGGGTCGGTTGAGTCACGGGTTTCGCCGCTCCCACTTGGCTTCTCCGAGTCGGTCGAGCTGGCCAGGTGGTTCTTCTCCGGAGGGGGCTCGCGATGGCTGTGTTCCGGTGAGTATTTTTGGATTATTTTTTCCTGCGCTTGTTTATCCGGGTATTCCCTCCCCCCTTGGTTCGTGTCGTGGGGGTTGAGGTCTGTTGCCGTTCGTGACCTGAGCTGGTCGATGTGTCGCTTCCAGGCTCGCCCATCGGTGGTTTGGAGCCGGTACGATCGTGGACCAGTGATCTGAGTTATGACGGCTGGGATCCATAGGGGGTCCCCCGTCATATTTTTTGCGTAGACTAAGTCACCTGGGGCAAATGTCCGGTATCTGGAACTGGAGTCTGGGGGTCGCTCCGGGTTATATGTCGGGTGTAACCTGTCGAGTGGGGACCTCAGCTTCCTGCCCATTAGAAGTTCGGCAGGGCTTTTGTTGGTCGTGGTGTTGGGGGTGATGTGCTGTATAAGGAGGAGTTTGTTGATTTTGTCGTTGATCTCTCCGTGGTCCATCTTCCGGAGGGTCTTTTTCGTAAACTGAACCATCCGTTCCGCCCTACCGTTCACCGCCGGATGCGCCGGTGCCGTTAATGCGTGGCGGATACCCCTTTCTGCCAAGAATCTTTCAAAGTCGATGGAAGTAAACTGGGGCCCATTGTCTGAGACGACGACGTCTGGGAGGCCGTGCGTGGAAAACAGTTTACACAGTTCTTTAATGACGGCCTCTGTGGTAGTGGATTTCATGTCGCTTACCTCCAACCAATTGGAGTAAGCGTCAACTGTGATTTAAAAAGTATGCCCATTTGTGGGACCAGCAAAGTCTAAATGGATTCTGGACCAGGGCCCCCATGGTGTTTCCCAGTCCCGGATAGGTGCTGCGGGTGGGCTGGGTCTGGTCTCCTGGCACCGGTGGCATTTGGCAACCCATGCCTCTATCTGTTTGTCCATCCCTGGCCACCAAGCGTAACTCCTGGCCAGGGCTTTAGTCCTGACGATGCCAGGATGACCTTCATGTAGCATCTCTAAGACCCTCCCTTGCAATCTGTCCGGAATGACCACCCTGTCACCCCACAAAATACATCCTTTCAGTAGTGAAAGTTCAGTCTGGCGCTGTCTGAATGTCTTAAAAGTCTCGTCATTGTCCTTCTCCGGCCAACCTTTTTCTAGCCAGTGCAGGATTCGCGCCAGACGCCTGTCCTTAATGGTTTCTCTGGCAATGTCTGATGCGGTAATGGGTAAGCTTTCGATACTAAGGGTGTTTGTTGTTGGTGCTGGGTCAGGTTCAGAGTCAGGTAAAGGCGAGCGGCTTAAAGCGTCCGCATGCGAAATTTTCTTACCTGGCTTGTGTAACAGTTCGTAACTGTAGGCTGCCAGGAACTCTGACCATCTTGTCATTCGGGGTGATAAGATGTTCGGGGTGGCTCGGTTTCCAGCGAGGATGCCCAGCAATGGCTTATGATCTGTCACAATGGTGAACGGGCGGCCATACAGGTATTCGTGGAAACGCTTAACGGCGGCAACTATAGCCAAAGCTTCTTTGTCCAGCTGGCTATAGTTCCGCTCCGGTTTAGTCAGAGTCCTGGAGAAAAAAGCGATGGGTGCTTCTCTCTGGTCGGGGAGGGTGTGGCTGAGGACAGCGCCGACACCGAAAGGTGATGCGTCGCAAGTGACAGCCAAAGGCAAGGTTTCGCTGAATTGCATCAGGACGGCGTCGGAGGTGAGGAGGTCTTTGGTTTTTTGAAAGGCGGCTTGCTCTCGTCTCCCCCAAGTCCAGGTTGCTGCCTTATCCAGGAGTCTATGTAAAGGCTCCGCCGCCGTAGCCTTTTGGGGTAGGAAAACATTATAAAAATTCAGCAAGCCTAGGAACGCTTGTAGTTCCATTTTAGACTTTGGGGTGGGGGCTTCCTTGATGGCTTTCACTTTTTTAGTTGTAGGGTGAATGCCATGCCGGTCTAGCAGGTAGCCCAAGAATTCTACTTGCTTTGTGCATAGTTGGCATTTTTCTCGTTTAACTTTAAGTCCTGTCTCTTTAAATTTTGTTAAGACCTGTCTGAGTCGGTTTTCCAATTCGGCTTCGTTTGGCGCCGCCACTAATACGTCATCGAAATAGGGCACCACCCCCTTGATGCCCTGTAACAAACGTTCCATCAGGCTCTGAAAGATGCCTGGTGCCACGCTGACTCCGAATTGGAGTCGGTTACACTTGAAGGCCCCCCGATGGGTCACGATCGTTTGGGCTTCCGCCGTTTTTTCGTCTACTGGTAGTTGCTGATATGCCTGGGCGAGATCGAGCTTGGCAAAGACCTTGCCCCCTCCCAGTGAGTGCAGTAAATGTTGCACGATTGGGACTGGGTAGGCGCTTTGTTGCAACGCGCCATTTAGGGTGGCCTTATAGTCCCCGCAAATTCTCACGGACCCGTCTGGCTTTACTGGGGTCACTATAGGGGTCTCCCATCTGGCATGGTCTATCGGTTGCAACACCCCTTGTTTGACGAGCTTGTCGATCTGCTCGTCAATTTTAGGCTTTAGGGCGAATGGTACCCTTCTAGGTTTAAGCCGCTTGGGGGGAACCCTTGGGTCTAGGTCAAACGAGATAAGGGGCCCCTGGTACTTGCCCAAGCCTCCATCGAAAACCTCCTGGAACTCCTGGGCTAGCCGCTGTTCCCAACCATCGTCGGCGACGTGGTTGACTCCTGTCAGCGCGATGTCAAGCGGGGCGAACCATTGTAAGCCCAGTAGGCTTGGGCGGTCGCGATCGACGATAGTGAGTGGCAGTTGTTCGGTGTGGCCTTTGTACGTTATCTTAAAGTTCTTGGTGCCCACTACCGGGACGCGATTCCCTTGGTAGTCTTTTATGATGATTTTCTGGGCCTGAATGTTCCTCTTATGGAGGGTGGGCACTAGTCTTTTAATCTCGCGCCATGCAATCATGGAAAGGTAGGACCCAGAGTCCACTTCCATCTTGCATGGCTGGCCTTCAATATGGACTTCTACGTGTACCTTTCTGGCGCCGTCGGAAATAGCGTGGCCGATGGTCACCGTCTGGTGGGTCTCTTCCTTTCGCCGACCGTCGCCGCCTCTTGAAGATCGTTGGGCACGGTCCCACCAACCGTCCGGTTGGCGCTCTCTGGTTCTGGGCGGGGGACTTTCCCTCCTCCTGTCGTGTTGTTCCCATTTGGGCGGGCTGCGGGTCTTCTTTTGGCGGCAAACTCGGGCGATGTGGCCCCGTCGTTCACAATGCCTACAGATAGAGTCAAAAAATCGGCATTCTGACCTGGGGTGATCGCCGCCGCACCCGGCGCAGTTGGTCCTCGACCTACGACCTTTTCGATTTCGTTGGTCGCCGCGTCCCGTCTGCACGCGATGTATGTCCTCCTCGTCTTCCGACGTGCTGGAGGTTGACTGGCATTCTCCGTAGTGTGCGGTTGATTCGCTTCTTGGGTCGGCCGACCTTGCCGGGTTGTTGTTTCCGCCCTTCGTGTCAGATCTTCGCATGCTGTCAGCAGACGTGCGGGTTGCTTCTGTGGCTGCGGCTGCGGTAAGGGCATCGGCTAGGCTGATGTCGCCTTTGGCCATAAGTCGGCTCTGGAGTGTAGGATCCCATAAACCGAGTACGAAACGGTCTCTTATGAGACTGTTCAGACCTTCAAACTCGCAGAGTCCTCCTAGGCGCCGTAGCTCTGCGACGAAGTCGCTCAATTTTTCATCTGGTTTCTGATTTCGGTGGTAAAACTCGTTGCGCCGTATCAGGATGGGGACCTCGGGGGCATAATGGCGCCGCAGTATGGGTTCGAGGACGTCCCAGTCCATGGCGGTTGCGTCTGCCGGCTTGGCCAGTGCTTTGGCCATCTGGAAGACCTCTGGTCCACAGTGAGTAAGGAAGACGGCGCATTTTAGCGGGCCCAGGGCGTCCTTCATTCCGGCGCATTCCAGGTACATACGGAACCGATCTGAGTACGATTCCCAGTCCTCGGCGGCGGGGTTGAAGGGGGCGGACAGTGCAATCTTCGCCATCTCAGCGCTTGAGCTGGTTCTTTGATGGACACGGGGTTCGGTTCAGGGACGGGATCCCACCCTCGTCGCCAGTGTCGTGTCCGCAAAAAGACGCTCAGAGTCGGTGACTATCATTCAAGCTCTTTATTAACAGTGGGGGAACCGAACCAGCGAAGAGGAAAAAGCCCGCGGCTTTTATTCTCTTCGCTGCAGCGGCCGCGGCCAATGGCAGCGATTCAAGTCTCCCGCTCTTGGTTTGAGCCAATCGCGGGAGACCTAAATCGGGCCAATCAGCGCGGCTCGCCTGGCCAATCAGAAATCCCCGCGCCTTAGCCAATCAAGGCGCGGGGATTTCGAGTATGCAAATTCAAGACATAACATTTTGCATATGCAGAGAACACTAAGAAGTTTCTTGGAGGCAATCCTCTGGTACTTGGAATAGCTGGAAGATATGCCAGCTTTTGTAAGAGCTGGGGATGTTCAGAGGGAGCTGGGAGACATTCAGTGGTGGGATTCAAAAAAAATTACTACCGGTTCTGTGGGCATGTCTTGGTGTGCATGGCATGGCTTTGTGGATGTGGCAGGGGAAGGATACTGTAAAATCTCCGTTCTAACCCCACTCCAGGGGAAGGATATTGCAAAATCTCCATTCTCTCCCCACCCCGCTAACCTGCTTTCTAGCTCCATTCTCCTGTGCAGGGCAACAAAAGAAGACCCAGCCAATCAGCTGGGACTTGGGAGGCAGAGAATAGATGAAGGTGGGGCCAGTCAGTGGTGGTATTTGCTAGTTCCCCTAACTACTCAGAATTTCTACTACTGGTTCTCCATAACTGGTGAGAACCTGCTGAATACCACCTCTGGAGACATTGGTCTCCTCTGCAGCCTTATCCCCCATCATTGCACCTGTGTAAAAACTTCTTCTAGCTTTTGCAAATGGAGGAAATATTTTTTTTTAAAAAGGGGGATATTTTTGATGCAATGCAAAGTACTTGTAAGTAAATCGTGTTTCTTTTCCCTGAAGAGAGAATAATAACACCTCCATGGCATAAAACTGCTCACTGAGTTTCATTTAAGCTAGTTTGCACAGGCCTGTTTACCCATATTACTTAACTGGCTAAAATATATCCTATGCCAGAATTTGTATAACTGAATTCAGGGTGGATTGCACTTTCCAACTATAATTTGAATTCCTAATTTGAATTATTTGTTACTTTGGAATTCTAATACATCCTTGTCGAGGTTCCATCAAGTGATTAACCTTGTGTTATTAAATACCTTTTGTAATCTTAGCTAGGAAATTAACTTATGTCATAGCTTTAAAAGACTAGGCCTTTTTAAAATTATTTCTGCTCACTTATGTCTGATTCTCAGACCTCACCTGGACAAGTCCCCAAAGTTTTCTCAGCCAGGTTATTTTAAAGTGGTTTGCCATTGCCTCCTTCCTAGGGTTGAGAGAAAATGATTGGCCCAAGGTCACCCAGCTGGCTTTGAACCTAAGATAGGACTGAAACTCCTGATCTCAGAATTTCTAGCCTGATGGCCTAACCACTACACTAAACTGGCTCTCCTCATATAGTTTATATATTTTTTAATTACATTATTAAAATATACTGTATATATTTAAGAAAATGCACCTGTTCATGTGTAACATACTGATTTTAAAATGGTGTATAGAAAATTATTTGAGATTAAAATACCCTAACTGACCTACTCATAATGTTGCTGTTTAGTAAGTAGTGCTAGGTATAAATTACAAATTACAATTACAAAATTACAAATTACAATTACAAAAATGCTTCCTGAGATTTGGTGTTGTCAAGAATTTTGCAGCATAGGATATATTGTTAATTAAATTCTGGGGAGAACATGAAAAAATACAGCTTTGGCTCAGTAATTCATTCATAACAAAGGAAAACAATTGTAAACTTTACTACTAATAAACTTTCGTTATTTATTAAATAATGTTTCTTAATAAATACATGTTAATTCCTGTCTTGCAACCCTAGAAGGAGGCAATGACAAATTATTTCTGAAAAAGGTTGCCAAGAAAATTGCAAGGACTTGTGCAGGCATTTGCCAAACACTGACATTCATGTGTGTGTGTGCGTGTGCGTGTGCACACACAGAGAGAGACACACAGACAGACAGACACAGAGAGAGAGAGAGACAGAATGGTGTGATTCAAATAATTTAACAATTGGTTCATCCAGGCTCAGATTGGCTGTCTTGGGAGGCGTGGCCCATCCTGTTCCTCCAGCTCTGCTGCACATGTGGAATTAGCCTCCTGTGACAGCCAACCTGAACCGGTTGTTAAATTACCATCACCCCACTATCAAAGTGGATCTTAGGTGCTGAGCTGCAACTGAGAAATGGGCAATAGAGTGACTGGCATGAGTGAAGGAGAAAGAGCAGGGAGAAGAAAGCGAGAAAGCCTTCCCTTTCATCGGTGTGGGGATAAAGAGAAGATGACTATGCCAGTTTCATGACAGTCTTTATAAGCTTTCATAGAAATGCTGTGGGTCCTATCTTTGCAAAGGAACAGCAGAGGAAACACAGTCCTGTCTCATCATCTGATTTTCTATTAACTACTCATCATCTGATTTTCATTTTAAATTAGGAGATTCTTAAGTAGGTCATTTAAAAATTAAAAATAACGATAGACTACTGTAGCTTTAAATTCATATTTAATTAACCTTGCTGATTATTTTATAAGGAAATCTAGTAGAAATATTGGGAAGGATTCACAGCCCCTGTGAGAAACAATATAGCCTAGTAGCTAGACCTACTGTATGATTTTATGCTTAGGTCAAATCCTACATGTCTGAATTGCTCATTTATACATACATCACTTCTCAGGTTTCCATTTTTTTTTTTAACATTTTTTTTTAACAAATTTTATTAATTTTTTTTAAAACACATAGACCAGCAAACAAAACATAGGAAGTAGTAACTTAAAATATCTTTTTCTAAAAAACACATAGAATATCTTATTTAACGAGCAAAATCATTCCAACTTCCCATTTCTATACAGGCACAATTTAATATATATATTTATCTTATCTGTTCAACTTCATATTGCAACTTCATACCCTTTCCCAACTTCTCTTTACTGCTCCCTTTCATTCTATTTAATTGTATTTCTTTTATCTTAAATTATGTATATTCATTATATATAATTTCATTAGTTCTCTTCCAACATCCTTTCAAACATAAACAAACATTACACAAAACATAAATACATAAAACTTCTTTTTGGGAAGTGCCTTACCCCGGGTTAGATCTTTTTGTACAGACGTAAATTAAATTCGTGCTCACATAATATACTATTTCATATCTTAATTAACATTCTATATTTTCTCTCTTCTATTCATTCTTTTAATTCTATTTTATTTATTTCATCTCAATTTAAATAATTATGCTTGCATCTTTTGTCCGTTCTCTTTCAATCATCTATTTTTCCTTCTTTTCTAATACAATATTTTCCCTGTAACCACTGGTTGAAGTATGACAACTTTTTATCTTTCCCCTAAATTTTACACTTAAAATAATACATACTTTCCATACTGATTCTGCTTCGTACATTCTAAGCACTACATTTCAAAATAATAAGACAAACACATAATATTAAATTTAGTAAGTAATAGTAAAACCAAAAAAAGGGATATTGAGTTTATAATACAATAAAAGCAATATTTCATAGTAAATTAAACTCTGTTATCAAATCTTAAACATTTTCAAGCTTCTCTTTAATGCATTATTAGTTCATGTAATATTTTAATTTTCTAATTCAATTTCAAATACTAATATCTACCATACAATCTTATGTACTTTTGCAGAATCATTTTTATAAAATTATATCTTACCCCTTATCTCTAAAAAACACTTGTTTTTTGGCATCTTGTTTAAAGCTTTTATGACTTCTCTTTCCTTTTTCCCTTCCTTTCTTATCAATTCTGGCTTTTTTTTTTTTTTTCTGGCTCAAGTTTCACTCTCTTAATCTTCCCTCTCTGTTGTATTTCTCTTTTCTATTGCTTTCTGACATCGTATCGATTTTTCATCTTAATTTTCTTTTCCTTGGTTGCTTTTTTAAGTCCTGAACTCACCATTTCTTCACCACCCCCCTTACGCTTTTCTTCCTCCACTAAAAGTATCTTCATTAAAGAGGGCTTCTTCTTCTTCTTCTTGGTCCCAGTCTTCCTGTCACTGTTGTATTTCATGATAAGAAATCGCCATTTCTAAAAAGTGAAAAATAGATCCAGAAGAGCCCATGCCTTCCTGTTCCTCTTCTTTCAATTTTTGAAATTCCATTTGTAGATCTTCAAAAGATAATGCCATTTTTTTTCCTTTTTTTAAAACAACCCAAATACCTTTAATCTTTCAAGAAGTAGTTCACAAAGATCCCAAAGTCACAAAGCAAACCAAGTCAAAACAAACAGTTCCATTTAGCACTTTCTTCTTTCTATATTTTTTCTTCCTAGGGTAGAATTCAAATACACAGTTCCAAAATAATCTTCTAGAAGTCCATAATATCTTTTATTTTTGAACTTATAAGCTCAAAGCAGTCTCCTTCAATACAGTCTTAAAATAAATCTTTACCTCTTCCCTTCCACTTATAACAATTTTTTTTTTTAAAGTTTTTAATTCCAATGTCCAGAAATCCTTTATCCCCTTGGCTTAAAATTTCAAATTTGCCTTCTATGCCCAAGCAGGTTTTCCAGATTTCCAGCTGCTGTTTCTGTGCGGAGGGAGAGTAAAAGAAAATAACTTTCCCTTTCAGCTTTTTTTTTCGCCGCTTTTAAGATGTTCCTTGGGAGACAATGTATCCTTTGAACGTTTTAGTTTTCAGGGTATTTAGAGGTTTCTTGTGTCCCAGTTCAGCCAAAACTTTCACCTTCACCTGCTTCCTCCAGCACAAATCCTACCCGGCTGCAGGCTTCTTTGTGGTGGACATTGCTGACCGCCGCTCCACTGCCTTAGGAAAAAGGGGTTTTGCCAACTGAGGAGGGGGTTTGCGATACCCCCAAACCCAAATCCGGATCCCTTCTCTCTTCAGCTGCCTCTACGGGGCAGTCCTATCCTCTGGATCCATTTGGATCGGAGGAACCTCAGCGGCGAGCGCAGCAGGAATCGCGGATGATTGCGAATTCCTGCCGCTGCCGAAGCCTTGCAAAACTGGAAGCCTGGTTTCCAAATTTTTTTAAAGAGCTGTAGCCATCAGAGGAGAACACTGTAATTCCCCTTAGTCAAGTTTTTGGTGACCAATTGTTCATGACTAATTTTCCCATGTTCTTCTTTTGTTGTACTTGTGTTTTGGTCTGTGACCGCAAATAAAGTATTATTATTATTTATTTATTTAATTGATATACTGCCCAACTCCCAGTTCCCAATGTAAAAACACACAAAAAACAACAATGAAACAACACAATAAGTAAAAGGAACAAAAAGATGCCAAAACTGCATAACAATGAGAAACATACACACATTCCTTGGAAATAACTTTAACCACTCTAGCCAAAAAAACTAGGCAAAAAGCTATATCATAAGCAAGTACACACTAATATTTACTTATATACTTATCCTGCAAATTTGTATGGTTATGCATCTTAACCAAATAACTCCAGGCAGATACAAGTCATAACAGCAAAACTATACATAAAAACAAAGAGAACAGCAGAAGATGCCAGGTAAAAATAATCAACTCCTCAATCAAACTAAAACAAAACACGAGCCAGGCTCAGTTAACATCCTGCCCTTAAGGCCTTCTGAAAGGCCAATATGCCAGAATACTCTGCCTCCTGAAAATTGTCATTGGAGATGGATGAGAAATATGTTTAGCTCAGATTTTAGTAGCAACCTAACAAAATCATTAACTTCTGAAATTTTTAAAATAATTAGAATTTAAAAATGCATGTGGGAAAAGGATATGGCATATTCATATATTGCTATGAGGATTCTACAGTAAAAAAAGTGTGTATACAGATTGGGATCTACCTCAGTAAGATCACTTTTCAGGCTTCTGTCCTTGTGTACAAATAACACCTATAAAAGCTGGACATGGATTGATGTCCATGAACAATTTTATGGGTAATTTAAAGTATACCATATCAGCAAGAACTCAAACAATATCAATGATTAAACATATGTACAGCTTATAATTCTTAAAGAGAATCCCAAGGAGGAGTGTTTATTATTGTTTGGATGAGAGTAGAATGAATTAATTAGTCAGCTCTCTGTAGATATTAGGGTTGAAGCTTAACACCTCAAAAACCAAGATTATGGTCGTCAGCAAACAACCACTGAAAACCATGATCTTGGTTTCATCAGACCTTGTCTAGAGGCAGTGCTTGAGTGCATCTTGTAAATAAAGAAGGCCACAGGGTCAGTCTCTGACAAGTGATACCTAGTAAAGCAGATAATTATGAATTATATAGGGCAACAGATTACCATTCTAAAAGGTAGTACCATTTTTAGGTACTGACTATTTGAGGAATAATTCGCTGGTGTATTTAAGGGATTTCTATTTGCAGAATACAGGAAGAAAATCATTCATGGATATCATGCAATGTCCAGCTTTTATAGGTATTATTTGTACACAGAGACAGAAACTGAAAAAGTGACCTTACCGAACCAAAGCAGCTTGGCAGCCTGTTTTTCTTGATACAAATTCAGCCCACAGCAGATGTTAGACTTTTACCAATGTCAGATGGGAAATTCCTGTAATCCCAGCTTGACTTAATCAAAGAGCCAGGGTGCTGCTTGAAATAAATCAGTAGTTTTTTGTCTCAAGGAAAATGATTTTGAACAGTTAGATTGTACCATCTGCCCGGAAAGCTTTTGTATTTATATAAACTCTGTAGGATTTAACAAGCCATTCTATAGAGTGAGTGATCTATATCTCTTTGAAATCTAAAAACAAAATTCAAATATTTTCAGAATGAACAAAGTTGCTTCCTGCAAAGGCTCATGTCCCTTTGCTCCTCCTTAATGTCTTATTGGAGGGGCCAATCATCTCTAAGCTTTACTCCTGAATTGCCCCTTTTGTCTTAACTGTTCTTGCCTTCTGGAAGCTCTGCACAAGTGCACACTGGGAACAGGCTTCCTCTGTTCCTCTGCCTCATTGATGTCAGATTTTGGAGGCTCTGAAGTCAGCACATAACTCTGGGCCCATCTCTGTGTCAGACATAGATCCCTCATCTGAGTCTCCCCAGACCTCAGGACTGGCCCATGTTCCTCTCCACTGTTCGACTCTGCTGCCAGCTCTGCAGGCCAGCAGCGGACCACAACACAATATCTGCCAGGATGAGATACAGCAGCACAACTTCTTACTCCCATTATGCCTGTGATGATCCAGGGCATGGCACAAAGGCAACACAGTCACATAAGTAAGAAGATTCCCTTTAGTACTTCCAACTTTGCCCCCAATGTCCAGGTTACCTTCAGCTGGAGAAAAAACTCTCCCAAGAACCATCTTTAAGTGGAGGAGATTCAGTCCGAAAACAAAGTACATACAAACTGTAAATAAAAATCCACACAAACCACACTGCAATAATTAACTTGGCAGGGCAGGAGAAGGAATGACTTGAAAGGCCAGCAAAACACACACAGTTGGGAAGATGCCAGGAACCCAGATAGGCCTTGACAATAAAGGTAACTCACAATTTGCTCCCAACAGTTTGCTGTGCACAACTTCCCTTTTTAAACACTGTGTTGCCAGCTGCAGCTAATGAAGGGAATCAGGGCCCTTTCCTCCCCCATAAGCCAGGCAACTCAAGTTGCTCCCTTCTCTGTTCCTCCCTGGGTGCTCTAGGATGAAGAGGGGGTGGGCCTGGATCTTTCTCCAAATTCCCTCTCCCTTTCTCTAGCTCTCCCCTGCTCTGCCGAGCCAGACTTTGCCCTTCCCCAGTTTCTTCCACAGCCACCAGAGCTACACTCCCACTCCCTGTCAGCTGCTCAGCCTCCCCCTCCAAATCAGATTCCAACAGGGGCATGACAAAGTCATTTATATCTTGATCAATGTAAGTAAGCATGACCTCAATATGGAGCTAATGATGGATAGAACATCATGTATGGAAAATTTAATGTTATACATGCTCAGATGCACCAATAGAATAAATGAGCATGCATCATTGACTGGGACAGATAGTGGTTGCACTTCCTTTCACATAGGAATCTACAGCCCTGATTGGCCTAATATTATTGAAATGACTTTCAATTTTGGAGGCCCCTGAACACAAATAAATTGACTAACTGGATACATTTGGCTTTGCTCTCTCTCTATTTCATTACATTAAATAGGTGGAAATAACTTTGTTGGTCCTTGAGGAGTTCAATAGCTATAGTAAATACACTGAGAAATGCTTCAGCACATAATTATCCATTGTTGGAATGGGGGAATTCAAATATTAAAATCATATATGAGAAAATAATAAACTCAGATGATTTTTGAGAACTATATATTAATTTCTCACCATAAAAAAGAATTTAAAAAGACATTTTCTGAAACCCAATGCTCTCATTTCTTATTAGAAAATCTCTTACAAAGATTCTGAATAATGAGTATAGAATAAAGAGTATAGAATTATGTCACTATAATAATCTTTATATTACTGCATATTTCCAAGTATTCAGAGTGCTTTACTGAATATAACCCAGTGTAGAAATAAATGACAAATTTTCTCAATAGAAAAAAAGGAAAAAAAGGGGAATTTCTCATCTTTCTGTGTTGAAACTGGTGTTTTAATCTTGACTGAAAATAAATATAATATAACATAATTTAAATAAATAATAAGTGAATGGGTTTAGAATTTATTGGACTCCATTATGTTTGTATAGAAAAAGACTATCAAAAGCAGCACTTTGTTGGAAGTGTACCAAAGATATAGCTTTAAAACATATCTTTCTACAATCACCTATATTTACTGAGTTTTGGATAAAGTAGTGGATTATATAAATAGGATTGTGTGACAAAAAATTTCAGAGGACAATATTTTTTTTCAACTACGCACTTAGTACATGGAGTTTAATACTGGAAAACATAGATTGATTTTTCATGTCTTTACTATGGCTAAAAGATTGAAATTGCAAGATTGGGAAAATAAATATAAGTTTCTGTTTATCAAATGGATTGAAGACCTGATAGCACTTTCCATTTACAAATGAAATGCATGGATAAGTATAATGAAATATGGAATTCATTTATATAGAATATAATAGGTTAAAAAAGATAGCCCTATAAATGTATTGGAAATACACATGCATATAAATATTTGAATAATATTTGTATTAGACAAGTATACGTAGAATTGTAACGGCTATTATAATGACACATTGACACCACCCTTTCATGTTTTTCCTTTGTTGTATTTCTTTTACTTTTTTGTTAAAGCATTTTTAAATGGTCCCCCTGTTAAGCCTGAGTTCCCCAACCAGGGTTAAGGAGACAAGCTAAACAGAACGTGCAGCGTTAGTCAGATAGGCACACAGATAAATGAGTGATATAAGTTTGTATGTTTGTTAACATACAGTAAAAATAACAGATATGCTTGTGCTATCAAAAATATAGTTTATTCCATTTATAGCATAGTCAAAATAACAGTCCATTAGTCATGTATCATTTAGTCAGTCCATTCAAGGATATTCAGTTAGCAAAGTCCATGTAGAATATCCTATGTCAGTTCACTTACAAATCAGTCCTTTGTGGCCAGACTTTTTATGTTGAATACCTAACATTCTAAGTCTATTCTGGAATTTATTATTTGTAAATTCTGCACCATTATCTGTTATAAGAGTTACTATTTTCTTTTTAGTTTTCCTTTCAGCAAATTTTATCCAATTAAAGAGATTTAGATATGTTTCAATTTTGCTCTTCATTAAATAGCAAAACCCATATCTAGAATAGTGGTCCATTATACTTAGTATGTATCGAGCTCCTCCTACACTTGGTTTTTTCGGACCTATTAAATCAGCAAATACTACTTCTAAAGGCTCTTTGGTAGTAAATCCATCAACTCTATTAGCCGGTATGACCCTAGCTTTGCTTTGATTACAAGCATTACATTCCAAATACTTATTACAAGGTTTCAAACTTATTCCCTTAGATAATTCAACAGTTTTCTTAAGCATTTTAAAATTTAAATGCCCTAGCCGTCGGTGTAACAAGTGAATACATTCATCATGAGGTTTCTTATTATCATAAACTGTGTTAGCCACCTTTAAACCATTATCATTTAACACATATAATTCACCTCTTAAAGATGCAGTAATTTTCTTATCTTCTTTCTCAATTATGCAGTTATCTCCTTTAAATGTAACTAGATATCCTAGTTTAACCAAAATTCTAACTGAAATTAAATTAAACTTAAGTTGTGGTACATATAACATTTTTACATTCTCTTTTATGAAAGAACAATATGCTATACCTTGACCTTTAGCTTTCAGTTTCCAGCCATTGGCTAATGATATCTGCTGTGTACTCTGGAACATTTTAATAAAATTTTTGTTATCATTTGTTATACAGTGGGATGCTCCACTGTCAACCACCCATAAATTATTTTTTTACAGCTCCGTTAGTATACATGGCTAACTCTAAACTTTTATTTATCTTTTGATGACTTTTAGTATTCTGGCCAGCATTCTGGCGCTTTGCTTTTTTACAAAATCTTGCCAAATGTCCTCTTCCTCCACAATTAAAACACTTTTTAATTGCATATGCAGTAGGAGATTCATTATCTTCTTCTTGAGGTTGCTGCCTCCTTAACTGGTGTCTTTCAAGTCTTCTTCTGGCCTCTTCAATCAAGCTGCCAGTTATATCAGTTAAAGTTAAACTTTCCTTAGGCAATATTTCAAGGGAAGTGACGTAGTTGTCATAACTTTCATCTAGTGAAGATAGAATTATGTAGACTTGGTGTAGTTCAGAGAAAATAAGCTCTTTCTCGTGCAGTTCTTGAAAAATGCTTTGCATAGTTTTCAAATGACTCAGCATATCACCATTCGTCTGGAGATGCATCCTGAAAAGCTTCCTTGTAAGTTTTATGTGAGCACCAACGTTATCTCAGACATAAATCCTCTTCAGCTTCTGCCAACACCCAACAGCTGTTTGCTCTCCGTGGATATGAACAAGTTGCTGGTCAGTTAATGTTAACCCTATTATGCAAATAGCTTGTTGATTTTTCTGCATAAATTCTTCTATTTTTAGTCTATCTTCATCATCCTCTGGATCCCATTCCTCTACGTTTGGTGGATTTTCAATTATGTTCCACAGACCTTCTCTTCGTAGAAATAGACTACATTTCATAGACCATGATACATAGTTTGTTCCATCCAGTTTGGATATAAGGGACAAACTTTGTAGATTGACTTGTGCCATGTTTTCTTATATGGATATAAAACTATAATTAATAAAACACAGCTGTCTGTTTACTGTAATGTATAACAACACAAACTCTCACTTTTTACATAAATCTGTTTTATCCTAGTTAAACTGACTTTGCAGCCTCTGGGCCCATAACCAGTGTTAAGCCTGAGTTCCTCAACCAGGGTTAAGGAGACAAGCTAAACAGAATGTGCAGCGTTAGTCAGATAGGCACACAGATAAATGAGTGATATAAGTTGGTATGTTTGTTAACATACAGTAAAAATAACAGATACGCTTGTGCTATCAAAAATATAGTTTATTCCATTTATAGCATAGTCAAAATAACAGTCCATTAGTCATGTATCATTTAGTCAGTCCATTCAAGGATATTCAGTTAGCAAAGTCCGTGTAGAATATCCTTATGCCAGTTCACTTACAAATCAGTCCTTTGTTTATCTCTCCCGTTCGAGTAACGCAGTCTTGAGTCCATGCAGTAATTAGGGATCATCAAAACCAGAGAGAGCAAGCTCACGTTCCTTGCTTCTTTTAAAGTGCTTTCACAACCACTCCCCTAATTACATTCCCACAGTTAAAGTTGCAGACACTTTAATAAACTATGATAACATATTTATTATTTTACCTAAACCAGTTAGGGTAAACAATGTTATCCCTAACACCCCCTACCCATTCTTCTTTTTGGCAATGAATGTTTCCTCAATACCATTTACTTGGTGTTTTGCTCCTTTTTCCTCTATTAGTTATCAACAAGTAATACAATAATTTTTTAAAAAACTGAAAAACTATTTTAATTTGGGGTTAAACAGTGAGCTGGCCATGTATGTAAATGATATTAAACTATTCAAAGTGATAAAGATTAAAGATAATTGGGAACACCCCAGACAGATATCCTTACACTAGGTGAATAGTCAATTTACTGACAAATATGGTTCAATTTAAATCAATATGAAGTGTTGGCTAATTGTTGATTGTCAAGAATGCTTGCAAATTCTGAACTAGTACGGCTCTTCAAACTGCATGAGCCACAATGACTCCAAAAGTATTGCATACAGTGACTCTAGAATATCTAACACATTTTAATTTGAAAGATTAGGGTCAAAACACTATGTATTTCAGAAAAGAATATTCATATCTTTAGTTCTACACTACAAAGTAAATGGAAATTGATGTATAAATATAACTAAATTGTCTGAACCAATAACTCTGTGATAGTTAGAAATTTGAGGACTTAGGCTGTTTTAGTCACTAAATATTAATTGTTAATATTTATTCATAATTAATAAAATATTAAGTCTATTAAATATTTAATAAAATTAAATATTAATTAAGAAGATAAAAGTCCTTATAATTTTATGAAGGAAAAGCTTTAGAGAAAGTTTCTCATCTAGAAGAATGCCTAAATTGCATAGTAATTTCTGGCATCTCTTCATTGTGACGAGTTAAAAAAAAAGGACAAAAAAAGAAAGAAAGAAAAGTTATTGAAATGAAAGACGATAACCTTGGGTTTGTTCCAATTTATGGTAGAAATCTCACTGATGTGGAGAAGGAAAACCACCATCCAAGGCTGCAATTGAAAAATAAGTGTAGATGTCATTGGCATCCATATGATAGCTGAACTGTAAAACAGAAGAAAGAGAAAATGATGGCAACAAAGTCAACAAAGTGAGCAAAAGTGAACCAAACCCTGAGGAACACCAGAGAGATAAAAGGCAGGTCTTCAGCAGAAACAAATAAACAACAAAAAACCTGCTATACAATTGAAACAAAGAAAAAGCTATGTTGTCGAACAACTAAAACAGCAAAAAAAAAAAAAAAATCATAAAAGAAGACAGGAAAACCAGTGTTCAAAGAACAAGGATTTTTTTTTTTCAAATAAATAAATAGAATGAAGATAGATATGTATCAAAGAGCTGGGGAAAATATCTGCCACAGGAGAACTACTAGCTAACCTAGGTAAAAAACAACAAATAAGAAAAAAAAGAAAATGATCTGAAACACTTCTAGTTGATGAGCCTTCTGAAACTATTTTGCTCACTATTGCTTCAGCAAGTGAGAAAATTTACAACTAGATAAAGAATAACTTGGAGTAAGAGATAAAGTTCATAAGCCCTACATCGGGTTAGAAGCTTGAAATAATTCAATTTAGACAAAATCTATATTCTAAATTCCTCAGATATAAGTCAAGTAGAGACTGGAATTTGCTTGAATGAAATTAAACTTTGATCATTACATTGCTTGGATTGTATCAACAATGCAATAAAATTATGAAGAGGGTTATGAAAAGAATTCCTACTGTCAGCAGATTGGATCTTTCTGTATTTTTTTTGTTCCAGTTTGCAAATATCTTCAATGTTCTATAAGCCCAGAACAAGCTATGGATGAGGAATTCCTTTTTAAGATTAATTTTCAAAGCCTGGAGGAAAAAGTTCAAGCACAGCTCAGATGACATAATTAAAAGTTTTTTCTTAATGATGCAGTAGTTTAAAATTCAGATGCAGTCAGTCCTGAAAGGAAGAAAAAAAAAGCTAATACAGGAAAAAAATATACTAATAGCCAAAGAATGGATCAATTTTTTTAATGATGAATTGAATCCCAGAAAGGGGTCTTGAAAAGGGAAGAACAAAAAGTCAGATCGTATTGTGTCAATTCCTAGCCAAATTAAATTAAGGATATTACATTGAGACTGAAAGAGAGAGAAAAACCTCTAACCAATGTTAGGTCTGAAGAAGTTAGTCATGAAATTTACTTAAGTTGGAGGAAATTTCAGCAGTGTCAAAATTCTTAAGTAGTAATTACAAAACATCTAATTCTAAGAAAGAAAAGAGTGACAAGGAAAGTTCTTCAACAAATTGAGTTTTAAAGCTTGATTTATAATTGCTATTGCGCAATGAAGTGAGAATTTAATTTCAACAACAAATGATTCAAAAGAACCACCAATATCTGTGGAAGATTTAGATGGGTAAGTAATGACAGCAAATCAGCTCTGTAATTTGAGAATCCTGAGCCAGCACTAATTGAAATTTCCCTTGGGAAAGGTTTACAATCATATGATCAGATTTTAATTGGCATTTCTGGCAGCAAATAAAATAGATTGAACAATCTAAAGAATCAAATAAAACCGGAGGCTTCATAGTTGTATCTATGTTCCACAACAACAGTTAAAGCTACTTTGTCAGGTCAAAACAAGTTGCAACTGATACTAATTTAACCAATTCTATAATATTTTCAAGACACACTGTAATAACCACGAACCATCTATGGCAGAACCAGTACAATATTGACTTAGTCATAATCAAAATGACTAAGGCCATGAATTTTAAAAGGATATATTACACCTAATTAATTCAAATACTTCTGACTAATCAAAAGCTTAGCAAATAATGTGTGGTATATAATATGACACATAAAGGTAGTTAAAATAACTTATAATTTAAAATAAGCTGATTATTGCAATCAATTAAAATTATTGATCAAATAATCAATATTATCATGATATAGAATGCAGCACTGCAACTAACTTAGTAACAAGCTTCAGAATGAGAATTTCTCTTGATTAAATGCATTAAATATGCTTTATTGTAAATCCAATCCACCTCACTTTGGCCATTCGTTGTATGGTTTCTGAATGATTTAAGTGTAACTCACTTGACTCGTTAGTCTCTAACTTGTTTGTAGCTGTGGATGTCTGAGACCCATCCAGAATGAAGTTTCCAAGTCATTGAAGATAAAACAAGAGAGCTTTTTGGGGGGTGGGAGGGGGATATTCCTTAATTAGATGGCATTTTAGGCCTTGACATCTTTCAAATGCATTGTAAGGTATAACTAGTCAGTCTGCAGGATTCAAGGATAAATCAAAGACAAAACCAGAGAGTTCTGTGGGAAGGAAATCAAGTCTTCCCACCATCCGGTTTTCTTCTGCCCAAACTGCCTCTCCACCCTTTATCAGGGGGAAAAGGTGAAATATTATAATAAGAACTATGGGAATGAGACCTTGCAAAGATTAAAGTGTGGCAACAGGAGCCAGCCAATCAGGAGAACATTCCTTCCACCATGCTAGATACAGTAGCTTCTTAATTAAACAGCAAAAGAGCCCTTCCTCAAAATGCAGAAACTGCAACACAGCACGGTTAGGGTCCTTGGTGCTCTCTGAGCTTGGTTGTTTTCTTGCAGACATTTCATTACCAAAATTAGGTAACATCATCAGTGCTAGCACCACTCTAACCCCTCATTTCAACCCCAAGCTACAAACATTCTCCTTTATTGGTACAACACGGCAGGGTGCCTGATTCCAGAGTGCTCCCTGTAGAAAAGCCGGCTATGTGCACTCTGGGAATTTCTAGAAGGTGATCATACTTTTGTACAATTTTGAGGAACAAAAGCAAGACTTTCCTATATAAGGGACATGAGAAGATGGTCTTGTTGTTATCTCTGACAGTTGATTGTATGTCTTGCTCTCAGAATAAACATTACCTCCGATTCAAGGAACTGTATGTGTTCTTTATTCCCAGTTCATGGTGATATTTCTTTCTAATAGAACAATGGAATATTTTTGCAGATAAGCTTTTAGAATGGGATAGCTATAAATCTAACTATATAAATCATATGCTAATATGCTTGCCTGAACAAACTACTTAGTCTTTTGCAAAGCAGGGTGAAATTAATTTGTATATAGCTATATGCTTTTTTCCTGCTTATAAAGAAATATCCAGTTTTCTCTATTGATTGAAACCTATATTATATTCTTTTTTTCATGTTCCCAATGTCAGGTTTTGTTAAACTGTTAAGTAATTTATTTTATAAACTTGCTTTGGTTGATTGGTAAGCTCTTATATTAAATTAAAGCTTTTAATTGCATCGGGGATTGAAAAATATTCTCAATGCATATGGGAAGACTGAGTAAGATCACAGAATATAGGCATTCAAATCCAACTCCCTATTCAGAGCAGGAACCCAAATGAAAGCATCCCCAACAAACTGTCTGTCCAGATTCTGTTGGAAGATAAATGTAGCAAAGTAGAGCTTGTCCCTCATTTAATAACTGGTTCCATTCTTGAACTGTTCTTATATGCTTTTTCCAAAATTCAACCAGAATCTGTTACCTTTTAATTTAAGCCCATCATTCTCTATCTTGCACTTTGCATATTTTCATTGCCCCTTTTTGTTCCTGTACTATTTTATTGGAGTCTCTTTTAAAATGTAGAGCCCAAAATTGGACACATTTAAAATGGAGCCTGACCATTTGCTTCATAAGGCGCACCTAACCATAAGACGCACCTAGGTTTAGAGGAGGAAAAAAAAAAAAATCAGACAGAGCCTGAGAGGACCACAGATAGTTGTCCTTTCATGAGCCAGCTCTGCTTATTGACTCCTGCACTGTGGAAAAGAGGCAGAAGAGGCGGGCAATGACAAAGACAGAAGATGCGGGATTCAGCACTGTAAAAGGACCCCACCACTACTGTTTGGCTGCTATTCACCAAAGGACCAGCACCGGTGCACCATTGGGGACCCCTGAGGTAATACACTTCCTGGTCTGTGATGCAATATTCACTCCATATGACACACAAACATTTCAACCCACTTTGAAGTGGGGAAGTGCATATTATGGAGCAAAAAGCACCCTTCTGGATGTAAACTGTTTCACCATCTCTCCTCAGGACCCCATTGTAGGGCATTGCATGGCAAAACAATTAGACACAGACAGTTTTTCCCCCATGCCATCACTTTGCTTAACATCTGATTCCCACAGCATTGTCTTACACCATGCAGTAAGCTGTACGGTTATTATCCTTCCCATCTTCTCATATTTCCTACTATTTTCTCCTATAGATATGTTATGTTTTATCAGTTGTTGTTTGTATCTTATGATTGATGATTGTAACTATGATTTATGAACTATGACCTATCACGTTGTTGTTTGTATGTACTCTGAGAGCTTACACACCAGAAACAAATTCCTTGTGTGTCCAATCACACTTGGCCAGTATTCTGTTCTGTTCTATTCTAAAACATAAAGTAGTTAATAGTATAATATCAATATGCTATTATATATTATTATAGTAGTATAATATTACACTATTATATTGTACTAATATAATGGCATTAATAATAATACAATACAACAGATTCTGGCTGAATGTTGGGAAAACCTTGTAAGAACTGTTCAAGAATGGAACAAGTTACTAAATGAACAATATAATACATAGATGCAAAGAATACACTGGGACATACTTGTTAGGGATAACATTGTTTACCCTAACTGGTTTAGGTAAAATAATAAATATGTTATCATAGTTTGTTAGTTAAAGTGTCTGCAACTTTAAATATAGGAATGTAATTAAGGGAGTGGTTGTGAAAACACTTTAAAAGAAGCAAGACGACAGCTTGATCTCTCTCTGGCTTTGATGATCCCTAATTACTGCATGGACTCAAGACTGCGTTACGGGAGAGATAAACAAAGGACTGATTTGTAAGTGAACTGACATAGGATATTCTACATGGACTTTGCTAACTGAATATCCTTGAATGGACTGACTAAATAATACATGACTAATGGACTGTTATTTTGACTATGCTATAAATGGAATAAACTATATTTTTGATAGCACAAGCGTATCTGTTATTTTTACTGTATGATAACAAAACATACAAACTTATTTCACTCATTTATCTGTGTGCCTATCTGACTAACGCTGCACATTCTGTTTAGCTTGTCTCCTTAACCCTGGTTGGGGAACCCAGGCTTAACACTGGTTATGGGCCCAGAGGCTGCAAAGTCAGTTTAACTAGGATAAAACTGATTTATATAAAAAGTGAGAGTTTGTGTTGTTATACATTACAGTAAACAGACAGCTGTGTTTTATTAATTATAGTTTTATATCCATATAAAGAAAACATGGCACAAGTCAATCTACAAAGTTTGTCCCTTATATCCAAGCTGGATGGAACAAACTATGTATCATGGTCTATGAAATGTAGTCTACTTCTACGAAGAGAAGGTCTGTGGAACATAATTGAAAATCCACCAAACGTAGAGGAATGGGATCCAGAGGATGATGAAGATAGACTAAAAATAGAAGAATTTATGCAGAAAAATCAACAAGCTATTTGCATAATAGGGTTAACATTAACTGACCAGCAACTTGTTCATATCCATGGAGAGCAAACGGCTGTTGGGTGTTGGCAGAAGCTGAAGAGGATTTATGTCCGAGATAACGTTGGTGCTCACATAAAACTTTCAAGGAAGCTTTTCAGGACGCATCTCCAGATGAATGGTGATATGCTGAGTCATTTGGAAACTATGCAAAGCATTTTTCAAGAACTGCGCGAGAAAGAGCTTATTTTCTCTGAACTACACCAAGTTTACATAATTCTATCATCACTAGAAGAAAGTTATGACAACTACATCACTTCCCTTGAAATATTGCCTAAGGAAAGTTTAACTTTAACTGATATAACTGGCAGATTGATTGAAGAGGCCAGAAGAAGACTTGAAAGACACCAGTTAAGGAGGCAGCAACCTCAAAAAGAAGATAATGAATCTCCTACTGCATATGCAATTAAAAAGTGTTTTAATTGTGGAGGAAGAGGACATTTGGCAAGATTTTGTAAAAAAGCAAAGCGCCAGAACGCTGGCCAGAATACTAAAAGTCATCAAAAGATAAATAAAAATTTAGAGTTAGCCATGTATACTAACGGAGCTGTAAAAAATAATTTATGGGTGGTTGACAGTGGAGCATCCCACTGTATAACAAATGATAACAAAAATTTTATTAAAATGTGCCAGAATACACAGCAGATATCGTTAGTCAATGGCTGGAAACTGAAAGCTAAAGGTCAAGGTATAGCATATTGTTCTTTTATAAAAGAGAATGTAAAAATGTTATATGTACCACAACTTAAGTTTAATTTAATTTCAGTTAGAATTTTGGTTAAACTAGGATATCTAGTTACCTTTAAAGAAGATAGCTGCATAATTGAAAAAGAAGATAAGAAAATTACTGCATCTTTAAGAAGTGAATTATATGTATTAAATGATAATGGTTTAAAGGTGGCTAACACAGTTTATGATAATAAGAAACCTCATGATGAATGTATTCACTTATTACACCGACGGCTAGGGCATTTAAATTTTAAAATGCTTAAGAAAACTGTTGAATTATCTAAAGGAATAAGTTTGAAACCTTGTAATAAGTATTTGCAATGTAAAGCTTGCAATCAAAGCAAAGCCAGGGTCACACCGGCTAATAGAGTTGATGGATTTACTACCAAAGAGCCTTTAGAAGTAGTATTTGCTGATTTAATAGGTCCGAAAAAACCAAGTGTAGGAGGAGCTCGTTACATATTAAGTATAATGGACCACTATTCTAGATATGGGTTTTGCTATTTAATGAAGAGCAAAACTGAAACGTATCTATATCTCTTTAATTGGATAAAATTTGCTGAAAGGAAAACTAAAAAGAAATTAGTAACTCTTATAACAGATAATGGTATGGATTTACAAAATTTACAAATAATAAATTCCAGAATAGACTTAGAATGTTAGGTATTCAACATAAAAAGTCTGCACCATATAGGCCACAACATAATGCCTTTATAGAGAGACGAGGCCAAACACTACAATCAATGGCACGAACTATGATGTCTGATTCAGGATTACCTGACAATTTATGGGGAGAAGCAATAATGTGTGGTAATCATATATTAAATAATGTTAATTCAACAACAGGTGAATTACCATTCATACTGTGGCATGGTACAAAACCTGATTTAAGTTACATGCACATATTTGGAGCACCAGCATGGGTGCATATCCCTACACAACTCAGACACAAAGGACAACATAGAGCTAAAAGATTATTTTTTGTAGGATATAGATCTAATCATAGATCTTATAGATTCTGGGAACCAGGTACATCTAGAGTTTACACCAGTGCTAGTGCTAAATTCCTAGAACATGTAGGATGGAATAGATTAGAGCAAGATTTAAATAACGAAGTAATTATTGAACCCTACAAAAGGCAGAAAGAACAGAATAGTTATAAGAAAAGTCCAATTAAAGAAGAAGTCCATGAAGAGCAAATAGGACCAGAACAAGAGGAAACAGTTGATGAGGAGGAGTTAGATAATCAAGAAGAGTTAATAAATGAAAGTCCACCTGTAAGTCCTGTAATACCTAGACGTACTACACGTGTAACTAGACCACCTGATAGGTATCAAGCAAGTATAGTTTGCCAAGTAACTAAAGTTCCAACTATTATAGATGAACTTAGGATGTATTCTGCTAAGGATCAGGAGAATTGGCAAAAGGCAATGGAAAAGAAATAAATTCATTAAAGGTAATGAAAGTATATGAAGATGCTAAATTACCTCCAGGAGAAAAATCAATTGGGTGCAAATGGATATTTAAAGTAAAAACTGGAAATGATGGGACTGTTACCCATAAAGCTAGGTTAGTAGCTCAAGGATTTAATCAAACTGCATCTGATTACGATGAAGTTTTTGCACCAAGCCTTAAAGCAACATCTTTGAGAGCAGCATTAGTGTGGGCAGCTAAGAAAAACTATGTCATTAACCATTTAGATGTAGAAACTGCTTATTTGCACGCACCATTGCAGCACACTATATATTTAAGAAAACCAGTAGGTATAAAAGACAATAAAGTAAATAGTAATGATTGTTGGAAACTCAAAAAGAGTCTTTATGGGTTGAAACAATCTGGTTTTGAGTGGAACCAATATATTGTGAAAGAATTAAACAATATAGGTTTTAAATCTGGTTTAGCAGATCCATGTGTGTTTAAAAGAGAAAATAATGGAATGGTGTCATTATTGTTATTATTTACAGATGATATTGCTTTGATAACTAAGACTAATAATGAAGCTAATGAGATTATATCATTATTAACTAAAAAGATAAAATTAAAGCATTTAGGTGAAATTAAAAATTATCTAGGATTGACAATTAACAAAACAAAAAATGGATTTAAGATATCTCAAGAAGATAAAAATTGCCAATTAATTAAAACGTATAAAATGGAACTTTGTAAACCGGCAAAGACTCCAATGAGTCAGGAAGTTTGCCAAACTAATGATCAAAGTCCCAAATTTGATAAGTCTATATATCAATCTTTGATTTGTAGCTTATCATATATAAGCAATTGGTCTAGGCCAGATATAGCTTATAGTGTAAATCAGCTGGCACGTTTTAATTCAGATCCACATCAATGTCATTGGCAATCATTAAAGAGAATTTTAAGATATCTTAAAGGAACAATGAACCATGCATTGTAAATAGAACCAAAGGGTGATTTGAGTCTTAGTGTCTATGCAGATGCAAGTTTTGCAACTGACATAAACACTAGAAAATCAACATCTGGGATGGCTATATTGTTTGGTAAGACACTAATAGGGTGGAGGTCAATCAGACAACAGCATATCAGCTTGTCCACGATGGAAGCAGAATTTTCATGTCTGTCATTACTATGCACTGACTTAATTCTGTACAAACAGTTATTAATAGACATGGGTGTAACTGTTAAAGATTCCATTATTGTGTACGAGGACAACCAGGCAGCCATAAAGTTAGCTACTAGTATTGCTGTAAAAACTAGATCAAAGCATACTGATTTAAGATACTTAAATGTTAAAGAATCTGTAAAGAATGGGCTAATTAAATTGGAATACTGCATGACAGAAGAAAACATTGCAGACCAATTTACAAAAGCTCAAGGAGTCATTAAGTTTAAAGAGAATTGTAACAAATATGATTTAAAGATGTAAATAGTTATATTTATTATTATTTCCTAAAAGGGGAGAATGTTAGGGATAACATTGTTTACCCTAACTGGTTTAGGTAAAATAATAAATATGTTATCATAGTTTGTTAGTTAAAGTGTCTGCAACTTTAAATATAGGAATGTAATTAAGGGAGTGGTTGTGAAAACACTTTAAAAGAAGCAAGACGACAGCTTGCTCTCTCTCTGGCTTTGATGATCCCTAATTACTGCATGGACTCAAGACTGCGTTACTCGAACGGGAGAGATAAACAAAGGACTGATTTGTAAGTGAACTGACATAGGATATTCTACATGGATTTTGCTAACTGAATATCCTTGAATGGACTGACTAAATGATACATGACTAATGGACTGTTATTTTGACTATGCTACAAATGGAATAAACTATATTTTTGATAGCACAAGCGTATCTGTTATTTTTACTGTATGATAACAAAACATACAAACTTATCTCACTCATTTATCTGTGTGCCTATGTGACTAAAGCTGCACATTCTGTTTAGCTTGTCCCCTTAACCCTGGTTGGGGAACCCAGGCTTAACAATACTGATGAACTTGCTTCAGAAAAAATATTTTGTGAGGTAGAAGGAGCAGTGTCATCTCATTGACACTTTGCTGAACTCTGCTATTTCATCTGACTGCAGTGCTGGGAAAGAGAGCACAGTTTAACACTTCACATCAGAAGATGGACTTCAGCCCTGTATACTCTTTGGAATGACATGGGAGGTATAGGAAAGCTTGAGAAGGCCAGATAACTGACAAGGGGAACATTTGCATAAAACAAGGGGAGAACCAACCTGGAACAAAGGAGAAATTTTCTGTCTGTGAGAACAATTAGTGGAACAAATTGCATCCCGAAGTTGTGAGTGCTCCAATACTGGAGATTTTTAGGAAGGGATTGGACAACCATTTGTCGAAATATTTTAGGTTTCCTGCCTGAGCAGGGGATTGGACTAGAAACTTCCAAAGTCCCTTCCAGCTCAGTCATTCTGTTATTCTGTTAACCATGGGCCCAAATTGCAATGTGAATTTTATAAGTACAGTTACGGTATATACAGTAGTAATAGGTTGCTTCCTGGTTTATTTCTGAAACCAGTCTAAGATTCAAACTAGTTTATAGAATTCGGGTTGTCCTGAGTTTAAAATTATGAAAAAGGAGATGTTATATTTCAAGCTTTGAGATTGTATTTTGTCAAAACAACCAATTGTCTCTCAGTTTGTTATCTTTATCTTGCTTCCTGTTTTCTTCCCACATCTTCAAATCACTAGACAGCCAGCCTGTGCTGTACACAAATCTGATTCTGCTGTAGTTGAGGCGATGTAGAACAAATATTGCTTCTGAGAGCAACTAGTTTTCAAAGGCCTATGAGATGTGACAGTATTCTGTTTAGCTGATAAATTGCAGTATAGCAGGAAGGATTCTACAATGAGTATTGATTTCTTTTGTACATAGAACTCATTTTGCCACAGCTTGTGAATTGCCTCCATGAGCTGACAATCCATTAAGGATCACTTTGTTATGTCTCTCCCTTCATTATTGCTTCTTTTACTGCTTTCTGCTTTACTGCTTTTTAAAATACATTGTCAAGGCAAATGAAAATAGGTAAGAAGGGAAAACTCTAATAGTGGCAAAACAATTTGGATCTGGGAAAACGAAGGCCTTATTGAAGGGGAAGAGGAAGAGGAAGATAAAAGAAGAGGAAATTCGGCACTTTACTGACTGAAATTTAATAATGCATTTAAGCATGATAATGTAATAGTTAATATAAATAATCAATAATCAATAATCAATAATTAAATGCAATAATGCTGCCATATTTGCATATTAATAATGGCAACATTATTTACTTATTCATGGCATGTAATGTAGATCTTTCTTACAATAATTTAACATTGAAGCAGTTGTTTGGATTAAATTAACTACTGTGCCATGGATTTCACCCACTTGTACTCATAGTTTCTATCATTCATGATGAACTAATCCAAACATATGATATTTCTCTGTTTTACCAATTCTTCTGTCTTCAGAGACAATTCAAAAGCACAACTAAGAAAATTGCAAATTATTGTATACTTTACAATCTATTAATTCAAAATTATAACAAAACTATATACACAATTTTGAAGCAGATCCTATGTAAAATTTCATAAATTCTTTGAGAACTGGAACAAGAATATGTACTTGAAGGCTGAGTGAAAAATAATGCCTTCAATGTTACATAAGTTATCAACAGGTAACATTACTGACACATAAGAAGCTTTGGCATGTCCTGTAGTGTCTGCTCTGTCACTTCATTTGGCAGAAAGATGGGGAGAGGAAAGGTTGAATTACAATTGTTTCTGAAATGAAAGCCTGCATCAAGGTGCTTTACAGTAGACAATGCACCATGGTTGAATTTTTTATTATCCAATTATTATCTATTATGGATATTGGTTTTTTTATTGTGATAATTAGAGTTAGTGTGAATTCTGTGCATGCTGGGCTATACTTGTAAAGATAGTGAACATTGAACAGATGATTTGTGAGTTCAAGAATAAACTGAACAACCTGTGAGAGCAACCAATGACTTTCACATGAACTGTTTTAAGAACAAAGCAGAATACTCAAAGGGAAATTGTTGTCAGGTTTGACGTTTCACAGGAGCTCATGGGTCATATTAATTTTTTAAATAGCAATTTTATTAAAAGTTGAGAAAGCAATTATGCTTGGAATAGTTAGAGGTAAAAGGAAACCAGGCAGCCAAAGTTCATGATGGCTGGACACCATCAAAGCTGACACTAGCCAGAGCATAGCACAACTCAAAGAAGCAATGCAAGATGTGGAGAAACCTAGTTCACAGAATTGCCAAGATACAGACACAACTGAATGGATGACATCATCATCATCAATTAAATAGATGAAAATTAATACAAATAACAAATAAAAGAGTAAAAAATAGAAAGTACAGGAATGAAAAAAGAAAAATAGAAAAGAAAAATCCATTAATCAATGATTTTCCTCTTCACTGCAAGTATCAACTATTTCAGTAATGTATCAACTTTTCCTAAAATACAACAAAATATCTTTTCCCCTTATTTCTTCTTTTAACTATAAACCTTCCAAGCCTTGTCATTCAATCCTGAAATAACAATGGCAAATCACTAATGGCCCTAAAGCTACTCTGTCTTGTTAGGATTCACTTGCATAGTTTCTAGGCACTGGGAAAGCAGATGTGTTATTCCCACGGGGCACAGATGATGTTATCCAGATGAAATTTCTTAAACCTACCTCTATTATCAACTCAGATTGCTACTTGCAGTACTACAAGAATCTTCAGTACAGTGTCAAGAATCTTCAGTCCAATTTAAGAAGAAATTGTAGTTTTCTGAGAAGCTTTGATATACCCCTTTGCATTTGACAGAACATTATTTATTTTCTGCAAAACAACTACAAATTATATCTGGAAATCAATGTTTGTTCACATAGTCCAAATCATGTAAAGAATGTATACTTCAAAGGGGATCATCATAGCTACCTGGAATATTAATGGAAAATGATCCATTATTTCACTTTTCTGTGCTTGGTCCTAATGAGTAGTGTAACACAGTTTATACTAATGTATATAATGTGCACATCCTGTGACAAAGAGGCCTCTTTAAAGAAATCAAATAATTAAAATTCGAAGAACAAAACATTGTGAGACAGTTCTTTCTAAGGTTCGTGTACCAAAGGAATCCAAAGGTTGATTACTACTGGTTGTACAAGATAACATAAATTGGAATTTATCAGGACAAGAACTGATATACATCTGAAGTTCAATAGGTCCCCTTTCCTCACAAAATAGGTGTTAGCGCCAAACAGACAACAATATATGAAGAATATATTAGGGTTGGAACATTGTAACTGTATAAGCTCAGTGTATTTACAATATAAAATAATGTTTACATTTTGTGTCCAGTTTCTAGGAAGATTTCATTGTGTGTTTCCTTTAATACATTTAATTATGAAATATGGTTTAAAAATTGGATTCCTAGCACTGCAACCAATGGGATGTGAACATTTATTTTGCCCATTAGTGTTTAGGATATTATTAGAAGGATAATAGCATAGTGCATTACAAGCATTAGGAAGAAAAAAGAAGTCTTTAAATATATAATTACATTTAAATATTACAGCTGTATGAAATCAGGTAAATGAAATTCAATTTTCAACTCTCTTAAATGAGTTATTTTCATCCAAAGTAAATTAGTGTAATGATTGTTACAGAGCTGAGCCTTCAGTTCAAAGAACAATGCATTTCCTCTTCCCTCTTCCTCCCCCTCAAAAAAAATCCTCTTTAGAGAGGTGTAAGTGTTCCTCTTGAACACCATGCTACAAGGTGTGAGCGGCTGCTATACCAAGATTGAATTAGCACCAGTCAGGAAAAAACAAATAGACCCAATTTTATTTTAACATTTACCATTTCTATTTCCATTTCCAATGCATGTCTACTTCCCAGTCCTAAAATACAGTGTACAAAGAATTTCTGGGGAACAAGAGCATAATCAAATCTTCCACATATTTTGTTCCATTATTGCTAAGATCCAAGACTGATAGAACTTTGTAAAAGCAAGGCATGGATTAGGATTGTGAATTAAACTGTTAATATATGTAACAATTATAAAGAAAAAAATGTTCAAAATGGGGAGTGAAGAGATTCTGCATATTTCTTTGAATTTAATGGATCTATCAAAAGAACATTCTTCAGGTGTTATAACATAATATCCATTGTGTCTTGAATAATCTACATATTTTAGTTCATTGTATATTACCATGTTTCCCTGAAAATAAGACCCTGTCTTATATTTTTTGCCACCAAAAATGTACTAGGTCTTATTTTAAGGAAAGGCCTCTGCAGCCTATAACAGAGCTCCAGATTGATCAGGGGAGACATGGTAGCTAAGTAATAAGTTTGTTATTCCATATGTACCTTACTGAAACATGCTGTGGTTCGAATGTGGATAACTCATTATTTAGAGCAGATGGTCCAAGCCACAGGCTGCATGTGGCCCTGGACAGTTAGTAATGCAGCCCACAAATAATAATGCAGCCCACAAAATTATATACACACATACACACATATATACATATAATACATAATATATAGATATAGGTGATATAGATATAAATGATATAGATATATATGGTATTCAGCTTTGTTCGGGTATTTTCCGACGTCATTATAGTTGTGCTTTTAAAGTTGTAGCAACGTTTTGGCAGAATCTCATCTGCCATCATCAGGTTTCTGTATTGTGTTCGTCAGACACAAACTTTTAGTGCAGCTTGGCTTCGGGTCAATGGCTAGTTATCATTTATTAGGAAGCTAGGTTTCATCTGGGTGCCTAGTTGGGGTGTGTTTGAGCTGGAGGTATTGAGGGGGGGGATCTGTTTGTGCCCAGGTTAACACTGGGCACAATCTCTGCTTACCTGGGGGCTTACTGCTGGAAAGGATATTGGCTGGTTCTTTTTTGATTTCTTCTTAGCTTTTTTATTGTCTCTTTTGAATATTTAAAATTGGATTATATCTGTCTGTGTCTGCTGATGACCTATTTATCTGAATGCCAAGCGTCCAGGAATTCCCTAGTGTTTTTGGCATTGATTTGCTTTAAGATGCTAACAGTTTCTCAGTTGAAACTGTGTTTGTGAGATTAAGCATCACATAAACATGTATTGTGAGGTTAAGGAATTTTCATTGCAGAGTGCAGTCAAAAACACCAACTAGCAGTCAGAAAACACAATGAAAACTCCTTCATCTGGGAAACTAAAGTATACTGGACAATCAGATAAATGAAAAATGTATTTCAGATTCAGTTTTATAAATTAAAAACTGGTCATCAAACCATTCAAGATTTTTAAGTAAAAGGAAAAAAAGAAACCCCACACCACTTTGGATTAAAGCCAGGCTCAATATATTCAGAAAAGTTAGCTATCAACATTTCGTCTACAAATTCTCTTGCCTACATGTTTCTGTGCCTTCTGGCAATGATTTCCAATCCTTTTATTGCTCCCAAGTATTGTTGTGTAGCAGGAATGGATTCTGAAAAGTTGAAGTAAATAGAAATGATTAAAGATTAAATACCCATGTGTTGGAAAGCAATAAATAATTGCATTGGTAGTGGAAGTGACTTCCATGTAGGAATTTGATACTGTGCTCAGTGGCTTTCAGGCAGTTATGATTCTATGCTGCCAGTTTCATCATACAAGTATTCCTCTACTTCTCTATTTATGACTGGTCACTTAGTAGCCATTTGAAGTTACAAGTTCCTGAAAGCTATATATGACTCGATTCTAGAGTTCTAAAAGATACACACACATGACCACATTTTGGTGCTTGGCAACCAGCTTATCTTTATGGTCGGTTGCAGTATTCCTTGGTCATGTGACCATGTTTACATCTTTTGTTGGTTTCTGAACTGTTGGTTTCCGGCAAGAAAACCCCAAACAAACACTCCTATGAATACATTGATTTGCTTAATGACTGCTGAATTTGTTTAATGGCTGCCCAAAAAGTCATAAAATTGGGTTGATTCATGTTGGTGCCTCAAGTTATGACTGTCATGACTTATGATGGAAATTTAGGGCTCCATTACAGTTGTAAATCAAGGACAACCTATTGTCAATTGATTAGGGAGGGACTTTAGAAGCTGCCTTAGTGTGGAATCCATTTAGTTCAGGATTGTCTACTCCGATTTGACAGTGTTTGTCCAAGATTTCAACTTGAAATCCTTCCTTGAAAATCTTCAGCATGAAAAATATGTTATAGTACATTCTGTCCTCTTGCTATTACAGTGATACCTTGATGATCAACTGCTTTGGAACTCATTGAATTACTACTCAATGCATTTTGATGCAAAAATTTTGTCTCACTACTCATCGTTTGTTTGGTATTCAACATTCAATTCATTTGGTATTCAACATTCATTAGAACTTGTTAGCTTCAGCTGCCTTGTGACTCACTATATATTATTCCTTATGGGAAAAAATTGTTTGGTATTCATCATTTTGGTACTCATCGCACCTCTAAGAACCAATTAATGATGAGTACTGAGGGACCACTGTAGTATTATTTGTTTAATTAGAGAAGCCATAATGAATCAGTTCTACAAATGCTGGAAAATCAGTTTGGTTTTTATTTTCACACACATTTTCCCAGTTTATATTTCTTGAATTTATAGGCATGCTGAGATACTACAGTTGTACACCAACATTTGCACTTTTCAAAAATTTGCAACAAAATTCACACAAAATTAGATATAAACATGTATTTGTAGAGAATATTAAATTCAATACATATATTAAGAGTACATATATAATGCACATAATTGAAGCTATGAATATAAATATTTAAATTTTCTTGCTAGAAATAACATATTCATGAATAGATGCAGAAATTAAATATAATGTATTTGAAGCTGGAAAGATGAAAAATTGTGTGAAATAGAACTTGACAGATTCACTCATCATAATTCAGTGCATTCCTTTGCTGGTGCGGGGATAACTACTGGATTTCCATGACATTTCTGATTGTATCTTCTTCAGAGAGTATTTCTATAAAAAGAAAAAAGACATATTAATCAACCAACCACAAGTGCGACATGCTATTACTATGTATTCCTATCATGTCTTAAATTACAGATTAAGTTTGATAAAAAATTCACTTACAATGGGAAATATGTTCTTTTTCCCCCAGTTATCATTGGATTCTTCCAACTAGCTCTTAGGCCTCTCTTCCTCTTAAATGCAAGGCTTGATTGGAAATACATACATATTCAGCCTTAGCTGTTCCATTAGGAAAAAGGGTATGTATTAAATAAAATAAATTGAATCCAATCTGTAATGAATTGAAAACAGAACAACTGCCATTGATTTGAGTGGGAATATCTGGTCAACAAAGGATTAATGAAGCATGTTGTAAAATAACTCTGGTTATCTGAGAAAACCTGAAGGCCACAGAATGGTGTAGACCAGGAGTGTCTTTCAATCCAATTTTTATTTTTATTGTATAAAATACAAAAAAAGAAGAGGACATTAAAGGAAGGAAAGGGAATGGGAAAAGGGGGTGTGAAATATAAGGGGGAAGAGAAAAAGAAAAAAAGGGGGATATTGACTTCCAACTCTTCCAACACAGTACAAGATAGATATACTCCAAACTCAACTTTTTGCTTTTACATATTAATATATAATTAGCCATTTCTATAACACCAAACCTTTCTAATCAACAAAACCAAAACCAAAGTTTCATTTTTTTTTTCTTCATGAGCACAAATTCCAGAAGTGATATCCAAATAAGAACATGTTCCTCTTTAAATAAAGTATTCAATTTAACCATTCCTGCTTTATCTTCCTTGCTATGGAAATATATAGAAAGGTAGATCAGAGGTGTCAAATTGGCGGCCTGCAGGCCGGATGCATCACATTCAGGCCATATCCACCCTAGCTCTGCAAATGGGAAAAATGTCATAAAACAACACATAACTGCAATGTGACACAGCAAGTTTGATACCTGCGGTGTAGATGTTTGAATATCTATACCATTGAATATTCACAAACAGTGAATATCTTCACTGTTTAAGAAATGACGATAATATTGCTGGTTTCTGTAATTTGATTAAGTAATGCACAGAACTCTTACTGTTTCCGTTAATAAACTGTTGATTTTTTAAAAAAAGATGATGTGGGATTTACCATTCAAGGAAATTAATGCCCATTAATTATTAACTATTGCAAAAAAGAATGTAACTTACTATTAATCCAGGGGGAAACATTCCATAATATTGGCAAATCAAGTGGGTGAAAGAGATCCTTGATGGTAGACCTTGACTTCATGGCAAAAGAAAAAGCCATAAGTATATATAGATTGTCATAAGGAAAATTCATTGTGAGTAGATGTGTTCTTTGATTGACAAGAAACTGATTAGTTTGTTGTTATATATTTAACAGCAAACTGAATTGTGAAAATCAGTAGGTGGAACTTTCTGTAGTGGGGACTAAGGAATTTGCCATAGGTGAATAGGCAGCAATATAAATCAAATAAATAAATGAGTAAGTAAGTAAGTAAGTAAGTAAGTAAACAAACAAACAAACAAATAAACAAACAAATAAATAAATAAATAAATAAATGTACATTTGGTTTCTTATTCAAGGTTTTGCACCAATATATTGAACAATGTGCAGCATATATTTTGCATTGATTGCTGTCAACGCTGAATTGAACCTGGCTGAAGTCATTTTCTGTTGCTTCATAGTTGCCATGAGGGAGGAGGATGACGGGGAAATAGCTAGACCATCTCATAGACAAAATAAGGAGATCTTTGATGGGAACCCAGATCATCCCAATAGGTGGTAGTAAGAGGAGGCAAGTTGATGAGGCAAGTCGATGCCAACCAAAACCAAGCATTTAATAGTGAGTGCCATACCATATGCACTAATCAAACAGGTGGCAAGAAAGTAGGGGCAGGCAGGCACAACTCAGGTTATGTAGACAGGAAACACAGTGTCGGACATAAAGATCTCAAGTGCCTATATACAGTTGCACAAAGTCTGGGGAACAAGCAGGGTGAACTCGAACTACGAATACATGAAGGTAATATGATATAGTTGGAATAACAGAAACTTGGTGGGATGAAACCCATGACTGGAATATACTGGTAGAAGAATACAAACTATTCAAAAGAACCAGACCCCATAAAAGAGGAGGTGGAGTTGCACTGTATGTAAAGGAGCACTATATTGCTACAGAAATGCATGAAACCAAAGATGAAAACCTGCTAGAATGCCTATGGGTCAATATAAAAGAAAAAAAGGATGACATGGCCATAAGTGTATATTATCGGCCACCTAATCAAGCAGAAAAAATAGATGTCCTTTTAGCCAGCCAACTAACAAACATATGCAGGAAACACACAACAATAGTGCTGGGAGACTTCAATTATCCTGATTATAGAAGCCCAGACCAGCACAATACCATTGAGAAAGAAAAACAAGAAATCCAAGAAGAAACCAGCATAGCTACACAAAGATCTCTCTGGCAAATTGAAAGAAAAAAGGGACAAGTACAAAAAATGGAAAGAAGGAAAGTACAAAAAATGGAAAGAAGGACATACAACTAAGGCAGATAGCAGATAGCCAGAATCTGCAAAGACGAAGTCAGGATAGCAAAGGCTCAGAACAAACAAAGAGTTGCAACAAAAGTCAAAGATAATAAAAAAAAATTCTTACAACATATAAATAACAAGGAAAAAATCAAGGAAACAGTCGGTCCACTAAAGAGAGAATATAGCAAGGAAGTAACAGGCAACAGAAAGAAAGCAAAACTGCTTAACTCATTCTTTGCCTCTATCTTCACGCAAAAAGAAACCATAGCTCAACCTACCAAAAACATAACTGTAAAAGACAGACCAGAAATAAAAGTTAAAATAAACAAAAAAATAATAAGAGAATACCTGTCTGATCAAACAAATCAAACAAAACAAATCACCAGGGCCTGATGGATTACATCCCAGAGTTTTAAAGAAGCTGGCAGAGGTCATCTCAGAACCACTGCACCATATCTTTCAAAAATCCTGGAGCACCGGGGACCTACCAGAGGACTGGAAAAGAGCTGATGTGGTTCCCATCTTCAAAAAAGGAAAAAAAACAGACCCAGGAAACTATAGACCAATCAGCCTAACATCAATACCTGGGAAGATACTGGAAAAGATAATAAAAAAACATATCTGCCAACGTCTAGAAACAAGTAAAGGAATAATTAGCAGCCAGCAGGTGTTTGTTAAAAAAAAATCATGCCAAACCAATCTTATTTCATTCTTCAACACAGTAACTAAATTAGTAGATCAGCAAAATATTGTGGACATAATATATTTAGATTTCAGCAAAGCATTCGATAAAGTAGACCACAACCTACTTCTTAGTAAGCTAGAAAAAGTGGAATAGATAGCACCACCACTGGATGGATTCACAATTGGCTGGCAAACTGTACTCAATGAGTAGTCCTTAATGGGTCTACATCTACATGGAGGGAAGTAAGCAGTGGGGTGCCACAAGGTTCCATCTTAGACCCAGTACTCTTCAATATCTTCATTAACGACTTAGATGAGGGAATAGAAGGGGAACTTACCAAATTTGCAGATGATGGCAGGAATATCTAACACCCAAGAAGATAGGCTCAAGATCCAGATGGATCTTGACAGACTAGAACACTGGGCCGTATCTAATACAATGAAATTCAATGTAGAGAAAAGTAAAATCCTACACTTAGGAAAGAAAAACCAAAAGTACACATATAGACTGGGTGAAACCAGGCTCAACAGCAATAACTGTGAGAGGGATCTTGGAGTCTTAGTGGACAACCAGCAACATATGAGCCAGCAGTGTGCAGCGGCAGCCAAAAAAGCTAATGGAATCCTAAGTTGTATTAACAGAGGGATACAATCAAGATCAAGGGAAGTACTAATACCACTTTATAAAGCCTTAGTAAGACCACACCTAGAGTACTGCATCCAGTTTTGGTCACCACATTATACAAAAGATGTTGAGACTCTAGAAAAAGTACAGAAAAGAGCAACCAGGATGATTAGGGGACTGGAGGCTAAAACATACAACAAACGGTTGCAGGAACTGGGCTTGGCTAGTCTAGTGAAGAGAAGGACCAGGGGAGACATGATAGCAGTCTTCCAATATTTGAGGGGCTGCCACAGGGAGGAAGGGGTCAAGCTATTTTCTAAAGTGCCTGTAGGCCAGACAAGGAATAATGGATGGAAACTGAACAAAGAGAGATTTAACCTGGAAACAAGGAGAAACTTTCTGACAGTGAGAACAATCAACCAATGGAACAGCTTGCCCTCAGAAGTTGTGGGAGTGCCATCAGTTGAGATTTTCAAGAAGAGATTGGACTGCCATCTGTCAGAAATGGTGTAGGGTCTCCCGCTTGGGCAGAGGGTTAGACTAGATGACCTACAAGGTCCCTTCCAACTTTGATTATCTGTACCTGAGGGAACTTGCCAATTGCTTTGATTAGACAATGTGACCTGTGACACTTAGGGAGGAAAACTTTTGCTCCTCTAATTACATGGTAACGACAGGAAACTTTTAGACTTGGTTTTCACTGGCTCTATCAATATATGATGTATCCAATAAACATGTTTTCTAAAGAACATTCCTGCCTTGGGGTTCTGATTTATTTGGATGTGTTACTCAGGAAGCTGACAATTGCATAATCTTATTCTGATACCACACTGAAGAGTCAGATTAAATGATATTCAAATCTTGAAATTAAGAAAAATGTAAGTAAGACTATGGAGGCTAGTTAAAAATTGGTAACCTGAGTAGACAAGTTCCTTCAGGTCAGTCTTGACTGCTGGCAACTGGCTGCATGAATCTATGGAGTTTTCTTAGCAACATTTTCAGAAATGGTTTGACATTACTTTCTTCCTAGGACAGAGGGAAAATGACGGGCCTCAGTGGGACTAGAGCGGATGATCTGCTAATGTCTAGCCTAGTGCTAAAACCATGCCACCAACTGGTTAGTAAGTTATAAGCTGGATGGCAATATAGGCTGTTTCTGCTGCTCTCGGTAACTAATTCAGATAATTGGATTATGGATCATTTATGGAAACTTTCATATATATATATATATGTATATATGTATATATATATATATATGTGTATATATATATATATATATATACTTAAGAAAACATATATATATATATATATATATATATATAAAGCAGCGATTGGCCTAGAGCCCTGAGTAAAATTAGGTTATGTGCCATCTGGCTGGGAAAATTGCCAGGTGGAACTGACTACTACTCTATACAATCCAGACTGATCCTTATCGAGGATGCTTAAAATTCAGGCTTCAGTTTAATGTAGCAGGAATTTGAACCTTACTGCTTCAGATAGAAGGTGAATGAGTTATATGTAACAACATTCCATTTTCTGAATGTAACACACTAAACCTTTCCTATTGGTTGTCATTTGATTATAATACACAGAAGGGTAATGAGAAGAATCTCAAATCTCCAGAAAAAGGGGATGGATGCAAAGAATATGGAAAATGAACCATCAAGTTTATTTATTTATTTTTTTAAATAAAGTTTTATTTAGGTTTTCACACATACAAAATATAAGTAAAACATCTTTTTTGAAAATAGCATGGTCCCGGGTTGAATTTCTTTATACAAACACAAAACTCAATTTCATGCTCCTTTTTGTGTTCGATTCCATATCTTATACTATTCTACATTTTCTATATAGTTTTTCCCCTCTTTTAATTTTCTCAATTTTATTTTGATTATCTCATCTCAATTCAAATCATTATATTTATACTTTTTTCTGTTCTGTTTCAATTTCATATTATCTTTTCTCATTAAACAAATTTTCTCCTGTAGTTACTAATTGGAGTATGACACCTTTATATCTTTTAATTATATTCATTCAACTCTTATTTAAACTTCAATATATACCTTAAGGTTATGACCTTCAATATAATACATAACGCATAACTTCCAATTGAATTTTGCTTGGTAAATTCTTATAATACATGCTATATTTTTTAAAAGAAAAAAAAATATAAATATATATAATTATAAACCCTCATTTCATTCCATTCCAGTTCTATCATTAATAATCATTAAAATCTTAACATCTTTAACACTTCTTTTCAATTAAATATCATATTTCCTTAAAAACACATATAATCTCCATAATTAATTTTTCCCTTATTTCTCTTCACATATATTTTGTAAATCATTAAATATTCATTTTGTTACATTTATTTATTGACAAGCATTGCACTGAATTATGATAGCTATTTTATCAAACATTTTAACCATACATTGTTTTATATTTTCTAAAATTATTTCTGTTTCTAATATAACAATACTATCTTATGTACCTTTGCAGAATCCCTTTATCCATTAAATTTTCATACATTATCTCTAAATAGGCCCTGTTTCTCTATATTTTGTTTCTGTCCTTTATAACTTCTTTTCCTTTCTTTCTTCCCTCTCATCTTCTCCCTCCCCTTTTCACCCCCTTGTCTCTCTACTTCTAATTCTCTCTTCTGCATTTCCCTCTTCTGTTGCTTTCTGATTTTATACTTATTTTTCACTCTATTTTTTTTTAGAGTTGTTTTCCCCAATCTTAAACTTTCCATTCTCTTTCCCCCCTTTCCTCCCCCCATCTAATATTACTTGTTCATTAAAGATGGCTTCTTCTTTGTCACAATCTTCTTGTTCTGCAGGCATTTCTTGTTGTTTCTCATAATTCTAAATCTCAATTTCTAAAAACTGAAATATGAAGCCAAAAGAACCTCTCCCTTCTTGTGCATCTTCTTTGTACTTTTTAAGTACCATTTTCAGTTCTTCTAAAAGTGGAGCCATTTTAAACAGTTTTAAACAGCCACCCAATTGATTTTAGTCATTCAAAACAATAACCAAGAATCCAGAAATCATCAAGTAATCCAGATAGTCCCGAGTTATATCTTCTTATTTCTTTTTCGACTTTCTCTTCATGGGGTTTTTGTTGTGATATTTCAGTTAGAATGTGTCTTTTGGAAGTCTTGTTGAGATTTTGCTGTAAGTTCTTTTTAATTCCAGGCAGTCTCCTCCCTTCCAGATCCTGCCCTTTTATTCTTTTTTGCTCCTTTCCTGTTTTCAAAAGCTTTTAATTATTCAGAAATCTTTATTATCCCTTTGACTTTTTATTTTCAGCATTAAATGCCTATTAATGTCAAAGTGGATTTTTTTCCAATTTCTTGTTTAAGTCTCTGAGCTGTCAGTATAGGAAAAGGAGGAAAAAAAATATTTTCCCTTTTCTCTCTCCTTCGCAGCTTAAAAATCTTCTTAGGGAACAATGTTACTGGTTTTTTAAAATAGTTTCAATTCCAGGTTACCTTATTTGTTGCTTTTGCTGTTTGACCCAGTCAACCAAAACTTTCTCTTCTTATCTTTCTCCTGCACATTCTTTTCTGGTCGAGTTCTTCTTTGTGGTGGCCATTTCTGACCACTGCTACAACTGCCTTCGGGAAAGGGAGTAATGAATGGCCAGCTGGGGAGGAGAGATACGGCTCTCCTCAACCCTGCTGGCAGTCTTCCCCCTCTTCACCACCTCGATGGGGTGGCTTAGCCCTGAAATCAGCCAGCTCAGGGCGCTCCAGCAGCAAGTGCAGATCAAAGCCTCACAGAGATGAGGATTCAGTCTGTCACCGAAGAAGCTCAAACCGGAAGTCCCCATCAAGTTTATTCTAATGAAGAAGAAAGATACTGTTAGTGTTTCAAGATATTCAGATAACAGATAATCAGAGTTGGAAGGGATCTTGTAGGTCATCTAGTCCAACCCCCAGCCCAAGTGGGAGACCCTACACCATTTCTGACAAATGGCAGTCCAATCTCTTCTTGAAAATCTCAAGTGATGGTGCTCCCACAACTTCTGAGAACAAGCTGTTCCATTGGTTGATTGTTCTCACTGTTAGAAAGTTTCTCCTTATTTCCAAGTTGAATCTCTCCTTGTTCAGACAAGAATAACCAGAAGTATTAATTTTTTCTTTACTGTAAGGGTATATTAGTAGAATCTTGCAAGTCTGAAAGTATCCTTCCTGTCCCTGATTTTTATGCTCCTGAAAACTAGAAAGGGCTTCTTCTGACCGCCTCTTTTCCTTCAGACTCAGATTTCATTGATCAGACCATTTTCTAGACTCTAACTCTTCCTTCTCTTTCCCTCAGTCATCCCCATATTTCATATATGGGGAAATACCTGTTATCCAGATATTCATACCTAACACCTGGCAAAAGCAAGCCCTGGTGAAGTAATACTTCTTCATATCTACACTTTGGGATAGTAATGCACACCTTTCTCTCATCTTCCTTCTAACAAAAAAAAAATAAAAATAAAATGAAGGTTTACTATTGTTTTGGCTTCATTCCATAGAGTAACAGTGTGTGGCTGGTGCCAGCATTCCTTAAAGTGACAGGTCACTGCATAGCCTGGAAGGACAACAATTAAGTGAGAAATAAAATGGCTCTTGGCTGATATTGTTATGGCATGTATAATGAATATCCATAAGGTACAGCATCAAAATGACATGGTTCACTGCATATTGGCACTGCTTTGGTTTCTACGTACACACTCCCAAAATAAGCATCCTGAATTCATGTATTGTATTCTGCCTTCTCACTAAACATTTATAAAATGTCAGCATATATTAATGTAATTCTTTCTTTGCTAGCATATTAAAAAAAAAAAAAACTATAAAGTCATCTTCCTGAGCACAAAATACTTGTACTTTTTTCTTGTCAGCAATCCTTAAGATAAAACAGTGGATTAATTGACACACAGTAGAGCTAATTGAATCCTTTTTATAAACTGATTTAATAGCATCTAATACAGAGAGCAATTTTCTTTCCAACAGGGGAAATGCAAATATAGAGATGTGAAGATACATAATATACTCACCTTATAAAAAAAGCATGAGAAAAATAATGAAAGATTCATTTTATTCACATATTAATGCCTGAGCATAAATTCTTTTTCTTGGTATAAATGCATAACATGAATTCCTTTCCTCCCATTCCTTATTTTCCCATGAGATACTTTATATGCTTGAAAATCACAGAGTTGATTTAGAGAGTGGCTAAATTTTTCAACCCAGCTTTTTAAAATAGTTTTACTTATTTATAAAAAAAATTATATGCCCTTGCTCAAATGACTCTTGATGACTTACAATATGAATTAAAATACAAATTAAAACAATAAAGTACCTAAGTGTAGTTCACTGCTGTAGAGAATAAAGCAGATGACTTTGATAGAAATATGTGAGAACTTTTTGCCAAGGCAAATATTGTTAAAACATTCTTTAAGTCCTGTGAAGCAAGATATTTAGTAGCAGCTCAGGAAAACACCTCCCTCATTTACTCAGATGTAGGAAGAAGGGGAGATTAAGCACAATCAGGCTTGCAAAATTCTGTTATTATATCCTATCTCAGTCTTCCTGTGGAGTTGAATTTTTGGTTCAGTCTACTTAATAGAGCTGACAAAATTCCCTCAAATTAAATCCTTAATGGGATACTCTCTATATTTACAAGTTTCCTAAGGCTAAAAGAATGGGACCTGACCTGATCATGAGGTTCATAATAGTCCAGAGTGGGGCTTATAGCCAAGAATGTTGTTTTCAGGTACCCAATCTCCATGATTTCTTGCAGGATAGGCACTCAAAGAATATGTTCTGTGTTGGAACATGTAGGATAGCTAGATCTCATCGGAGTAGATGGTCTTGAAAATAGTTAGTGCCTAAGCCATATGTTGGAGGCAAGAAGAAAAGAAAAAAAATAAGAATAAGATTTTTCCCCCTTATTTTTAGTGTAGAACAACACACTACTATTCTTCTATATAGCTCAGGATTGAACTGTGGAGTTCTAAGTGCTCTCTGAGATTGGTTGTTTGCTTGCAGATGTTTCATTACCCAATTAGGTAACATCATTAGTGCATCACAGCACTTATTACCCTAGTTGGGTAATGAAATGTCTGCAAGCAAACAACCAGTCTCGGAGAGCACAAAGCACATCACATAAACCCTAAGAAATAGCATGGTCTCTTGGCATATGGAAAAGTTGGGGGGGAAAAACCCTCTCTTCTCTATACCATTCTTGTGATGCAGAAATATCTATCACCATCCAAATACTGACATTCAGAAAATACCAGTAATGGAGATCAACTGCTGTATCATTAGAAGTTATATAATTCACTAGTCCTCACTCCCTCTTCCTATCGCAGTACCTCCAAATATTGTGGTAGGGAGAGGGAGACGTCCATGTTGTGTGGGATCTTGATATCAATTATCTTTGTGAGACTGCTCAACAAAATATTTGCTCTCCTTATGCATTGTCTCAATGATACTGTATATAGTATAGAATATTTAATAATTCCAAATTACCCTCGTGAAACATAGCAGCTGCCTCTGACTCAGCTAGATAGCTTCAGAAAAAAGTTAACGAACTTGGAGGCTTGCTGACTTCACTCAACTCCTTAACTCTATTTTTGCTGTCACCAAAGACTCTGCAAGATTGCAAAATAGTACCAAATTTAATAACAAGTTTTGTGTGACCATTATGCATTAAGAAGCAAGATCATAAAAATAAATAAATGGAAGTATGAAACCTGTGGTAGGTTGAATAAACTTACTTTGCTTCTTGGAAAAATCCAACCTCTCATTTAAAAAAAGGATAAAATAATATTTGTTTCTCTCTGGAGTCATCATTGCCATAACTCCTGTAAACTTTGGAAACCATTTTCTTTCTTAATGAAAAAAATATATAGTTTCTGGGCATTGTTTGTACTTATGCTAAAGAGTTGGGAGGAAGAGTTGTGAACTTTTAAGAGCAGAATACTTACTTACTTAACTGTATTGTGGTCATTAACCAACACAACTTGTTTGATTATTTCTACCTATTAGACCAGAATACAATGGCTAAATATCAGATTAGACATAGTAGCTATCCTGCGCAGGGTAGCTTACAGAATGATTCATACTGTATTTCTTTGATATGCCAGTGGTATTTCAAATATCTGAATCTGTATGAATTCACATAAGCGTGTATTCATGTAATACACAACAATATATAGAAAAATAGTTTATCAAGAAAGATTTTGTTCTAGAATTCTCTTCCCTGGAGGCATGTTTTGACATTTAGCTGATTCAATCATCTATTATTTATATATTTGAAATGCTACCACTTAGGAAAAGGAGACTGCTTCCAGACTACCTATCTTTTGTTAATAGTTCTTATTTATTAATACAGCAGCTTATGATCATTTATATTTCCACAGTTTTTTCATTGTTTTTCACACTTTTTATTGGGTGTTGAAAACCAGTACAAATTATCCAAGAATCAATTTGTTCTTGGTTTCCATAGGATGTGATTAATGTATTTTGTGCTTTTTAGAGGATGTAAAATATAAATAACTGGGGAAAGAGAGTAGGCAAACATGTTCAGTTTTTCTGAGCAATATTATAATTATAATCATTTCTTCTCACAGTTCCCAACTGAAATTATGTTATTTAGCGAAGAGCTGTCTTTTAAATGGGATAGTGATTTTTGGCTGAGTTTTGGATTTTTGGAATTTTTTTCTAATTTATTGCCCACTTTTAAAAAAATATCCTTAAGCTTCTAACAATATCAATACTGTGTTCAACTGTGTTGACATTGTGAAGTGAATAAAATGATCATTATTCCACATCAAAACAGTATATCAGGGTTGCTAAACCTTTTAATGACTGTATCCATTGCATTGAATGTAAAAAAATGTAAAGTTTCCCTGTCAGTCATGTCCAACTCTGGGGCTTGGTGCTCAACTCCATTTTTTGGCTGAAGGAGCCAGCTTTGTCTGAAGACAATTTCCATGGTCATGTGGCCAACATGACTATATGCAGAGAACGTTATTAGCTTCCCACCAAAGCCAATTAATCTACTTGCATTTGCATGCCTTTGAACTGCTAGGTGGCCTCTGAATGTACCAGCGTATTAATTAGTATTTTTTATTTTTTTCCAACATACACATTAATAAATGTACTGCACTCAGAGCTACAAATTTAGTGCTTGATTGCAAACAAAATGAATCTGTCAAACTTATGTACTTAAGTGAAAAGATTAACAAAAATATAAAACACAATAGAGAGACTTGTAAAAATCTGTTTATCCCCTGCAAGTTTCCCCAAGCAGCTATTCTCATCATTTTAACATTAACAGAATTGACAAGTGGAACAAATTATTTTTTTGTTCCATATCCTCATCTATCATGAAGATCAGCTTTTTAAAAAAAAAAAAAAAATATGTAACTACTATTCCTGTATACATTCCAATATAGTACATACAACTACTTTAAGACTAAATACTGAAAGCTTATAGATATCTAAGATACCTCAAGGAGGTTTGTTTTAATGTTCAGCCAACTTTGTTTATTACACTGTAATAAATGCAAAGCAGTTGACATGTACAGCTAAGAATATGTCTTGTTCTATTGCTTTATGTTAGCTTACCTGTATCTTCAGTTTTTAACTAACACCTATGATACCTCTTTATCAAGCAATCAAACAAGGAAGACATTCTAATCTGACGGTGTTATGGACTAAGCCAACGCAGCGATACAACCTAAACAGCTTTACTTTACAGCAGGTTTGGAATCCTGCACTTTTCATTAGCAAATAGTGAGTCGTGATTGGTTGTTTTTGGCCAGTCTGATTGGCTGTTGGAAGCGGTAAACTCAAATCATTGGTTGTTTTGACATCAGCCAGCTCTATAAAAGAGCTGCTACTGCCCAAGTATTTGCTCTGTTCTTATTTTACAATAAAGAGTTGAAGTCACCGTTTGATGTCTCATCTCCGTTCCTTGCGCCCATGCTCAGGACTTAACACTGGTGACGAGGATGGGATGCGGAGACGATAGAGCTGACTAAGTACACATCAAACAAGACAGAGCATGTGGCTGAAGAGTGCACGCCACAAATGGCAAGATGACCAGCGGCGCCATACCACCTGCTCCATTCGACCCAGCAACCGAAGACTGGGACTCATATATAGATCGCTTCCAGATGTTTCTGGAGACCAACAATTTAAAAGATGCTATGTTTGGCAAGAAACGAGCGGTGTTCCTGACTCATTGCGGCCCCGCCGTTTTCAAAATGGCTAAAGCACTGGCAAAACCGGCGGAAGTGAAGACCATGGATTGGGATACCCTCGCCCCAATCCTCTGGGCCCATTACGCACCCGCAGTACCTACACTGATACGAAGACATGAATTTTACCAGAGGGACCAACGAAAGGACGAGAGCATTGGAAATTTTGTAGCCGAAATTTCTGGAACCTAGGAGGCCTTTGTGGTTTTGCAAACTTAGAGGAAGCCCTAAGAGACCGCATAGTTCTGGGACTAAATGCACCGCACGTGCAGAGTAAACTGATGGTGAAAGGCGACATCAGCCTTACAGATGTCATCGCCGACGCGACTGCCGCAGAAGCAACCAGGAAGTTAGCCACTCGAATGCGCCGAGTGAACGCACCGCTTCGCCAACTCACTAACGATAGCCCACTCGCCGCTGAGAAGCACACTACCACCACCCACCAGGAAGACCTCGAGTCATCCTCAGACAGTGAGGAAGAGGAGGTCAACCGGCTCCACTCAGAATGAGAGCAAAGGAACCTGAGACGTCCGTGCCAATGTGATGGTTGCGGGGCAAACCACCCGCGATCGGACTGCAAATTCCTCAATGCACTCTGCCGTACTTGCGGAAAAAGAGGCCACATCGCAAAAGTCTGCAGAAGCAAGCGAGAGTCCAGTCCCAGCCGAAGGGAGAACAACCTCCGTCGGGAGACAGGCAAACCTCCTGAGAACCAGGACCGTCTGAACCACCAATGGAACAACCACTACTACTACAGAAATCAAGCACCTGCCTCTTCAACAAGACAAGGAGAGGCCCACCAAACCATTATTATTGGCCATGCTTCATCGTTCGATGCAAGAAAGATCCGCGTAAGGGTTACTATTGAGAATCGACCATGCGTGATGGAAGTCAATTCAGGATCATCCCTGTCGATGGTATCCTGGAAAACCCTCAAACAGCTGATCCCTGCCATCTGCCGCCAGGACCTCAGCATGCAACGAATCATCCTGAAAGACTACCAGGGAAACAGAATTCCAGTTGTTGGTTCCAGCCACGTCCAAGTATCCTTCAAGGACTGCACAGTGATGCTTCCCCTGACTATCTTTGATCGTGACCGACCCAGTTTGTTCGGGTTACAGTGGTTCACCCCACTCGGGATTGAACTAGCTGGCATACACCAAACCAAAAGCGATGACTGGGAAGAGGCTCTCATCCAGGAATTCCAGGACGTGTTCACAGGAACATTACACAGGTACAAGGGGACCCTTATATCATTTAATCTCAGTCCCAATGTAGCTCCCATTCGGCTTAAGCCTCATCGGGTGCCTTTTGCCCTAAAGCCAAAGATCGACGAGCAGCTAGATAAACTGATAGCCCAGGGCGTATTGGAACCGATTGACCATGCCCGCTGGGAAACTCCAATAGTAACGCCCATGAAACCAGATGGTTCATTAAGAATTTGTGGGGATTACCAGGCCACCCTAAATCATGCTCTTCAACAGAGCACTTACACAGTACCAGTGGTTCAATACCTTCATTCCCTGGGTGGCGGAAAAATATTTGCGAAATTGGACTTAGCTCAGGCATACCAGCAACTACCTGTAGACACGACAACTGCAAAAGCCCAGACAATAGTTACACATAGAGGCACTTCAAGTGCAATATACTCCAATTCGGAGTAAGCGTGGCGCCGGGCATTTTCCAAAGTTTAATGGAGAGACTATTACAAGGAATAAAAGGCATCGTGCCTTATTTTGATGACCTCCTAATAGCTGCCCCCACTAAAGAATTATTAGAACAACAACTCAGAAAAGTTCTTCAGAAATTTAAAGACGCTGGTCTGAAGGTAAAAAGGGACAAGTGTCAACTTTGTACAGAGAAAGTGGAGTTCCTGGGATACCTTCGTGACAAACAGGGAATCCTCCCCACCGAAAAAAAACTAACCGCAATCAAAAACGCCCCGAGACCTAGGAATAAGACAGACCTCCAAGCCTTCCTGGGACTCATTAACTTTTATAACATCTTCTTGCCCCAGAAGGTGACCTTAGCCGAGCCCCTACATAGACTTCTCGACAAAAAGGCTTCCTGGGTCTGGGGACGGCATGAAGAGAAGGCATTCCAAGAGGTAAAAGACCTCTTAACTTCCGATGCTGTATTAATGCAATACAATGAGACTCTACCTTTGATGGTTACCTGTGACACCTCACCATTTGGAGTGGGAGCCATTTTAAGCCATGTCCTACCAAATGGGAATGAGGCACCTATTGCGTTCTTTTCAAGAACTTTATCTAAAACCGAAAGGAACTATAGTCAACTTGATAAAGAGGCTCTCGCTATTGTATCTGCAATTAAACATTTACATGAATATGTGTATGGGAGACCCTTTATCATAATTACAGACAAGCCGCTACTTGGTATTTTGGTGGGAAACAAACCAACTCCCCACATCTTATCACCAAGAATGACACGTTGGTCAGAATTTTTAGCCACCTATGATTACCAATTGCAACACCACCCAGGGAAAACCATTCCCCACGCTGATGCTTTGAGCCGCTCTCCACTACCAGACATCATAGAGGACCCAGCTCCAACCTTAGCCGTATTGCAAATCGAAACCTTAAAATCGCCGCTGCTGACCGCTCAAGACATTGCCTTAGAAACAAAAAAGGACCCTGTTTTGGCACGAGTCCTCAGCTGGGTAGAATGGGGTTGGCCGGTCAGCGCAACCAATGACACGTTCAAGCCCTTTAGGAATCGTCAAACAGAGCTATTCTCCCAGAAAGGCTGCATAGTGTGGGGAGACAGAGTCATAGTCCTGGAGAAATTGCAATATAGGGTATTGAAAATGTTGCATGATGGACATCCAGGCATCGTGTGAAGGCATTGGCCAGGAGTTACACATGGTGGACTGGCTTAGATAAACAGATAGAGACCTGGGTAGCAAAATGCAGCAAATGCCAGGAGACTCGCTCCACTCCTCCAAAAACTCACCCAACTCAGTGGGAAACGCCTTGAGGTCCTTGGTCCCTTATCCACATTGATTTTGCGGGACCCACAAGAGGACACACTTTCCTCCTAACAGTGGATGCCTATTCAAACTGGCTCGAAGTCCACAAGATGAAAAACACCACCACAGAGGCAGTCACTAAAAAGCTGAACAAGCTATTTGCTACCCACGGATTTCCGGATGTCCTGGTCTCCGATAATGCCCCCCAATTCACTGCCTTGCCATTCGAACAGTACCTGGCAGATCGGGGCATCCACCATGCCTTAACATCGCCAGCTCACCCTGCGGCCAATGGTAGGGCTGAGCAAATGGTTCAATTTGTAAAACAGACCTTGCACAAAATGGACCACAGCGACATTGACAACAAAATAAACCGGATGCTTCTCCTCCAGCACATAACCCCAAATAGTACCACGAACAAAACCCCAGCTGAACTCCTGATGGGCCTGAAACTTCGCTCGCATCTCAATCGCCTCCACCCAAACTACACACCTTAACAACCCCAGGATCCAGCAGCAAGTGTCGGGCATTCCAGGAAGGTGACCTTGTGTTTTCAAAAAACTTCTCGGGCGACCCATTGTGGATCCCCGTGACCAGAACGCAACTTATGGGACCCCGATCCTATCGCCTACAAACTGCAGATGGTAAGATGTGGAAACGCCACATAGACCAACTCTGTTCCAGATTAGCACCTAGTCCTATCTCAGCCCCGGAACCTCTAGCTGGGGGGGGAGGGAACATTGAGGAGGCCGAAGAAGAATTAACAATCGAAACCCAACAGTCTACACAACCAACCAGGGGATATTCACCATCAGAAGGAGAACCGTGCCAGGGAGTGGCCTCGCCGCGTGACAGCACTGCGATGGAAACAGATCCAGGGAACCCGGAAGACAGCACTGGCGTAAGCAGGGAAAGCAGCCCAGGACCACAATTTTCACCATCCAACCCAGCTAGCAACCCACCGGAACCAGAACCAGGACAGAAACCGGTGGAACAGCACAGGTCAAGCAGACAGGTGAAGCAACCTGCCTATTTATGAGAATACGTCACCCCACCCCTCAGACGGAACCTAGGGGGGAGGGGTGTTATGGACTAAGCCAACGCAGCGATACAACCTAAACAGCTTTACTTTACAGCAGGCTTGTAATCCTGCACTTCTCATTGGCCCGCAAATAGCGAGTCGTGATTGGTTGTTTTTGGCCAGTCTGATTGGCTGTTAACGGGGCCTCCTGATTGGATGCTTTTGAAAGTGGTAAACTCAAATCATTGGTTGTTTTGACAGCAGCCAGCTCTATAAAAGAGCTGCTGCTGCCCAAGTATTTGCTCTGTTCTTATTTTACAATAAAGAGTTGAAGTCACCGTTCGATGTCTCATCTCCGTTCCTTGCACCCATGCTCAGGACTTAACAGACACTAAGATATAATACAATTATATGAAATAGATTGAATCCAGATTGATTATAATAGCTTTATTCCATTTTGTTGCAAAGGGCTTAATTCAAAGAGAAATAAGTCTGCTGACAATCCGAATCTTTTAAAATAATATAAAGTAGCTTTTTTACAATGTATGTTGAAGTGCAATGCATTTTACATATATTGGCTGGGTTTACACATTGTACAAAGCTTCCACCCTATCTCCAGTCTTTACTTGCTCCATGAAGTAGCATAGATGTCACAATTCCATTAGAGTTCATAATAAGTCTTGAAATCCTACTATACTAGATATCTATGGAGATTCTCAGTCATCCAAGTCCCAAAGGGTTTTTTTTCAAGAGGTAACAGGACTTTCTGGGGTTTTTTTCCCCCCTTGCTTTGAAGACATTTTGCTTCTCACTCAAGAAGCTACTTCAGAGAAAAAAAATAAGAAAGTCCAGTTGCCTCTTGAAAAAGCACCTTTGACTACCTTACCAGCTATTTATATATATTAGAGAAATAAATCAACCTTCTGAGCAATTAAAGCCCAATAAAGCTCTGGGTAATGACCATATTCTGGGTGAGGTCTGCAGAAATAAAATTGAATGTTGCCCACCACCCCCATTTTTGCTGATTAGATTGAAGATAACAATATCTTAGATAAAAACAGTTGGTTTTAAGCTAGGAAGTTCTTCCATAAACCAAGTGATAGTCCTACAATACCTAGTGGAGAAACACCCCTAGAAACAAATAGACAATTACCTGTATTAATATGTACTCTTCACAGCAATATTAACCTGAGGGTAAAATGTGTTCCCAAAGGCACCTAACGACATGAAGTCAAGGAATTGTTTGATATTTTGTTTTGCTTTTGAAAATGAAACATTAAATATTTGTACACTGACTATCTTTAAACTTCACTACAAGTGACTTGGAAAGTTGTCGATCTGCTCACATCATTTCCTTGTAACCCTTCCTATCTCAAGAAAGATTCCATTTCTTCATTCTGTCCCACTGCTGCAAACAGTTAAAATATATGGTTTTCTTACTGCCTTGTGATGCTTTCAGTAGGTCTCCTAGCAGCTATAGTTTACTTGCTCTTGGGGAAAGAGACATTGCTTGTTTCTGTAGCTGCTTCTGTTATATTGCCTATAGGACATGCTGATATTTATCCTCTACTTTGTTATGAGCCTGTCTGATGAATCAGACTCTGAATTGGAAAAGCAGGACTTAAATGGTAAGTGCAACTATGCCATTAGTGTCTTTCAAATGTCTTGATGAACTATTTCTGCAATTCCTAACTGGGCTGGTGGGAACTGAAGTCTCCTTAGATCAATATCTCTGAACTAAAATAGCAGCAAAGAAGTAAAAGCTCCCAGCATACAATAGCAGGAAAGCATTGCGTACCAGTGGTGGGATTCAAATTTTTTTACTACTAGTTCTGTGGGTATGGTTGGTAGGTGTGGTAGGGGAAGGATACTGTAAAATCTCCAGTCAGATAAGGTATTTACCGGTTCTCCAAACTACTCAAACTTTCTGCTACCAGTTCTCTGGAACTTGTCAGAACCTGCTGAATAGCACCAACGTATTATATATGTACCATATGTAATACATTGTCAGTCCTTATGTGTGCTGCTTATAATGGAATAATTCCTTAATCCTAATCATATTTGAAAAGAATCAGAGAAATTCTTAATCTTCAAACCATGGTCAGAGCTCTACAGTACGAAACATTGGTACAAATATTGATTTTTGGTGAGATGGGCTATTATAAAAATGTGATTAATAAACATATATATATATATTTTAAAATGCGGTATTGAACATTTTCCAAAACCATGATGAGAATTCAGTCATTCTGGGGGAAGCAAGATAATCTCATTACCTCAGAGGAAGCTCCTTAAGACTGAGCTTATATAGTCTAAAGTTTAACTGAGATGGATAGGAGTATGACTTTGTTGAGGTATCTTTTAATAAAAAGTTGGCCATCCTTTGTTCCAGGGAATAGAATTGTAACTTGAAGGTTTTTCTCAATCCTTGAAATTTGCTTGTGTGTGATCTAGTGCTATTGTTCAAGTCTCATAGCAAAAAGTGTAGTATTCTGCTTGAATTTCATGCTAAGAAGCCAATTGAAAGTATACTTGTCCTTCTCCCAGTTAAATCCCATTTTTCCTAGTCTACATTAAGACAAAATATTTGGAATCAAGCTAAGTTGATTCCACATTGGTGGTATTCAGCAGGTTCTGACAAGTTCCAGAGAACTGGTAGCAGAAATTTTGAGTAGTTTGGAGAACTGGCAAATACCTTCTCTGACTGGAGATTTTACAGTATCCTTCTACCAACCACACCCATAGAACCAGTAGTAAAATTGAAATTGTTATGTTTGGAGCATGGGTGAAAAAGAATGGAGACAAGCCTCTGGAACGGTGAACTTCAGCTCTTTATTTACATAGTGACTTCTCAACACAATGGCAGTTATAACCCTCCTTATATAGGCAACCCCAGTAACTATTAACCAATAACAATCGAGGAGCGCTAGCTCCCTTAACCCATAGGAACTCTCTGTTAATGGCCAATCGGATTTCCCGGAACGGGCCAATCCGATCCTGCCGTAAACAGCCAATCAGAAGTGCAGGGCCAGAACCCTGCACTTTATTCCAAGCTCAGTTCTCTTTATTAAATCTTATGCATTCACAACACCCCTTCCCCCTGGCTTCTGTTTGCAGGGTGCAGTTACATAGTCCTTTAGGTAGGACAGTTGCTTTATTAGTCTTTTTGATTTTCGCTGTGTCATTTGACTGCAATCACGCTGCGGTAGATCGTTGTTTGGCAACGGGGTCGCCTCTGGTTCAGAGTTCATTTCTTTGTCGTTGCCATTATTCTCGGTAATTCCCTGAGGTGCATCTGTTTCCCTCTCTGGTTCCACTTCCTGTGTCTCTAATACGCCGTCGTTCCCTTCGAACGGGTTTTCATCTACTTGGAATTCATCCTCTTCCGTATCTCCCCCCCCCACAGTTTGGTCATAAGGGAGTTCAGGAATGCCCGACAGAAGCCGCGATCGTAATTGATCGATATGGTGTTTCCATAATCTATCGTCAAGGCATTGTACAAGGTAGGATCTTGGGCCAGTTACACGAACTACTGTCACCTCCACCCACAGCGGGTCACCCGATAGGTTTTTAGAGTATACCAAATCACCTACCTGGAAGGCACGACAGCGGCCACTGGATCCTAGTGGTTTTTCCGGTTCATATGCTGGGTGTAACCGGTCGAGGTGGGAGCGGAGTTTTCGTCCCATGAGCAGTTCGGCTGGAGTTTTATTGGTGACGCTATGAGGTGTGATGTGTTGTAGAAAAAGAAGTCGATTGATCTTGTCGTCAATGTTATTGTAGTCTACCTTCTGCAAGGTTTTCTTAGCAAATTGGACCATGCGCTCTGCTTTGCCATTGGTCGCAGGGTGCGCAGGCGCGGTGAGCACATGTCGGATGCCGCGGTCAGCCAGGTACTGCTCGAACGACAGCGCTGTAAATTGGGGCCTGTTGTCGGATACCAGGACGTCTGGTAAACCATGGGTTGCAAATAGTCTTTCCAAGTTTTTGATAACCGCTTCAGTGGTTGTGTTTGTCATGTGGTGAATCTCAAGCCAATTCGAGTAGGCATCGACAGTTAGCAGAAAGGTGTGGCGTTTAGTCGGTCCCGCAAAGTCCAAGTGAATACGGGACCAGGGTCCCCGTGGTGTCTCCCATTTGGTAGGGATGGCTTTAGGTGGGGCGTTGCTCACTTCCTGGCATTTATGACAAGCTTTAACCCAATTTTCAATTTGCTTGTCGATGTCCGGCCACCATGCGTAGCTTCGTGCGAGGGCTTTCATTCGCAGGATACCAGGGTGGCCATCATGCAAAGTTCTCAGCAGCGCTTTTTGGAGTCGTTTTGGGATAACGACTCTATCGCCCCAGATGACACAGCCTTTTTGAGAGAACAACTCCGTTTGTCGAGTTTTGAATGGTGTGAAGTCATCTGATAATTGGTCCAATGGCCATCCGCATTCTACCCAGCCTTGAACTCGCGCTAAGGTGGGGTCACATTTGGTTTCTCTCGTGATATCTCAGGCAGTCAATGGCGGCGAGTTGAGTGTTTTAATTTGCAATGTGGTTACCGTTGGTGCAGGATTGTCGAGAGTCTCTGGAAGCGGTGCTCGGCTCAATGCGTCGGCATGGGGAATGGCTTTCTCCAGGCGGTATTGCAGCCGACAATTATAAGCAGCCAAGAATTCTGACCAGCGAGTCATCCTAGGGGATAATATGTAGGGAGTTGGCTTATCCCCAGCTATTATCCCTAATAACGGTTTGTGGTCAGTCACGATAGTAAAAGCCCGGCCATATACGTACTCGTGGAATCTTTTAACAGCCGATACAATTACGAGGGCTTCTTTATCGATTTGGCCATAATTTCGCTCAGTTTTTGAAAGTGTCTTTGAAAAATATGCAACAGGGGCTTCGTTACTATTAGGCACTACATGGCTCAGAATGGCGCCCACTCCGAAAGGCGAAGCATCGCGTGTGATATTTAACAGCAAATTGTATTGCATGAGTACAGAGTCAGAAGTCAGTAGTTTTTTTACATTACGGAACGCCTGTTCTTCTCTATGACCCCATAACCAGTTTGCTTTCTTGTCTAACAATCGGTGTAATGGTTCAGCAACTGTTGCTTTATGCGGTAGAAATACATTATAAAAGTTGATGAGGCCTAGGAACGCCTGGAGATCGGCCTTGTTCCGAGGCCTGGGAGCGTTTTTTATTGCTCTTAGTTTACTGTCGGTAGGGTGAATACCCTGACTGTCAATTAGGTACCCTAAAAATTCAACACTATCTGTACACAATTTACACTTATTCTTTTTTACCTTAAGCCCGGCATCTAGGAATTTTTGTAGGACTAACTTTAAACGATCCCGTAAGATTTTTTTTGTAGGTGCAGCAATTAATACATCATCAAAGTAGGGAACCACGCCTTTAATCCCTTGTAATAGCCTCTCCATCAGGCTCTGAAAAATTCCTGGGGCTACACTGACTCCGAATTGGAGCCGGGTGCATTTAAAGGCACCTCAGTGCATCACAATCGTTTGTGCCTGTGCCGTCTTTTCATCAACAGGTAGTTGCTGATATGCCTGAGCTAAGTCTAATTTAGCGAAGACCTTTCCACCCCCCAGGGAGTGGAGGAGATGCTATACCACCGGCACCAGATATGCATTCTGCTGTCGGGCATGGTTCAGGGTGGCCCGGTAGTCTCCATAAATTCAGATTGACCCGTCTGGCTTAATGAGTGTTACGATTGGGGTTTCCCAGGGAGAGTGATCGGTAGGCTCTAGCAACTCCTGAGCTATTAGTTTGTCGAGTTGTTTGTCGATTTTCAGCTTTAAGGCAAACGGAACTCGACGGGGCTTAAGGCAGATGGGAGCTATCTTTGGATCAAGGCTGAACGAGATTGGGGACCCCTTGTACTCGCCTAAACATTCCGCGAAGACGTCCTTGAACTCATGGATGAGGTCCTTCTCCCAGTCACTTTTGCTGATTTGGTTTATGCCTGCCACTTCAATGCCAAGTGGCACAAACCATTGGAGACCTAGCAGACTAGGCCGATCTTTGTCGATCACAGTTAGTGGTAAGTACGCTGTGTGCTTCTCGAAGGAGACCTGGACTCGGCAGGAGCCAATGACAGGGATTCGATTCCCTTGATAGTCCTTAAGAATAAGTCTTTGGAAACGAAGGTCTTGGCGCTGAATCGTGAGGATGAGTTGCTTGAGGGTCTTCCAGGACACCATCGAGAGGGACGATCCCGAGTCGACTTCCATGGGGCAAGGCTGGTTCTCGATGGCTGCTGTGATTCAGATTTTTTTTTTAGCATTCAAGGCTGAGGTGTGACCGATAGTGATAGTATGTAAAGCTCGGTTTCTGTAGGAGTGGCTTACTGGTTCTCGCCTTATAGGATGGTTTCCTGTCGATTGATGATAGTTTGAAGCCTGAAGCCTGACCGGGTCCTTGTAAACTTCAGCAGACCCATCCGATGTGGACTCTTTTTCCATACTCATGGCAGAGTGCGTCGCGGAATTTGCATTCGAACCTGGCATGGTTGGCTTCACAGCCAGCGCAAGGGCGTAGGGACTTCGGGTGGTGGTCCCGGTCGGACCGCAGTCGATGGACCTCTTCTTCATCGCTTTCTGATGACGAAGAGAGGTCCTCGTGGTGTGTCGTGGAAAGTTGCCCTTCTGCCTTGGGTAAAATGTCGCCTGTCGGTTGGTGTACCGGAGCGCAGTTGCGGTGTAATTGTGCAGCCGACTTCCTGGTTGCTTCTGCTGCAGTAGCATTGAAGATGGCATCGGCAAGGCTGATGTTGCCTTTCGCCATCAGCTTGCTCTGTACGCCTGGTGCATCTAATCCCAGAATTATTCGATCTCTCAGTGCCTCTTCCAAATCGGCGAATCCGCAGAGGCCTCCCAGGTTTCGGAGGTCTGCTATGAAGTCGGCGACGCTTTCTCCTTTTCACTGGTTTCTCTGATAGAACTCGTGCCATCTCACAAGCGTAGGCACGGCCGGTGCATAGTGATCTCTAAGTAGAGGTTCGAGGTCGTCCCAATCCATCGCCTTCACTTCTCTAGGTTTTGCTAGTGCTTTAGCCATCTTAAATACGGTTGGACCGCAATGCGTTAGGAACACCGCCCGTTTCTTCCCGGCTGTGGCGTCCTTTAAGTTGTTAGTTTCTAAGCACATTTGGAAGCGATCCATGTAGGACTCCCAATCTTCCTGCACTGGATCGAATGGAGCAGGTGGTACGATGCCGCTGGACATAGTTCCGTTGTGTAGCGTCGTCAGCCACGTGCTCGGTGTTTCTTCTTAGTTCCATCGGTTCAGACGTCTCCATATCCCATCCTCGTCGCCAGTGTTATGTTTGGAGCATGGGCAAGAAAGAATGGAGATAAGCCTCTGGAACGGTGAACTTCAGCTCTTTATTTACATAGTGACTTCTCAACACAATGGCAGTTATAACCCTCCTTATATAGGCAACCCCAGTAACTATTAACCAATAACAATCGAGGAGCGCTAGCTCCCTTAACCCATAGGAACTCTCTGTTAATGGCCAATCGGATTCCCCAGAATGGGCCAATCCAATCCTGCCGTTAACAGCCAATCAGAAGTGCAGGGCCAGAACCCTGCACTTTACTCCAAGCTCAGTTCTCTTTATTAAATCTTATGCATTCACAACAGAAATTATATTGATTGATGCAAGAAAATGATTGCTTATAACATTCGATGCTGTTTCTAGATGCTATCAGGATACAAATAAATAGTTGACTGAAAGGTAGTTTAAGGAGTTCCCAACATATCTGCAAAATGGCAGGTGAATACATTGTTTTGGAGAGTTGCTATAATTTTTTCTTTTATAGCAAAACCCTTTTTACATAAAAGAACATTAATAAAATTGTACTTAGATAAAAGACTAAACAACAGCACCAGCAAAACAATAAATAAATGACATACAACAATCTGAATTACCTCTGAATGTAATAATTTTCTCCTTTCACATTAAGGGCTATCACTTTGGGAAACATTCTAAGAGGTGACCCCACAGTGCCCTCCCTTGATATCCAGGGGTCTCAGGTTGTGAATCTTTGACTCCTTAACAACTGGAGGCCACTGTTTAGAAGAAAAGAGCCTAATCACAGACATGGAGTTATTTTTCTTCCATCAGATTTTACAGGAAAATGTAAAGTTTGCTCTTAATTCCCTATCCTGCTGAACATCTCTGTGCAGTAGAGAACAGTTATATAAGTAAATCTAGATTAGCATAATTACTAATCATTCATCTTTTGTCCACTTATTTCCACTCCTATAGGAAATTACCTACTACTCAAGTTCAAGTATGATAAGTACTATTCTTCACAACAATCCATTAATCTCCAAACTTTCAAAAGGACTCTTATATGCCTTTTTTGTTTCTACTTTCATGTAGCTGCTTGGTCCAGATGCATCTCTAACCAACTGAACACGTGCAAAATAAGTATCCATGTGGAAGCTGTAGGAATTATTTGATGCAGGCAGATTTGCTGCATGGCCAAGGTTTCCTTGTAATGAAGCCTAAGTATTTCAACCTTTGCATGTAATAATTAACCATTTCCTTGACCTCCTTTTTGAGATCGGGATTAATTCCCTGCAACGCATAATATCACATGCTAGTTTTGGCTTATAGAAATGCCTCAAAGATAATGAGTTTCCCTGAAAGCTGAATTATATTTAAGAGAGAAAAAAAAGGATTTGTACTGTTAGATCCCCTATGCTGAGAAATATTCCTCTGTGTTCAATCAGGGTCCATAACCTGAATCTCATTCTGCAGCCATACCTTGGTTAGACTGCATAAGGAACATCTGTACAATGTCAGATCATGTAATAAAAGCAGTTCCAGTTAGATGAGAGTTCTTGCTCTAATCTAATCATATGAATGTATGGTTTTCAGTATGAAAGAAGATCTTAGTTTATTTTAATATTAACTTTATTCAAGATATAAAATATAAATATAAAGGGCACCAACTTGGTGACTTCTTGTTCTTTGGCCATCATCGAACTTTAACTTTCTTCTTTTTAAAAGTATTTTCCTGCTGAATGAACAGCAGATCTGGCTCATGAAATGTTCTGGGGCAGAAATGTTGTTGTTTGCTGTTATACTTAGAGACTTTTAATAGCTTTTCATGTTATTTGCATTTCATAGTTTGCTTTGTTCTACTACATGTATTATGATTTTTGTAGAATTTATCTATTGCCTCCGGTACTTTGAGATTAGGTGTCTTCTTTAAAATTAACATCTATTTATACTGCTCTTGAAAAAAGATGTTGCTTATTGACTCAGCTGATACAAAACCTGAATGTTTATGATCAGTTCCTTAATACAATGTCATCCAATTTCTGCAAAGGAAAGTAAAGTGAAACATTCAGTAGGATTATAATCTCATACAGAATTCAAATAGCATTATGAGGCATCCAGAGAGTAGACCCCTCCACCCCATAATATATGACATTCTGTTTACATATGTTGCATCTGAATTGTTAATCATATTATATGTTATTTGTCATGAGAAAATCTTACAATGGAGTCTTAAGGAGGTTTATTGGTGCAGAAATCGCAAAATGGTTTAACTTACTTTATAATTGCCTCTCCTGTGTATAATGACCCAAATAATGATTGCCTTATAATATATCTAATTTCATTTTATGTTTGTGTAGTTTTGTACATAATTTGTCTTGTAAAAAAAGAGATACTAGACTCAGGTCTAATAAAAAATGTGAGGAGACTCATTATTAATTCCTGCTACTAAAAATTCTAAGAGCTGAACTTCAGTCTCTGCCTTTTCAAAAAATGTGATAAGTAGCTAATGTGGTAGGAATAATTGCTTTCAATAAGATTAATAAGTTCAATGGGAAGTACACATTGACTATTGTATGCTTATATGCATATTTACATATATTTGATATAATTGTAACATTTTGACTTAGAATCAAAATAACACAAACTATCCTTAATTTCCAAATTTCATGAGTGCCTAATTAATCCTTTGTGACTTAACAAAATAGCAACTTTCATTTTCTGAACTTGGCCATCTATAACTTTTGATTGACACAATACTATGATAACCATTTTTTAAAGTTTCCAAAATAATAGCCATAGTAGACTATTGTAAGAAAAAATAATCATCATTAGTGAGATGCAGATTAAATGAATATCCAAGGAATTCAGAAATTAAGCATTGTATAGTGCCATGGAAAATGTACTTGGAACTTACTTAGGGAATTTTATGCACGAAACAATTGACTTAGATGCAAATCTAAAACACATTTAACATAAATATTTAAACTAACTGAAGATCACATCTAATATTAAAAACTAAATTATGCTAATTTTGTTGTCATTGGAAATACAGTCATTGCTTATCATAGTCCCATTCAATTGTATGAATGTATATTTTAAAATATTCGTTAGAGTATGTTCCTTATTATGTGTATCTGCAATTATTAATTTGGGTGGCTGATACTATGTACCCTAGCATTAAATTTGACATCTTTTTCACTCATCCTATATTTGTATTAGATTAGGCTAAATTTGTTTAGAAGATGATAACAGTGTAGAAAATCTATGTTTATGAATTCAATTGTGCTGAGAAAAGAAATCCTGAATTACAGTATTATTCACCAAATGTTGGAGCACAGTTTCTTTGAAAGGAGTAAATGTTTGTATGAAAGGGTCTGGTGGAAGGGACACTGAAAATGAGAATGAATGATAATCAAGGTTCTTTCTCAAATAAGTTTGAGAATTTCCATTGGATTCTAGAGCACAACAAAGTCCTTTTGTACAATCTATATGCAGATACATTTTGCTTGAGAGAAACAAACATGCAACACCTTATTTGAAGGGATTTGGGATGTAAAGGAATTATTTTTTGTGTACATGTTATACGCAGTTATTGGATAAAGTCCTCTTTTTTCCAAAATTGTATACTGTTTATGTATTAACATTATTGCTTTTGTGCATGCATGCATTTAATGTCACTTCTTTTGTGCCTGTATCTGTCCTCTTTTTGTGCAGTTATGTCCTCTATACACATACTGGATTTAGCAGTGAATAGAAAGGCAGCTCTTTGTGTTTTAACGTATTTTTTTAATCAAATTTAATATTTATTATATTATTGTATAGAAGTTACAAAATTGTTTCTATTGCCTTTTCTTCTTTACTATGAAGTCACAGAGATTACAGAGCCAGGCAAATATACTAATTTATAAAGAAAAGGCTCTTTTATCAATATTATCAGCCACTGTCAACCCCACACGAAACCAGACCAAAAAAGGTATCCAAAAGGTTAAAACTACTTTATTTATAATGACAAAATATTGCAAGTCTGATTGTGTCTTACTTCACCAACATCACCCTATACTCCTGAAAAACTAAGGAGGTGTCTGTTTGCCTCCTCTTTCCTCTGATGGAATTCATCACTCTCCATAATTGACAGATATGCTGAGAGAGAGATGAATCAGGAGAAGATATGTCTATATCAGGGACCCCCAACTCCTGGTCTGTGGACAGGCATTGGTGCACGGCATGCGAGAAACTAGGCTGCCAATATCACTTCTCCCTTTCTTGGGGAAAATGGAAGAGAAGGTGGTTGTGGAACAGTTCCAAAAGGAAGCAGATTATTTTGACTATTTTCCATCAGGATTAAAACCCAGGTATGGGATAAAACACATTTATGTCCTCTGGTGTGGGCAGGAAGGGGATAAGGCATCCATCCTTGCCATTCTTGACCTCTCTTGACTTTCAATACAATCAACCATAGCATCCTTCCAGTATTTGGCACATAGAAGTGATCTGAAATGTTTTACACTACAGAGATAATGCAATACAATGGCAATGAACCTTCCTAAAACAGTTTGACCATAAGATATTCTGGTATAATCTTCCCTTGATGCTAATTGCCTATCTTCTCCAGACTGAGAAATTCTAGCCTACCTTCCACTCCAGTCTGGTACTTTATGGCTCAGTTATGTCATCACAACTTTCAACAATGAATGAATGCTGTAAAAATAAAGCTATTATAGGCCACCCAAGCTTTATCTTTTCCTGGCAATGAAATAGAACTACAAATACTGACTAGGAATTCAAGTCTCAAATTGAAATTGAGTATTTCTGCATTCAGTTCTCAAATCTGAATCAAATGAAGGCTTTAATTTGAATTAGATCATAAATCAAAGCTTTCCTCAGTTTATCTGAGAAGGAAAAAATGTGAAAATATGTTAAATCCTCTCATTTTATGGGGTGAATCCCAGATTGTATAAGTTAAGCAAGATAAGATTCCATAAAGCAATAACAACTAGCAATCATTTCTTACAAGATTCTGTTCATGTTGCCTCACAATAAATAGCTCTTCTGGTCTCTTTCTTATTTGCTATACCTGAGAAGGTAGATATCAATTTTGTAAGACAATATAAATGCAATACAAATACAAACCTCCCACATTTTCCTTACATCCTGAGAAGTTAAGGAGAGTCTCTTTTGAGCCTCTTTCTCTAGTCATCAGGCAGCTGTAGGCTGGGTACTCTGATTGTTCCTTGGGCAGCAACTCTTTGTCCCATTTCTTAAGCTCTTTCGCACATATAATTGTGGGAACAATTTTATATAACAAGAAAACATAGTGGAACTACGAATAATAGGCCAAGACAATTGTTTGGAAAAGGATGTTTTATCAGATACACAAAAGAAACTGGCTGAAATTTTAGAAGTCAAAAGAAAAATACAAATGAATAACCTGGAAAATATTTTCTTATTGGATCTACAACAGAGACTTGTTAAAGTCTTGAGAAATCTATGTAACTGGGTATAGAGGAATGGAAAAGATTCAATTCCTATGACAATATTTGATTGAATTAAAAATTAAGACTATTAAAAGCAAAAGGAAGGAATATAAAGTTGGTTTGTTTGATCAAGCCTAAATTTGACTCTTTGGGGATTTTTTGCACATTTTGACAACCCTTTGTGGAGTTTTCGCTAACTCTAGGATTGAAATGGATGTTTTATAGATTTGTTTATAGATAAGGGATGGGATATGAGATGAAAAAATATCTGTAATTTATGGAAGATGAAGAATTGTTAAATTTGCTTATACTTGTGATGATGTGAGTCACTTCTTTATATATTTATATATTTTTCCTTATATTCTTTCTTTACTTCACTGTATTCATTCAACAGGATTTCTAGGCTATACTTTACAAATGTAGCTTTATGTAGCCCCATAAATCAAGCAAGTTTTCCTTTTCAAACCCCACTTTGAATAGATTATTGTGTTTTAAAACAAAGGAGGAGGAAATGCAACTGCGTTATCACTGACTTACAATGTATCACTGCAACATAAAGAGTGGTTTTTATCTAGTGCTCGAGAATTAATTGCAGCATTTAATAGATATGATGCCAGCACTTAAATTTTATACTTTGCTACAGATGCAAGGTATTTTGGATTGACCTGAAGACTAACACCAAGTGTTTGTATTTGCAACATGGCTGCTGTGGATCCTTAGGGGGCTTCAGCACAAATGCAGGCCCACTGCTTCATACCTCCAAAAACCTGCTCAGTCCTCACTGTGTACAAAAGATGGCAGAGTATTGCAGTAGAAATAATTCATGATCATGCACCAGAAAGCAAAAGGCATTACTTTGAGTCACTGAGACTGGAAGTGCATCACTTCTGACAGCTGATTCTAGTTTTGTAGCAGTTTTCAGGATTTATCTACAGTGCCGAATCTTCTTTGTAAATCCAGCAATATGCCCTGAAAATTTACAGTTCCTAAGCTGAGTGCCTGCAGAGCTGGCACGAAGAGCCATGTCAGCTTTACTGCAATTCTCTGAAGTGTATTTAATTATGCACTGAAGAATCAGCTAGACAATTACATCTATTTTGACCAATTAAAAGCACATTAAATGCTAATGGGCATTATTTTTGTAATGAGCTATGTCAGATTGCCTTTAGACATTTTCAAAGCAGTGCCAAATATTCCGAATATTCTAAGTTCCTATCATCTGAAAAAAAACAAAACAAAACCCAAACCCTTTCCATATTGCATTACATTGTGAATTGTATCCAGGAACAGTCTATTGATTGAGCTTGTTATTATTACTTTCTGCCCTATATTGCATAAAGACTCAGTAATGATTAAAAGGGCTACAGGTAATCCTCACTTAATAACCAGTTGTTCTACAAGCTTTCAACCATGGAATGGGTACCTGTAAAGCATCCCCAGCCATTCTAAATGGTTATGCTACCTCTTATGATTGCTTGTGAAGTGGGTCAACACATTGTGATTGTTCTGCAATCACATCACTACAATTTGCAATGTGTTTTGCAGGTTTCCAATATTTTTTGCCAGTTTCCGGCAAAAAAAAAAAAAAAAAAGCTTATTTAGAAGAATGAGGGTTTGTTTTTTTGTTTTTTAACAACTCTGATATTCATTCAACAACTGTAGCAAAAATAAATCTGGAAAATTACATCTGGTTATGTGTGGTACCTTGACTTTTGACCGTAATTTGAGGCTTAATTACAGTTGTAAGTCAAGGAATACCTTTAATTGGGTTTGCAAACATTTATTTCTTTGTTTCCATTTTATTATAATGAATACATGTATACATGTCCCAGGTTCCAATCTGGATTGGTCACCGGGACCAGAGGCTTATTCTTCCAGCTTTCAGACTCGTGCTGAATGTGAGAGAGAATATCTCAACATTCCAGTGAGAGAGAAGTTCCCAGAAGATGGGCTCCAGGACGAGTCCAAAAGCTTGGAAAACTAAACCTCTGGTCCTGGTGACTGAGCCAAATTGGATTGTGTAGCATTTTATTATACCCTGTGCAGGTCATTTTTCTGTAACATCTGATAGCATGTAATGTTTTTATATGGTTGAAAATCACCTTTCCTAGCACCAACAATGCTGTATCCTAGCACCGGATACAAGTAATCCATAACTTATAACTTAGTCATAAGTTGTGGCAGCAGTTAAGTGGGTTGCTACTTGATTGTCCCCAATTTCATGACTTTTTTTTTTTTTTGCAAAATTATTTAGCAAATGAACAGTTGTAAAGGACCATTATAGTTGTTAAGTGAACGTAGCAGTTGTTTTCTTTTTGAAACAAATTTTATTAATTTTAAAAACAACCAAAACATCATTAAACATTGAACACATAAAACCTCTTTCCATTATAAATTTTTACAAGACGGATAAAACATTATTTTATTTTATACAACATAATTATAATATATCCCATTTCCACTTAAATATCTTTTAGCAGATTTCTCATTATTTCTCTTTACTCTTATTCAATTACGTTTCTTTTCTATATTTATCCATTTTATGCTCATCATATTCATATTTCCCTGTTTTGTTTATAATTATCCTCATCTAGCTTTCCTCCAAGGTTTTATTAAATCTCAAACAAACATAAATGCACAAAACACAAAAACATAAAACTTCTTTTTAGAAAGTAACTTGGCCCCAGATTACCTCTCTTTATATGGACTTCAATTAAATTTATGCTCATCTTATATACCATTTCCTATCTTATTTACCATTTTATATCTTCATTATAGCTTCTTCCCGCTTTCCACTCTTCTTAATTATATTTTATTTATTTCGTCTTAATTTACATCATTATACTTGTATCTTTTGTCCATTCTTTTCCAATTACCCATTTATCTCATTCCCTATACTAGAAAAAAACGACCAATCATGACTCGCTATTTGCGGGCCAATGAGAAGTGCAGGATTACAAGCCTGCTGTAAAAGAAAAGCTATTAGGGTTGTCACTGATGTGTTGGCTTAGTCCATAACACCCCTCCCCCCTAGGTTCCGTCTGAGGGGTGGGGTGATGTATTCTTGTAAGTAAGCAGGTCGCTTCACCTGTCTGTTTGATCTGCGCTGTTCCACCAGTTTCTGTCCTGGCTCTGGTTCCGGTGGGCTGCTTGCTGAGCTGGGTGAAAACAGTCCCGCTGTTTTGTTGAATGGCTCTGGGCTGTTCTCTCTGCTCTCGCTAATGCTGTCCTCCGGGTTCCCTGGATCTATTTCCATTACAGTGCTGTCACGAGGCGAGGCCACTCCCCGGCTCGGTTCTCCTTCTGGCGGTGAGTATCCCATGGTTGGTTGTGTAGACTGCTGGGTTTTGATTGTTAAATCATCTGTTATATCTTTTTCGGCCTCCTCGATGTCCCTTCCCCCCCCACAGTTGGAGATTCAGGGGATGAGATGGGAGTAGGTGCTAGTCTGGAACGAAGTTGGTCTATGTGGCGCTTCCACATTTTACCATCTGCAGTTTGTAGACGATAGGATCAGAGTCCCCTAAGTTGTGTTATGGTAGCAGGGACCCACAATGGGTCGCCCGATAAGTTTTTCGCAAAAATGGGGTCACCTTCCTGGAATGATCGACACTTGCTGCTGGATCCCAGGGGTTGTTCAGGCGTGTAAGCAGGGTGGAGGCAATCGAGATGCGAGCGAAGTTTCCGGCCCATCAGGAATTCAGCTGGGGTTCTGTTTGTGGTGCTGCTTGGGGTAATGTGTTGGAGGAGAAGCATCTGGATTATTTTGTCGTCAATGTCACCATGCTCAATTTTGTGTACAGTCTTCTTTACAAATTGAACCATTCGCTCAGCCCTATCATTGGCCTCAGGGTGAGCTGGCGATGTTAAGGCATGGCAGATGCCCTGGTCTGCTAGGTACTGTTCGAATGGCAGGGCAGTGAATTGGGGGCCATTATCGGAGACCAGGACATCCAGCAATCCTTGGGTAGTGAATAGCTTATTCAGTTTTTTAATGACTGCCTCCGTGGTGGTGCTTTTCATCTTGTGGACCTCGAGCCAGTTAGAATAGGCATCCACAGTTAGAAGGATAGTGTGTCCTCTTGTGGGTCCCGCAATATTGATGTGGATACGGGACCAGGGACCTCGGGGCATTTCCCACTGAGTTGGGGATGTTTTTGGAGGAGCAGAGCGAGTCTCCTGGCATTTGCTGCATGTCGCCACCCAGGTCTCTATCTGCTTGTCTAAACCTGGCCACCATGCGTAACTCCTTGCCAATGACTTCATCCGCAACATTTTTGTCCATCGTGCAACATTTTTAAAACTTTATGTTGCAATTTCTCCGGGATGACAACTCTGTCTCCCCAAAAGATGCAACCCTTTTGTGAGAATAGTTCTGTCTGTCAATTCCTGAATGGCCTGAAAGTGTCGTTGGGTGCGCTGTCCGGCCAACCCCGTTCCACCCAGATGAGGACTCGTGCCAAAGAAGGGTCCTTTTTCGTTTCTGAGGCGATGTCTCGAGCGGTCAGCGGTGGTGATTTCAGAGTTTCAATTTGCAATACGGCTAGGGTTGGAGCTGGGTCATCTATGACATCTGGTAGTGGAGAGCGGCTCAAAGCGTCAGCGTGGGGAATGGCTTTCCCTGGGTGGTGTTGCAGTTGGTAATTGTATGCGGCTAAAAATTCTGACCAATGTGTCATTCTTGGTGATAAGATGTGGGGAGTTGGTTTGTTTCCTGCCAAAATACCAAGTAGTGGCTTGTGGTTTGTAATTATGGCAAAGGGTCTCCCATACACATATTCATGGAAACGTTTAGTGCAGATACAATTGCGAGAGCCTCTTTATCAAGTTGGCTATAGTTCCTTTCAGTTTTAGACAAAGTTCTCGAAAAGAACGCAATAGGTGCTTTATTACCGTTTGGCAAGACATGGCTTAAAATGGCTCCCACTCCGAATGGTGAAGCGTCACAGGTAACCGTTAAGGGTAGAGTCTCGTTGTATTGTATCAATACAGCATCAGAAGTTAAGAGGTCTTTTACTTGTTGAAATGCTCGTTCTTCACGCCTTCCCCAGACCCAGGAAGCCTTTTTGTTGAGAAGTCTATGTAGGGGCTTGGCTAAGGTCACCTTCTGGGGCAAGAAGATGTTATAAAAGTTAATGAGTCCCAGGAAAGCTTGGAGGTCTGTCTTATTTCTAGGTCTTGAGGCGTTTTTGATTGCAGTTAGTTTTTTTTTTTTTGGTAGGGTGGATTCCCTGTCTGTCGCGAAGGTATCCCAGGAATTCCATTCTCTCCATGCAATGTTGACACTTGTCCCTTTTTACCTTCAGGCCAGCGTCTTTAAATTTTTGAAGAACCCTTCTGATTCGTTTTCCTAATAGCTCTTTAGTAGGGGAAGCTATTAAGACGTCGTCAAAATAAGGCACAACGCCTTTTATGCTTTGTAATAGCCTCTCCATCAAACTTTGGAAGATACCCGGCACCACACTTAATCCGAATTGGAGTCTATTGCACTTGAAGGCACCTCTATGTATAACTATTGTCTGGGCTTCTGCAGTTGTCGCATCTACGGGTAGCTTTCGGTACACCTGAGCTAAGTCCAATTTCGCAAATATTTTTCCGCCACCCAGGGAGTGAAGAAGGTGTTGGACCACCGGTACTGGGTAAGCACTCTGCTGAAGCGCATGATTTAGGGTGGCCTGGTAACTCCCACAAATTCTTAACGAGCCATCTGGCTTTTTTTTTACTATTGGAATTTCCCATCAGGCATGGTCAATCGGTTCCAACACACCCTGGGGTATCAATTTGTCTAGTTGCTCATCGATCTTTGGCTTGAGGGCAAAAGGCACCTGAAGAGGCTTAAGGTGAGTGGGAGCTACCTCAGGACTGAGATTAAACAATATAGGGGTCCCCTTGTACTTGCCTAATGTTCCTGTGAACATGTCCTGGAATTCCTGGATGAAGGCCTCTTCCCAATCATCGCTTCTGGTTTAGTGTATGCCAGCTAGTTCAATTCTGAGTGGGGCGAACCACTGTAACCCTAACAAACTGGGCTGGTCACAATCGACGACAGTCAGGGGAAGCGTCGCGGTGCGGTCCTTGAAGGATATTTGGACGTGGCTGGAACCGACAACTGGAATTCTGTTTCCCTGGTAGTCTTTTAGGGTGATTCTTTGAGTGCTGAGGTCTTGGCGACAGATGGCAGGGATCAGCTGTTTGAGGGTTTTCCAGGAGACCATCGATAAGGATGACCCTGAATCGACTTCCATCACGCATGGTCGATTCTCAATATTGACCTTTATGCAGATCTTTCTTGCATCTAGCGATGAAGCGTGGCTGATAGCAATAGTTTGGTGTGCCTCTTCTTGTCTCGTTGAAGTGGCAGGTGCTCGATTTCTGTGGTAGTGGTTGTTCCATTGGTGGTTCAGGTGGTCCTGATTCCCAGGTGGTTTGCCTGTCTCCCAGTGGAGGTTATTCTCCCTTCGGATTGGACTGGACTCACGCTTGCTTTTGCAGACCTTTGCAATGTGGCCTCTTTTCCCACAGGAATGGCAGAGTGCATCGAGGAATTTGCAGTCCGATCGCAGGTGGTTTGCCCCACAACCAGCACATTGGCGCGGGAGTCTCTGGTTTCTTTGCTCTTGTTCCGAGTGGAGCCAGTTGATCTCCTCTTCCTCACTGTCTGAGGATGACTCGAGGTCTTCATGATGGGCGGTAATAGCGTGCCTCTCAGAGGAAAGCAGGCTATCGCTAGTGAGTTGATGGTGCGGTGTGTTCACTCGGCGCATTCGAGCGGCTGACTTCCTGGTTGCTTCTGCGTCAGTAGCGTCAGCGATGACATCTGCAAGGCTGATGTCTCCTTTCGCCATGAGTTTACTCTGTGCCGTGCAGTCATCTAATCCCAGAACTATGCGGTCTCTCAAGGCTTCCTCGAGGTTTGCAAAACCACAGAGGCCTTCTAGGTTCCGGAGGTCGGCTACGAAGTCCCCAACGCTCTTGTTCTTCCGTTGGTCCCTCTGGTAAAACTCCTGTCTTCGTATCAGTGTTGGTACTATGGGTACGTAATGGGCTCGGAGGATCGGTGCGAGGTTATCCCAATCCAAGGTCTTCACTTTTGCTGGTTTGCAAGTGCTTTAGCCATTTTAAAAACGGCGGGGCTGCAGTGGGTCAGGAACACCGCTCGTTTCTTGCCAGGCGTTGCATCTTTCAGATTGTTGGTCTCCAGGATCACCTGGAAATGGTCTATATATGAGTCCCAGTCTTCGTTTGTTGGGTCAAATGGAGTGGGTGGTATGGCACCGCTGGTCATTCTGCTGTTTGTTGCGTGCGCTCTTCAGCCACGTGCTCTGTCTTGTTCGATGAGTACTTAGTCAGCTATATCGTCTCCGCATCCTATCCTCATCGCCAGTGTTAAGTCCAGAGCATGGGCGCAAGGAACGGAGATGAGACATCAAACTGTGACTTCAATTATTTATTGTGACTTCAGCACAGAGCAAATACTTGGGCAGCAGCAGCTCTTTTATAGAGCTGGCTGCTGTCAAAACAACCAATGATTTGAGTTTACCGCTCTAACAAGCGTCCAATCAGAGAGACCTGCCAACAGCCAATCGGACTGGCCAGAAACAGCCAATCACGACTGGCTATTCGTGGGCCAATGAGAAGTGCAGGATTACGAGCCTACTGTAAAAGTAAAGCTATTGTCACTGATGTGTGGCTTAGTCCATAACAATGACCGTAATTCATTCTGGAACTTCAGTCGCAACATGATTGGGTCATAACCAGAAGTGAGACTGACTGTACATGTGCCAAAAAAAAATAGTGTGGAAGGTGAGATTGACACAGAAATGGAATCGGGCGCGACTGTGTTTGATTGCTGCCCAATTTTTGAATTGTGACCTGATCTGAAAATGTTGTGGATTTTTTGGTCAGAATCCAATTTAGTCATGGTTAGAAGTGTTCATGACCAGAGGTTCCACTGTATAAAACATGGCAAAATATAGAACAGTGTGCAAACTCTGGCCTTTCAAACATGAGTCCTGACATAATACTAACATCATTCAGCTACCACTACTGCCCTTTAATTCCTACCTCTTCTGGACCTCTGTGTTCTTCTATCATTTATTTGTAGTTAACTTGCTGGCTAAAACAGTGCCAGAAATGTGTTGTTTTACAAGTTCATGTGACTAGAATGCAAATCAAATCTGTCATTCCATTTCCCTTTTCTTGAATTTCCCAGCATCTTCCAATTTGTTTTTGTTATTTTAAGAAAGAGAGAGGAAAATAAGCCAAAGCCTCATTTTACCAGTGGGGGAAAAAGGGAAATAGATTGTTCCTCTGAAGTATATGCAGATATATTAAAACCTTAGTGATTACATTTTTTGTTTATTCCTGCGGAAAGATCATTGATAACAACTTGGCAGTACCACTGCTTTCAATTATTATTTTAAAAATATGTTTAGGTTTAGGCTGCAGAAGGGGAGCCATAAATCATGAACTATGAATTATGGATCTTGAGTATTTCATTTTTGCAAGTCTTAGTTTACCCAGTCCTGATATATAGCATGGAGATTAATGTGCAGATAGGAACTTAATTATTAGTTGCTCATTTCACAAATATTTCAGCATACATTCATTGATCAGAAAATATGTATGCAGATCTTTGGGAAAATAAGCACCTAGATGGTTATTCAAGCAAAGCATCCTTAGAGCAGCTTGTCAAAGAAGGTCAGATGTGCCTTGGTGAGACACTTTACTGCATGAAAGGAGTGCAGCATGATTTCACAAGGTGAAGTACCTCGTGGAGGTGGATCACCAGCAATCTGCAAATTTCAGTGGAACCTTTTTCTTCTTCTTCAGATGCAGAGTAATGTGGAAATAGGAATGCAATAATAAAGCAAAACTAGAGAGTAAACTAATTTGCTCATCCTTGTTACAGTATAAGCTACTCTTCATTCTTTTTCAATTCTTTATGTCCTAATAAAACAATATAATGGATGTGGCTGGTTTCCACATAACAGGAAATTTCAAATTTATACCTGTTTTCACAGCATAATTTTCTACAAAAAAGTCTATCAGATTTTATAGCTGTTTATAAACACAGACATTGAGGCATACACATTCTCCTGGTAGGGGAGCTGCATGCCCATCTATTCACTTTGGAATCGATTTCTTACATTTTTTTTTTTTAAAACTACAGAATTGTTATGTTCTGCACATGGGCACAAGAAGTGGAGATGAGACGCTGAACAGTGAACTTCAACTCTTTATTTAACATTGTGGAACAGAGCAAAAACTATGGCAGCAATAGCCCTTTTTATAGGCAAGCTGCTGATCAAATAACCAATAAGAAACGGGAAGTGTTAGTTCCCTTAACCAATGAAAGAGGCCCACTAATAGTGGTTCCGGTTCCGCGTGGCTTCGGTGGCAGTAGGAATTCGTGACCGTTCGTGATTCCTGCTGCTCTTACCGCCGAGGTACCCCCGATCCAAATGGATCAGGGGGATATGGCTGCCCTTTAGGGACAGTGGAAGAGAGAGGGGAGCCGGACAGGGGGTTGGGGGTGTCACAGACCCCCTCCTCATCTTTCCCAAGGTGGTGGAGCGGTGGTCAGCAATGGCCGCCACGAAGAAGCCTGAAACCGGGTAAGATTGTGCTGGAGGAAGCAAGAAAAGTGAAAGTGCTGGCTGAGCCGGGTCAATCAACATCTTTTAAATTCGCTGGAACTGAGCTGTCTGAATCCCTAAGAAGATCGAAAGCGGCGGAGAAGCTGTTCAAGGGAACTTTTTTTTCTTCACTCTCCCACCCCATGGAAACAGCAGATGAAGATTTGAAATTTGTTTGGGCACTGAAGGTGAACTATTCTGAAAGTTGAAGTTAAGGGACAAAAGAGTTCTTGGACATTGGACTTAAAAATTTAAGAAATTGGAAAACCCTTATTAGAGGTATGGATTTCTGATCATTTAAAAATTGATGTTGCAAATGGGAAGGGAGAGGAAAAAAATTGGAGCAGAAGTGGAAAAAGGAGGAGATGGCCTAGAATCTCAAAGAAAGATATATGGTAATTGGACCTCTTTGATTAAACAGTAACCCCAGAAAGAGAAATAGAAGAAGGAAGAAAAGTATTAACTTTTGGAACTTTTTTTGAATTATTTTTGATTAAAAATACTTGGTTGGTTATTTTGGGGAAAGTTTCTCTTTTCAGGATGGCATCACTTGTGGATGAACTAAAGACTGAATATCAAAAATATAAAAAGGAAGAACAAGATGGAAAAGATACTTTGGGCACTTTATTTCAATTTTTAGAAATGGCGTACTTATGAAAAGTTGATTATGCAGCAGAATGACTGGGACAAAGAAGAAGAGGAACAAGAAGCCATCTTTGATGAACAATGGGTTTTTTCCGGGGAGGAGGAGAAAGAGGATAAGAAAAAGGGGATTTTAAGGTTTGAAAAAACAACCAAAAGAAAAAAGAAAAATGAGAGGAAAGGTGGATGCAAGGTTAGAAAGCAAAGGAAAGGGAGTAAGAAAAGGGAGGAGGAGAGAGAAAGGGGTAAAAAGGGCAAGGAAAAGAATAAGCAAGAGAGAAAGGGGGGGGGAGGAGAAGCCTCAATGGTGGGAAGCAAGATCTAAAGAAAAAAAGTTTATTTAGAGACAATGGGTGAATCTAATTAAGGATAAAAGGGGGAATCTGGAAGGTACATAAGATTGTGTTTTTATATGTGTATTTAGAGTATAAAATTTATTGTGTAATTTTAGAATCTACTAAACAGAATCCCAAGATAAATTAAGTGTTATATGAAGTACTTTTAAGTTAGGGTAATGAGTTAAAGGCGTCACTCCAATTAGTATATAGGAGAAGTATAGTAAAAGAAAAAAAGATGAATGGATAGTTGGAAATAGAACAGACAAAGAATGTTATTGAAAATGGTAATAAGATATGGAAGGATATATAAAGGTTTTGTTATGTTTTTTGGGTTTTGTATAAAAGGCAATAAAATTTTAATTTACAAATAATTTGGATGAAAAGGAGAAGTTGGGATAAGATATGAAGTTAAATAGATAAAGTAAATATTGATATTATAATTGGCATTAATTATGTTCTATTGGTTTTCTTCTTTAATTATCACTATTTTTTTTAAGAAAAGAATTTATAAGGTGTTATGCCTTGATTGTTTGTGCACTATTTTTGTAAAATTAATAAAATTGGTTTATAAAAAAAAAAGAAAATGATAATAAGATATGGAAGGATATATAAAGTGAACATGATATTTGAATTTGTGTCTGTGAGAAGAGTTTCAACCCGGGATCAGGCAGCCTTCAGAAAAGATGTTTTAGTTTGTTTGTTTGTTTCTATGTTCTGTGTTTTGTATGTTTATGAAAGGCAATAAAATTTTAATAAGCAAGAAATATAATTTGGATAAAAGGAGAAGTCTGGATAAGATATGAAGTTAAATAGATAATGTAAATATTGATATTACAATTTGGAATTATTTTGTATGTTCTATTGGCTCTCTTCTTTAATTATAATTATATTTTTTTTAGAAAAGATTTTTCAAGTTGTTATGCCTGGATTGTGTATTGTTTTTGTAAAATTAATAAAATTTGTTATATATAAAAAAAGAAAGAGGCCCGCTAATAGCGAATCAGATTCTCCTGAATGGACCAATCAGATGTCGCTATTATCGGCCAATCAGAAGTGCAGGGCCAGAACCCTGCACTTTTCTAAAGGTATTAATAATCTTTATTTAAGCACTTTTATTAATTCACAACACCTCTTTCCCCTGGGTTCTGTTTAAGGGGTGCGGTGACATAATCTTTGAGGTAGGCAGGTTGTTGAGATTGTCTGTTAGATTTTCGCTGTCCCCCTGGTACTTGTTTATAATCTTGTTTGGGTGGGACGTTTTCTGGCGAGTAGGGTGCCTCCGGTCCTTCATTTAAAAACTCGGTGCCGCTAATGTCCTCATTGTCCTCTAGCCTTTGTGGGCTTGCCTCTGATGAGGTGTCTCTTTGAGGCAAGTCCACCACCCTCTCTGATCCTTCTTTATGCATTAAGTCCAAATGCTCACTTCTTCCACTCGTGCTTTCTGCCGTTTCGAACTCGATCTCCTCGGCATCTCTTCCCCCCTCAGTTTGGAAGTTACCGGAGTCGCAGAAGTGAGGTTGCAGCCTTGAACGCAGCTGATCAATGTGGCGCTTCCATATTCTTCCATCGTGTCTTCTTACTCGGTACGACCTGGGTCCTGTGACTTGGATTACAGTTGCCTCGACCCAAAAAGGATTGCCAGAAAATTTCTAGCGAAGACTAAGTCACTGATCTGGAATTCACAGCATTTCCCACTGGATCCATGTGGTTTTTCTGGTTCGTACGATGGGTGTAGTCGGTCAAGGTGGGAGTGGAATTTTCGTCCCATTAACAATTCGGCCGGAGTCTTGTTGGTGATGCTGTGCGGAGTGATGTGTTGAAGAAAGAGTATCCGGTTAATCTTATCTTCGATATCGCCATAGTCCATTTTATGTAGGGTTTTTTTGACGAATTGTACCATGCGCTCGGCTCTTACATTGGCCGCAGGATGCACCGGAGAAGTTAGCACATGGCGAATGCCACGGTCCGCCAAACACTGTTCAAAAGAAAGCGCGGTAAGCTGGGGGCCGTTGTCGGATACCAGAACGTCTGGCAGTCCATGGGTTGAGAATAATCTGTCCAATTTCCTGATGACGGATTCGGTTGTGGTACTTTTCATTTCATGGATTTCAAGCCAGTTTGAGCAGGCATCCACCATTACTAGGAATGTGTGTCCTTTAGTAGGTCCCGCAAAGTCAATATGAATACAGGACCATGGTCCCCTGGGTGTTTCCCACTCTGTTGGGTTTGCTTTTGGTGGGGCATTGCTAACTTCCTGGCATTTGCAACAAGTCTTTACCCAGGCCTCGATTTGCTTGTCAATACCCGGCCACCACGCGTAGCTTCGTGTGAGCACCTTCATGCGCACTATGCCGGGGTGGCCTTCATGCAAGGTTTTCAATACCGCTCGTTGCAGCCACTCTGGGATGACGACTCTATCCCCCCCAAATTATGCAGCCTTTCTGGGAAAACAGTTCCGTATGTCGATTCTTGATAGGACTGAAGTTATCAGGGATTTGATCCAATGGCCATCCTCGCTCGACCCAGCTAAGAACTCGCACCAAAACGGGATCGCGTTTGGTTTCGATCGCGATATCTCGAGCTGTCAGTGGTGGTGATTGAAGTGTCTCAATCTGGAGCATTGCGATGGTTGGAGCTGGGTCGTCAATGGTTTCCAGAAGTGGTGCACGGCTTAGTGCGTCAGCATGGGGGATGGCTTTCCCCAGGCGGTGTTGCAGTTTATAATTATATGCAGCCATGAATTCCGACCAGCAAGTCATTCTGGGAGATAATAAATAAGGTGTTGGCTTCTCCCCCGCTATATTCCCCAGCAAAAGTTTGTGGTCGGTAACTATAGTAAAAACTCGCCCATAAATATATTCATGAAATCGTTTAACAGCAGAAACGACAGCAAGAGCCTCTTTATCGATTTGACTGTAGTTACATTCAGCTTTTGATAGCATTTTTGAAAAGTAGGCAATAGGGGCTTCACTACCGTTTGGTAACACATGGCTCAAAATGGCACCCACTCCGAATGGTGATGCATCACATGTAATCATTAAAGGCAAAGTCTCATTATACTGCATCAAAACAGTGTCTGAAGTCAATAAGTTTTTTTACTTGTCAGAACGCGTGTTCCTCTCGGTGTCCCCAGATCCAGGTTGCCTTTTTGTCTAACAGACGATGTAGGGGATCGGCTATGGTCACTTTGTGGGGCAGGAACACGTAAAAAATGATAAAGCCCAAGAAAGCTTGGAGATCAGTCTTATTTCTGGGCCTTGGAGCATTTTTGATTGCCCTTAGCTTGCTATCGGTGGGGTGAATGTCTTGTTTATCGATTAAGTACCCCAACAATTCTACTTTATCCGTACACAGTTGACACTTATTTTTTTTTACTTTAAGGCCAGAGTCTTTAAATTTCTGGAGAACTAACCTTAGGTGCTCCCTTAGTATTTCTCTAGTCGGAGCAGCAATTAAAACTTCATCAAAATAAGGTACAACCTCTTTTATACCCTGTAGTAGTCTCTCCATCAAGCTCTGGGGCCACGCTAACTCCGAATTGGAGTCGGTTGCACTTAAATGCACCTCGGTGCATAACGATCATTTGGGCCTCTGGTGTTTTTTTTATCTACAGGCAGTTGTTGGTATGCCTGTGCTAAATCCAATTTAGCGAAGACTTTTCCACCCCCCAGGGAATGGAGAAGGTGTTGTACCACCAGTACCGGGTAAGCATTCTGCTGAAGAGCGTGATTCAGGGTGGCTCGGTAGTCCCCACAAATTCTTAATGATCCATCCGGCTTGATGGGTGTTATGATTGGGGTTTCCCAGGGAGCGTGGTCGGTTGGTTCTAACACATACTGGGCTATTAATTTATCAAGCTGCTCGTCAATCTTTGGTTTAAGGGCAAATGGAACTCGACGAGGCTTAAGGCAAATGGGAGCTACTTCGGGGTTAAGGTTAAACGATATCGGGGTCCCCTTGTACTCACCTAATTAATCTGTAAAGACATCCTGGAACTCCCAGACGATGGCCTCTTCCCAGTCGTCACTGTTGGTTCGGTAAATGCCGGCTACTTCAATTCCAAGTGGGGCGAACCATTGGAGGCCTAACAAACTAGGACGATCCCTGTCGACTACGGTTAGTGGTAGGGATGCAGTACGATTTTTAAATGAGACACACGGACTTTGCTGGATCCAATGACTGGAATTCGGTTTCCCTGATAGTCCTTAAGTATGATTCTTTGGAATCTGAGGTCTTGCCGCCGGACAGTGAGAATTAATTGTTTAAGGGTCTTCCAGGAAACCATCGAGAGGGATGATCCTGAATCAACTTCCATCATGCAGGGCTGGTTTTCGATGGCGACCTTCACCCGGATCTTCTTGGCGTCTAATGAAGAGGCGTGACCGATCATAATGGTTTGGTGTGCCTCTTCTCGTTTCGTTGACTGGGCTGGTGGATTGTTTCTGTAGGAGTGGTTGTTCCATTGGTGGATTAAGTATTCCCGATTCACAGGACGACTTCCTGTGGGCTGGCGGTAGTTGGTCCCCCTCTGAGGTGGGTTGGATCCTTGCTTGCTTCTACAGATTCTTCCGATGTGACCTCTTTTCCCGCACACATGGCAGAGTGCGTCGAGGAATTTGCAGTCTGATCGTGGGTAGTTTGCCCCACAACCAGTGCATTGGTACTGCACTCTCTGGTTACATTGATGGCATTGGTCTCGTTCAGACCGGAGCCAGCTGACCTCTTCTTCATCACTTTCTGATGGTGATTTGAGGTCCTCGTGGTGGGCTGTCATTGCCTGTCCTTCCAGATGAGGTGAGATTTCGCCGGCGAGTTGGCGGAGCAGGGCGTGGGTGCGGCACGTTCAGGCAGCTGACTTCCTGGTTGCTTCTGCTGCAGTAGCGTCAGCGATGGCATCTGTAAGGCTAATGTCACCTTTCGCCATCAGCTTACTTTGTGTCGCTGGTGCATCTAATCCCAGAACTATTTGGTCTCTCAGGGCCTCTTCGAGGTCGGTGAACCCACAGAGGCCTCCCAAATTCCGGAGATCCGCAATGAAATCTGCAATGCTTTCTCCCTTCCACTGGTCTCTCTGATAAAATTCATGTCTTCGAACAAGCGTTGGTACGGTTGGTGCGTAGTGGGCCCGTAGAAGGGGCTCGAGGATGTCCCAGTCCATGGACTTCACCTCAGCCGGTTTGGTTAGTGCCTTGGCCATCTTAAACACGGTCGGCCCACAGTGAGTTAGGAATACCGCTCGCTTCTTCCTGGTAGTGGCATCCTTCAAATTGTTGGTCTCCAAAAACATCTGGAATCGGTCCATATATGAGTCCCAGTCTTCTTGTGCCAGGTCGAATGGAGCGGGTGGTATGACACTGCTAGACATGGTTCAGCCGTTGGTACGTCTTCAGCCACATGCTCTGTTTAGCACCCTGTAATGTTCAGTCAGCTCTGACATCTCCAAATCCCACTTTCATCGCCAGTGTTATGTTCTGCGCATGGGCGCAAGAAGTGGAGACGAGATGCTGAACAGTGAACTTCAACTCTTTATTTAACATTGTGGAACAGAGCAAAAACTACGGCAGCAATAGCCCTTTTTATAGGCAAGCTGCTGATCAAATAACCAATAAGAAATGGGAAGCGTTAGTTCCCTTAACCAATGAAAGAGGCCCGCTAATAGCCAATCAGATTCTCCTGAATGGACCAATCAGATGTCGCTATTATCGGCCAATCAGAAGTGCAGGGCCAAAACCCTGCACTTTTCTAAAGGTTTTAATAATCCTTATTTAAGCACTTTTATTAATTCACAACAAGAATTATGTTTTCATTTCAGGAACAAAGCATCAACATAGTCTCAAAAGAGCATTGCTATCAGCCCTACAAGATAGACACACCAGGAAACTGACTCCATAGGATGACCAGAATTCTACTTTATTGTGTGACTCTACTAACTGAATATTGAAAGTTTGCTTTGTTATCCCTCTTAAGGAGTCAAAGGAGAGCCATTCACTTTCTAATAATTTCTCTTCCAGCAGTGATTGTCCTAACATTTTCTCGTTGTCTTCTCTGAGATCATGTCAATGGCTTTCCATAATCACTCTACAGAAACATTATTTTTAGTTCCCCGTCTAAAGATCTTTGGCATATAATTCTTCCTCCTCCTTTTCCTCTCCTTCTTTTTCCAACTGGATTTGATTTTCACAGAGTTGTGGTAGGTAGTATTTCAATTATCTCTTTCTAGATATTTTTTTTTTAAATCTGCCATTATGCACATTGCTTGCAGTTACCATTTCAATTCATCCAATTTAGAGAGATCATTTTAAAATCTTTGTGTTTGTGTCTATTCCAGCCTAATTTCTGGTCATACAAAGGAGTATCTCAATTTAGATGTCCTATACATTATTGATGCATTTGTCTGCTTGCTTATCATTTGTTTCTCAGAAAACTCTATTTTTTTTTTCACCAAGAACAAAGATAAAAGTAGATTGATCTTTCCTCAAGATCTTGATAGAATGTGATGATGGTGTTTGTACACTGTGAGACAAGATAAAATCAAATTTCCCAGATAAAAGTCAATTTTAAAACAAGTGTCTTCACTGTTTTCAGAAACCTGTAGAAGGCTACAGATTTGCTTCCTTAAATATCAAGCAACTCAGATCAAATTGAGAGCAGATGTTAAAATCTTAGTTCTGACTTTGGTCCATGGCAGCAATTCTTTTCAAAATGTAACTTCCCTGCTTTGCTCATGGGCAAAATCCATGTCCTCAGTAGACTAACTGAAGCAACAACTGATATTTGTCAAATAATTTTCTTTGTTTTACCAAAATTTCTCTATTCAGGGATGAATCAGCTGTTGTATTATGCAGGGATTCGATATGGGTCCATTTGTGCCAGGGCTGTCAAACTCACAGCCCACAGGCCAGATACATCACACGCTGGTCACACCGATGCCCAGTTTAGTGCAGGGGGGAAAGGTCCTGATACGTCACGTGACACTGCCATGATGATGCAAGTTTGACAGCCCTTCTCTATGCTGGGCTATGGTATCTCTCAATTTTTTTCTGTTAAGTCTGGAGCAAGGGTGTGAATAATGGAGATGAGCCGGTGGAAACAGTGAACTTCAAACTCTTTATTTACATGGTGTGACAGCTCAAACTGGATGGCTGCTATAGCTTTCCTTATATAGGCAACTTATTCACTATTCAACCAATAGCAATCTGGGAGCGCTAGCTCCATTAACCAATGAGAACAGCCTGTTAATGGCCAATCAGATTCTCCTGAACGGACCAATCTGATCTTGCCATTTAACAGCCAATCAGAAGTGCAGGGCCAGAACCCTGCACTTGACTTCAAGCTCAAGATAACTTTATTTAACATTTATTCATTCACAACACCCCTTCCCCCCAGCTTCTGCTTACGGGGTGCGGTCACGTAGTCCTTGAGGTAGGACGGTTGTTTTATTAGTCTTTTTGATTTTCTCTGTGCGCCCGGCATTTGGCTGCACTCTTGTTGAGGTAGGGCGTTGTTTGGCGAAAGGGGTGCCTCTGGTTCAGAGTTCGCGTTTTCGTTGTCACCAATATCTTCGGCGTCACCCTGAGGTGAACTCACTCCCATCCCTGGTTCCTGTTCCCGCGTTTCAGTTCCGCTATCGTTCCCTTCAAAAACATTTTCCTCTAGTTGAAATTTGTCTTCCTCTGTATCTCCCCCCCCCTCAGTTTGGTTATTAGGGAGCTCGGAATTGCCTGACTGCAGTCTTGATCGTAGTTGATCGATATGGCACTTCCAAAGTCTATCGTCAGAGCACTGTACAATGTATGATCTTGGGCCGGTTACACGGACTACAGTCGCTTCTACCCACAGTGGATTGCCCGATAAGTTTTTAGCAAACACTAAATCACCTACCTGGAAGGTATGGCATCGGCCGCTGGATCCGAGTGGTTTTTCTGGTTCGTAGGCTGGGTGTAACTGGTCGAGGTGGGAGCGGAGCTTTTGTCCCATTAGCAGCTTGGCGGGAGTTTTGTTGGTGATGCTGTGAGGTGTGATGTGCTGCAGGAAAAGGATTCAGTTGATTTTCTCGTCGATGTTGTCGTAGTCTATTTTTTGTAGGGTTTTCTTGACAAATTGTACCATGCGCTCAGCCCTACCGTTGGCCGCAGGGTGCGCAGGCGAAGTGAGCGCATGTCGGATACCGCAGTCAGCCAGGTACTGCTCAAAGGACAGCGCGGTAAATTGGGGCCTGTTGTCGGATACCACAATGTCTGGTAATCCGTGGGTTGCAAACAGTCTTTCTAGTCTCTTGATGACCGCTTCGGTGGTCGTGTTCCTCATTCGGTGGAGTTCGAGTAGGCATCTACGGTTAACAAGAAGGTGTGGCCTTTGGTCGGCCCAGCAAAATCTAGATGGATACGGGACCAGGGTCCCCGTGGTGTCTCCCATTCGGTAGGGATTGCCTTTGGTGGAGCGTTGCTTACTTCTTGGCATCTATTACAAGTTTTGACCCACAATTCAATTTGTCTGTCGATGTCTGGCCACCATGCGTAGCTTCATGCGAGGGCCTTCATGTGCATGATGAGAGGGTGGCCATCGTGCAAGGTTCTTAGTAGTGCCTGTTGGAGTTATTCTGGGATAATGACTCTATCACCCCAGATGATACAGCCCTTTTGCGAGAACAACTCTGTTTGTTGACTTTTGAATGGTGCGAAGTCGTCTGATACTTGGTCCAATGGCCATCCGTGTTCCACCCACGTGAGGACTCGTGCCAAGGTGGGGTCACATTTTGTTTCTCTCGCGATATCCCGGGCAGTTAATGGTGGTGTATGAAGTGTCTCGATCTGCAACATTGTCATTGTTGGCGCGGGTTCGTTGATAGTCTCTGGAAGCAGTGCACGGCTCCACGCATTGGCGTGGGGAATAGCTTTACTGGGGCAGTATTGCAGCTGATAATTTTAAGCAGCCAAGAATCCTGACCGAGTCATCCTGGGAGATAATATATAGGGGGTCAGCTTATCCCCAGCGATTATCCCCAGCAAAGGTTTGTGGTCAGTCACGATAGTAAAAGCCCGGCCATACACGTACTCATGAAATCTTTTGACAGCCGACACAATTGCAAGGGCTTCTTTATCAATCTGGTTATAATTTCGCTCAGTTTTCGAGAGCGTCTTTGAAAAATAGGCAACAGGGGCTTCGCTACCACTAGGCAATACATGGCTCAAAATGGCACCCACTCCGAAAGGCGATGCATCACACGTGATATTTAACAGTAAAGTTTCGTTGTACTGCATTAGTACAGCGTCAGAAGTCAGTAGCTTTTTTACATAACGGAATGCCTGCTCTTCTCTATGACCCCATACCCAATTTGCTTTTTTGTCCAGTAGGCAATATAAAGGTTCAGCGACAGTCGCCTTGTGCGGCAAGAATACGTTATAGAAATTGATGAGGCCTAGAAATGCCTGGAGGTTGGCCTTATTCCGGGGTCTGGGAGCATTTTTTATTGCTCTCAATTTGCTATCTTTAGGATGAATACCCTGACTGTCAATTAAGTACCCTAAAAATTTGACACGATCTGTACACAGTTTGCACTTATTTTTCTTCACCTTAAGGCCTGCATCTTGGAATTTTTGGAGAACCAGTCTTAAATGCTCCCGTAAAATTTTTGGAGTGGGGGCACCAATTAACACATCGTCAAAGTAGGGGACAATGCCTTTAATCCCCTTTAAGAGTCTTTCCATTAGGCTCTGAAAGATCCCCAGGGCTACACTCACTCCGAATTGGAACCGCGTATATTTAAAGGGACCTCAGTGCGTTACGATTGTCTGTGCCTGTGCCATTTTTTCATCAACAGGCGGTTGCTGATAAGCCTGAGCTAAGTCTAGTTTATCAAAGACTTTTCCGCCCCCCAGGGAATGGAGGAGGTGTTGTACCACCGGCACCGGATATGGGTTCTGTTGCAGGGTGTGGTTCAGGGTGGCTCGGTAGTCCCCACAAATTCTAATTGAGCCGTCCGGCTTAATTGGGGTCACGATTGGGGTCTCCCAGGGAGAGTGATCGGTTGGCTTTAACACTCCCTGGGCTATCAACTAATCAAGCTGTTCATCGATTTTTGGCTTTAGTGTGAACGGAACTCAACAAGGCTTAAGGCGGATAGGAGCTATTTTTGGATTAAGGCTAAAGGATATCGGGGTCCCCTTGTACTCGCCTAGCTTTTCCGCGAAGACATCCTTGAATTCGTAGGCGAGGTCCTCCTCCCAGTCACTGCTGCCGATTCGGTTAATGCCTGCCACTTCAATGCCGAGTGGTGCGAACCATTGCAGGCCTAACAGGCTAGGCCGGTCCTTGTCGATCAATGTCAGGGGTAAGTACACTGTGCGGTTTTTGAACAAAACCCAGACTCGACTGGATCCTACGACTGGAATCCGGTTCCCCTGATAATCTTTTAGTACGAGTCTTTGGAATTGAAGGTCTTGGCGCCGGATAGTAGGGATGAGTTGCTTGAGGGTCTTCCAGGAAACCATCGAAAGGGACGATCCCGAGTCGAGGCTGATTTCCAAGGCTGATTTTCGATGGCCACTTTAATTCGGATTTTCTTGGCATCCAATGAAGAGGCGTGACCGATAGTGATAGTTTGGTGAGCCTCTTCTCGCCTCGTTAGGCAATTCATGGGTCGGTTTCTGTAGGAGTGGTTTGCTGGTTCTCGCCTTACAGGATGGTTTCCTGTCGATTGGCGATAGTTGGCCCCCTTCAAGGTCTGGCTGGGTCCTTGGAGACTTCTGCAGACCCATCCGATATGGCCTCGTTTCCCGCACTCATGGCAGAGTGCGTCGCAGAATTTGCAATCGGACTGGTAATGGTTGGCCCCGCAGCCAGCGCATGGTTGCTGGGACTTCGGGTAATGGTCTTGATCAGACTGCAGTCGATGGACCTCTTCTTCGTCCCTGTCTGATGACGAAGAGAGGTCCTCATGGTGGGCCGTCGGAAGCTGTCCTTCTGACTTAGGTGAAAGTTCGCAGGCTGGTTGGTGTGTCGTAGTGCGATTTCGGCGCAGTTGGGCAGCTGACTTCTTGGTTGCTTCCGCTGCCGTAGCCTCAGCGATGGCATCAGCAAGGCTAATGTTGCCCTTTGCCATTATTTTGCTCTGCACGTTTAGCGCATCTAATCCTAGAACTACTCGGTCTCTCAAAGCCTCTTCTAGGTTGGTGAAATCGCAGAGGCCTCCCAAGTTTCAGAGGTCCGCAACGAAATCGGCAACGCTCTCTCCTTTCCGCTGGTTTCTTTGATAGAACTCGTGCCATCTTACGAGCGTTGGATCCATCGGTGCATAGTGGGCCCTTAATAGTGGTTCAAGGACGTCCCAGTCCATGGCCTTCACTTCAGCCAGTTTTGCTAGAATCTTGGCCATCTTGAATACGGTTGGCCCGCAATGCGTCAGGAATACTGCCCGTTTCTTCTCGGTTGTGGCATCCTTCAGATTATTTGTTTCCAAGAACATTTGGAAACGGTCCATGTAGGACTCCCAGTCCTCTTGCGCTGGGTCGAACGGAGTGGGTGGTACTACGCTGCTGGACATGGTTCCACCGTTGTGCGTTTCAGCCACATGCTCAGTTGTCTTCTTCGTTGTTTTAGTCAGCTCTGACGTCTCCACATCCCATCCTCATTGCCAGTCTTAAGTATGGAGCATGGGTGCGAATAATGGAGACGAGTCAGTGGAAACAATGAACTTCAAACTCTTTATTTACATGGTGTGACAGCTCAAACTGGATGGCTGCTATAGCCTTCCTTATATAGGCAACTTATCAACTATTCAACCAATAGCAATCCGGGAGCGCTAGCTTCATTAACCAACGAGAACGGCCTGTTAATGGCCAATCAGATTCTCCTGAACAGACCAATCCGATCTTGCCATTTAACAGCCAATCAGAAGTGCAGGGCCAGAACCCTGCACTTGACTTCAAGCACAAGATAACTTTATTTAACATTTATTCATTCACAACATTTTCAAAATTCCCTTGATCTGGATGAGCCATTACATATTCAGCATCCATAACAGAATTTTAATTTGACCACAGCATCCAGAGAGTTAAATGTGTTAATGGCAGCACTATCTATACATATGCTTGCAACACTGAATTCAGAATAATAAAATCATAGTCAATGAAAACTGACAATCCTCAGGGATTTATAACATGGAAGGGGATGAGAACAGACAAGCTGATTGTTCAGATAATTATTTGAAGTAACAAATGTTGATTAGGATGTTGAATGCAAATGAAAGGAACTATATATATAGTTGATTAATTCATGGACATTAGAATTGTACAATGAAAATATTCTATTATGATTAAAGTAGGGGAATGGAAAATACCATGTGGATCCTAAATATATTGGTTTTGTTTATATTTTTACTCTTTTTAGATTATTCATTATATATCAGCTTAGAGAAAACTAAGAATAACAATGACGTGTAAAGTAAAATAAAATAGGTGGTAAGCTGAAATTGGAAATAATAGGGGAGAAAGATTTGAAAACTTATGTATGGATGAAATGATATTGATATTGAATTAATGAATTGAAATATGAAATGTAAATTTATTTAAAAATAAGTGAAATGGATAATAATATGAGTTAATATTATATAAGATTAATGGAAATGAAATGATGACTGTGTGCAAGTATTATAATCTAGAAACATGTTGCTCATGTGGAAAGATGCATAAAATTTAAAAATTAAAAAAACTTTTGGGAAAAAAAAAGAAAGGAATGAGGGGGAAGAATTCATTCCCAAATCATGTGCCTTTTCAGAGTTATTTTTATGGTCAAGTAACCCTATTTTTAGGTTTCAAGTTGATGTAAAATACTAGATTCATTCAGTTTTGAGTTGCAGAAAGCAAAATGTTTTTGTAAACTCAGAACCATCCCCAAATTTATTTTTAGTTTGTTTTATTGGTATCTATTCATATGATAGAGGAAAGGAAGCCTAACAAGTTACTGAAATATGGTATTGCCTTGCAGCACTGTGGATAGGTATTTTTTCAAAGAAAACTTTTTCAATATCTTTGATGGACCTTTTCTTTTTTTAAAAAAATCCTCAAGGGAATGCTTAAATTCTTGAATTATTCATTATTTGCAGCTTCTTTTTCTTCTCTGTGTCTCTCTTCTCTTTCCACATTTTCTATCTGCAAGTTACAACAGTTGCAACTATATTAGTAGGTTAGTCATCATTATGCATTTTCCACAGTGCTCTCAGTTATGGTGGAAAATAGTAACTCACAAAGGAAAAAATTAGGAGAGAAAATTCTGCAATATGATTTATTTTTTTCCTTGGGTAAATTTGAAAAGAAAAAAAGTCTCACAACATTCTACTTGGTGAAATTCTGAGTCTGGTTCCCAAGGTCAGATAGTTACTTCCCATTTTCCTAGCAAAATATAATAGTTTGAAGCTCAGGTAATTGGGGGGAGAATATCTCTTCTTGTATTGTATTAAAAGCTTTATTTCATTGGTTCTGTCTGTGAGCCAATATCTGAGCACTGGATGTCATATTAAATTCAAAACAAAATCCTGCTAAACATCATTGGGAGATTTAACACTAAATTCAAATGAAGTGCCAAGGCTATGCATTGCTAGCATCATGTTAAACTGGTGTTCTGACTCATTCATGTTTAGTGTCAGAGTAGCTCCCATCTAAGACATACCGTATATACTTGAGTATAAGCCGAGTTTTTCAGCACATTTTTTGTGCTGAAAAAAAAAACCCCTCGGCTTATACTCGAGTCAGATTTCCCTCTGAAAAAAAAATGGTGTGGAGCTCCAAAGCTGGGATGCCACTTCCCTGCTTCCGTGTTTCCTTTGCAACTTTTAAGCATGGGGGTAATCGGAAGCAGAAAAGTTCTTGCTTGAGGATATATTGTTTTTTCTTTTTTTAACTGTTTTTAGGGGGGGGAGACCCACTGCCATGTGAAAATGCTCAGACACGAAATCTATCTGACTGAAATAAGTGTGTGTGTGTGGGGGGATTTTAACAGAGGGAAGATGTAGGGAGAAGGCAAAAGCGACGGAAGATCCTTCAGGGGAAACTGAGGGGGAGACTCACCTTTGGTCCAGATGAGCCCCCTTCCCCTTTCTCTAGGCTGAGAAAACAACGTGAGCTGAATTTGCTTCGGCTCCACTCAGCTTCGTTTCCTCAGCTCCAGCTGCTTTCAGTCCACTCGGGAGGAGGGGGAGGAGGTGGTGGTGGTGGCGGCTCGTGTTGTTTTCTGATAGTGAGATCATTTCCCAAATTAATTGATTCACTAACCCAAAAGAAGAAGATGTTGATGAAAGTGGGAGGCAGGAATCACTCTCTCCCTTACAAGAAAAAAGCAAGAGCCGTTCTTATGATCTCTCTCTCTCTCTCTCTCTCTCTTCCCGTAATACAGTCAAGCCCTTTCCAGCACACGGGATCCGCCCCCGCCGCTTTGCACCTTGCAAATGCAAAAACCCCAGGATTTTGCATTTGCAAGGTGCAAAGTGGCGAAGGCAGATCGCGCGTGCTGGAAAGGGCTTGACTGTATTACGGGGAGAGAGAGAGAGAGGGAGAGATCATAAGAACAGCTCTTGCTTTTTTCTTACAAGGGAGAGAGTGACTCCTGCCTCCCACTGTCATCATCATCATCTTTTGGGTTAGTGAATCAATTAAATCTTTCATGATAGTGAGATCGTTTCCCAAATTTCCCTTAAATCAGGGAAGAAATCAGAAACAAACCTTTGGACTGAGAATAAGCCTGTTCCTATGATGCCATTTTTGTTCACTGCAGTGTGAAAAGTGTGAAAAAACACACTTCTTTTTCTTCATCTTCTTGTTCCCTATTTACTGGTCTCTTTCAAAGAGGAAATTGTGAACATCAAACTTATTCTCAATTATCCTGGTGAAAGTTTTTATTGGTATCTATTTTTATTTTTGAAATTTACCAGTAGCTGCTGCATTTCCCACCCTCGGCTTATACTCGAGTCAATAAGTTTTCCCAGTTTTTTTGTGGTTAAATTAGGTGCCTCGGCTTATGTTCGGGTCGACTTATACTCGAGTATATATGGTAAATCACTTCAATGTTTGGCTTGACACACTGTGTCACACAACTTCTGGTGTACTATTTGTATTATTGTTTCATATTCCCTCTGTAAGATTAAAATACAAATATAACCACAAATTAATTAATGGAACCAATATTCTGCATTCTTATATTAACTAAATTAGCCCCCTTGTTCTACTGTTTGTTTCAGATATTTAATTTTATTCAAGTTTATTTATTGTGTGTTTTTCAATCAACTATCTGGTATAAGGTAGGGGTGTGTGTGTGTGTGTGTGTGTGTGTGTGTGTGTGTGTATTTTCTTAAGTTTTCGCATTCAGCTTTGTTCGAGTATTTTCCCATGTCATAGTAATGGTGCTTTTAAAGTTGTAGCAACGTTTCAGCAGAATCTCATCTGCCATCATCAGGCTTCTGTATAGTGTTCGTCTGTGAGTTAGACTTTTACAGTGGTTTCAGTTTTAAATTTGGGGCAGCCTATTGCTGTGACAAAATGGTTTTTTCTTCATCCTGATTGGTTGAGAGTCTTGGTCTGTGTTTATTGGTCCTGGAGTTTGCTGTGTTCTGCTTCTAATATCTTCTGTCTGTTTTTTTGGCTCTTTTTGTATCTTGATTGGCTGGCAACATTGTGTTATTTTATTGGAGGTCTTTAGTGCAGCTTGGCTTCGGGCAAATGGACGGCTATCATTAGTTAGGAAACTGGGTTTCATCTGGGTGCCTGGTTGGGGTGTGTTTGAGCTGGAGGTATCAGGGGGGATCTGTTTGTGCCCAGGTGTTTGCCTGGCTTGTGGTGTGGAGATTTTTTTGTTTGTGAGTGCAGGCTTCCAAATGATTGACAGCCTGGTGGAATCATCTCTTCTGTTCATGCTTTCTGGTCTTTTTTCAATCTCTATGGCTTCTCTGATGATTCTGTGGCTGGGATTTTCTATGGTGGCTAGGGTTTTGGTGTCATTGAAGTTGATGTTTTGACCTGTGGCTTCCATGTGTTGGATGAGTGAGGAAGTGTGTTCCAGCTTTTTGACTGCATTTTTGTGTTCATCCAGGCGGGTGCTTATTCTTCTATTGGTCTGTCCAATGTATGTGACCAGGCATGATGCACAGGGGACTTCATATATGCCTTGGTTTTCCTGGTCAATTTTGTCTTTGGGGTTCCTGAGGATGGCTGCTATTTTTCTGTCTGTTTTGAAGGCAGTCTTGATGTGGTGTCTGTATAGTATCTTACTAATTTTGTCTGTAGTACCTCTTATGTAGGGCAGGACAGCTGTTCCATAGGTCTGTTCATCTTCTGGGTCTCTATTATGTCTCAGTGTGTTTTTGTGGATCAAGTTGGTGATTTTTTTGTGGAAGCCATTGGCTGTCAATATTTTAGTCAGGGTGCATAGTTCAGTCTTAATGTGTGTCTTGTCTGCTAGGCGTTTGGTTCTAGTAATTAGTGTTTTAGCCACGGAGTTTATCTGTGCTGGGTGGTGGTGGGATTGGGTGTTGAGGTAGCGGTTGGTGTGTGTTTTCTTCTGGTATATGGTGTGTCCTAGTGTGCCATCTGTTTTCTTGTAGATTAGGACATCTAGGAATGGTAGATGTTTGTTTGTTTCTGTTTCCATGGTGAACTTGATTTTGGGGTGTGCGCTGTTTAGGTGTGTTAGGAAGTTGTTTAGGTTTTCTTGTCCATGGGGCCAAATCACGAATGTGTCATCGATATATCTTAACCATAGCTTGGGTTTGAGTATGGCATTAGCCTGGGCTCTGGATTTAAATTCTTCCATGAACAGTTTTGCAATGACAGGTGACAGTGGTGATCCCATGTGGGCTCCTTCAATTTGTTTGTATCTTTGTCCTTTGTATATGAAATATGTGTTGGTTAAGCAGTGTTCTGTTAGTTCCATGAGGTGTTTAGCTGGTTGGTATTTATTTTTGATGATTTCGAGGGTCTCTTTTATCGGGACTTGAGTGAATAGTGAAACCACGTCAAAACTTACAAGCAGATCTTCTTGCTCCACGTGTAGATCTTTGATCATTTCCAAGAAGTGGTATGAGTTTTGTACATGAGAAGCTGTTGTTTCAGCATGGGGCTGTAGCTCTTTTGCTAGGTGTTTAGCCAGGTTTTGTAGTGGTGCTCCTCTGGAGCTGACTATGGATCTGAGAGGTATGCCTTCTTTGTGTATTTTTGGGAGGCCGTATAGTTTGGGGCATCTGGAAGATTTCTCTCTGGGTATGATCGTGTGTTGGATCTCTTTGCTTATGTGGCTGGTTATAATTTTCTTCTTGGTTAATTTTTCCAGATATGTGGTTGGGTCTGTGTTTATGGGTTTGTATGTGGAGTCTTGGAGTAGGTCTGTCAATTTAGTTTCATAGTCTTTTCTGTCCATTACTACAGTGGCATTCCCTTTATCTGATGGGAGGATGATTATGCTGCTATCTCTTCCCCCCCCAAAAAAAAAACAGACAGAAGATATTAGTAGCAGAACACAGCAAAATCCAAGACCAATAAACACAGACCAAGACTCTCAACCAATCAGGAGGAAGAAAAAACCATTCTGACACAGCAATAGGCTGCCCCAAATTTAAATCTGAAACCACTGTAAAAGTCTGACTCACAGACAAACACCATACAGGGGCCTGATGATGGCAGATGGGATTCTGCTGAAAAGTTGCTACAACTTTAAAAGCACCACTATTATGACGTGGGAAAATACCCGAACTAAGCTGAATGCCAGACATGTAAGTACCATGTATGGCATTCAGCTTTGTTCGGGTATTTTCCCATGTCATAGTAGTGGTGTTTTTAAAGTTGTAGCAATGTTTCAGCAGAATCTCATCTGCCATCATCAGGCTTCTGTATCGTGTTCTATCTATCTATCTATCTATCTATCTATCTATCTATCTATCTATCTATCTATCTATCTTAATAAATTGCTAAAGGTATTGATTAGTGTAATGTAAGAACACATACAATACCTCTAGCTTTTTCTAGAATTAATTAATTAATCCATCAATTAATCCATGTTTATTTATGGTATGTGTTTTCTAACCGACTATTTGGTATATTTGATGTATATATTATCATGAGAACTAAAGCAATCCCTGGACTTCAAGAAAGGAATGTCTCTCATGTCTTTCCAACTGCCATAAAAGAAAACAGAAAATGTTACCCATGCATTGTACATTTCCTGAAGGAGCACAGCTTAATAATGAAATCAACAGAATGTAATCACATTTAGCATTTCTTTTATTTTTAGATAGGTGGTATACCATTTCTCCAAAGACTCTACACAAGTAAATTGCATGCCTTCCTTTTTCCTTTCTTTTGTGGCTTTCCTCATGAAATAAGGAGGTTGGGCTGACAGATTTTAACTGTTCCCACATTGCTTTTCTTGTCTCAGGATGGAGTTGAACTCGGACTTCTTGATTCTACTCCAAAACCTTAACAACTGTGCTATATTGACTCTCTCAGTCATTTATTTATTTATAATATTTAAAACATATAGTCACCATTTTACAACCAACTGGGGGTAGCTCCCAATAAAAAGATAAACAGTATAAATGCCATATTGAAAATATGAAATTAAGCACATTAAAAGCTTTTCCTTTCCTTTCCTTCCCTTCCCTTCCCTTCCTTTCCCTCACCAAGATCCTATATCTTCCCAGCCTATATCTTTATATTCTTCATGCCATGTTCATACATCTCCTCAGCTTTTATATGCTTCATGCCACATCAAAACCTTGGAGGATTGATGGGTCAATTTCCATCCCTTCCTTAGCAAATCCAAAAAAAATAAAAGGCATTTTTTGTTAGGTATAGTTAATAGTTTAATAATATTTTTCAGACAATTTTGCATAAATACAAAGGGTTGAAACAGAAACTGTGATATAGTTATTGTTAGGAACTGATAGTCACCGAACAGTTGGGTTGGAAATATATAAACCAGGATAGACATTTAATACTGTCTCTTTAAGGGCATGCTAAAATTGTAATTGGATGTGGTTCCTCAAATGGCCATAAGATGGAGCCAGAAACCTGGGTTGTTTAGTCCTGTTGTTGCTAGTTGCTAGTTGGTTGATGTTCTGTTTGCTGTTTTTTTGGTTCCTGGATTTTTTCCGATTTACTGTTGCTGATCGTTGTTCTTCTTGGATTGCTGTGAATCTGTTACTGAACTGTTTATGACACTGGACTTTGATATTTGGATTCTCCCTGGACTGAAAACTGATTACTTTAACCTGTATGACTTGGGCTGCTTGTTGGACTTTGCTTAACTGTTTACTGGAAGTAAAAACCTACATATTACGATACAGTGTATCTGTGTGCTGGTTGTGTGTTATTCCTCATCACTCTCACTACATCTCCCTGTGTGCACTCATTCTCCTAACAGTTATCTTTGAGCTCTTTTACAATCCAGCAAAAATAATATTAAAGCTATTACAAATCAAATTGTCTATAAAGCAAGTATTTAGGCTATGGTCCATTTGAGGCTTTACATTCTATGGTTGAATGCCCCCCAGTATCTATAGTCTTAAAGTATATTATAAAGGTTGACCAGATCATTACTTCCCAGGGTATTTTTCTCATCCCCAAATGGCTTAGATGAAACAAAAACGTTGGATGACAAGGATTTCCAAACTTACTAAGGAAAATATGAAATGAAGGAGGGAGGAGGATAAATAAGGAACCAATATTTATTTAAGTTTGCAAATATTTTCTGTTTCTACGTGTGCTGTCTGTTTCTATCTATGTGACCAAGAATGTATTCACAGTAACATATTTTTAATGTGGTTAGCAATCAAAGGATGGCAAAATTCATAAGCTTTAACAGGTAAGCTTTAACAAGTACATTGACAACACTGTTGACCTAATAAGTATATTGACAATGGTTGGCTTCTATTCAAAGCATTCCAGATGAAGTGTCCTCTTTTGCATAGGAACAGATGTGAAGCATAAAATATATCACTCATAAGAAACAGATGTTAAACAAAGAAGAAAGCACTTTCCCCCTCCCAAAAAGATACAAAAAACAATAGGTGGCATAAACCAAATTATTATTTAAAATAAGTGAGTTGTAAGGGAGGACAGATGGATGAACGTTATTCCCACAGAGGGAATTTTCTCCCTTTGTCTTTATATGGGCAACCTCTTGGAAGTCTTTATTTATTCTTGAAGAGATAGAACTGAAATAGTATAACTTTATCTAGCTAATCAGGATCAAAGGTATGGAAAGAAATAGGTGATCAGTTGTTCCCCTGAGGTCACTGAGGAACATCAACATTTCTCAGCTCCTATCTGGTACCTGAATCATGATCAGTTAAAGAAAAAACAGTTTATAGAAGCATTTGAAAGTATAGACAGTCTTTTTTTTTTTGGTAAAAGTTTTATTGATTTTAACAACAGACAAAAAACATCTAAGACATAAAACATGACATAAAAAAATAAAAAATAAAAAAAATAAAAAATTATAACATTCTTCATAAATTTACAGTGTATCGGTTGGTTTACCACTCCCTTTTGTGCATCCATTTCATAGTCATCAGAATAATTATATTACATAATAACTCACATTATTAATCATCAATAAAATATCCCAATATCATTATTGAACAATCATTTGACTATAATTTTACTAATTCATACTTAAGCAAGATAACTATAATTAAGTTAAATTATTTTATGACAAATCATGAAATCATACCAAATCTATCTTAATAAAATATTCTTAAAAATTATCAAAACCAAAAAAAATTATATATTCATTATTTCCTAAATTTCTAAATATTCTATTATCATATTGTATTATCTAACCGTTGATAAAAAAGATCCCAAACTTCATAAAATTGTTTATCTTCTTGTTCTCTAATTTCAAATGTCAATCTACTCATTTCAGCGCATTCCAATATTTTCTTAATAATTTCTTCCTCTAATGGTATTTTCTCACTCTTCTAATGTTTAGAAAATACAATCCTAGCTGCTGTTAATACATTTACAATCAGATACTTTAAATTTTTATTATATATATATCAGGTACGATTCCCAATAAAAAAATCTCTGGTTTCAAATCTATGTGTTTCTTTATCATTTTTTTCCAGCCATATGCGAATTCTAGTCCGATATTTCCTGGCCTCCTCACAAAAGTATAGACAGAGTCCTATATAACGATGATAGGAGTAGGCAGAAGTAATCCTCAGATGAGTTGCTGCTTGTGAGTTAGCAGATTTTGATGTACAACCTGCCAATCTCAGAATAATGCTAAGATAAGAATTACCTGATAACTGAATATAATATTAACAAATATGTCAATATGTATGGAGTGAATTTTAAACACATGCATGCAGGTAATAGTGAGCAGCAGGAGAGAGAAAAAATAATACTATCTTATCCAGTTACTGTATGAACATAATTTGGTTTGCTGGACATTTGCCTTTTGAACACTAAATATATGTACGCAATTGTAAAGACAAATCATTACTTATGTGCTCATGTTTTTATCCTAGCTAATAGCTGTAGTATTGTCATATTACTTTAGCTCTTGCAGTTGTATATGTTGCAGCCTTGTAGGTCTCTGAAGGAACACTGGATAGTTATTTAATTCTTATTAAGAAAAGAAATTCTCTTGCAGATACATTTAAAAGCTGCAATGCAAATAACATGCATTGAAATTGCAATTATTTCTTTTATTGGTAAACAAAAATCTATATAAAAGGAGAGAAAACTCACTGTGAGGAAAATTGTACAAGTCAAATAATAGCATCTTTAAAACTGAGTTTTTTTCTCTAAAATATAATATAGGAAGTGAAAAATACTTCTTGTTTAGTCGAAAATATAGATTTTTGTTTGATGATTGCTAAAATATTGCTGACAAAGAAAACTATTTGCTAGGGATATTGTTAATCCTAAAAATAAACTACCATTATCTAAAATTCAATTTAATCCTGTAGTTGTCCAGGTAAAGAAATAAAATGCAAATGTTTATGATATGGGTTAGCATGCCATTATATCTTCCTTCTAAAATATTAACGTTCTCTTTAAGCAATATTTAAAGAAAATTTTGGATCCATCCTCAAGGGATTCTAAGGGACACAAGAAAATAACTACATTCTGATAATTACTTTAAAAGTTAGCAGGCAAGACAGGTAAAGTGGTACCAAATGTTATTGTTTAGTAGAATGCAGTAAGATATATAACACTGAAAGAACTGTAAAGCAAAATGATCCCTGGATTTGAAAATCAGCAGTTAATTATTTGTTGTACTAAAGATCAACAATATCAATAGAAAATAGCCACCAGTTCTATATAAGTTTCTAGTAAGCCACAGAAAGCTAGAGAGGGAGATATGACATGTTTGAGAAATAGCAAATCCTAAACCAATCTTTAAAAATCAGATCTAAGTTTCCAGGATCCATTCTTAATGTTTATTAACTTCTAACAACAATATGGTTTAATGGCAGGGAATGCACTGAAGATTATCTAACGTGGAAGGGAATGAATAAAACCTGGCATTTTAGCTTATATAGAATCCTAGAGTCATACAGTTGGAAAGCTGTTTAGGCTATTTCAGTCTAACCTACTCTTACTCTGGGAAGCCAAATGGAAGCATCTTCCAATTAAATATAGCCAATGAAGGGGAGCGCACCACCTACCCAAGTAATTGGTTCCACAGTGTAAATATTATTTTTGAAAAAAAAAAAAAGGAAACAACCTTTCTATAATAATCTATTTTTCCATGCTTGGCAATGTGGAATGAGAAGAAACAGGTCAAAACTTACTTCTTCAAATTCTTTTCAGATATGTATTTCTTAGTCATATTTATTCAAGGCTAAACATGTCTTTTACTATCTCTTATAGGATAATTGATTTTTAAAAAATTGCAATATTCTATTAAAACAACAAGGTCCTATAATACATATCAATATAATGATTATTAATGATCCTGCCAATGCAGTTAAAAAAGGTTGTAAACCATGACGAAATAGAAAACAAGCCCCCCGGCTATCGGCATAAAGACAACATTCTTCTTTAAGCATAGCACACAATCCCCCTTGTTTTAAAAAATAACAGATCTAAATCTTTACGATTTTGCAAGAGGGGGTATTTTATGGGTACCTGTAGGGATATAAAAACATCAGAGTTATACACACAAGCCATACTTGAATGCAAAATGATTTGGATTTAACACTTTCATCCCTGTGGACACATGCCATGAAACCGGTGTAACAAGTCCAAACAAAATTATTGCCAGGGATAAAATACATTCCTTTCAGGCGTGATATTAAAGTTCTTCCTGGAGTGGTGTAGATTGCAGGATATCCCCTGGTTGTGTGGGTGCATCTGCCAAATCGAATTGAAGTGGTGGGTAGAAGTCTTCTATGCAAGAAAAATCGATTGTAGAACTTAAACGAACGCCTTGAAAGTCAGTTATAGTCCAAGTAATATTATATCTTCTATGAGGCTTCTGCGGATCATCATGGACAGTTCTTTTGAAGCATCGTTTGTTGACAGGATCAGAGTTCGGGTATATAAAAACATCACAAGCAGGAGAGAGGCTTATGGACAAGTTAGTTGTAGAACATTTGCGAAATGAGGAGGGAATTCAATTAGTAGAAAAAGGATAATAATTACAATAATGACAATAAAGATTAATTTGGTAATTCATCAAGGATGTTAGTTGGGGTGGGGAAACCCATAATACAATAGAAGGACATTTAGGTCCCCCTATGTTTTAGATTGAATAGAGGAAAAGATTTTAAGGTTCCTTTCCATAGGAAGAGTAAAGAAAGAACAAAAGAGCGAGTGGTAGAGTGTTCTTTAAATAAAACAGAAGTGACAGAGTGAAAACTACGGGTAGCATTTTCATGACGTACCCACATGGAACAAGTATAATAGCCTTCTGTTAATGAAATGGTTTTAACACGAATAGTCTTTTGACAGGAAGCATAGGTTTTGTTGAAGTAAGGTAGAAATTGCAAAGAAGATATAGGCAAGAATATCAGGAAGAGTTTTAAGATACAGATGTAGCGGAGGAATTCCCATGATAGGGTCTAATCGCCCTACCAGGGATCCAGCAAGTGGTTTTGTCTGGCAGTAAGATCGCAGCGTAGCCTCGTCCCCAAGTGAGAAGCTCAGCGGGACCCTGCCAGGCAGGATCTGGCAATCTGCGATAATATACCAGAGGTCTGTTAGGCGGGGGGAGGGGGAGGAAAAATGACGCAAAGCAGCAGAAGTGGGAGGAATGCCAGTCAGATTAAGAAAGTTTAAAGTGTAAAGACAAATGTTAAGAGAATTTTGCAATGCTGGGAGGTTCGGGGGTTTTTCCTGCAACGAATATCGATCAAGAGCACTTTTCAGAGATAAGTTCGCTCGTTCCACAATAGCCTGCCCCTGGCTGTTGTAGGGAATCCCAAACTTGTGGGTTACATCCCATCTGTTACAGAAGTCCTGGAAAGCAGAACTTGTATAGGCAGGTCCATTGTCAGTTTTGATTTATTTTGGACATCCCAGCGAGGCAAAGGTACGAATTGAATGATTGATGACATGTTTTACAATTTCTCCCCTTTGAGGAGTAGCCAGAATAAACCTTGAATATGTATCTATGGAAACGTGCAAATATTTCCAAGGGGCAAAAGGTGGATACTGAGTTACATCCATTTGCCAAATTTCACAAGCTTTTAATCCTCTAGGATTTACTCCTATGGGAATGGAATGTCCTTACTTACTACATGTGGGGCATTGTTGAATAATGGCAGCAGCTTCTGCCTGAGTTAGGGAAAATTGTTTTTGTAATGCTTTCTTATTTTGGTGAAAATAATCATGGCTTTCGGCTGCTGTCAGATTACAAATTGATTTACCGGATGCAGCTGCTGCAGCTGCGTCTGCCACCTTGTTTCCCTTCTGTAATATACCAGGAAGAGGTTGATGGCTCCTGATATGTGCTACAAAGAATGGATGCGTGCGGCTGTTGATACATTGCTGTAGAGGAAGCAACAACTTTAACAAAAAAACATATGCTAGGAGATAAATAGGCTTGATATATATTTTTCAAAATCTGAGAAACGTATAAGGAATCTACTATTAAATTAAAAGGAGCTTTTTGAAACTGTTGAAATGCAAAAAGAGATGCAGCAAGTTCTGCCTGTTGAGCAGAAGATTGTGGAGGGGTAATTTTAGTTTTCCACTCTCCCTCCTGGTACCATGCACAAGCACCATACATTTTCCCCCCATCTGCATGAAGCGTAGGTGCATCTACTAATGGAGATATTGAGAGGGGGGAATGCCATTCAAAAGGGAGAGTTTTAAGAAAAGTGAACCATGGGTCAGCTGGTAAATGGCAAGAAATTTGTCCTGGCCACTCTACTAAAGCGTATTGTAGTTCTTCTGAATTACACCATAGCATTTCCCACGTGGTCAATGAACAAGGAGTGAATATTAAAACAGGCTCACATCCCATGAGTTGTTTACATCTTTGTCGACCTTTAAAGATCAACTGGGAATATGCAGAGGCTTTACTAGTGATTGTGGTCCGTGGGGTGTGAGACAAATGCAGCTATTCTAAAATCAAAACCTGTGTCTGATGAAATTGCATAATGACAGCTGTGGGTCTCTGAACAGTATTTAATAAAGCAATTGATAAAGGACAATTTTCTATAGCTCGATCCACCCATCTAGTAGCCAGTAAATGGGAAATGTCTTTTAATGCCTGCAACTGCTCTTTATTTAGAATGATAACATTGGACGGGGCTTTGCCTTGCGTGAGAGCATTAAAGAGAGGAGCTAATGTAGCTGTAGTCAAACCCAAATAAGGATGTGCCCAATTTAAGGTTCCCAGGAACTGTTGTAAGATCACGAGTGTTGGTTTTGGGGGAAGTGTTGGGAAGGGAAGGGAAGGAACAGCAGCTGAAGCAAGCAACTTGTGTCCTAAATAGGAAAAGGGAGGTTTGGATTGTATTTTTTCTGGGGCTATAATGAGCCCTACTTTACCTAAAATGGAGGTCAGGCACAGCAGAGATTTTAATACCGTGCCCTTTGGGCCAGGTGCAGATACCAATATATCATCCATGTAATGATAGATTAAAAAATGAGGATATTTGTCCCTGTATGGTTGCAAGGCTAAATCCACAAAAAATTGACACATAGTTGGACTGTTTAACATACCTTGCGGTAAGACTTTCCATTGATATCGTTTGGTAGGTCTTTGATTATTTAAAGTTGGTACTGTAAAAGCAAATAATTTTCTATCTGACTTGTGTAATGGAATGGAGAAAAAGCAGTCTTTTAAATCGATAATGACAAGGTCATACTCTTGAGGAATTATGTTAGGATTTGGAAGACCACATTGCAGGGGTCCCATTGGAAGGAGGACCGAATTCACAGCCCTTAAATCCTGAAGGAGGCGCCAAGTGCCGTTTTTCTTTTTGATAACAAAAACTGGGGTATTATATGGACTCAATGAGGGTTCTAGATGACCTCTATCTAATTGTTCTTGAACAAGAGAATGTAAGGCTTCAAGCTTTATAGAAGGGAGAGGCCACTGATCAATCCACACAGGGTTGTTGTTAGTCAAATATAAGCGAAGCATGGTTAATGGAGGGTAAGTTGCGCATTAAACTGTGACATAAGGTCTCTTCCCCACAAATTAGTATACAGAGGAATTACAGCTGGTTTAATATAAGCAACACATTGAGACTCAGGGGAATGGGCTTTTACCCAGTTTCTGCTAATGCGAGTCTCCTGGAGTCCCCCCACTCCTCTCACCGCTGGTGCCACATCTGCAGGCCAGGTGTCTGGCCACTCAGCGGTTCGGATGACGGAAATATCCGCTCCAGTATCTAAAAGACCAAGAAAGGATCGACCATTCAATAAGAATGTTACCGTAGGTTTCGGTTGACTAATTGGTCTTTCAATTGCATAGAGTTGCTCTTGTTGTTGGTCTAAGAGCACAATCATTTTTGCCACAACATCCCCCTCATTTATAGTAACTTCTGTATTAGCTAGTACAGACAGGCAGACATCAGACAATACAGTGGGGTCATGCAGAAAAGGAGAGGCAAGAATACCTTGTTCAGCTAAATCCCTTACAGGAAAGACTAGCACTGGAATATCGGGGGGCATGTGAAAAGGCTGAACAGGGTGTACAAAGAGAAAGTCAGCGATACCAGGGAGATAAGTAACAGTTTCATTAGCAACAAGATCGTAAGCGAAAGAAGAAAAATTGCAAGTTTCAGCAGCCTTTGTTGTGGGGCTGGCTGCCTGCCCCGTTTCTAGTTTCCCTGATTCAAAAAGGGTTTTTGAATGATTGTAGGGTTATTCTGCTGTTCATTCTTTTGGACTCTGCACTGACTAGCCCAGTGATAGCCCTTTTTACATCGAGGGCATGGGGTTTTTGGGTGAGCTACCTGGTTTCTTGACATATTTGCTCCCCCACCCGGGGCTCTGCATTGGCTCTTAAAGTGACCTGGCTTGCCACAATTAAAACAATTACCCATTTTATGAGTATTTTGTTGGGAAATGGGAAGAAGAGAGCCCATGTTCTGCTGCATGCCTTCCGTAATGGCTGTAGCCAGAGTAGACATGGAATGGGATGTGGTTCCTATGATTCAGCGGGCTGCAAGATAATCTGCCAAGGTAACATTTTTCTTATTAATTAATGGTTGCAAAACTTTCTGACAATCAGCGTTTGCGTTTTCATAGGCAAGTTTTAAACTTAATTCATTATAAGCCTCCTCATTATCAATTTGTCTCTCTAAGGCTTCTGTGAGACGGTTTATAAAGGAGGAAAAAGGCTCAGAAGGTCCTTGGATAATCTTAGAGAAAGATTTGGGCACGCATCCCGCATTATCAATTTTTCGAGCCGCGGCCAAAGCACAATCCTGTAATATAGGGAAAGCAGCTGCATCTGTGGCAGTCTGCTGGGCAATGGTAAGCATGGTACCGGTACTGTTAAGCATATCTAAAGTGACATTTGCCAGCAAGTCTCTAGCGGCTGTGGCTGCGGTACGTTTATGAAATTCTGACTCCCAGACCAAAAATTGTGAAGGCGTGAGGATCATGGTAAATAATGTACGCCAATCAGCATTTATCAAGTCAGCGCCTGGTTGGGTTATTGACCCTAAAAGACCCTGTACATAGCGGGATTGAATACCATTTTCCTTGCAAGCTGCTTTCAAATCCTTAATTATTTTGTATGGCATTGGGGTATAATGAGGAGCTGGGGGATTGCCGGCTTGTATGACCGGATAGAGGGAAGCAGCTGCAAGGGTGTCCTCATCCATTTCCCCTTCATAAAAGGCTTGTTGAATGGCTTTTACAACACCCCCCCCCACCTCGGGAGGGTGGTGGAGGACACAGGGGCTCTACATTTATGGAAGTGGATTAAATGGAGGGAGGCTCCCGTAATGACTTATGACAATCGGGAGCAGAGGGTTGAAGGACAGAAAAGTTATCATAACTTGGCGGGGGAGATTCAAACACACTCCCTGCTTCTATTTTATAATGGACTTTTAAAGCCTCCATAATTTTCCTCCAAGTGACCAAAATGCCAATAGGTGCACGAGGAGGACTATGGAGATGTTCACCAATTTTTTGCCAAGTGGAAATTTTTAAGGACCCTTCCTCTGAATAATTAGGACAATGTTGCCACACATAAGCCAATAATGTAGCAATAGGTTTCTTTTTTACAGGCGAGCCCTTTAAATTAGCAGAATATTTAGAAGAAGAAGCGACTAACTCCCTCAATTCCTTCAGATGCTGCATCTGTTGTTGAGAAAAGTTTCCACCCATACTTACGAAAGTCGAGACCGTGTTTCAGATCCGATGATGTGCAATTCGCTTCAGACCTGGCGATGCACAGCTCCCATCGAGCTGATAAGATATGGGCGCATCGCTACGTATCCCCCTTAGGGAATCACGTCGGGGTCACCAGAATGCGGTATCTGCTATCCCGCATCAGATGGGCGGCTCATGATAGGGAGCGAAGGAGAGAGAAACAACAGGAAGCGAGGTTTCCTCGGGATGAGCGCGCCCCGAATGTCTTGGCACACGCTCTTTTATTGTGCTTTTTTACAAGAAAATGATTTAATCAAAGCTCAAGTCAAACATGATAATCTCACCAGAATGTGCATGTTTACAAAACTGCATACCGGACAGATCATTTACAGTGTGGATAAGCTTATTAACAACCATCTAGCTCCTTGTCCCTTGTACGTGCCTTGCAAAGGTCACTGAAGAGACAGAAGTTAATGATTACACGTGAATGATACAATGTTGCAAACACATGAATGATACATAGTTGCAATGATACATAGTTGCAAACACATGAATGATACATAGTTACAACATCGCTCCCTATTGGTTATTTCACATTAAGGTTTCCTATATAAGGCAGAGTTGTTGTTCAAGTTCTAAAGTCACTATGTAATAAAGAGCTGAAAGTTCACCAACTAAGAGTGTCTCCATTCATTCTACCCATGCCTCAAACTATATCATGAACCATGTAAAGGTATTTCTTATACTTCATTATTGAGGCAGGTATCCTTCAACCAAAAGTATGCACATTTTTTTTGTTCCACATCTAGTATCCTTCTACCCAAATACTTATTAACACAATTTTCATTAAGAACTGCTACAAAATTCAATTATTTTCAGGGACATGTCTGTGTGAGGGGGAAAGTTTATAGATCCCTTTTAAAATAACTTGGCTGGGCCTGCTGAAATATTGTAGAAAAATTGTAGTTCACACCATTGGAGATATAATGATGATGATTGATTGATTGATGATTGGATTTATGTCCTTCCTGTCTTTTGTTCAGGTGCTCAAGGAAGCATACATATTGCTCCAGGATTGGAATAAACAGACCTCATTATTTAAAGTTCTTTTTTAAACAATGTATATTATAAACAGATATAAATAACACCATTGTAAATACTGTACACATGCAAATGACAAAAATGGAAGAAGAATAGACAATAGAATAGTACAACGTTCATAAACGTAATAAAAATGGAAAACATTTTACCATACTAAGAACCACATAAAAGCTAATAATTACAGTTAACAAAAATGTCTTCATTAGACAAATGTGCCCCCAAATCATCATGGATCATAAAAAATTAGATGCTCTCAACTTCTAATGATAAAAAACACTAAAACAGACTGTATTTAAGAAAACCTGTTCTGTCCTTAATTAACATACTTGAGATCCCCGCGCTTTGATTGGCCAAAGCGCGGGGCTCTCCGATTGGTCAGGCGAGCTGCGCCGATTGGCTCGCTGGGAATCTCCCGCGATTGGTCCATTTGAATCGCGGGAGATTCAAAGCGGTGCCATTGGCCGCGGCCGCCGTGGCGAAAGGAATAAAAGCCGCGGGCTTTTTTCCTTTCGCCAGTTCGGTTCCCACTTCCTAATAAAGAGCTTTGCACTAAAGTCACCGACTCCTGGCATCATTTCGCGGACACAACACTGGCGACGAAGGTGGGATCCAGACCCTGAACCGAACCATGTGTCCGACGGAAGCCAGACGAACCACCGAGATGGCGAAAATCGCACCACCCGCACCCTTCAACCCCGCCACCGAGGACTGGGAATCGTTCTCCGACCGATTCCGCATGTACCTCGAGTGCAGTGGCCTGAAGGACGCCACCGGCCCAATGAAACGTGCCGTCTTCCTGACCCACTGCGGGACCGAGGTCTTCCAGATGGCCAAGGCGCTGGCCAAACCCGCCGACGCGACCGCGATGGACTGGGACGTCCTCGAACCCATACTTCGGCGGCACTATGCTCCAGAGGTACCCATCCTGATCCGGCGCAACGAGTTCTACCGGCGGGACCAGAGGTCGGGTGAGAGCTTCAGCGACTTCGTCGCCGAGCTGTGGCGTTTAGGGGGGCTCTGCGAGTTCGATAACCTAAACGACACCCTGCGAGACCGAATCATGCTCGGGTTGTGGGACCCCGTCCTCCAGAGCCGGCTGATGGCCAAGGGCAACATCAGCCTAGCAGACACCCTCACCGCAGCCGCAGCCGCCGAAGCAACCCGAACTTCTGCCGACCGCATGCGCAGACCGAACACTGGGGACTGCAGCGGAAACAACAACCCGGCGAGGTCGACCGAGCCCAAACCTGAGATGACCACCCACCAGGGCGATTTCCACTCGGCATCGGGCACTTCCGATGACGAGGAGGACATCCATCGACTCCAGACAGGCCGCGACCCACGGAACCGGCGAGGTCGTAAGTCGAGGACCAACTGTGCCGGCTGTGGCGGCGACCACCCCAGGTCGGAATGCTGGTTTTTCGAATCGATCTGCTGGCATTGCGACAAGAAGGGACACATCGCCCGTGTCTGCTGCCTGAAGAAAAATCGCAGCCCGGCACGATGGGACCAGAACGACTGGAGGAGAGAAAGCACACCACCCCGGACCAGAGATCGCCCCTCGGACAGCCGATGGGACTGGAACGGGCGACCCTCGCGAGGCGGCGACAACCGGCGGAGAGAGGAGACCCAACAGACGGTCACCATCGCCACGCCATCACCAACGATGCCTGGAAGGTCCACATGGAGGTAGGCATCGAGGGCCAGCCATGCAAAATGGACGTGGACTCCGGGTCCTACCTCTCCATGATTGCATGGCATGAAATAAAGCGCTTGGTGCCTACCCTCCAAAGGAGGAACGTAGACAGCCAGAGACTCATTGTAAAGGACTACCAGGGAAACCGCATCCCGGTAGTCAGAACCAAACACTTCAAAATCACGTATAAGAGGCGCACCGCACGACTTCCCCTAACAATCGTCGACCGCGACCGCCCAAGCCTACTGGGACTGCAATGGTTCACCCCGCTCGACATCGCACTCACGGGAGTCGACCACATCACCGACGACAGCTGGGAGCAGAAACTGGCCCGGGAGTTCCAAGAGGTCTTCGACGGAAACCTAGGCAAGTACCGAGGGCCCCTTATATCTTTCGACCTAGACCCTAACGTCCCCCCAAAACGCCTGAAACCAAGGCAGGTGCCATTCGCACTGAAACCCAAGATAGACGAGCAAATTGACAACCTCGTCAAACAAGGGGTTCTACAGCCCATAGACCACGCCCGGTGGGAGACCCCCATAGTCACCCCAATCAAGCCCGATGGGTCGGTGAGGATCTGTGGGGACTATAAGGCCACCCTAAACGGCGCGCTGCAACAAAGCGCCTACCCCGTCCCAGTAGTGCAACACCTACTGCACTCACTGGGAGGGGGCAAGGTTTTCGCCAAGCTCGACCTCGCCCAGGCATACCAACAGTTGCCGGTCGACGAGCAAATGGCAGAAGCGCAGACCATAGTCACCCACCGGGGGGCATTCAAATTCAACCGACTCCAATTCAGAGTCAGCGTGGCACCGGGCATATTCCAAAGCCTAATGGAGAGACTATTGCAAGGTATCAAGGGGGTGGTACCTTACTTCGACGACGTCCTAGTGTCGGCAGCCAACCAAGCCGAACTAGAGGGTCGACTAAGGGAAGTCCTAACCAAATTTAAAGAGACCGGACTAAAAGTCAAGAGGGAGAAATGCCAGCTATGCACGAAACGAGTAGAATTCCTGGGCTACCTCCTAGACCATCACGGCATTCACCCCACAAACAAAAAAATCAAGGCCATCAAAGAAGCCCCCACACCCAAGTCAAAGACTGAGCTACAAGCGTTCTTGGGGTTACTGAACTTTTACAATGTTTTCCTACCCCAAAAGGTGATGGCGGCGGAGCCCTTGCATAGGCTCCTGGACAAGGTGGCGACCTGGACTTGGGGGAAACGCGAGCAAGCCGCCCTCCAAAGAACGAAGGACCTCCTCACCTCCGACGCCGTCCTCATACAATTCAACGAGACCCTACCTCTGGCAGTCATATGCGATGCATCACCCTTTGGCGTCGGCGCTGTCCTCAGCCATACCCTTCCCGACAGAAAAGAAGCGCCCATCGCATTCTTTTCAAGGACCCTCACCAAACCGGAGCGGAACTATAGCCAACTGGACAAAGAGGCTCTGGCTATAGTTGCTGCCATAAAACGATTCCACGAATACCTCTACGGCCGGACTTTCACCATCATAATGGATCACAAGCCACTGCTGGGAATCCTTGCAGGAAACCGGGCCACCCCGAACATTCTGTCTCCCCGAATGACAAGGTGGTCCGAGTTCCTGGCAGCCTACAACTACGAACTCATACACAGACCGGGTAAGACGATCTCCCATGCAGACGCCTTAAGCCGCTCGCCGCTACCGGAACCCGACACCGACTCAGCACCCACGACGACCACCCTCAGCATAGAGACTCTACCCAACCTGCCCATAACTGCGTCAGACATTGCCTGAGAGACTAATAAAGACAAACGTCTGGCGCGGGTGCTGCATTGGGTGGAGAAAGGGTGGCCGGAAAGGGACAACGACGAGTCCGTCAAAACGTTCCGAAACCGCCAAACGGAACTCTCATTATTAAAAGGGTGCATACTATGGGGGGATAGGGTGGTCATTCTGGAAAAGCTACAGGGGAAGGTTTTGGAACTGCTACACGAGGGGCACCCTGGCATCGTTAGGACTAAAGCCCTGGCCAGAAGTTACGCTTGGTGGCCAGGGATGGACAAACAAATAGAGGCCTGGGTAGCTAGGTGCCAACGATGCCAGGAAACAAGACCAAGCCCACCCACAGCACCCGTCCTAGAGTGGGAAACCCCAAGGGGACCTTGGTCTAGGATCCATATAGACTTCGCCGGGCCCACAAAAGGACACACCTTCCTCATAACAGTTGACGCTTACTCCAACTGGCTGGAGGTAAGCAACATGAAGACGACAACCACGGAGGCCATGATCAAGGAACTCTGCAAACTCTTTGCAACGCATGGCCTCCCAGACATCGTCGTCTCCGACAACGGGCCCCAGTTCACCTCACTGGAATTCGAAAAATTCCTAGCGGAAAGGGGCATCCGCCACGCGTTGACAGCACCGGTGCACCTGGCGGCGAATGGTAGGGCGGAACGGATGATCCAATTCACTAAAAAGACCATCCGGAAAATAGACCACGGGGAGATCCAGGAGAAAATAAACAAACTACTCTTCACCCAACACATAACCCCAAATACCACAACCAATAAAAGCCCAGCCGAACTATTAATGGCAGAAAGCTAAGGTCCCCACTCGACAGGTTATACCCCACGTATAACCCGGAGAGGGCCCCAGACTCAAACACCAAACACCGAACCTTCGCACCCGGCGACCCCATATACGCAAAGAACCTGACGGGAGACCCACTATGGATTCCAGCCGTCAACACACAAGCAACAGGCCCACACTCGTACCGGCTACAAACAGCAGACGGACGAGCGTGGAAACGCCACATCGACCAACTAAGGTCGAGGACTACCAACCAACAAACCACCGGCGTACAAACAGGCAAAACCAACCCCCACAACACAAACCAAGGGGGGAGGGAATACCCAGGGGACCAAAACCAAAGAAGAATAAACCAGCAGTACTCACCGGAAAGCAGCCATCACGACCCCTCGCCAGGAAGGAACAGCCAGGCCAGCTCAACTGAGACTGAGCGGGAGCGGCGAAACCCTCAGCTCAACCAACCCGGAAGGCCCAGGAGGGAGCTACGGAGAAAGGACCGGCCCGATCGACCAGCCGGTTCCCACGACGGCAGCAGGAGCAGCAGAGATCCCAACCGAACCAGCCGGGATCCAGCCTACAACTGAGTTGCGCAGGTCAAGTAGGACCAGATGGAGCCCCGCCTACCTACATGACTACGCAACGTAAGGACTGAACCAAGAGGGGAGGGGTGTTCTGTCCTTAATTAACATGCTCGAGATCCCCGCGCTTTGATTGGCCAAAGCGCGGGGCTCTCTGATTGGTAAGGCGAGCCGCGCCAATTGGCTCGCTGGGAATCTCCCGCGATTGGTCCATTCGAATCACGGGAGATTCAAAGCGGTGCCATTGGCCGCGGCCGCCGCGGCGAAAGGAATAAAAGCCGCGGGCTTTTTTCCTTTCGCCAGTTCAGTTCCCACTTCCTAATAAAGAGCTTTGCACTAAAGTCACCAACTCCTGGCATCATTTCACGGACACAACAAAACCTGTCATTATAATTAATATTTCTACTTTCCTCCAACCATTTAAGTGTGAAACCAAGGCTAGGTTCTAACCTTTTTACATCGTTGATTAAGTATCCTACTTAATTCTTCCATAAGTAGGCTATAACTTGATGGGTGGCAAAACTTAATAACTCTTTATCTGACTACTCTACATGTAAATCACTAGGAACTGACAATAAGGCTAATTTAAGAGTCCTGGTTGTCTCTTTTTCAATAATTCTATTGCACACCTTAAAAATGCTATCCAGAAACTTTTATATGATTGAATATTGCCACTGTCAATGAAAATAGGTACCAATCTCTCCAAGACATTTTCCTCCAATAAAGATTACTCTTCCTTTAGCAACATATTGTATTCTGTTGAGGATCAAATATCCCCCGTGAATCATTTTAAGGTTAACTTCCCTAATTCTGGCAGATATACATGTGAGAAAATTGATGAGTTACATGCTATTCATACATTGTCATCCAGAGATATCATTCTTCCAAATCTTTCAGAGGAGCTATTTAACTCTTTGAGGCCAGCATTGTCACATTTTGTAAGATTAATTTTTGAGAATGCCCTGGGCTGGATTGTTACAAATAATTCTCACATAACTAAACACAACTTGTTTGGACTCCTACCCTACCCTGCTTACATATCAATAATGTTCTTCTTGAGCCATAATTCCCTTCCCCCTTTTTAATAATGTGCTTAGTTTTGCTAAAATTTACAATTAAATCCTGAAATATCAGTTAACAATAGTTGAAGTATATATTTGTATTAATTATAGCTACTCCCCAATCATGACAAATTTAAATTACTAAGGCTTTATAGTTTTTTTTAATCAATGGGGAATATTTAATTTTAAAAGCTTAGAGATAACTTTAGGTAGATTTTCTCAAATCAAATATAAAATTCTCTTGGTTGACAATGTTTCTGTGATCCTGCCTTTATTATTTTTTACAAATAACTCCAACAGATCCCACATACCTTCTTCCTCCTATATTGTTCACAACAACAATGCTGTAAGGTAGTTGGCCTGAGAGAGTGAGACTGGCCCAAAGTTATAAAAGTCTGTAATTATCTCTCTCTTTTTCTTTTACATCTTGAAAAATGAAAACCAAGCATTTGTTCTGTCCGGAGCGTGGGCGCAAAGAACGGAGACGAGGCATCGGAAAGTGACTCAACTCTTTATTAGTGACTTCAGAACAGAGCTAAAATACTCGGGCAGCAGCAGCCCTTTTATAGGGCTCGCTGCTGTCATAACAGCCAATGCTTTGAGTTTGCTGCGCTGGCGGCGTCCAATTGGCAGTGCCCATTAACAGCCAATCAGATTGGCCTGGGACGACCAATCAGGATCCGCTGCTGGCGGGCCAATCAGAAGTGCAGGATTTTGAGCCTGCTGTGGAAGTAAAACTATTTAAGCTTTTAATTAGCGCAATTGCTTAATCCACAACACCCCTCCCCCCTAGGTTCCATCTGAGGGGTGGGGTAATGTACTCTCACAAGTACGCAGGTCGTTTCACCTGTCTGCTCGATCTGCGTTGCCCCAACAGTTCTTGCCTTGGCTCTGTTTCTGATGGGCTATTTGCTGGGCTGAACGGCATGGCTGGGTCAACCACTTCACTGGGCGATGCGGGGCTGTCATCCCTGCTTCTGTCAAGGCTGCCTCCTGAGTTTCTTGGGTTTGCTGCTGTCGCAGTGCTGCTTTGTGGCGAGACTATCATCTGGTCCAGTTCTTCCTTGGAAGGTGAATATCCTGAGGTTGGTTGTGTTGATTTTTGGGTTTCACGTACTGCGTCGTATGTTGGCTCATTTTCGGCCCCCTCGCTTTCCCTTCCCCCCCAGGTTTGAGGTTCAGGGCTAGAGACAGGGGTAGTCTGGAACGAAGTTGGTCAATGTGGCGCTTCCAATTTTCCCCTCAGCAGTTTGTAAATGGTAGGAACGAGGCCCCGTAAGTTGAATTATGGTAGCAGGGACCCACAATGGGTCACCCAAGAAATTCTTTGTGAAAACTGGGTCGCCTACCTTGAACGTGCGATACATGCTGCTGGACCCTAGGAGTTGTTCTGGCGTGTAGGCAGGGTGTATGCGGTCAAGGTGTGATCGAAGTTTCCATCACATCAGGAGTTCGGCTGGGGTTTTGTTTGTTGTACTGTGTGGTGTAATATGTTGGAGGAGAAGCATCCTGGTTACTTTATGATCGATGTCTCCTTGTTCCATTTTTTGTAAAGTTTTCTTCACGAATTGGACCATTTTCTCAGCCCTACCATCGGCTGCAGGGTGGGCAGGTGAGGTCAAGGCATGGCTTATCCCCCGATCCGCTAGGTACTGTTCAAATGTGAGAGCAGTGAATTGGGGACCATTATCGGAAACCAGGACATCTGGTAGTCCATGTATAGCAAATAGTTTATTTAATTTTTTAACGACTGCTTCTGTGGTGGTGCTCTTCATTTTGTGGACCTCTAGCCAATTTGAATAGGCATCCACGGTTATGAGAAAGGTATGTCCTTTGGTGGGTCCTGCAAAATCGAGGTGGATGCAGGACCAGGGACCCCGGGGTGTCTCCCATTCCATTGGTGGGGCTTTTGGTGGATCTGCGCGAGTTTCTTGACACTTGCAAGAGGCCACCCAAGTTTCTATTTGTTTATCTATGCCTGGCCACCACGCGTAGCTCCTGCCTAGTGCCTTCATTCACACAATGCCAGGATGTCCATTGTGCAATAGTTTCAGGACTTTCTGTTGTAGCCGGTCTGGAATGACAACTCTGTCTCCCCACAATATGTATCCTTTTTGGGAGAAAAACTCTGTCTGTCGGTTTTTGAAGGGTTTGAAGATGTCACTGAGTTCATTGTCAGGCCAACCTCTTTCCACCCAGCTGAGGATTCGTGCTAAACAAGGATCTTTCCTTGTTTCTGTGGTGATGTCTTGTGCAGTCAGTAGTGGAGAAGGAAGGGTTTCGATTTGTAGCACTGTTAGCGTTGGAGATGGATCGTCTATGACTTTGGGTAGCGGTGAGCGGCTCAAAGCGTCAGCGTGGGGAACGGCTTTCCCCGGGCGGTGTAGCAATTGGTAATCATATGCGGCTAGAAATTCCAACCAACGCATCATTCTTGGCGATAAGATGTGGGGTGTTGGTTTGTCCCCTGCTAAAATGCCAAGTAATGGTTTGTGATCAGTGACTATGGAAAAGGGTCTCCCATATACGTACTCATGGAAGCGTTTGACAGCAGCTACGATAGCGAGAGCCTCTTTATCAAGTTGGCTATAGTTCCTCTCAGCGTTAGCTAAAGTCTTTGAAAAAAATGCAATAGGTGCCTCAGTACCGTTTGGTAGGATGTGGCTCAAGATGGCTCCTACCCCAAACGGTGAGGCATCACAAGTGATGGTTAAAGGTAAGGTCTCGTTATATTGTATCAATACAGCATCTAAGGTTAAATACAGCATCTGACTTTCTGAAAAGCTCGTTCTTCGCGTTGTCCCCATACCCAGGAAACCTTCTTGTCGAGGAGCCTATGCAGGGGTTCGGCCACAGTTGCTTTCTGGGGCAAGAAGATGTTATAAAAGTTAATGAGTCCTAGGAAAGCTTGGAGGTCTGTTTTATTCCTAGGTCTTGAGGTCCCATTTTTTATGGCAATCAGTTTTTTTTCAGTAGGATGAATTCCCTGTTTGTCAAGTAGATAGCCCAGGAATTCAACCTTTTCTGTACAGAGTTGGCACTTGTCCTTCTTGACTTTTAGGCCAGCATCTTTAAATTTCTGTAGAACCATTCGGAGTCATTTTTCTAAAATGCATCTAGTCGGGGCAGCTATCAGTACATCATCGAAGTAGGGCATGACCCCTTTTATGCCTTGTAGCAATCTTTCCATTAAGCTCTGGAAAATGCCGGGGGCTACACTTACTCCGAACTGGAGTCTGTTACACTTGAAAGCCCCTCTATGCGTGACTATAGTCTGGGCCTCTGCAGTCTGTGCGTCTACGGGCAACTGCTGGTACGCCTGAGCTAAGTCCAATTTTGCAAATATTTTCCCACCTCCAAGGGAGTGAAGAAGGTGTTGGACCACAGGTACGGGGTAATGGCTCTGCTGGAGTGCATGATTTAGGGTGGCCCAGTAATCCCCACATATTCTCACTGATCCGTCTGGTTTTATGGGGGTCACGATTGGGGTCTCCTATCGAGCGTGGTCAATCGGTTCCAACACACCTTGTGCTATTAATTTGTCCAATTGTTCATCAATCTTTGGCTTGAGTGCAAAGGGCACTCGATGAGGCTTAAGGCGAATGGGCGCAACTTCGGGGCTGAGGTTAAACGATATAGGGGACCCTTTGTACTTGCCTAGCTTCTCGCTGAACACATCCTGGAATTCTTGGACGAGGGCCACTTCCCAGTCGTCACTGCCAGTCTGGTTGATGCCAGCTAGTTCGATTCCTAATGGCGCAAACCACTGTAGACCCAGAAGGCTGGGCTGATCTCGATTGACGATGGTCAATGGTAAGGTTGCGGTGTGGTCCTTGAAGGTGACTCGGACGTTGCTGGAACCGATGACCAGAATTCTATTTCCTTGGTAGTCTTTCAATATGACGTTTTGAGTGCTGAGGTCCTGGCGATGGATGTCAGGGATCAGCTGCTTGAAGGTTTTCCAGGATACCATCGATAGGGACGATCCAGAGTTGACCTCCATAACGCATGGTCGCTTCTCGATGGCGACCCTCACTCAGATTTTCCTTGCATCAAGGGATGAAGCGTGGCCTATGGTGATGGTCTGGTGTGCCTCTTCTCATCGGGATGAAGTGGTGGCTGCTCGGTTTCTGTATTGAAAGTTCCATTGGTTGTTTTGGCAGTCCCGATTAACTGGTGGGGTGCCTGTTGTCTGTCGGAAATTATTTTCTCTCCTGGCTGGGCTGGGTCCTCACTTGCTTCTGCAGACCTTAGCGATGTGGCCCCTCTTCCCGCAGGAACGGCAGAGTGCGTCTAGGAATTTGCAGTCGGATTGCGGTGACTGCCCCCTCATCCGGAGCATTGGTATGGGGATTTTCGATTCTTTTGGTCCCGCTGGTCGTGTTCTGACCTGAGTCTGTTGACCTCTTCTTCCTTGCTTTCTGATGAGGATTCGAGGTCCTCATGGTGAGTAGTTGTCGCATGCCTCTTGGAAAACGGCGTAGCATCGCTGACGAGTTGGCGGTGCGGTGCATTCGCTCGGCGCATTCGAGCAGCTGACTTTCTGGTTGCTTCTGCTGCAGTAGCATCGGCGATGATATCTGCGAGGGCGATGTCTCCCTTCACCATAAACTTGCTCTGGGTCAAGGGGTCTCTTAGGCCCAGAACAATTTGATCTCTCATGGCTTCCTCGAGATTTGCGAAGCCATAGAGTCCTCCTAGGTTTCTGAGGTCAGCAATGAAGTCCCCAATGCTTTCGCTTTCCTGTTGGCCCCTCTGGCAAAACTCGTGTCTTCTGATGAGTGTTGGCACTGCCGGTGCATAATGGGCCTGGAGGATTGGGGCAAGGTTGTCCCAGTCCATTGTCTTGACTGCTGCTGGTTTCACAAGTGCTTTTGCCATCTTGAAAACGGCAGGCCCGCAATGGGTCAGAAATACAGCTCGTTTCTTGCCAGGCATAGCATCTTTCAGATTGTTGGTCTCCAGGAACATCTGGAACCTGTTCATATACGAGTCCCAGTCTTCGTTAGCCAGGTCAAATGGAGCGGGTGGTATCGCGCTGCTGGTCATTCTGCCGCTTCTTTGGTGCGCTCTTAGCCACGTGCTCTGTAGGGTTCGTTGAGTGTTTGATCAGCTCTTAAAGTCTCCGCATCCCATCCTCGTCGCCAGTGTTCTGTTCAGAGCGTGGGCGCAAAGAACGGAGACGAGGCATTGGAAAGTGACTCAACTCTTTATTAGTGACTTCAGAACAGAGCTAAAATACTCGGGCAGCAGCAGCCCTTTTATAGGGCTCGCTGTTGTCATAATAGTCAATGCTTTGAGTTTGCCGTGCTGGCGGCGTCCAATCAGCAGTGCCCATTAACAGCCAATCAGATCGGCCTGGGACGACCAATCAGGATCCGCTGCTGGCGGGCCAATCAGAAGTGCAGGATTTCGAGCCTGCTGTGGAAGTAAAACTATTTAAGCTTTTAATTAGCGCAATTGCTTAGTCCGTATCAGCATTCTAGTGTTTGCAAATTTATCTGAAGGCCTACACAAGAATAAAAAAAATACACAAATTTGCTTTCAGAGATTTGTCTGTCTTTGCAAGGGAAAAAAAACAGCATCAGCAGATAAATCTGTTTTCTTCCTTGTTTTTAATTGAAATCTCTGATTATTATCATTCAACCAGATTTTATTTGGTAGCATAAATCTGAAAATAAGAAAAGTCAGTAGACTAACCTGCTTAATGCTTCTATTTTCATTAAATGCCCTTATTACTCAACCATTCACTGTATTTTACATAATTTTGGTTATACAGTTGATCATGAATGATTGCAAACAGAGTAGTTTGTAGCATCACACACCATAATAATGCTTGGTCCTTAATTGTATTAAGGGCCAAGATCAAATATGCCTTTGTAAAGTTACATATTTTGTAAATTTCCTTCACTCAAGTCTGGAAGAATTCCTGAAGGGGGCATATATGTTCCTTAATTCTTAGGGTGGGCGGCTCGGCTTTTCTGCAGCAGTATTCCTTTGGCGGCTTTTTAAAAAATGGTAATGCTGATTATGGTACATTTCTCAGAAGAAAGTAGAATGCCACAGTTGAAAAACTTGCACTCTGCCCCTGCCTGACCATCCTGAAAACCAATTTCATAATTACAGCTGAGGAAGGAAATTGGAACAATTTACATAAGAGGAAAGGAGGGAAGATTATTATAGCTCGACAAAATTAACTGTTTGGCTGTCCAGGGAACAAAAGAATAAAAACTAGTAATCTCCTCATTAAAGCATTCTGGCACAATCAAGTGTAGAAAAAATAAATAAATTCCAGCCGGCTGAATGGAATACATTTGGATGGGTTGTATCATATTGTCACAGTAGAGCCAAACAGGTTTATGGTTTTGGAGAATGTGCTTTTCATTCTGCATGTTTTCTATTTTCTCCTTATCCATGTGCATGCATACATGCAGGCACGTGCATGCATACATGCAAGCATGCACACACACACACACACAGGAAAAAAGAGAACCAGATTCTTGAACAGAGCTGGGCAAACTACAGCCCATGGGCCACATCCGGCCCGTTGGTCTGTCCAATCCGGCCTGCCCCTGAAAAAAAATCGCTGGGCCTGGCATATTGCCCTGTGCTGTGTGGCCCCCAAAGCTGCAAAACAGTGCGGAGCAATCTAGGGGTAGGAAAGAAAAGAAATTTGCAAAGGCCTCGGCTGGGAGTTCAAAATTACCTTCGAGTGCGACCTCTCCAAAGGTGAGTCCCCGCCAATCCCCCCCCCTTTTTTCCGGGGCTTCCAGGCTTAAACTTTGCAAAGGCAAAGCTTGCAGGCTGGAGCGTCTTCCCGCTGAGGAGCGGGAAGAGTTCCGCCCAGTGGGCGAGGTGGGCTGCTTGGAGCCACCTAAAGCTAGGCTGCTGCTGGTGGAGCCTTACCCTGCCTTGGTGCCCCGTTTCCTGGCTCGGCGGTCCTGCTCAGGCGGCACTTTAAAAGCCTGCTCTCAGCACCCGAGCAACTTCCCAGCAACTTTCGGCTTCATTTTAACTCGCGGGCATGGGTGCCTGGCCTCGAGCTGCATGGCAGAGGAGAAACCCGGTGGGTGGGTGGGCGGGCAGGTGGGCTGCTTGGAGGAGGCAACCCAGTGGTGCTCTGGGCTTCCCCTCTGCCGTGCAGCTTGGGCAAGGCGTGAGCGCCCACGAGTTAAAACGAAGCCAAAAGTTGCTGGGAAGTTGCTCGGTTTTCCGGGGCTTCCAGGGCTTTGCAAAGGCAAAGTTTGCAGGCTGGAGCATCTTCCCGCCAAGGAGCAGGAAGGGTTCCGCCCGGTGGGTGGGGTGGGCTGCTTAAAGTTTGCTCAGGTGGCACTTTAAAAGCCTGCTCCCAGCACCTGAGCAACTTCCCAGCAACTTTCGGTTTCCTTTTAACTCACGGGCGCTCGCGCCTGGCCCCAAGCCACGCGACGGAAGGGAAGCCCGGTGGGCGGGCGGGTGGGCAGGCTGCTTGGAGGAGGCTCCAGGCTTCCCCTCCACCAGGCGCGAGTGCCTGCGAGTTAAAACAAAGCTGAAAGTTGCTGGGAAGTTGCTCGGATTTCCGGGGCTTCCAGGCTTAAACTTTGCAAAGGCAAAGTTTGCAGACTGGAGCGTCTTCCCACCGAGGAGCGGGAAGCGTTCTGCCCAGCAGGCGGGGCAGGCTGCTTGGAGCAGGCTGCCATGCGGCTCAGGGTGAGGCGCGAGTGACTGCGAGTTAAAACGAAGCCGAAAGTTGCTGGGAAGTTGTTCGGTTTTCCAGAGCTTCCAGGGCTTTGCAAAGGCAAAGTTTGTAGGCCAGAGCATCTTCCCGCCAAGGAACAGTGGGTGGGGTGGGCTGCTTAAAGTTTGCTCGGGTGGCACTTTAAAAGCCTGCTCCCAGCACTCGAGCAACTTCTCAGCAACTTTCGGCTTCCTTTTAACTCACGGGTGCTCGCGCCTGGCCCTGAGCCCCGCGACGGAAGGGAAGCCCGGTGGGCACATGGGCAGACTGCTTGGAGGAGGCTCCAGGCTTCCTCTCCACCAGGCGCGAGCGCCCATGAGTTAAAACGAAGCTGAAAGTTGCTGGGAAGTTGCTCGGATTTCCGGGGCTTCCAGGCTTAAACTTTGCAAAGGCAAAGTTTGCAGGCTGGAGCGTCTTCCCGCCAAGGAGTAGGAAGGGTTCCGCCTGGTGAGTGAGCGGGCTGCTTAAACTTTGCTCGGGTGGCACTTTAAAAGCCTGCTTCCAGCACCAGAGCAACTTCCCAGCAACTTTTAACTCGTGGGCACTTGGGCCTCACCCCAAGCCGCACAGCAGCCCGCTCCAAGCAGCCCGCCCTGCCTGCCGGGCGTAACCTTTCCCACTCCTCGGCAGGAAGACACTCCCGCCTGCAAACTTTGCCTTTGCAAAGCCCTGGAAGCCCCGGAAACCTGAGCAACTTCCCAGCAACTTTCGGCTTCATTTTAACTCGCGGGCACTTGCGCCTGGCCCCAAGCTGCGTGGTGGAGGGGAAGCCCGGCGGGTGGGGGGGTGGGCTGCTTGGAGGAGGTGACCCAGTGGTGCTCTGGCAGCAGCAACAGGCAGTTCCGCCCAGGCTCCGCTCAGGTGCCCGGCTGGGGCTGTCAGGAGTTGCTACCGCCGGCGCAGCTCCACGCGACTCCTGTCCCATGTTGCCTTGGGAAGGAAAAGGCAAAACAGGAGCTGCTGATCCTGAGCCTCCGGTGCCACTGCTGCCGTTGCAAAGCACCACCATGGCTCTTCCTTTTTCCCTTTCCCTTCCTGAGGCAACACGGGACTGAAACCGTGTGGAGCCGAGCCAGCGGTAGCAACTCCTGACTCAGGGGGCCTCCGAGGGGAGGGGAAGAAGGAGAAGAGGGGGGAAAAGGGTGGGGGGCGATTCCCAAAAGATCTTGTGCTGACCCAACCCATCTGTCAAATTTTAAAAGTCAATGCAGCCCCCGAGCCAAAAAGTTTGCCCACCCCTGTTCTGGAATGATGACTGTATGAGTTTGGGTAATTATGGAATTAGCATTACATTCTGGAATTTGGGTGCTGGGATTTAAGACAAGATTTTAAGACTCATGGAATACATTCATGAAATATTAATAGGACAATGTTTATCAACTAATTGATAAAGTTAGCCAAATATTTCAGAAGAGTTTTTTTCAGTCTGAGTATTTTTCATTGGAAAAGATGTTAAGAAGATGAGATTTCTGAGATAAACTAATTGCGATTATGATATATTGTTTATCAGGAGTAAATTATTTTGAATGTAATGAGAATTATTCCTTTAGCAAAGTGCTGAAAATGGCAGAACAAAAATGTCTCTGAGTCTAGTGCCATTCCTTGGGGTGCTAGGGAATCTTATAAACTTTAAATAATGGTGTTTTGATCTAAACAAATGGTGCATAGATTCTTGGTGGTTTTTATTTTTACATTTCATCATAAAATTTAAATGGGTCTATCCATCATTAGTTAATGTACCCTTTAAAGATAACATTTTATAGGTGATCTCTTTAAGTTATAATACTATTTTTATGAGTGACCCTGTTGTTCATTTTTATCTTCAGAACAAACCTGAAACAATATCTTCATTTCACCTCTGGCACCAGAGGCAGTCACACAGTTCCATTTATTGTTTTTGATATAAATAGCATTTTCTTTTAAGGCAGTTTTAGCTTCAATAGCAGTGCCCAAGCACTCAAAACTGCAGTGCTGGCTAGGTTATTAAACCGATCATCTACCTCCAGAGCCTATTACTGTGAGGAGAGCAGCTGGCATAATATAGATCTAGTACTAGAAGTATGAAATACAATTTTGCAGGGCAGGCTTGGTTTACTACATTGGATCATTGGCAGAAGAAAGGATACAGAGGTTGGCTCCTATTTGTTGGGAAATTACTATGGGTAAATTCCAGTTTAGTTTGTATATTCCCAGTCAATCCTTGTATCCAAATCAGAGCAAGTATACACATGGCACTCACTTCTGATAGCAAAAATATTGGTTGATGCTTATTTAGTAAAAGAAAAAGTTAACTGGAAAAACTGGGCAAAAGGCAGGGAGAGAAAGTAACAACCAGCAGCAGATAAAAGGACAGAAAACTTAATATTAACACTGTATATTATCTATAGATGAAAAGGCACAGATTTTTGCAGTGACTAGAAACAATACTGTAGGCAATTAATGTAGACAACTCCAAAGGGAGGGATCTTTGCTTATTACAGTTTTTACCCTTTTATGTGCACAACAGTAGCAAAATAGAGATGGAAAATAAGACACCAAGTGATCCCACCTCTTTTCTCCGCTGTGAAAGAAACAGTTTGAGGATGATGTATCCTAATGTTATTGACTGTGCAGGAAAGGCAATGATGCAGTTTCTAATCCATATGCTACCTGGGTGATTTCTGGCTGTGTAACAACTTCCTTTTTCATCAGAGAAGAATGGAATAATTAATCAGCCAGTGGGTGTGATTGCATGAAGCCTTTGGATAAGAGAAATACCAAGCACTTTCCTCTTAAATATATACTTACAGGGCTTTGACTATTGTGAATCTGGGATAAGCTTCTTTTGCTTTTTTGAAAACATACATATTTTAAAGATCTGCATAGAGAGAGTAGTTATTATGGTGCATTTATGGACAGGTAATTGCAATGCTGCCTTACTGTTTTTCTCTCTAGGAATATGTGAACAATAAGAGTTTTAAGGGGTAACCAGCAGGCAAGAATTTATATCATATTTATGAATAATGCACACAGACAATTGCCTCTTTTGATAGCAGTGTTCTAATATCTAAGGGGCTACCACAAAGAAGAGGGGGAAATATATATTCTCTAAAGCACCTGAAGGCAGGTCAAGAAACTAAGGAGAGATCCAGCTTTGAACTAAAGAGAAGAGAACAGGAAATTTGAGAACAATTAAACAGTGGAACAGCTTGCCTTCAGAAGTTGTGATCTATCATGGAGGTTTTTAAGAAGAGATAGAGCAGCCATTTGTCTGAAATGATATTGGGTTTCTGCCTGAGCAGGGGGTTAGACAAGCTGACTTCCAAGGTCCATTCCAGCTCTGTTGCTCTGTTCCGTTTTTTGTTCATCTGTACATATTCATACTTATCAATTTTATAGTCTTCCTATGCCATCCTTTAATCATCAATAGTTCTGGTGTACAAAGGAAAATGACTTATTATTAGTAAAAGATCAGACTGAAAATGTAAAGGATTATAACGGCATAGAGAAGAGCATCTTCTAAAAATTTTATGGAGTCCTTAATGCAGCTTGTGCATGAACTATTCACCAGTATCTAGAATCAGATTTGTTCATATTTCTCATTCAGCCATTCCAAAATCAATTCATTGTAATAATGATTTATTTCCAGAATGTGGATAACTTTTAGGCATGGATTTGGATCACAGCGGCTTCTATAGGATATAATACACATCAAACTTCTATTCCAGTATTATGAACCATCAAAGGTCAGAAACCTATAGAGAACTATGAGTTATGCACACAAAAGGGAATGGACCATATTCAGTATTCTTAATGTTTATTAATTTAATCTGTGGTTGAATTAAAAATATTAGAAGACAAAATGATAGCAACCTATTAACATATTCAGAATGTATAACAGTAATAGAATGGGTATTTTTCATTATTCATATGTCCACGTGTAATTATCTGGGTTCCATTTGGAAAACCAATTGAAAGGTCTCTAAAATTCTTCAGTGCTCCTACAGAGAATGTTTCATTTAAAAACAAAACATTCAAGAGGAGATATAGGAGATGGCTCTTTTCTAGTTTTGATCCTAATAGACAGGAAAGAGAAGAAGTAAAAGCAGTGGAAAAAAGACCCTGCCTTGGGACACAAGATGTTAGAGAAAAGGAAAGCACATTTAGTCATCTTCATGAGATTTTAGGAGAGCCAATGTTTTTATGCTTCAACAAGCATGGAGAAATAATAAGGTGGAATCAATGGCCAGAAATGCTGATGTCAAAAAGAAAAAAAAGTACAACAGGACTGGAAACTTCTCAAAATAAGATAATGGATGCATACTAGCATATCATTCCAAGAAAGGGGAACAATTTAGGAAACCACTCTGGATGCATATGAAGTTTTGAGCTGAGATACAAGTTTAAAGGGACATGCATATGAAATGAAAGATTGTTATAAACCTCAAAGATGTATACTATAAAAAGAAAGAAAAGAAAGAAAACTACAAAGGCAAAGTGCAAAGGATACATAGGTTTGGAGACAAAACTAAAAAACAACAAAAATAACTTTGGGGGCTAAGTCAGAAATAAAACTAGAACAAAAAATGAATGAGCCCATCACTAGGAGAATTTGATAGGATAGTTATAGAGAGAAACTAGATTTCCCCAACATTTACTTTGATTTGATCTTCCCCCCAAAGGGGGACTATGTTCAAATAGACTAAGCAGATCAGAGACAGAAGTGAAAGGAAAGAAAGAAAGGTTTAGCAAGCATTTGGTTACCTTGAACAAGTTTGTCCCCAAGACTATTTCAATTGCATCCAAGAACTAGTTCAATTGCATTTTGAAGCAGCTTGTGAGTATTAATTTGGAGCTTCTTTCTTTGATTTTTCAGACATTATGAAGGTAGGGCATAATGCCAGAAAGTCCAGAAAGGGAAAAAGAAAGATAACAGACCAGCTTTATATCAATATTGGGGAAAACTTTGAACATATTGTTAAGCAATAGTTTTGTAAAATTTCAGAAAAATAATGTATTGGGAAGGGCCAACTTGGGTTAATTTAGAATGTTCTGGCCAAGCAGTTTTACTTCTTTTTGACACAGTGACCAGTTTAATCGATCATAGGATTGTGGTGGATATAATACATTTTGATTTTGGCAGTACATTTGATATGAACTTCTAGCAGAAAGAAAATGGCAAAATATATGCTGGACATGTAATTGTTAGATCTATACAGACCTGCCAAACAATTGTACCCAATGAATACACAACAACAGCCTGCCTCGAGCTTGGAAGGAAGTTCATGGCTATGTTCTGGTTCTATGCTGTTCAACATATTGATAAATGATTTGGACAAGGGATTGGAAATATGTTTATCAAATCTGTAATTGACAAAAATATGGCTTTATTAGAAGAGTATTGTGATTCAGATGGATCTTGAAAAGCTGGTTCTCAATGGGCAGAAACTAGCAAGATGAACTTCAATGGGGACAAATGTGAAATCCTATATTTAGGTTAAAAGAAAAATCAAAGGTAGATACCGCATGATACTTTATTTGGTAGCATAAACATAAATTAATATCACAAAATAATTATTCTTCTCTATTTGCTATTGATCAGATCATACCTAATACAGAATTGAATGCACTGTGTTCCAAACACTGCAATTTTGGAAGGGCATTAAAATACTTGAGTTTTTCAGAGAACAGCAAACAAGGTGGTAAGAGTCTTGCAGAGAAAATCTTATAATGGAAACAATGGATATGTTTAGCCTGAAGAAGAAAAGAATGAATGGAGGTGTGATAGTTATTTTCAAGTTTCTGAAAGGATCCAATGTAGAATTCATAGTAGAATTGAGGTTAAATTACAAGGAGATACCTTTTGTATAGACATTAGGAAATGTTTTGTAATGGTAACATCTATTCAAGAATGGATTAATCTACTTGAGAGTTGGTGGACTTTTGTTCAATAAATGTGCGAAAACAGAAGCCAAAATATCTTTTCTTGGAGATGTTGTAGTCGAAGATTCAAGCACTGGTCAAGTGATTGGAGTAGATGTCCTTTGAGGAACATTCCAACCCTGACATTCTATGACTACGGAGACAGAATGAGTGAATTTATAAATAAAATAATCTTAAAGATAGAAATACTAACATGTCTATTTCATTTTTTAACGATATATAACCTAATTTGTAAGAAGAACAGAGATTTACAGAGGTGTACACTACTAACATTTAACTAAGATTGCAAGCTCAGTAAAATAAAATAATATTTAGTAACCGTCTAAAACAGGGATGTCAAACTCAAATCCCAGGGGCTGAATCTGATCCACAGGGTGTTTAGATCTGGCCTGTAGGGCCACCCTGGAAACAGTGAAGGACCAGCCCGCAGTCCTGCCACTGAAAACGGAGCTCAAGAGGGCTGTGCATGGCCCACCCAGGTTCTGTTTCCAGCCTCAACAGCCTCCTGCAGCCCTCTGCCAGTGAAAATGGAGGCCTGAGGAGGTGGTAAAAAATGTGGTAAAAAATAGAGCCTCAATGTCTGAGGTCAAGCTGGCCATGTCCACTCTGGCCACATCCCCCAACCACCACCCCAGCTTCCTGAGATGAAACACAAGCCGGATTTGGCCCTCAATAAAATCAAGTTTGACATCCCTGCCGTAAAATGTCCCTTGAACCTCTGTGTGAACCAAAAAAATAGTCCTTGTTTAAAATATCTCAATAATAATAATGAAATACAGCTGGATGATAGATTAAATAGATGGAAAACCAAAGCTTTGTATGGACAGCACTTGACAAAATATTGAAAGAAAATGTGATGACAACTCGACATGGGCATGGCTTAAGATGGGAACCATCAAGAAAGAAATGGAAGGTTTAATACTCGCTGCTCAAGAACAAGCACTTCAAATGAATGCCACAAGAGCAAAGATACAAAAATTGATTCCCAATCCAAACTGCTGACTTTGCAACGACAGAGTTGAAACTGTTTCATATTTAATATGTGAATGCAGCAAAATTGAACAAACTGATTACAAAACTAGACACAAACAAGTTGCTAAATTAATCCATTGGTCATTATGTAAAAAATATGACTTACCGTATATACTCGAGTATAAGTCGACCCGAATATAAGCCGAGGCACCTAATTTAACCACAAAAAACTGGGAAAACTTATTGACTCGAGTATAAGCCAAGGGTGGGAAATGTAGCAGCTACTGGTAAATTTCAAAAATAAAAATAGATACCAATAAAAACTTTCACTAGGACAGTTGAGAATAAGTTTGATGTTCACATTTTCCTCTTTGAAAGAGACCAGTAAATAGGGAACAAGAAGATGAAGAAAAAGAAGTGTGTTTTTTCACACTTTTCACACTGCAGTGAACAAAAATGGCATCATAGGAACAGGCTTATTCTCAGTCCAAAGGTTTGTTTCTGATTTCTTCCCTGATTTAAGGGAAATTTGGGAAACGATCTCACTATCATGAAAGATTTAATTGATTCACTAACCCAAAAGATGATGATGATGACAGTGGTAGGCAGGAGTCACTCTCTCCCTTGCAAGAAAAAAGCAAGAGCCATTCTTATGAGTTCTCCCTCTCTCTCCCCGTAATACAGTCAAGCCCTTTCCAGCACGCGCGATCTGCCTTCACCACTTTGCACCTTGCAAATGCAAAATCCTGGGGTTTTTGCATTTGCAAGGTGCAAAGCGGCGGGGGCGGATCCTGCGTGCTGGAAAGGGCTTGACTGTATTACGGGGAGAGAGAGAGAGAGGGAGAGATCATAAGAATGGCTCTTGCTTTTTTCTTGCAAGGGAGAGAGTGACTACTGCCTCCCACTGTCATCAACATCTTCTTCTTTTGGGTTAGTGAATCAATTAATTTGGGAAATGATCTCACTATCAGAAAACAATGCGAGCCGCCACCACCACTTCCTCCTCCCCCTCCTCCCGAGTGGACTGAAAGCAGCTGGAGCTGAGGAAACGAAGCTGAGTGGAGCTGAAGCAACCTCAGCTCGCATTGTTTTCTCAGCCTAGAGAAAGGGGAAGGGGGCTCATCTGGACCAAGGGTGAGTCTCCCCCTCAGTTTCCCCTGAAGGATCTTCTGTCGCTTTTGCCTTCTCCCTATATCTTCCCTCTGTTAAAATCCCCTACACAACACACACTTATTTTCGGTCAGATAGATTTCATGTTTGAGCATTCTCACATGGCGGTGGGTCTTCCCTCCCCCCTAAAAACAGTTAAAAAAGAAAAAACAATATATCCTCAAGCAAGAACTTTTCTGCTTCCGATTACCCCCATGCTTAAAAGTTGCAAAGGAAACACGGAAGCAGGGAAGTGGCTGCCCAGCTTCGGAACTCCACACCATTTTTTTTTCAGAGGGGAATCTGACTCGAGTATAAGCTGAGGGTTTTTTTTTCAGCACAAAAAATGTGCTGAAAAACTCGGCTTATACTCGAGTATATACGGTACCTATATCCGAAAAGTCATGGGAACATAAAGTGGAAAAGGTTATCGAAAATGAGAAGGTGGGACTTTTAAATACAGTTAGATCTTCATTTGGAACACAATGCGCCAAATATTACAGTTGTCGAAAACAGAAATGTACAATTTATTGATATTGCGGTATCAGGAAATGCCAGAGTCAAAGAAAAAGAATGGGAAAAAATCACAAAATACCATGACCCGGCCATTGAAACTACATGATTATGGATGAAACACTTGGCACCAAGAATTTTATAAAATAGAAAAGAAATTGCAGCTTCCTGTAATAACATCAGCGGATCTACAAAAAACTGTGCTATTCGGAACATTGTACATCTTAAGAAGGTACTTGGTTGATACCTAGGAAACTGGCAGCAATCCATATCAACCATTAGCACCAGTCAATGGTATTTGTGATGCATTTTTGAATGTTCAGATGACTGAGTTTCATGGTTAGTGAATAAAGCAAATAATAACAATAACAATAATAATAACAACTAGAAAAATCACAACATGTCAGTTATCACAGTTGTTGAAAATTGAAATGTACAATTTATTGATTTCGCTGTATCAGGAGATGCCAGAGTCGAAGAAAAAGAACTGGAAAAAATCCCAAAATATCGCGACCTGGCCATTGAAACTATATGATTATGATTGAAATATGTAGCAGTGATACCCATTGTCATCGGGGTACCATGTTCAATAATTTTGCAAAATACATCAAGAAATTGCAACTTTCTGCTATAGTACCAGCAGAGCTGCAAAAGACTCTACTACTGGGAACATCACACATTTTCAGAAGATATTGGTATTAACCTAGGATGCTGGCATCAATCCAAATCAACCATCAGATACATTTTTAAATGTTCAGTTGACTGAGACATGTTTAATGAATAAAAGTTTATAATAATATAGAATAAGAAAAGACTATTTAGGAAGTTCTTGTCCTTAAGATATATCTAGGATCCTTAAGCTATAAATAGGATAGGTTTACAGAGTGAGTCACTTTGATTATAGCAAACTGAAAAATTGGGCACCTATGAATTATTCACCAGAAGTTTGTCAATCAGTTCTGATTTAATTTGGACGCTTGAATCAATTTGTACAGTTTTAATATTCAATTTCAATGTTCCAGTTGATTCAAAAAATGGATATGATCTAATAGGTACCTTTGAATTGACCCAGGGATTGAAATATTTAATTTAATTCAATTTGATTCAGAATATTAAAATGCATATGAATATGCACAGAAAATATTCAAATCAACTTGAATATGTTTTGAACTAATTAGTTTGAATAATAACATTGACTTGATATTTTAAATTGATCTGACTTAATTTAGAACACTGAATATTAGCTTTGTTTTATTGCTTATTGCTGTCATATTATTAGCATAAAGATATATAATGAGGTTGTATTGCAATACAATTTATATTTTGAAGATAGTAGAAATTCTGATACATACTTCTGCAAAAGCTTGATTCAACATTTGTGAATTCACACGAATTTCATATCCCTTATATTTAATTAACATTTTAAGCTTACTTATTTATTGGCTTTTGTACTCTGTAAATATTGCAGCACAATGGCAATTTTTTTTTAAAAAAAAAATCCAATCCTAATGTTCCATTAGATTAAAATTGATCTTACCTAACATTTGAGAAAATATATCAACAACTTATCTGTAGGCTGGAGTCACTGAAATAGAGAAATGTAAAATTCTTAGAAAATATTCATTTCCAACTGCAGACATATGTATTGATGTACATATATTTATGCAGACTTTCAGAGAGTCACAACATGAAAAACAATAAATAACAAGAGACATTAAAAATGCAAAACCTGCTGCCAAAAATTCATGGACATACATTCCATCAGGCAAAAGCTCCCAAGCCCTCCAGGAAAGCCCATTTTCACAAGTTTCCATAGTTAGAATTGAGACAAACACACTTTTCACAGGAGGTAATTCCAAAGGGCCAACCCAATGAAATACCTCCAGGCTCTGGCCCTCTGACTTCCCACAACTTCTTCCAGCATGATCTTGTCTTTATGTTGGAACAACTTTGGCATTATATGACTTAAGTTAAAATATTTGTCTGTTTTTTAAAATATAGCCTGCTACTCAAAGCTGTCAGGACGCCTCCTCATACCCAATAAAATATCAAAATAACATTTGAAACACAGTCAGTAATTTAAAATAACTTAAATTTAAGTCCTAAATCTGTTTCAAATATGAAAATCCCAGAACAGAAACAGCTAGTAGACCTGTGTTTATTAAATGTGCAGGCAACTACCACAGGCAATGAGTTCTTTTGTTATGTGGTCTGATCTTCTCAAGACTTGCCAGCTTCTTGGTCATAGTGTTCCATAACAGCTAAAATGTTGCATATTACCATGAAAACATGATAAAGTAGTCATTTCTAGACATTCTTAGTGAATTGTTCAGTCAAACAGGTTTTACTTTGACCTTCAAACAGTTTTACTGTATAACCTCAATTCTCTTTAAAAGGGAATTAAAATTGAACTGAATTATGTGGGTTAATCATGTCAAAAAATGCAGCTGGCCATAACACTGTAATAGGTATAGTTAGGAACAGGTAGGCTTGTGTTATGAATTAATAAAAGCGCTTAAATAAAGTTTTAACAAACCTTAAGAAAAAGCAGGGTTCTAATCCTGCACTTCTGATTGGCCGATAATAGCAATTTCGGATTGGTCCATTCTGGGGAATCTGATTAGCTGTTAACGAGCCACTCTCATTGGTTCAAGGGTTTAACACTTCCATGTTTCTCATTGGCTAATAGGTCAGCAGCCTGCCCTATAAAAGGGCTGCTGCTGCCCTAGAGTTTTTGCTCTGTTCAGAATGATTAATAAAGAGTTGAAGTTCACTGTTCACTGCCTCGTCTCCATTCCTTGTGCCCATGCGCAGAACATAACACTGGCGACGAGGATGGGATATGGAGACATCAGAGCTGACTGAACACTACAGAGCACCAAACAGAGCACGTGGCTGAAGGCGCATCGACAACGGGAACCATGTCCGGTGGTACCATACCACCTGCTCCATTTGACCTGGCACAAGAAGACTGGGACTCGTACATAGACCGGTTCCAGATGTTTCTGGAAACCAACAACTTGAAGGATGCTACTACGGGAAAAAAGCGAGCAGTGTTCCTGACCCATTGCGGGCCTGCCGTCTTTAAGATGGCCAAGGCACTAGCGAAACCGGCTGAGGTGAAAACCATGGACTGGGACGTCCTCGCACCGCTTCTACGGGCCCACTATGCACCCGCCGTACCAATGCTTGTCTGAAGACATGAATTTTACCAGAGGGACCAGCAGAAAGGAGAAAGTGTTGCAGATTTCATCGTGGATCT